>CM069140.1:22107012-22707012 GCA_035221665.1 Okamejei kenojei | reverse complement strand
ATGAAGGAAAACCTAGCTGCCAACATTAATATATGCGTATCTCACCAATTCATGATTCTGTGATGATTGAAACTCAGATTTATAATCGCACAGAAAATTTGTTGACTCATTGAAGTGCCTACGGTTTATCGTTGATAAGGGGCATCCATGACCCCAAATATGAGAGCTCTATAAGTGAGGTTCAAAAAATCCTCACTCAAATTATTCTGCTGCCTTTATGGCTTTTGGCGGAGTTGGATATGTTTAAAAAGAGGCTATTGTGCATATTTCTTTTCTTATGAAATTATTGTATGAGGAAAATGGCTATTCGGCCCATATTCACCCAGTTTGCAGAGCTTGTGTGGTTCGAGCAAAGGTGTTCAAGCTCTGGTTATCTGTTTGGAGTAAATTGCCCTAACATTATTAAAAATTGATGGATGAAGAAGCTAAAAAATTTTAACTGCATGAAACCTTTACGTCTTGGACAAAAAAGGTATTTTTCGCCAGAAGGGGATTTGTGATTTTGGAATAAAGCCGTAATATGTCAAGGAAAGTATTATTGTATGCACAGCCCAATACTTACCCGTATTTCGGGGAAAAAGGAGACCACCAGCTCATATGGAGAGGTTATTAAAGACTTTTCTATCTTTATAAAGAAACTGCGGATAATCTCAGTTGGAGGGAGATTACTAAAGTTTTATAAAAGACTGGGCTTACTATTATTCTGGATCGGTTTAGTTCTTCAACAGTTTTCAGGAGCCAATTATTACATTTAAAGAAGGGTTAATCCTCCAGTGTCAGATAATACCTGCCTATGCTTCGTGTTTAACTGCAATTGAAATGCAGAGAGTAATATTGTGAAAATTGACAAAACTATCTGAAAAGGGGGCTTGTTATATGGAAAAAAAACTTATGAATCACGAGCATCTATTTGTTGTTAAAGAGATTTCAAAAAATACATAAAAGATGGTGATTGCAGAAATTATTTTCTGGTCCTTACAGATCTAAATAATGTGGTTTTTGTATAGAATTTTACAAATTATATGGAAAACATTTAATACTGCAAGATATTTTATATCAGCAGGTTGTTTTATGACACATAGCAAAACATAGAAATAGGTGCAGGAGTAGGCCATTCAGCACCTTCATGCCTTTTGAACCGCCATTCAATATGACATGGGCTGACATCCAACTCTGTATACGTACCTGCATTCTCTCTATACCCTCTGATCCCTTAGCCACAAGGGCCACATCCAACTCTCTCTTAAGATATAGCCAATGTGGAACTGGCCCAACTACCCTCTGGTGGCAGAGTTTCCAGAGACTCACCACTCTCTGTGTGAAAAAAGTCTTCTCATCTCGTCTTAAAGCATTTCCCCCTTAATCCTTAAGCTGGTGACCACTTTGTCCTGGATTTCCCCAACATCGGGAACAATCTTCCTGCATCTAGCCTGTCCAACCCTTAAGAATTTTTTGTAAGTTTTCTATAAGATCCCCTTCTCAATCTTCCATAAATTCCAGAGAGTTATAAACCGAAAGTCATCCAGTCTTTCTTCATAAGACAGTCTGACATCCTGGGAGGACATCAGTCTGAGTGAACCTCGTCTCTGCACTCTCAATAATGGCAATAATGTCCTTCCTCAAGATTTCGGGAGACCAAAAACTAGTACGCAATATTCCAGGTGTGTCTCACCAAGACCTGTATACAACTGGAAGTAGATACCCCCTGCTCTGTATCAAATCCTTTTGTATTGGAAAGCTAACATTACCATTCGCTTGTTTCACTGCCTGCTGCCACCTGCATCAGCTTTTCAATGGGACTGGTGTACCAAATGACGACCCAGGTCTCGCTGCTCTCCCCTTTTCATAATCCGGCCACCATTTAATAATTAGTCTGCTTTCCTGTTTTGCCACCATAGTGCGAGGATAACCTCCACATTTATCCACATTTATACTGCATCTGCCAAACATTTGCCACAACTCACCCAGGCCTAATCCAAGTCACCTGCCAGTCTCCTAGCATCCTCCTCACCGAAACACTGCCCCCCAGCTCTAGTGTCATCCGCAAACTTGGAGATATTGCCTTCATTTTCCCTATTCCAGAAATTAATATAATGTAAATTAGTGGGGTCCAGCAACTGAGCCCTGCGGTATACCCCACTGGTACTATTAGATTGCCTGCCATTGTGAAAGGGACCGGGTTTACTCTCTCTTTGCTGTGTTTTGGCCTGCCATTTTCTCTATCACATCATACTGAACCCCTTAATACCGTATGCTTTTAAGTTTGTATACCTATCTCTTCTAATGTGGGGACACTTGTCGAAAGGCCTATTCTGGGGAAGTCCAAGATTTTTATACCACATCCACGTTCTCCCTTATCCACGCTACTTAGTTACATTCTCGAAAATTCCACAAGATTCGTCAGAAGATGATTTACCTTTTGTAATATCCATGCTGACTTGTGTCCATGATTGATTTCACCACCTTTCAAATTAGTGGCTTGCTATTGCCCATCTATAATAACTGACTCTAGCATTTCCCCACTACCGATGTTAGACTAAATGTCTGTAATTCCCCGTTTTTCTCTCTCCCTCCCTTCTTAAAAAGATATTGGGGGTGACATTTGCTACCGCCAATCCTCAGGAACCAACTACTCCAGAGATCTAAAGAGTTTTGAATGATTATCACTAATGCTTCTATTTCCTGATTCTACTTTCCTTGAGTCACTCTCTGCGGATGGCAGCCTACTCTGGCCCTGGGGGATTATCGGGCCTTTAATCTATTCAATTTACACCAACACAATTCCCGAATGACCTGGAATTTTCACCAATTCCTTCCTTTTGGAACCCACAGTCCTGCTATTTCAGGCAGTGATTATTTATGTTCTGCCTTAGTGAAAGATCGGAACAAAGTAGTTTTATTCAATTGTCCGCACACATCTTGTTTCCCCTTGATCACTCACTGTGGTTTCTGGACTGCAAGGGACCTACATGTTGTTTTTTATAAACTTAACGATAACTGCCTTTCTGATGGGCGTATAAGATATTGATTTGAAAAACGCTTATTATTTATTCGTTACCATTATCATTCAGTTTAGTTTCTGGATTCAGGTACTTTTAAAATTTAATTGGCTGGGGACACAATTATGGCAGTTTAATAGCTTTGCCAAAATGGATTGAGTTCACAGCTTCCCGGCTCTTTACTAAATGTTGATGAACCAGTTTTAGGCCCAATTAAGAGATACAGAAAAAACACATCGTAATATGGCTGTATCCGACTGAACATTCTAATCATTTATGGCAATCCATAGAGTCTCAGCCTAGGAATTAGGTTCAGTACAAAAAAGCTTTGGTTAAAGCTAGGGTCGTGATTCATCCATATTAAATGCAGCTGCAGCCAGCACAATCAATGTAACTATTTGGATTTGCTAATTAAATCAGAAACTTGTTTGATTATACAATATTTCCACACAAAGAGATCAAAAGTTGGATAGATTGTTTTTGGTGAGCGTTGTAATATTCACGCATTTAACATAACTTAATCTTCATCGAAAAAAAAGTGAGCGAGAGAAAACTATTGATAACTAGTCAGCAGATCAGCATTTTCCTGCAGATTAGATTTATTTGTCCTATTATATTACATTACTTTATCAAAATCTTTCAAAGGGACAAAATAAAGAGCTCTCAAAGATTTTGAGGGCCAGGGGCCACTTTTAGGGCCTATGGCAATTAAAAAAAAGGTATTGTTGGAAATTATTACCATGGTGGGATTAAAAATATCTCCGGTAATAGCTGCTAAAAACATTTCATGATTAAACAGCCTAGAGAAATATGAGTGTTTATAAATAGTTGTCTAATGCTCTCGGATGGGGGGGGAGGAGGTGGGGGTTACAGATTCATCTCTATTGTGGAGGTAGATGGAAAGTCCAAGAAGAAACGTTTCTTCACACTTATCGGTGTAGATTAAATAATCGTTTAGAGTTATTGGAGGTGCTTTCTCATGGATCTAAAAAAGCACATTGCTGTTCAAAAAGGGTCTACATTAATTAATACCAGTTTTAGACATTAAATCGGCTGTTTGCATATTAATCAAGTTGGGGTGAGTTCAGATCAGTATCAGTGTTGATTGTTCTTGGCTCAATGAAAAATAAATGGCATAGGTGTAATTGATCGCCAAATTTGGATTTTCAGACAAAATCTACATTCCAGGTAAAGACAATGTGGTGGCAGATAAAAGATCAAGGATATTTAAATGATAACACAGAATGCGATGCATAATCCAGCAATATTTAAGAATATTGTAACTCAAATTTGGTTTACCAGACATGTGATTTGTTTGCTTCAAGTGGCTAAAATCAATCAATTGCCTGAATATGTGAGTCTTGGGAACACGATCCAGATGCAGTAAGCGGTAGATGCTTTTTTTTCATTGAACTGGGGGAATATATGATCTTTTATGCTTTTCCACCTTTTGCTTTGTTGTTCAGCAATGTCCTGAAGGAAATAGGAACAAGATTCTGCCACAGGATTGGTTCGGTAGTTCCCAAATTGGCCAACACAACCTTGGTTCCATTAATGCTGAATATCGATTAAAGCAACCATAATATGATCGAATTACTAGAACTGTAGTGATATCTTAGGTGAATTATCCTAGTAACCAATAAAGAAATTTATGATTATGAAATGCCATATATGAATTTATTAAATCTGCAGTTTGTTGACCAGACTACAAGGAGCTTGGGGATTGTCGGACAAAACTATGGAGGTTATAGTCGCATCCATGGGCGAGGATAATATCACCACAAAAACAATATATGACACATATTTTAAAGAAATGGGAAGAATTTGCACAACAGTCAAATATTTCTTTATGATACGAGTAAATATTGCATGTTTGATATTGTGATACTGTGATATTGCATGGAAAACTGTATTGGGAGCTTCCATTGCTAAATTGCATTTTGAGCATACATTTTAAGTTCAGTTGCCACTACACTGGCACGCTCAGTGCGTATCATCTTAGTTGTAGGACTTATGTCTGACCAGAAATTCAATTGGATCACATCCATCTAATATCTAGATTCATGAAAGGAATCTTTAACCATTAATCCAAACCCAAACCTAGGATACACAGAGATTTGGTGATGTTGTAGCATTGTACTTACTTTACTTAGACAGTGGACTCCAATTGAAAGGATTGTCATTGGAAAGATTAACATTGAAATTAATAATGTTAATGTCATTGGTTCAGCTCAAAAGAGTGCAAACTTTACAAATTGCGTTTAGACTGTATGCATGTGACTACAGATAACATTGTGTTTCTATGTTTACGATCTGATCAAACAAAGCAGACCAGGGAGATCTGGAGCTAAGGTAACCTTTCAAGCTTATCCTATTGATCCTACTTTGTGTGTGGTTAAACATTTGAATCAATATGTTAAAGTTACTGAAACTCTTCGAGGAAATGAAAAAACGTTAATGATTACGCATAAAAAGCCACACACAAAAGCTTCAGTTCAAACTATCTCAAAATGGTTGAAACAGGTGTTGCTTTTAGCAGGAGTAGACACTGATGTGTTCAAATCTCACTCCACCAGGGTTGCAGCTACGTCTGCGGCGAAGGTGCGGAACGTACCACTCGAGCATTTTTTTTAAATCGCAGGGTGGAGTAAAGAAGAAACTTTTTCAAAGTTGTACAATAAACCTGTTCACACTATGACAAGCTTTGGCCACGCGGTGTTGGGATCAATATAATCACCTGCTTTGTATACTATTGATTACTATAACCAGTTATGTAGTCACTTATATTTTTTATCACTTGTAATCATTCCCTCGGATATAAGGAGGGTTATTATATGTTCTTTAAACCATTAAAAAGTTAATTATGGAAAGAACTAATATTAGTCTGGTTTCTCATGTATGTATTTACTTAGCCGGACTGTCGTACTGATTAATTTTACGACATAAAAAACACAGAAAGCTTTAAAATCTTCACGTAGTCACTCACGTGACTCCGAAGTAAAATAGTAAGATTAAACGAGAACTTACCAGTTCGACGTTTGATCGTTATTTTATGAGGAGTTACGATGAGGGATTACGTGCCCTCCACTCCCCACCCTCATAAAATAAATGATCAATCTGGTAGTTCTAAGTCTATTATGAGCCTTACTATGTTACTTCGGCTATTTGGTGTTCTGTGTTTTTCATGCCGCTGCTTTGAAGTATGCCGTTTGCCAGCGTGAGGCGGGTTCTTCACGTAATCCCTCATCGTAACTCCTCATAAAATAACGATCAAACTTCGAACTGGTAAGTTCTCGTTTAATCTTACTATTTTATATACATCTATAAGATTACCCCTCATCCTCCTGTACTCCAAGGAATAGAGTCCCAGCCTACTCAACCTCTCCCTGGAGCTCAGACCCTCTAGTCCTGGCAACATCCCTGTAAACCTTTTCTGTACCCTGGATGCTGGAATCTTGAGCAACTCACAAGGTTCTGGAGGAAGTCAGCGGGTCAGGCACCACAAGTGGAGGAAATGGACAGATGATGTTTTAGGTCAGGACCCTTCTTCAGACATACAGAATCTTCCAGAGACATCCTCAAAGAATGCCAATACATTGAGAATGAAGATGATGAAATGACTGATAAAATGAATTCATAGATAAATCCTGAATTTACTCTAACAGTTTACAGTTGGTACCTCTAGACAAATAAATGGACATATAAATTTTTCTGAATATTCATTAGTACTTAAATAATTATTGTAGTTTTATTCAGCTTTGGAATAAATAATTGAAACAGTTTCATTTGTAAAGTGAAAATTGCATTGGATTTAGCATTAAATTATTAGGACTAGGTCTCCTAGAAATTCATTCTTATACTGTACTAGACTAAGTGCAGACCCATTCGCTCTGCTCCCCCAACGCAATATTCTACCAGTCACCCATTCCCCCAATGCAACCCGTTCCTCCAATGCAATATTCCATGCATAGCAGGCGTGGCTCATTCCCCTCATTCCCCAGCACTCGCTCCCCTCCTCTTCACCCTCCCTTTTCTTTCCCATCTCCTCCTCCCCTCCCCAATCCTCCCCCACCTCTCCCTCCCTCTCCTTTCCCCTACCCTCAGTTACTCCCTCCATAACTCCTCGTCCCTCCTACTCTCCTCCTATCCCTCTATTCCCCACTTCTCACCTCCCCCTCTCACCTCCCCCACTATCCATCCTGACCTCCTCCACTGCTTTCCTCTCCCTCTATTCCCCACTACCTACCTCCCCCTTCTCTCCCTCGATTCCCCCTCCTCCCCCACTCTCCTGCCTCACCTCCCCCACTTTCCCCCCTCACCCTCCTACACTCTCCTCTCCCTAAATCCCACACTCTCCCTCCTCACCTCCCCAGGATCTTTCCCCTCTCCTCCCCTCCTCAATCCCTCCCTCACCTCTCCCTTTCTCTCTTTTCCCCTACCCTCATTCACTCCCTCCCTTCATAACTCCTCTCCCCTCCCTACCCCCTCCTATCTCTCTATCCCCCACCTCCCTCACTCCTCGCCCTCCCTACACTCTCCTCTCCCTAAATCCCCCACTATCCCTCCTCACCTCCCCCACCGCCTCCTCTTCCTCTATTCCCCCTCCTCCCCACACTCCCTCATCATCTCCACCACTTTCCCCCCTCTCCTCCCTACCCCCTCTTCTCCTTCAATCCCCCCACTCTCCCGCCTCACCTCCCCAGGATCTCGAGGTTGCAGCCGTCGGTGTCAGAGCCAGGCTGAGCACCAGGTGACTGACAGAGGACGCGGCCAATCAGTGCGGTAATGGTGCAGGAAGAGGAGTCACTGTCCCGGCCGTGGCTGTGACTGACAGGAGAGGAGACCAATCTGCGTGACTGTGACTGTTCAGGAGAGGAGACCAATCTGCACATGTGCGGTTTTTAAGATTTTTAAATCTTGATAACTTTTAAAATATACCATAGATCGGACCTCAACTTGGTGCACTTACAGCACAGGAGAATGGTGAATAAGGTGGCGTAAAATTGTAGCGCTATCGTATACTGTTTTTGTGCAAATAGACGTTGGGTCCTGTCCCCTCATGTGGGGGGGGGGGTGCGGCCTGTGGTGTCACACACACACTAACCACCATCCCCCCCCACACACACACTTACCACCCCAGTTTATATGATATTAATATTATTTATTTGCTCCTTTTACGCCATCCCCGCCCTATTCACTCACGCATAGCCCCCAACTCGCAGTCACATCTGGGGGGGGGGGGGGTGGAGAGAGAAGGCAGAGAGAGAGGGGCAGAGACAGAGAGAGAGGAGCAGACAGAGAGAGGGGCAGAGACAGAGAGGCGGAGAGAGAGGGGGCAGAGAACAGAGGGGAGCAGAGAGAGAGGGGGGCAGAGACAGAGAGGGGCAGAGACAGAGAGAGAGCGGGAGAGAGGAGGACGGGGAGAGTAGGAGGGAGGGAGAGGGAGGGAAGAGAGGGGGAAAGAGGGGGGGTGGGAGGGGAGTGAGTGAGAAGGGAGAGAAAGAGGCCCGGGCGAGATAGAGGGGAGCCGACCGAGCGACACGAGAACTAGGCGGGCGGGTGGGCCCGACCATCTCTGGCAGCGTCTTTAGAATAACGTGGGTGGAGAGAGAGGTGGGGGATGGGTGACGTCACTCACAGTGTGAGGAAGGGCATGCAGACCCATTGTGACGTCATCAGTGAAAGACAGTTGTTTTTAAATTCAAAGTTTTGTCAGATTTTTGAACATTTACAGTAATAACTCGAGAAATAAAGCATGAAAATTTCAGCAAGGCGATTTCGGACTCCACGGGAAAAATCTCTACCGGAATATGTAAATTTTTTACAGTTAGCGCATTGTTTTTTCGACAAGATGTGATTATACACAAACAAACAAACACTACACAAACACACATCCAAGATCAGACTGACTCCCACAGCTACCTGGACTACTCTTCCTCCCACCCTGCTTCCTGTAAGGACTCCATCCCCTATTCCCAATTCCTCCGTCTACGCCGCATCTGCTCCCAGGATGAGGTGTTCCACACCAGGTCATCACAAATGGCCTCATTCTTCAGAGAACGGGGATTCCCCTCCCCCACTATTGATGAGGCTCGCACCAGGGTCTCCTCCATACCCCGCAACACTGCCCTCGCTCCCCATTCCCCCACTCGCAAACAGGGCAGAGTCCCCCTGGTCCTCACCTTTCACCCCACCAGCCGGCAAATACAACATATAGTCCTCCGCCAGTTTCGCCACCTCCAACGTGACCCCTCCACCCGCCACATCTTCCCATCTTCCCCCCCGTCTGCCTTCCGCAAAGACCGCTCCCTCCGCAACTCCCATTGTCAATTCTTCCCTCCCCTCCCACTCTACCCCTTCCCCGGGCACTTTCCCTTGCAACCGCAAGAAATGCAACACTTCACCTCCCCCCTCCACTCCTTTCAGGGACCCAAGCAGTCCTTCCAGGTCCGACAGAGGTTCACCTGCACCTCCTCCAACCTCATCTACTGCATCTCCGCTATCCAGATGCCAGATGATCTATATCGGTGGGACCAAGCGGAGGCTTGGCGATCGCTTCGCCGAACACCTCCGCTCGGTCCGCAATAACCAACCCGACCTCCCGGTGGCTCACCACTTCAACTCCCCCTCCCATTCCACATCCGACCTCTCGGTTCTGGGCCTCCTCCACGGCCAGAGTGAGCAACACCGCAAGCTGGAGGAACAGCACCTCATATTCCGCTTGGGGAGTCTGCATCCTTTGGGCTTGAATATTGAATTTTCTCAATTCTGTTAACCCTTGCTGTCTCCTCCCCTTCCCACCTCTCCCTCAGCCCTCGGGCCCTGGCATTCCCTCTATCTCTATCTCACTTCCCCACCCCAGTCGCACCAGCTTCTCATTTTCACACCACAAACAGCTTACAATGGCTTGTTCCCTTTATCACCGATACTTTTTTGCATATCTTTCACTCATTGTTCCTTATCTCTCCACATCACCGTCTATATCTCTCGTTTCCCTGATCCCTGACCAGTCTGAAGAAGGGTCTCGACCCGAAACGTCGCCTATCTCCTTCGCTCCTTAGATGCTGCTGCACCCGCTGAGTTTCTCCAGCTTTTTGTGTACCCTCCAAGATCAGACACACAAACGAACAGACAGACAATCAAATTGATTGGGCTATTTTCAGGAGAAATGGGACACAAGTTTGAGTGTTAAACATCATGGATAGCATGGCATGTTTTGCTTTGCAAGTGTATACTTTCGAGCATGTATGTACGATAGTGAAACTGCTTGGCATTTGACACAAAGAAAGGAAGACCTCCCCTTAAAAGAGCAGGACTGCAGAACTATTAATCTGTTTACTACAGACAACAGTGCAATCTCCATTGCACCGGCTCTCTCTGTATTTTGTATATGAGATTTTTATTTTATTTGGGAGTGTGGGAAATATTGGAGGCGGTGCCCAAAATATCAGATCCTTGCTCTGTCTGACATGGTGTCCACTTGGGTATCCGAGAAGTGGGATGATCATGCTGGATACTGACCCTCCTTTTATGGCATTGGGTAGCCCTCATCTGCTGAGAAATAATGTGCATAATCATGCCGAAGGGCTAGGAATTATGCCACTTGCTCTTAAAGTGCCATTCAAAATCTGTGGCCCGACTTGTAATTTGCATGGATCCCTTGTGTGGCCTGATATAATTTCTAGCCTGTTATCTGTGGGAACAGACTAAAGCTTTTGAAAGGATTGTTTATAAAGAAAAGTCCACAAAATACTGCTCAAAATGAAATTGAAAGCTTTACATTTATGCTTTTTTTTTTCACTAAAGTTTATGCTGTCATGTAGGGAAGGCTGTCACAGCTTTGTCTAGACAGTGTTTTAATAGAACAGGAAATTCTTATTAGTACAAATCAGCTAATGAAAAACGTACTTGCATTGTTTTGTAGCCATTAAGTAAAGGTTTGATATCGTTTGCCTTTCTTTATTTTTAATACTTCTAGATTCAGCAACCCATCAAAATAACTCATTTTATCACATTCTCAGACTCCCTCAGGGATAACTGTTCTTTCTGGCGCCAGTCCTAGTCTTACATTAACCCCTGATCTGTGTAGCCTTGAGGCCAAAGGTCAGGTGTTAAAACTGGTAGCAATGTAATAACTGTTATCGTTTTTGCTATTCCCACAGGATTGCTCATATCATGTCAGAATGGTGGAAGATTTATTTTCTTAGGTGAGGGGTTGATTTCTAGTAATAGTCAAAGTATTTTCCAGAAAAAGAATGTCATGGGTTAAGTGGTATTACTGTATTTGAAGTTGCACTCCCACAAAAAGAAAGATAATTAAATACTATTTCCAAGATAGTTTTCTGTTTAGTTGAAGGCTTGATAGCAACATGCAGAGTATTTGTATGTGAGCTTTACAACTTTCTTCACAGAGAAACTCTCATTGCACAATTCAAATATGCCAACATTTTTACATTAATGTAGGATGTAGAAAAATCAATAACTGGTAATTCTGATCATTTTAAGCCTCGTGATTCAATGTGATCTAAGGACACAATAGTGAGAATAGATGCATTGTAATCAGATAAACTAATATTAGTTATAACAGTATAGTTAGGAAAGAAAGTAACCACAATCCTGGGTATATAGAAATCCAATAAAATGTAGTTACTTTGAACAATTGTATATGGAGCAAGATTTTGTGCAATGGAAAGATTGGAAAGTGCAAATCAATGTTTAATCCTTGTTCATAATCTACCTTGTATCGTGACTTCTGGTTTGGCAGTACTGACCCAATTCTAGTTGGATTGACCCTAAAGCATAAAATTGGGATAAAACTTAAAATGGTGGGAGGATATTATCTATCTATCTATCTATCTATCTATCTATCTATCTATCTATCTATCTATCTATCTATCTATCTATCTATCTATCTATCTATATATCTATCTATCTATCTATCTATCTATCTATCTATCTATCTATCTATCTATCTATCTCTCTATCTCTCTGATATTTCTTGTACTCTTCCTGTTTGTGCAGTCTTTCTATTTGCGCAAAAACGATTTTTCGCCAACTCACTCACTATTCTCCTGTGCTGTGAGTGCATCAAGTTTCGTTCCGATCAGTGGTCTATTGTAAAAATAAGCGAGGTTTAAAAATCCTTAAATAACTCACAAATACAGATCGATCACCTCTCCTGCCAGTCAGCGCCGCGTGGATTGGTCTTTTCTCCTGTCACTCCGTGGGACGGTCCGCCCCTTCCTGCGCCATCGTGTCTTTACTAGAGCTGAGGATGGCTGGCAGTGGTCTCCAACCGGACACAATTTCCGGAGGGACCGGAAGCGGCCCATGTCGCCGGGAGATGTCGCCAAACAGAAAGCGGAGAATCTGATCCCAGTGGAGGAGAACGACCAGCGACCAGCACCTGCTGCGAGTCCCCATCTCAAAGCCAGCTCCAGCCCCTTCCTCTCTGGTCCCCCTCGCTGACTGCTGCCCCCCTCCCCCGTGATCCCGCCCTCTTCCCCACAACCCCCGTCTTTTTTCTCCGAGCTCTCAACCCGTCCAAACACCCACTTCCCCCACGACCCCCCTGTCCCCCACACCTCCACACCCTTCCCCCCCACACACATACACCCCCCATGCCCACTCACCCTCCTCCCCCTACAACCCCCCCCACCCCCATCCCCTCCTGATCTCCATTATTAATATCTCATCTTGATAAATGCAAAATATTCCCAAACCAGTGTACCTCACAAATAAAGTAATTTCGTCTTTCTGAACTATGAAAGGAAAATCTCATAGTTTCTTAAACATAAAACTGATGATACTTCAGATCCTGTCCAGCTCTTAACCATTTGTGGTCATGCACTTTGGTAGCAGGCGGACTACTCTGGCGGACTACTTTCTAAATCGGGAGAGGATTCAGAAATTTGGAGGTCCATCGGGACTCGGGAGTGCTGGTTAATTTGCATATTTGCATGTTGAGTTAGCAGTAAGGAAAGCAAATGCAATGCGAGCATTCATTTCAAGGCGACTAGAACATAAAAGAAGGATGTAATGCTGAGATTCTATGAGGCTCTGATGAGGCTACATTTAGAATATTGTAAGCAGTTTTGGGCTCCATATCTGAGGAAGGATTTGCTTGTTTTTGAGAAGGTCTATAAGAGGATGATGAGAATAATTTGAGGGATGATTGGGTTAATGTATGAGGCAATGTTTGAGGACTCGGCCTGTACTCGCTGGAGTTTAGATGGATGAGGGGAGATCTCAATGAAACCTACCAGATAAACAAAGGCGTAGAAAGGATGTTTCTAATGATGGGAGAGTGGAAAGGATGTTTCTAATGATGGGAGAGTCTAGGACCAGAGGGGATAGCCTCAAAATAAAAGAACATAACTTTAGAATGGAGATGAGGAGGAATTCTTTAGCCAGGGAGCAGTGAATCTATGGAATGCATTGCCACAGACTGCTGTGGAGACCAAGACATTTGGGTATTTTTAAAACTGGGATTAATAGGTTCTTCATTGGAAAGGGCGTCAAATGTTATGGGGAGAAAGCAGGAGAACGGGGTTGAGAGGGAAAAATAGATCAGCCATGACTGAATGACAGTGTAGACTCGATGGGCCTAATTACTCTCATGCCCACTGGTTTTATTTACTTTTTCTTCAAAAATTATTTGTGGTCATTTCAAGCTGCATTAGGTAGAATTTGCAATTTACCATTATACCATCATGTATGGAGCACTAATTATTTTCTTTAACAATGAGGAATTTTCCCAGGTTTCTCTCAATTGACTTGAGACCCATACATTTAGGGTTTCTACCAATAGTTTGTGGTCGGACCCTTAAAAATATAGGAGTGACCTACAGTAATAGATTTTCCATCATGATTCCCCTCCGGTTTTGCTGGAGGAGACAGATACACATGATGCACTTGTGTGAATGTCACCTTCAGGCTCATGCAAATGAGCCCCTGACTCTGCAAATTACATTTTGGCATAGGAACGATGGAACCTCAGTATTTAGTACTATATTTCTAGTACAAAAGCGAATCATTCGCTTGCAAACAGTTCATGTTAAATAAGGGGTTTCATGAGTGGAAAAGTCATGATTTCAACTCATTTATTTTAGTGTGGTTAGTATTGTGCAAAGCAATACCTACATTTTCAGAAATTGTTGCAAGTTAGTGGCACAGTTGTGCAGCAGATAAACTCCCAGCTTCAGCGATCAACGTTCAGTCTTAACCTCGATGCTGTCTGTGTAGAATTTGCACATTTTCCCTGTTATAAAGTGGTTTCCCTCTGATTTTCTCAAATATCCCAAAAGATGTACTGGTTGGTAGTTGAATTAGCCCTGTAGTGGGAGTGGAGAGGATAGGTGAATCAAGGTGGTTGATAGGCTTGTGAGAAAGAATAAGGGCATAAGTGAGAGAATGTGACTGTTCTGAATTCCAGTATTGACTCAATTATTTGAATGGCCAATGTTACAAAATATGAAAAGTTAAAAACTGCGTGTTCAAAGGCTGAGAAAATCAATTCTATAAAAATGTTGCAGTTTTAGTTTTGCATGCATGTACTTCATCTTGGAAAACTTGCTCACGACCATCTCACTATATTGAATAACATATCAGATTTTCTGATCAAATTTCATGCTTTGGTATACCACAATTTTATGCTGTATTATTTCACAAGCCGGCGCATATAATTATATTTTATTTCGATATGCAACTTCTATCTTTTTTTATTCTTAAATTCATGATTATGTTGTAAACTCCAGTTATAGCAACAGAAGCTTTCCAACCTTAATGAATAAATTATGATGCTTAATATACAGAATATATTTTCCCACCATTTAACTCACCATCTTTTTTGGTATTACCAGAATTCTTTTCTGCTCCTTGAATGTTAGGGTATTTAAGGATCATTTTATATTTGTGCTGAGCACGCGGGGTATTTGGGTCTCTGGCATACCAAAAATGGAGGAATTTGCTTTACTAAAGTAACATTGCTCTTCATAATACATGGTCCATGGTATCCCTACGATTTCTTTGCCTTCATCAATTTCAGTGCCCCTCTATATTCTTTAATGCTACACTAACAGTGCTTATGGTTACTTGAGCCATATTACTTGTATTGACAAATTTCAATTTTGCTGCTAACCTGAGAAGCAGAAAACTAGATGTTAGTGTGGGATGGAACTTCCAAACTTAGGACGGGAAGTTCGCTCTCATGCTTTTAGATTATATGACTATATCGACTAGTGTAGTGAATTCTCATCCTTATTAATAAAATCTGCATTAGTACATTTGAGTGTCCAATATTCCAATATGGAGTTTTGCATGCATGGAGATATATTTCAATTATCTTTCTCAGGTTTGTTAGATCTTCCGGGTGGCCAGTATGCAGAGTAGTTGCCAATGCTCCTGTTGCCGTGCAAGCAAAGTTACTCAAGATCATTTCTAATCATACACATTATTTAATAATCATGAGGGGGAATAACGTTTCTTAAAAGCATGCACTCTGGATTCTATTTCCAACAAAAATAATTTAGGTCTAAATTAAGATTGTGACTTTGTTTTCAAGGATTCGGCTATTTCTAAGATGATGTGTTAGGCCTAATCAATTAATCTTTTCAGTAAGAAAGCTGCTTTTATTACAGGAGTATCGGGGGTGGGTTGTTGAACATTTACTATTTTTTTGTGATTACCAGAAGGTGGTGTCTAAATTCAAAATCCTTACATATAAAATGCCACTGCCAGATTATTTGTTATATCTTGATTGAAGCCCAGTCATCATATAGTTAAAACTACAACTTAAATAAAACTTCACTGCAAAGGAATGACCCTGCATGTCATGTGGTGCTCATTTGATGACCTGCACAATAATGTTAATGAAACAAACAATAATTGTATAAAGTTAGAAATCATACAATTTAAAGAAAATGGGCTATATATCACAGAAATAAATCAATACAAGGTACAAATGTTCTTAAGTGATGTACTTCAAATAAGTTACATTCAGAGTTAGCACTCAAACTGCCGAAAGATTTAACAAAACTATTGACATTTACAACACAGCTGGAAATCATTTCACCATTATATCCATGGCTGTTAATCCAAAACTAATCCAACTGTTCTGCAGCACAGCACAGAAATAAGTCCTTCGGCCCACCTGTCCAGGTTTGACTATTTTGCCCATTGACACATATCTATTGCCTGCAATAGGTCTCTATCCATCAATATCTTGCCTATCTAAGTGCCTGTCTGAATTTCACTTAAATGTAGTGATTGTATTTGACTCCACCACCTCTTTTGGCAGTGAGTTCCATCTGTCAACGTGACTCTGTGCAGGGGAAAAAAATTACTCCTCAAATCCCCTTTAAAACTCTTTCCTCTCACCTTAAACATGAGCCCTCTTGTTTTTGATACCACACCCTAGAGCATGGCAATGAGAACTACACAGAATACTTCAAGTACAGTCGAACTAGCGTTGCGTAAAGCTGCAACATAGCGCCCCAACTGTTATATTCTATGCCTCGACCAATGAAAACAAGCATGCCACATGCCATGTTTACCGCCTTATTTTCCTGTGTTGCCACCTTCAGGGAACAATGGACTTAAACCTCAAGAAGATCCATTTGTTCATCAGCATTCCTTGGCATACTCTATTTACTGTATATGTCCTTATTTGACTTTTCACTGTGCATCAGCTCACACATGTTGGGATTAAATTCTATCTGCCCAATTTTCTATTTGAACCCTATTGTGCTCCAACCTGAGGCAATCTTTCTGATTTCTGCAATACCACCAACCTTCGTGCCATATTTATTAATCATACCTCCTACATTCACATGTAAGTGTGAACATATATCAGGGTGCCAACATAGATCACCGTATAACACCAGTAATTACAGACATGCAATAATTAAAGCCTTTTCTACCACCACTCTTTGCCTCTTATTACCAAGCTAATTTTAGATCCAATTAACCATCTGTAGATGTTATGAGTCATACTTTGTAGCTACACCCACTAGTTTAACAGAAAGCCTCCCTGCCCTGTCTCTCTCACTTTTGCTAAGTTGCTAAGATGAAGTTACCTATGCTGTAACATTAATAAAGTCTTTGGATCTTAATCACGGCGTGTGAATTAAGTTATTCCGACAGCAGAAGCTCACCATGGTGTCAGAGGGTATGGACTCACTCCTTGCTTAATTATATTGCTTTTATTTTAGTTTGTTGTTTTCTCCGGTATATATTACTATGGCTTCTGCTCTCAGAAAACCAGAGATCCTGGTGTTTGATGAGGACCTTGCAGAACGGTGGTGCGTATTTGAAGAGGATTTCTCAATTTACATTGAAGCGGCTCAACCTACTGCTGCTCCTGGTGTTCGAGCGTCAATTCTTCTTAATCTGGCAGGCACAGAAGCTGCTCAACGTGCCTGAAGATTTCATTATGAACTGGCTAGATTTGACCCGGCTGGTGTCCAGATTGCTCCTGCAGAGTCTATCCGAGACCCTGACTGACTACTATGCAATTTCGGACAGTTATGTGAGTTACATACTAAGTTGGTCATGGAGAGGCATTTGTTTTTTTCCCGATGCCAGAGACAGGGAGAACCTGTGGAGATGTATGTCAGTGCGTTGAAGCACATTGCCAATCGATGCGATTTCAGGGATATATGTGATAGCCTAGTCCATGACCGTTTGGTCAATGGTGTCTGTAATGATAAATTACGCAACGAGTTACTGCGAGATGATGAGCTTACTTTAGAGACTGCTGAAAACCGCTGTCACATTGCTGAAATGGCTGACGCTCATACAAAAGTTTTAGGGCACTCTGCTGGTCGTGAAATTAATGTTGCCGGCATGTCTTATCAAATCTCTCGCTATTCTCCTCAAGTGTCCGACAACTCTATCTTGAGATTAATAGACAATTGTTTTAACTGTGGGGGTTCACATGCTGCTGCTCATGACCATTGCCCTGCGTATGGAAAATTATGTCAATTTTGCAACAAAAGAAATAATTTCTTCAGATGCTGTCGTTCATGTATCAACAAGGCAATCTGTTAATCCACTTGGCCATGAGAACCTGCTCTCAGAATGCTCTCAACCAGCTCCCACAGATTTTCAGGCTGCTGGCGAAGGTTTTGACTTTGATGTACATTCCTTGTCTGATTTAATGCATAAACAACCAGACCCCAAGGTCGCTTTGCTCGTTAATGGCAAGAACTTTTATCTCAAAGTGGCCACAGGCGCAAGATGTAATGTGATTTGTCTAGCTGTGTTTAAAAAGTTACGAAAAACAGAGACTTTCACTCCTACGGCTGCCTCCCTTCTCCCATTTGCTGGAGGTCCAGTGCACCCTATCGGTCAAGTTGAGTTACGCTGCTGTCTTCATTTGCATGTCCACAATCTGAATTTCTATGTTCTTCATGAGGATGTGCTGTCTCTGCTGGGTGCCAATGCATGTCAAGACATGGGACTTGTCTCTTTCAGCCCTTCTGTTTGTCATCTGACCACAACCTGTGATTTTAACCAACAAATTCTGACACAATACAAAACTTTGTTTGACAACAAGCTGGGCAGGTTGCCTGTTAGGTACACAATTACCATTGACCCTGAGGTAATTCCAGTTGTTTGTCCAGCTCATAAGATTCACCATGCTATGCGGGACCGTGTTCAAAGTGAACTCAACAGAATGGTGTCTCCAGGTGTGATTGGTTCTGTGGCTGACCCCTTGGATTGGGTTTCCACCATGGTCATGGCAATGAAGAAGAATAAAGATGAAATACGGATTTATATCAATCCTAAGGATTTAAACACAGCCATTAAACGACCTCACTATCTCATGCGCACTGTGGATGAGATTGCAGCGCAGATGGCTGAGGCAACTATATTCACAGTACTAGATGCCAAGAGTTCATTCAGGCAGATTTCGCTCGAACACAACTCCCCCAAGTTAACCACTTTCAGCACACCGTTCGGGCGTTACAGATTTCTTTGCATGCCCTTTGGCATAAGCTCTGCTAGTGAAGTATTTGAACAAGCTACGGAGCAGTTGTTTGTAGGTTACCCATAGTCCATTGTAGTGGATGACATCCTCGTTGCGCGACGAACTGTCTAAGAACACGATGCTAATCTGACGAAGGTCCTGGATCGCACCAAGGCCATTAACCTCAAGCTAAACCCTCAAAAATGCAAATTCAGGGTAAGTGAGGTGAAATACATAGGCCATGTGTGCACTAAAGATGGCCTAAAAACTGATCCGGCGAAAACCAGTGCTATCAATGAGCTCCCAGCACCCACAGACGTGCTCGGTCTGCCGAGATTCCTTGGCATGTTTAACTACTTGAGCAAATTTATTCCGACTTCAGTGAAATATCAACCCTGTTGTGCCAGCTTACAAACAAAGACACTGCTTGGACTTGGCATGAGCAACAGCAGAGGGCGTTCGCCACTCTTAAGCAGCAGATGTCTTGTGCTCCTACTCTCGCTCACTTTGATCCTAAACAACTGGTCACTCTGACTTGTGACACTTCACAACATGGAGTAGGCACAGCATGTCTTCAAAATGAGCCTGTTGCCTGTGCCTCGCACACTATAACTGACACAGAACAACGATTGAAACTGACCACCAACCTCTGATCAGCATCTCTAACAAACCAACTCATGTCCCTCCAGGGTGCCTACAGCAGATGCTGCTGCAGCTTCAAAAAGATGACATTCTGACTACAAATGTGGTAAAGATATGCACCTGGCGGAGACGCTCTCCCGTGCACACCGGAAGACCTGTGTGGGTCCTTCTTCGCCGGATGATGACTTTATCGTAATGACTGTGTCTTTTATTCCCTCGGCCTGTATGGATGACTTGGTTGCTCACACTGCTGCTGACAGTACTTTACGGTCGCTTGTCTCCGTCATTAAGCGCGGCAGGCCAGACAAAGACTACAATGTTCCACTGCCAGTTCGGCCTTTCTTTGCCGTCCGTGATCAGATAGTGCTGCAGGATGACATTATTGTAAAAGGACACAAGGCTGTGGTCCCTGCTTCGCTGCACAGCGTGTATTTTAATGCCATCCACGCAGGTCACCCAGGCACTGAAGCTACCATCCTACGGGCAAGGAACATGTTTTACTGGCCTGGCATGGCCGAATACATCACCGAGAATGTGGCGTCCTGTGCAGTGTGTAACAGCTTGGTGCCTCATCAACAAAAGCAACCACTTCTTTCACATCATGCTCCTGCCCTCCCGTGGTCTACAGTGGCAACTGACATATATGAATGGCATGGCAAGCAGTACCTGGTACTTGACGATTCGTATTCTGGATGGTTTGACATTGATTTTCTTAGCAGCCCCACTTCCCGCGGAGTAGTTTCGAAATTTGCTCGTCATTTTGCAGACCACGGAGCTCCGTGCATACTGTTATCTGATAACGGCAGTCAATTTACCAGCCAACATTTCAAAAAGTTTGCTGCATGCTGGGGTTTTCACCATATCACCAGCAGCTCTGAATATCCACAGTCGAATGGACCAGCTGAGTGGGCTGTCAAGAGTGCCAAACAGCTCATGGAATGATCGTACAGAGCTAATTCCGATGTGCTCCTGGATCTACTCAACTTACGCAACATCTCCCGCAACCCCATTTTGGTTTCACCTGCTCAACGTTTATTGTCGAGGCAGACCCGAGCCACGGTGCCTGTGGTGGATCAGGCATTGATCCCACAGGTGGTTCCACGATTGGAAGTCCAGTCCAGGTTACACCAAAAGCGTGACATTCAAAACCAGTGGTTGACAAAACAAGTAGGCCGCTGCCACCATTAACCAAAGGGGAGGTGATTCGTTTTCAGACTGACAAAGGCCATGGCCGTATCGGTGTAATTTATGGAACTGCTTCTGAGCCACGCTCATATCTGGTCAGTGCCAATGGCGGCACCTACAGGCGTAACAGACAACATATCCTTCCTGCGAATGAACCAGCTCCTCCACCGTATTATCCAGACTGTACAAGTGTACTGCCGTTCGTGCCCAGCGGCATTGATCCGCCTACACCAGCACAACAACCCACTTCTGGAACGGCTGCTTTGCCAGTGGAGATTCCCCCTCCGCCTGCGCCACAGTCCCCTGTTCCATCACCAGGAATGCTGGTTTATTCTCCGTCACCTGTGAAAGCAACGGCTCTGTCCCCGGTGGGGAAAAATGGAGATGGTCTTTATCGCACACATGCTGGTTGAGTTTGCAAGCCCGCCGTGAAGTACCCGGGCTATGTTTGACTTTCCTCCAGCTTATTATCAATTGTTATGCATGCCTTATTTAGTCAATGGTTTTGTTCTGACATTTAATTCTTTAAGAGGCAGGATGTAGATCAGTGAATCATGTTCTTTGTAGCTATGCCCACTAGTTTAACAGAAAGCCTCCCTGCCCTTTCTCTCTCACTTTTAGAGTAATGTGCTAAGATGAAGTTACCTATGCTGTAATGTTAATAAAGTCTTTGGATCTTAATCACAATGTGTGACAAGTTATTCTGACAGCAGAAGCTCAACACCATCCCACCTCAGATCCCATATGCTTCGACTCCTGCACCGGCCTACCAGGAAGAACCTCATCAAAATGTACTGAAATCCCTATAGATTATACCAACTGTCCTATCTTCATTATTTACCTTAGTTATCTCCACAAAAACAATCTAAAGTAGTGAGGCACAAAGCCATGATCATGCTTCCTATCCATGAGGATTTTCTCCAAAAATTTCCCTACTACTGATGCAAGGCTTATTCCTGCTGGCCTTCTTAAACAAAATGAACAACATTAGTTTTCCAGTGTTCTGGCACTTCACCCAATACAAAAATCTTTGCCAACGCCCCAGCAATGTTCTCTATTGCTTCCCATAGCAATCTGGGATTAATCTAATTTGGTTCTGGGATTTATTAACTAATGTGTTGCACGACATTTAAAATCACCTCTTCCTTAACACCGACCTGCTGCAGATTACCCTTGTACACCACCTTGAACTCACCATCTTTAATGTCTTTCTTGGAGAATACAGGTGATAGATATTCATTTAAGACATTGCATACATTGCCTGATCATGCATTGGTTCCCACTTTGGTACTTTTGGGGACCTTCTGTTTTCCTGGCTCCCTTTATCCTCTTGATACAATTATAGAACGTTTTGGGATTCTCCTTAATGTGCCAAGCATAGTCAAGGGCACCTTTTCTTAAGGACTAATTTCTACGCCTTAAGGACGTAATTTATTTCTTAAACTTTTCCTTTCATGCTCTACATTGCTCAAACGACTCCCTTGATCCCATCAGGCCATATCTGCCATCATTTTCCTTTTTTTCCCTGAGCAAACCTTCAGTATCCTTTGTCATCCTAGGTTCACTAATCTTGTCATCCTTTCCTCTCACTTTTACCAGAACATGTTGGTCCCGAGTTCTTACAAAATATATTTTAAATACTACCACTTATCATCTGTGGTTACATTAAGCATCTGCTCCCAATCTCCTGTGGCCAACTCCTTTTTTTTGCTATTGAAATCAGCCTTTTCCCAACTTGAAACCTTAACTTGAGGAATGATCTTATCCCTTTCCATAACTACTTTAAAACTTACTTTATTATTGTCACTATTACAAAAAGTCCCCCCACTGACACTTCAAACACCTGCCCAGTCTCATTTCCTAAGATAACATTGTGCAGCCACCCTGCCTCAAGGATGGCTTTCTACATACTGTCTCAATAAAACACTCATCGACACACTTAATGCATTCTCAATTCTTTATTAATAATAAACACCTTGCCCGAAAGCAATCCAAGTCAATACTGGGTAAGTTAAAATCCATCACTAATACAATCCGGTTGCTCTTCCACATTTCTGTGATGTGCTTACATATCTTTTCCTCTAATTCCTGCTGTCTTTTGGGAGGCCTATACAGTAATCCCAGCCAAGTGAGATTATATTATAGGCCTCCACACCCCCCCCCCCCACTTCCTTCCCACCACCATTACTAAGGTCTACATGTATGGCCTCATTTGAGGATCTCTCTGGGTGATGCTCTCTCCTGCTAATGTGTATCTTCATCATTTAATCTGCTAAAATGTGCAAAGAGGCATATCTCAACTACTTGTAGTATAAATAATTCTGTACTCAAACAACCCTTCGACAAAATAAGCTATTTTAGAAATCAAGAGGGTCATGAGGATTGCAGAAAAAGTTAAATAATTTAAGATAATGAAGATAACATTATTCAAGGTTAAATTTAAAACAAAAGTGTGTAAATATACAAAAAGGGGAATGAAGCTGTAACCACATTTTTTGAGTACTTTACTACATACCAAGAACAATGATGGGTAATGGGAGGATAATCCGTGGATGCCAATAATTTATGGCAGTGGAGCAGGACGATCTGCCAATTAGGAGCAGACGAGGGCATTCGATCCAATTTGTGGTCCCAGCCACAAAGACAGATGTGTACAGCAATTCGTTCTTCCCACGCACTATTAAAGCATGGAATAATCTCCACCAAAACACGGTTGCCCAGCCAGATGCAACTAAATTTAAAGTGGCACTTTCTTCCCAATAACCCTCTCTGGCTAAACCCTTCCATTCATCACCTCCAGTTTGAATTCCAGTTGGAATATTTTGGAGGACCAAATAACCAAGAACCAAGAACCAAGAACCAGTGCATATAAAAACATCACAAAATTGTTGAACAAAATGTTTTTCATTACATTTATTGTGTTTCTCAAGAACATTCAACCATTTCCAAATGAAAAGAAAAAAAATGGAATCTATCTTGCATCTATGTTGCATTTTACTTTTCTGGAGCATTTTGGCAGATCGATAGTAAAATGTTTTTTACTGTATCTTGTTATATGTGACAATAATAGACACAATTAAAAAAACAACCCCACAAAAAACGAATAAAGCATTTTGTTATAGTATAACCAATTTCTTGGTTTATGCCAGGCAGCTTACGCAGTGAATGCTTGGGTGTTGCGAAGTGTCATAGAACAAGGGGATTGAGGAGTACAAGTAGATATTTTGGTGAAGAAGGTTTTTGGCATACTGACATTCATCAATTAAGGCATTGAGTATTGAAGTTGGATATTTGTCTTAGCAGTTGTACAAGAAATTGGTAATGCCACACTTGGAACATTGTGTTCAGTATTGGTCACCCTTGCTGTAGGAAAGATGCCATTAAGCTAAGAAAAGTGCAGAAACCATTTATGAGAATGTTTGCAGGACTCAAGGGACTGAGTTATGGAGAGAGGTTGGAAGGCTAGAGCTTTATTCCTTGGTGCGGAGGAGACTGAGGAATGATCTTAGAGATATACAATCATGAGGGGCACAGATCATAGCGGCAAAATCATGAGGTGAATGCGCACAGCCTTTATCCCCAGGGTTGGGGAATCCTAAAGGAGAGAGCATAGGTTTAAATTAAGAAGGGAAAGATTTAATAGAACCTAAGGGGCAACTGTTTCACACAGAGGGTGGTACATACCTCCAAATGGTTCCAGCACAATAACCTGGCCCTCAACACCAGCAAAATCAAGGAACTGATTGTGGACTTTGGAAAGAGTAGGATGGGGACCCACAGTCCCATTTATATCAACGGGTCGATGATTGAAAGGGTCAAGAGCTTCAAATTCCTGGGCGTGCACATCTCTGAAGATCTTTCCTGGTTCGAGAACACTGATGCAATGATCAAGAAAGCTCAGCAGCGCATGTACTTCCTGAGAAGATTACGGAGAGTCAGTTTGTCAAGGAGGACTCTCTCTAACCTCTACAGGTGCACAGTAGAGAGCTTGCTGACCGGTTGCATCGTGGCTTGGTTCGGCAACTTGAGCGCCCTGGAGAGGAAAAGACTACAAAAAGTAGTAAGCACTGCCCAGTCCATCATCGGCTCTGACCTTCCTTCCATCGAGGGGATTTACTGCAGTCGCTGCCTCAAAAAGGCTGGCAGTATCATCAAAGACCCACACCATCCTGGCCACACACTCATCTCCCTGCTACCTTCAGGTAGAAGGTACAGGAGCCCGAAGACTGCAATGACCAGGTTCAGGAATGGCTACTTCTCCACAGCCATCAGGCTATTAAACCTGGCTCGGACAAAACTATGATCACTAATAACCCATTATCTGTTATTTGCACTTTATCAGTTTATTTATTCATGTGTGTATATATTTATATAATGGTATATGAACACACTGATCTGTTTTTGTAGTCAATGCCTACTACGTTCTGTTGTGCTGAAGCAAAGCAAGAATTTAATTGTCCTATCAGGGACACATGACAATAAACTCACTTGAACTTGAACTTGATACCTGGAACAAGCTTCATGAGGAAAGTGGTTGAGGCAGATACTATTACAACTTTGAAAATATATTTGGACAGGTACCTGGATAGGACATTTTAAGCGGCAAATGGGACTAGTGAGTTGAGTATCTGATAGGTATGGATGAGTTGTGTCGAAGGGCCTCTGGTGTATGACTCTGACTTTACAGTTCTGACAAAGGGTCCCTGGCCAAAATCATCAAAGCTGTTTCTTATCCCTCTGATATCCCTTCACCGGCAGTAAAGCAATCACTTCTATGAATATTATTATGGAGAGGTGCATCAACCACAAATTGATGAAGATGAGTTTAATTGTTTTTTCCCTTCTGTTGGTTCACTCATTCACAGCTATGTATATTAAAGATCCCCAGCCTGAATGCATTTTGTGGCCTTGCAGGTTTCAAGTGTTGTTCAACATGGATGGATGAGCACTGATTAATCAGGTGAGAACCTTTAGACTTTAATCTTCAGAGATACCGTGCGGAAACAGGCCCTTTGGCCCAATGTGACCGCACTGGCCAGCGATCACCCCATACACTAAAACTATCCTACACATTAGGGACCAGTTAGAGTAGCATAAATATTATTTATTAGCATCATATTTCTACTATCCCCATTTTATTTTCGCGATTCATACATGCTCAGAGAATGCCTCAAGATCATTGACGTGCATATTGGTGATTCATGCATATTCATGCATAGTCAGAGAATGCCAAGATCAATTCAGGCACCTGAAGTCCTTTCAACAATGCAAGTTCCTTGGTCATTTACACATCTACTGTTCATATGCCAATCTTTATTTCACCCAGGGGCTATATTACCCCGATATCTCAGGGGTGTCATTGACCATACTACCAGTGGATAACCTCTTTTCTTGAGTAACCAACCAATGACTTTGTTTTGAGTATGAAAATAGCTCAGCTCAGTTGGCTGGATCTCAGTGCACAGTGATGAATACTGCACCTGTAAAAAAGCAACGAGAATTTAATCAGACTGTCATCATTGCTGGAAAAAATGATGTAATTAATGGTGCTAGTGAAGAAGAAGATAGTTACCTGTCTTGTCTTTTTACATGCTGCTACCTTGGCAACAGTGACATTGACAGCCATGCGTATGGTCATTGGTTCACAACATATTGACACTCCAAGCTATAAATGTTTGCCAAAGCATGACACACCACCCTTAGCTGCCTTACACACCAGTATTCAACATGCCAACAAATCTTATCCTCCACTTACAGTCCTTGTTTGGCAAGAATGACGTACATCTCATTTTATTATTTTTGTTTGATTGAAAAGTGCAGCATGGAAACAAGCCCTTGGGCTGATGGAGTCCATGTTGACCATCGATCACTTGTTCACACTGCCTCCATGTTATCCAACTTTCTCATGCACCGTGCACACTGGGGGCAATTTACTGAGATCAATTAACCTACAAACCCACACATCATTGAGATTCTCGGAGGAAACTGGAGCACCTGGAGGAAACATATGCGATTACAGGGGAATGAGTATCCTCCAGCTTGACAGCATCGAAGGTCAGATCGAACCAAGTACTCTGGTACTGTGAGGCTATAGCTCTACTGGCCTTGCGCTGTGCCACTTTTCTATTGATGTTGAGGTCTCTGAGCAGCAGGCAATGGTTACTACTGCTGCATGTCCTCATCTCTACTACATCTCAATCTGCTAGTGCTTCATCCCTTTCAGTTGGAGCTGCTCCTGTTGCTAACATCAAGGTCCTCGTATGTGACAGTTTGAACTGCGGGCATCCTTATCAGATGATTTGAACATCTGAGTAATTAATACCGAAGCACGTTAGATAACATCTTAGCATAAGTGGTATGAAGAGCCGTGCATTATTTCCTTCTCTTTGATCGTAAAGCATTATAAAGTATTTATGATACTTTAATATAGTGTAACGAAAATGATAGCAAAATTCAAATTTATATAGAACACAGGGCTGAACAGTAGTGCAGCAGTATAGTTGCTGCCACACAGCGTCAGAGACCCGAGTTTGATCCTGACCTTGGGCGCTGTATGTGTGGAATTTCCTGTGGAGTTTCCTCCAACATCCTAAAGATCTGCTGGTTTGTAGTTTAATTGGCTTCTGTAAAATGCCCCTAATGTGTAGGAAACAGAACTGGGATAACATAGAACGTGTACAGGTGATTATTGGTCAGTGTGGACTCGGTGGGCTGAATGGCCTGTTTCCGAGCTGTATCTCTAAAACTAAAAGAAAGGATATTTATGAAATAAAGTACAAGGCACTGATAAACACATAAAAACTGCTTAAAAAGATGATGATCATTCAGAGGTCATTTTTTAAATATTGATTTGTTGATTGTTGTGGTATAACACTTTCCACGTCACTGTCATTTTTCAAACAATCCTCCCATAAATATTCTTCCAAATATAAAAGTTTTCATTTTTAATGATAGCCACATAAATATTATTAGTACCTCTAACATTGCCATATATTGCGTTCATTCTAATCAACCAAGGATGAAATTCATCAAAAATGAGTAAACCCTGCCAAATACACTTTTCGTTTAAAGAGGCGCCCTATTTCGGCATGAACACATGTCAAGCTTTACATACTGAAACTTGACTCTCTTTGTCACCGAAGCAAATATTGGGTTGGATTACTCAAAGCAAGGTGAAATATTGAGAAGTGAAGAAGGGATGTCAGTGTGATTTATGGAAAAAGTTTATTTGTAATTACTTGATTGCTTTCTAAATGAAAGCTACGGAATCAGGAACTGCTTTTCGTTCTCATTCTATTTGCATCCATGGATTTAATGAAACAATTGCCAACAGATTTTCAATCTCTCAGTCTTGCTTTGTAGTTCCATAAAATGTTGGTTTAATATGGTGACTGAAATGGAGAGCTGGTGTAATTTATACTCAAAAAAATGTTGAATGGTCAACTCTACTTGGGGGAAGGGAAACACTGGGGGAGGGGACGGCTAAGACATTAATAAGAAAAGTTAAAGTCGTGGTTTGAACAGAGCAGGCCAGACTGTGCCTTGAGGGAAGTGCAAAAAAACCAAGGCGCCTACTGTTGGGACAATTAATCTGCTGCAGGCACATGGCATGAATTTTTCAGTAATCTTGGTTTCAGAGTACAGCTTATTTAGGTTTCGTAATATTTTCAGAAATAGGATAAAAAGCTATTAATGTAAGGCCATCACTCTAAAGTCCTTTCTTTCTGTTGTGCCGAATGCTGTGTCACAGGTTTGAGTCTGATCCATGACAGCTGCACCAACACCAAGATCGACAGATGCACTCACAAAATCAGCAAAAGCCACTTTTTTTATTATTGAAAAAATATATGGTGAAAGAAAGGAAGTAATCTTACAAATTAGCTGTAGCCTTTGACAAACAGAATTAATCTTTTTCATGATTGTACTAACTTTATGACTACTTGCATAAGATTTTCTGAGATGATTCTTCTTTCATTATGAAGATTAACTGATGCTGTCCAGCATAATGAAGAGAACTAATGACATTTTAAGATTCTCTAATGGTGTAGTGAGTAATGGCATTGCCCACTGTTATATTAGAACTTTTGAGGTTTGCTTTCTCATTGGCAGTGAGATAGTTGACCCAGTCAAGGAATTGGCTGAAGTGGCTAAACTTAGTCACTAGTTAAATTCGTCAGGGTTTCCACTCATATTTTCCATCAAATGCAATCCACCTCCACTTCTGCAAGAAGCTCTTCTATGGACCAGATCAGGATTCCATGCTCCAATCATAATAAAAGAAGTACAAACAGCACCAAGACCTTTACACAATAAAAGATGCTGTAGTACAAGGTGGCGGTTGCCACTTCAGCTTGAGCCAACATATTCAATATGAAAGATGTGCTCTGAAGTATAAACCAATGCTTCAATCGCCCAGTTTGACAATAGTATTGATGTCACTACTGGAGCAGTTAGATGATGTCCTTTTGGCTTGTGTATTCAAAAATTCAATGTATACTTCCTTCTGTTTATACTATTAAAAAAGCTATTTTTGAGTAGACATAATGCAAGACTACTTTTCGGTTCCAGGAGGTTTACAACTCTCTAAAAAGCCCTGTCTGTATGAATGGGTTGGTCAGTGAAGTTAATAATGCAGCTAACTGATAAATCCCAATGATTTCATGCTCTGCATGCTCTGAGTTTTGTAATAAATTGATTACCTTCTTTCTTTTGCCGTGTTTTGTCATTAACAAAACTCTGTTGTGGCGGCTCCCATGGGTCGGACCATTCCACTATCGAACCCCTCGACATGGGAATGGGCTAGTCCGGGGGCGGCCCTGAGCCACAGGGATAAAGAGCAGGGGTTTAGGCGCGATTGTTCTCTTGCAGACCCGACTGGACAAGAGAACAACAGCTAATAAAATTCCTCCCGAAATACCTGGCTCTTCGCCTTCATTTCGGGCATATCGCCGCGCCACATTGGTGACCCCGACGCTCCATTGGTGTCATAATGGAGTCAAAAGACAGAGCCGCCCGTCCGTCCGCCTCACAGGCCGACCCGGCCCTGTCTCTCGACGTGGTCTCCATTAAACTACCTACGTTCTGGACCGACCGGCCTTGCATCTGGTTTCAGCAGGCGGAGGCCCAATTCCAGCTGCGGTGCATTACGGCGGACGACACCCGCTACTTCTACCTGATGGGGGGCCTCGACCAGGATACGACCGGAGAAGACACTAAGTTCCTCGAAGACCCTCCGGCCACTGAGAAATACTCCAGCCTTAAGGAGCTCCTGCTCCTGGTTTACGGGCTCAGCCGGATGGAACAGGCTGCCAGGCTCCTTCATATGGAGGGTCTAGGCGACCGGCGGCCACCAAGCCTCCTTAAAGAGATGGTCGCGCTCCTGGATGGGCACATGCCGTGCCTCATGTTTGAGTATATTTACATGCGTTGATATTCATGCGTCATTCTGGCAGCGCCTGATGTCCTCTGGTTGGGTGGGGGAGCTGTGGAGGGAGTGACAGCTGCGCCCCGGAAGCCTGTGCGATCGCCCCCCCGGCCGTGGCGGGTACCGCACCTGCAGTCCCGCATCAGCAGGCTCCAAGCGCCACCAGCAGGAGGCACTGGCGCTATTACCACCAGCGCTGGGGTGCTGCAGCACAACAATGCCGCTAGCCATGCACGTTCCCGGGAAACGCCGGGGCCGGCTGCCAATAGTCCCCACGGCGGCCGGCCACATTCAACGCCTCTTCGCCTGGGATCGGCGTTCCGGGGGTCGCTTCCTCATGGATACCGGGGCGGAGCATTCGTTCCGGTAAGCGGGGACCCTTCCTCACCGCGGTGAATGGCAGCCCCAACCGTACGTATGGGGTTTGCACGGTCCTGATCGTTTTTGGCTCCTGTCATTTCTCTTGGCCGTTTACCATCGCCGAAGTCTCCCAGCTGCTGCTCGGTGCAAACTTCCTCCGGGCTCACCTATCCTGATGGACGTCAGGCAGCAGCACTTGGCCCACGCCGCCACGATGGAGCCCATCACTCTGCGTCTGGATGAGCCCCCTGTCGTCCGTGGATTCCTGTTTTGCTCGGGTCTTGGCCGCGTTCCCGGACATCCTGACCCCACAGTTCCAGTCGTTGACCCCCAAGCACGGAGTGGTGCATTTCATATCAGCTACCGGCCCACCCCTCCACGCACGAGCACGCCGATTGCCGCCTGATAAGCTACGTCTGGCATGGCAGGAGTTTCACACGATGGAGTCCATGGGGATCGTCCGCCCTTCGAACAGCACATGGGCGTCCCACTCCACATGCGGGTGACCTTGCAGGGATTATCGGCGGCTGAATGCCGCTACCGCCGCAGACTGATACCCCCTGCCCCACATCCAGGACTTCAACGCCCATTTGGCCGGGGCTACTATCTTCTCAAAAGTGGATTTGGTTTGGGGCTATAACCCGGTCCACCCGGAGCATGTGCCCAAGACGGTAATCACTACGCTGTTTGGACTGTACGAGTTAGTGCGGATGCCGTTCAGCCTTAAGAACGCCGCGTAGGCATTTCAACGGTTAATGGACGGGGTGTGTCGCGGTCTCGAGTTTGTGTTTGTCTACCTTGATGACATCTTGGTGGCCAGCCGCTTGCGGCAGGAACACTGTGCCCACCTCCGACAGCTCTGTCAGCGGCTCAGTGAGCATGGTTTGGCTGTGAACCTTGCCGGTTTGGGGTGACCACCATCGACTTCCTCGGCCACCGTGTGACTTACACGGTGCAGTTCCCCTGTCGGAAAGGGTCGACGCCATCCGCCGGTTTCCCTGTCCATACACTCTGCGTGGCCTGCAGGAGTTCGTCGGCATGGTGGCCTTTTATCACCGTTTTGTGCCGTCCGTGGCCCACGTCATGCGGCCGCTGTTATCAACTTCTGGCGGGTGGGCGTAAGGACGTCGAGTGGACCGACGAGGCGGTGGCGGCATTTGCCGGCGTGAAGGAGGCCCTTGCTCGGGCGGTACTGCTGGTGCACCTGCGGGAAGATGCCCCGACCGCTCTTATGGTGGACGCCTCGGAGTCGGCGGTTGGTGCCGTGCTGGAACAACTGACGGACGGGGGTTGGTAGACCCTGGCCTTCTTCAGCCGGAACCTTAACAACGCCCAGAGGAAGTACAGCGCATTTGACCGCGAGCTCCTGGCTCTGTACCTGGCGGTGCACTACTTCCGCTACTTCCTGGGAGGCCGCCCATTCACTGCTTACAAGCTGCTCACCTTCGCAATGGCAAAGGTTTCCAACCCCTGGTCCGCACGGCAGTAGCGGCAGTTGGCATACATCTCAGAGTACACCACCTTCATCCGCTTCATCGAGGGGAAGGAGAACCCGGTGGCCGACGCGTTGTCCCGCCCCGCCGTCGACGCTGTTTTCGAAGTGGCGCCCGGCATTGACTATTCTGCCCTGGCGGAGGCTCAGCTCACGGGCAGTGAGATGCCCACCGACCGGACTGCCATCTCTGGCCTTCGCCTTGAGGTCCTTCTCGGCCCTGGAGGACCAACAATACTTTGCGATAAGTTGTCCGGTAGGCCGCGCCCCATCGTCCCTGCCGCCTGGCGCCGGAGGCTTTTCGATGTGATCCATGGGCTGGCTCACCCATCCATCCGGGCAATGACGGCACTTGTGGTTGCTCAGTCCAATCTGCAGGGTCTGCGCAAGAAGGTTGGCCACTGGGCCCGCACCTGCATTCCATGCCAGACGGCAAAAATCCAGCGCCACGTCCGGGCGCCCCTCCAGGTGTTCGGTCTACCATGCTGGTGGGTCGACCACCTCCACGTGGACATTGTGGGGCCTCTCTCGCCATCCTGGGGCATCACCCACCTCCTCACGTTGTTGGACCGCTTCACGCGGTGGGCAGAGGCCATAACGCTGGCCGATACTTCGACAGCTAGATGCGCTCGTGCGTTGTCCGTGCACTGGATTGCTCGCTTTGGGGTGCCAGTAGACATCTCCTCGGACCGGGGGTCACAGTTCACCTCTGAGCTGCGGTCAGTCATAGCTCACCTGTTGGGTGTGCGGCTGCACCACACCACGGCATATGCAGGCAAACGGCCTGGTGGAGAGGTTCCACCAGCAGCTCAAGACAGCGCTGAAGGTGCGACTCTCCGGCCCGGACTGGATGGACGCACTGCCGCGGGTCTTGCTAGGCAGCCGATTTGCGCCTAAGGAGGACTTGGCCTCATCTTCAGCGGAGCCCCTCACGGTGCCCAGGGAGTTCGTGCCATCGGCGCCAGGGCAGCAGGGACCGCCCTCATCCACCCTACAGCGCCTTCGCATGCGAGTAGGCAGGCTCGCGCCATGGGACATTCCGCCAGCACGTGCCATCGGCCCTCCGGGACTGTCCCTATGTTTTCCTGCGCCCACCGGATGCCGCTCCAGGGGCCGTTCCGAGTGCTGGAGCACGGACAGACAACCTTTGTGTTGGACATGGGGGGCCGGCCGGAGGCCATGTCGATTGACCGGTTAAAGCCGGCACATTTGGACATTAACCAGCCGGTGCTGTTTGACCAACCTCGGTCACAAGGTCACCCCCCATCACGGCTCCCTCCACCTATCCCTCCACATGTGCCTTCGCCGGCCCTTCTGTCGACCGACTTCCGTACGCGGTCCGGTCGGGTTGTACGCCCGCCGGTGTCATTTCTGCCTCCTGTTCTGCGGGGTGGGGGGGGGGTCCTGTGGCTGATCCCAAGGGTCGGGCCATTCCACTATCGAACCCCTCTGCATGGGAATGGACTAGTCCGGGGCGGCCCTTAGCCACAGGGATAAAGGGCAAGTGTTTAGGCGCGATTGTTCTCTTGCAGACACGACTGGACAAGAGAACAACAGCTAATAAAATTCCTCCCGTAATACCTGGCTCTTCACCTTCATTTTGGGCTTATCGCTATGCCACACTGTCATTAATAAGACCAGCACAGTGAACTGCCTCAGGTCCAGAGACCCGGGTTCGATTCTAACCTTGGCTAGTATCCGTGTGGAGTTTGCATTTTCTGTGACCGCATGGGTTACTCCAGGTGATCCGGTTTCCTCATAAATCTCAAAGACGTGTGGGTGTGTAAGTCACACACTGCTGTTGGCTGCTGTAAATTGTTCCTCATGACTAGGAATTGGATGAGAACATGGGATGATGTAAAACTAGTGTGAAAGAATAATTGATGCTCAGCATGGATAGAGATAGAGAAAGTCAAGTATCTTTGCATGGGTTTAGGACCTGTTTCCATGCTGTATATTTCATTAAATCAAAACAAAGGTGGGAAAGAAAATGGGGAACTACTGACAAAAACATTGAAGTGCATTAATGGAATAGCTGAATGAGGTTGAATTAAAAGTAAGAGTACGTGGCTGCAACTTCAGGAAGTGAGTGTGAAAAAGGCAATTGGTTCAGGAGTCTGATAGTCGGGGGGAAGCTGTTGTTCTTAAGTATGGATATACAGGTTTTCAAATTCCTGTATCAGTTCCCAGGAGATAGAAGAGAGAAAATGCAATAGCAACGGTAACGGTGGCAGGCATCCTTGATGAAAATTCCTGATGCGATGGACAGAATGGAAGGAAATGACGGACTATGATGTACTGGGCTGTGTTAACTATTCTCTGTGGGCTCAGGCAATAAGAGCAAATAAGAGCCATACCATGCCGAGGTGCATCCCATCAAATACTTACAATTGCACAACTATAGATGCTCAAAATAATCCTTGTGGGCATTCCCATATTTTTTTAGGCACCTAAGACAGTAAATATGCTGATGGGATAACTTAATCACTGCATCCGTAGAAAGGAACTAGGTTGTTTGTGGTATGGATGCAAAGAAACAACTATCGCTACAGTGGCAACGTTGATGTGGACAAGGTTGTGTTTAATATCCACCTCTCCCCTGCTTCATTAGGTCAATTATTTTGTTTTGTTGACACAAGGTTCTACATCTTTATCTTGTATTTCACATTGCCACTGTTGTTAATCTAGCCCACAGCAGATATATCATCTTCAAGATCGAGTTGCCGCTATACTTGGCCGCACAGTGGCATTGTGCCAGGTGGGGAGATTGACCTGAATGTAGAAAACAATTCAAGCAAATCCAGTGGGCAAAACTGATAGAGGTAGGTTAGGGTGCTTAAGGAAGAGGGGTGACAGTAGGCTCAACTGCATTTATTTCACGGAACAGCACATGGAATTATGATATTACTGCAATCATGGAAATGTGCCTGGATGAAGGTTAGGACTGGCATCAAAATATTTTGTGATGTAGAACTTTAAGGCACATCTGAGGGAGATGCAAAAGAGGTGGGGGAGTCACATTGCTTATTAAAGAGAGCATCACAGCAGTATGTCGAGAAGGGATCCTGGAGAGATTGTCCAAGGGTGCCAATTGAATGGAGAAGATAGAAAAGTACAGGACTGGAACAAGCACTTCGGCCATAATATCACTATCTTATCTGCTTCCTTCACCGCCCCTGGTAGTATGTTCCAGATTCCCACCAAAAAACTTCCCTACACATCTCCTTTAAACTTTGTCCCTCTGACCTTACAGCTATGGTGTCTAATCTTTGACATTTCCCCTCTGGAAAAAAGGTTCAGACTGTTCAGACTTCAGATCGGTACTAGAGAAGGCAAATTCAATGCTAGCATTTATATCAAGAGGACTGGAATACAAAAACAGAGATGTAATGCTGAGGCTGTATAAGGCGCTGGTCAGGCCGCATTTGGAGTACTGTGAGCAAATTTGGGCCCTGAGGAAGGGGAATGCTGGCTCTGTAGAGGGTCCAGAGGAGGTTTACAAGAATGATTCCAGGAATGAGTGAGTTTGCTTATGATGAACATTTGATTGGGCACTGGGCCTCTACTCACTGGAGTTTAAAAGGTTGAGGGGGGACCTCATTGAAACTTACAGAATAATGAAGGGCATAGACAGAGTGGATGTGGAAAGGATGTTTCCACTGGTGGGAGAGTCTAGGACCAGAGGTTATAGCCTCAGAATTAAAGGGCGCTCTTTTAGAAAGGAGGTGAGGTGGAACTTCTTTAGTCAGAGGGTAGTGAATCTGTGGAACTCATTGCCACAGAGGGCTGTGGAGGCCAAATCAATGGATATTTTCAAGGCAGAGATAGACACATTCTAGATTAGAACGGGTGTCAAGGGTAATGGGGAGAAGGCAGGGAAATGGGATTAGGAGGCAGAAATCAACCATGATTGAATGGCGGAGTAGACTCGATGTGCTGAATGGCCTAATTCTACTCGTATAACTTGTAAACTTGTGAACAGGTGTGTCGTCATGATAAGGGGAGGGACTGAGTAAGAACATTGATAAAATCTTGAGCTGTTACAATGCAGAAAGGATTGTGGGATGAGAAGGTATTAGAATTAGATAATAAGCATCCTGTCAATCTCAATGATCTTTGAATCATTAGCAAAAAACAAACTTGGTGGAATTTAGTGGGGAAGGGAGCATTCATGGAGAGAAATTGAGTTGACATTTTGGGCTGAGACTCTTCATCGGGATTGAAAGAATAGATTGGAGGTAGCCAGTATAAAGTGTTGATGAGGAGGGGTGAGGTATGAGATGCCAAGTGAGGAGGGGCAGATGGAGTCAGATGGGGGACTGAAAGGTGGGGATTGCGACGGAGGCTGGGTGATAAGTAGACAACAAAGGGCTGTTAATATGAAAGAAAAATTGGCGATTCCTGGGGTTCTTTGTGTGCAGGACCTTCTTCTAAGTGCTCTCCCTCCTTTACTAGGATCTGAAGATCATTAAAATTGGATGCACTTTCCTGTGCCTATTGTTACCAGTGTTTTCCATCGACTTTCAGTGCTGGTTTGCTTCATTAGCCACCTCTTCTTTAAGAGGTGCAAACATGACATAAATCAGTTAACTTCAACAGGTGTCTGGGATGACTGAAATTAGTCACGCTTTGCACATGGTCATGGGAAATACATATTAGTGGCACAACTCCTTGCAGTAAGAATGTAAGAAAATTAATGATACAATCAATGGCACAGTCCTTAGTGGCATGTACATCAATGTACAGAGGGATCATGGGGTCCAAGAATTTAACTCCTTGAAAGTGGCAACACAAGTAGCTAGACTGGTCAAGAAAGCATATGGTGCACTTGCCTTCATTGGTCATTGGTCAGGGCATTGGGTATAATGCAGTGTTATACGACTTTGGTTAGGGGTAGGTTAGGTGTTGGGAGTATTGTGGTTAGGAGTTGGGAGAATTGTGTGCAGTTATGATCGCTTGATTACAGGAACGATGTGGAGGCATTGGAAAGGGTGCAGTGGTTTACCAGAATGGGACCTGGATTAGTGTGTATTAGCTAGAAGGAGAGGTTGGACAAACTTGGATTATTTTCTCTGGAACGCCGGAAGTTGTGGGGAGACCTGATAGAAGTATATAAAATTATGAGAGGCATAGATAGGGTGGACAATCATAACCTATTTCCCAGGATAGAAATATCAAATAGTAGAGGACAAAGCATTAAGATCAGATGGGCAAAGTTTAAAGGAGATGTGTGGAGCAAGTTGTTTTTAAACACAGAAAGTGAGTGACTAGTACGTGCTTCCAGGGGTTGTGGTGGAGACCTACAATAGGAGCATTTAAAAGACTTTTGGATAGGCACATGGATATGCAAGGAATGGAAGGATATGGATTATGTGTAGACAGATAAAAGTTGGTTTTGGCATCATGTTCGGTACAGTCATTATGGACCAAAGAGCCTGACCCTATGTTGTAGTGTTCTATGATACTGGGACAAATTGATACAGCTAGTTTATCCAGCCCCATTTTGGCACCATTGCAATTTTTAGCCCTTTATGTTTGTGCTGAGATTTAGAGAAATGTCAAAAAATCTTCAGTGAAGATTTTGAAATAATAAGAGCCAAGATTAACAAATTTAAGAACAAATAAACTAGCAAACCACTGAACGTCAGTGATCCAACCTTCAGAATGTCGGTGCAATAATATTTGGAAACTATTGCAATTGTGTACGGTTCTCAAATCACAAAAAATGAGCCCAACAGTGCCAACAAACCTGCTTAGACATTATCCATTCAAGTAGAAACTAATCATAGCCCACCCATGTTCATGGGTGAATATACATATTTGTCTTTAATTGTTTAATTAATCCTTTCTCCCCACACCCTACCCAATTTCGGTCTACAAGAAATAACAGTCAACTAAGCCGGTGAAATTTCTCCTATGCTTCGCATAGTTGCCTCTGTGATTGTCTATCTAACACTACAACTGAAGACAAGCTGTCATAAGATTTGTTAGTGCTGATTTTATGACCTGGCACTATTAATAGAGAGTCTTTCTTACTGAGAGCATATGTTGGAAGTGTCCCAGAATGGAAAATCATGAGCAGTTCATGCCAGAATTTCCAGTATGGAATTTTAGCAGCCCGGGCAACCTTCCAATAGCTGGTACTGCATAAGCATGATGTTATATGAATGAAGGCTGATGCAAATGTCAAGAAAGCCAAATGCACAACCATGCTCATATTTGAACCTGCACGAAGTCCAAAAAAATCTGAAATAGAAAAGAAAGCAGAAGTGCTTGAAAGATCGCATCATTACTTAATATTTCCAACAACATCTATGGAAGAGACAGTATTTTCATTTAATTATTTTTGCTATTTCCACTTACTTTCTGCTTCGTCTGGAGAATAGTTTGTACTGTGGATGTCTCCATGTACAAATCAGTGCCACTTTGCGGTTATCTAGCTGGGTGGTGCAATTCAATCATACTGTGTTGGACCATGGCAGCTGTTCTTCCTCTTCTCACTTCTAAAATGTTAACATCTTATTTCGGCTTGCAAGTTCTTTGAACCAACTCCAATGAAGTAAACACTTCTGAGTGATGGACAGCCCCGGTTACTCTGACTCTCAATCATTAGTCTGTGAGTCAAATATTCAGCTGCTTACATGATCAAAGTTCCTCAGGAAGGTGGTTTAAGCATATTTAAATATTAACTCTAACCTACCACTGGAGTAGTTCACAGGCCTGTAGGTTTGAGGTTTATCCCACCTACCCTTTTTGAATAGGTAGACAATATTATGAGATATCTCTCCTCTCCTAGTAAAGATGCAATAATCTCCATCGCAGCCCCAGCAAGCACTTCCTTTGTTTCCCTTATCTTCCTCAGGATTTATCCATCCTAATGTTCTCTAATATTTCTAACATTTCTTCCTTCATCATACTGACATGCTGTCATAATATCAGCATCCTCCCTTAAATGTCCAATTCTACATTCTGCTCTACAGTGAATATTGATGAGAAGTATACATTGTGAACTTCACTCTTATCTAGTGCCTTCACATATAGAATTTCCCCTTTCATCACTGAGGGAGGTATACGTCCCTTAGCAACTCCTTCTCCTCCAGTTTGGAAGATGTCAGCAACTGCAGGAGAGAAGGAGATGGAGGTGGCGGTGGAGTGGACAAAGTGAAGGGCCAACAGGATGAAGTGGCAGCATGTGAGAAGGGAGGGAGCGCCACCGACTAAACGCATTTTGTTGGTGATGGCGGCCTGAAAAAAAAGGTGGGGCTACAATGTGAACTGTGACACACAGCCACGGCAGTTGGTGAAGAAGAGCTTATTGGTGCAGACCAAGGCATTGGCACATAGTTTTAAGGTGAAATGACACTAAGTGCTGGAATAACTCTGTCTGATGAAAAGTCCTAATGTCACCTATCCATGCTTTTCAGAGATGCTGCCTGACCCAGAGAGTTACACCAGCACTTTGTGTACTTTTGTGTATCAGCATCTGCAGTTCTTTGGTTCAACTGCATACAATGATTATGTCTTACACAGTTAGAGCAGACAACCGGCATAAATGGGCACCATTCCCCTCTCTATGGTCCATTACAATGAGGGTTTACTGTATTGGAAAAGTTTAAGTCTCCCACTACTACAGTCCTATTGCTTTTACAGCCTTCTGTCATCTGCCTACTTATATGTTCTTCCAATACCTATGGATTATTGGAGGCTACAGTGATTGCCATTTCTTATTCCTAGGTTCTATCCATGTAGCCGCATTGGCCTCTCCCTCCAGGATATCGTTCCTGAATACTGCTGTGTTACTCTCCATGATTAGTTGTATAACACTCCTCCCCTTCTGCACCTCCCTCTGCCACACCTGACAAATCTATATACTGGAACATTGAGCTGTCAGTCCCGCCCTTCCCTCAACCACTTTTTTGTGATTGTAACAATATCATAATCCCATGTGCTGACCTACGCTCTCACCTTAACTGACTTAACTGCTCAGCTTCTTGCATTAAAGTAACTGCAAGATTCTCATACACTCTACCAGCCTTCTTATGCATCCCATCCTATATGCACCTTGCACTGCACTTGCCTATTCTATTTTCTGCATATGAATCAGCCATCATCTGCTGCACTGTCATTCTGGTTCCTGCTTATTAGTTTCTCTTTTAAGTAGCAATGGCAAACTTATCTACAAGGATATTAGACCTCTTCCGGTTCAGATGAAACCCATTCACTTTGTACAGATTGCTCCTGCTCTAAAAGAGATCCCAATGATCTAGAAACCTGACACCCTCCCCCTTTAACCAACTCTTCAGTCACATATTAATCAGTTCTATCCTCTTATTTCATTTCTGTACACTCCAGCATGTGGCAGAGGGAGGAATTCTGTGATCGTAGCCTTGAAGATCATATTTTGCAACTTTCTATCTAACTCCCTGAATTCCCTTTGCAGGACCATATTTCCCTTCTTACTTATATAGGTATGTTACAAAACTTACCTTTAGTGGTGCTGCAGTTCTGCCACTGCCCGTGTGCGTGACTTTGGCGCCTTTGAGAGGGGGGCGGGTTTAAAATGCCATTTACTCCAGACTATTCAATTCAATTAATCTCAGCGGGTTTAGTTGCTAAAGAAAAATCGCTCCGACATTTGTTTTATTGAGTTATTTTTAAACTACGCTGGATCATTTATTAGCATGAGTAAATTAAAAATCATCTTCAAAAGCCGTGAATGCCGACAACGGGACGGATCTCACGTAGTGAACAAAACAAGGAGCACAGTTTATTTTTACATTAAAACGTGCTTCTTAGGATGCCTTTAATCAAAATTTCACGTTGCGAAAAGGTTACTTAGAAAATATACGAACCGGCAGTATTTTTCCTGCCGACTGGGGTTTAAATTCACCGCAAACCGCAACATTCCAAACGATCGCGTTCCACAAAAACCCACTCGCAAGATGATTAAAATGGCCATTAATTTACGGGAATTAAACACAAAATTCCTTCCATTTGGCCTATAAATTCATGAGATTTAAAAATCATGTTATATTGTGAATTCTTGTGTGAATGTTATTTGGACACTTAGGATATTTAAAAATGTTAACCTTTTCTTAAGAAATGGATAGATGTTTAGATCTAGTAATTGAATTTTGTAATTAGCTACAATTAGGTTAACTAATTATATGCTTTAATTTCAGATCATCCAAGTAAGATTGTTTTGATATTTGTTTCAGAATGCTTCAATCTATAATAACTGAAAATTTCATTCAGTTCTCTTAATTTTTAAGGAAGTTATGGGCTTTTGACTCTCCTTGATCACAGCTTTTGTGTTAAGTCAATGGAAAAGCAATGGGGAACAAGATGCTAATTTCCGAGTATGAAAATGGCCATAACTTTTTTAATACTGAAGATATGAAGTGAATTAGGTGTCAAATTAAACTTCTTTTTATGCTTTATCTGATGGGATAAATTACAGACTTGATTTTTAAAATCTCAAAATATTGTAACATTGCTAACATATTATTACTGATAATATGGACCATGACCTCCAAGTGTCTACCCTCTCCTTCCAGAATGTTCTGTACTAAATGCGCTGCATCTTTAATCCTGGTACCCGAGAAGCAACACACCATCCTGGATTCTTGATCACAGCAATAGAAACATCTGCCTGGCCCCATGGTTGTCAAGTCCTCTGGCACTTCTACTCATACAGTCCTTATTCTTCTCTGGTGTCAGCAATTTGGCTGGAGCTGCTTTTCCCTAAAAGACCATTACGCCCCGACCAAATGTGTCCAAAGCAGTATAACTCTTGGAGAGAGAATTATGAACTCTCCACATACCTTTCCTGGCAGTAACCCATCCACTATCTGGTTGAACCTGCAATGTGACCAACTTATGAAACTTCCTATCTTGCTACTTGGTGAGCAGCTCCAACTGCAGCTCCAACCAATCGATATGGACTGAAAGGAGCTGCAATTGGACACTTGACTTCTCCTTGAACTCCCATTTTTTACAGAAGGATCAAAGAAGTCAGCAGATTACCTTCAGGTTCATAAGTTCTATGAGCAGAATTGGGCCATTCAGCCCATCAAGTCTATTCTGCCATGAAACCATGGTTGATCTATCTTTCTCTCTCAACCCTACTCCCCTGCCTTCTCCCCATAACCCCTGATGCCCTTACTAGTCAAGAATTTATCAATCTCCAACTTAAAAATATCCATTGACGGCCTCCACAGCAGTCTGTGAATTCCACAGATTCACCACCCGCTGACTAAAGAAATTCCTCCTCATCTCCTTTCTAACGGTATATCCTTTTATTTTTAGGCTATGACCTCTGGATCTAGACTCTCCCATTAGTGGCAACATCCTCTCCACATTCACTCTATCCAGGCCTTTCACTGTTCAGTAAGTTTCAATGAGATTGCCCCTCATTCTTCTAAACTCCAGCCTTCAAATGCTCAGTGGAAGGCATATCATCAGAATTAATTTTGGATAGTTAAACACCTGACATGATGGATTACTTAGTCTAAAACCTTATTAACAAACTATTGTGAAATGATACATCCATGGACTTCCTTTGGAAATTAGAATTTCTTCAGAGGACTTTCTCCATGAATGGTATGTTGGAAGATATCTGCAGAGAGCTGAGTTTAATAATGTAATGTCCCTCAGTATATTTTAATAGGTCACACCATTTGGTCTACTGACTGGCTGTGATATGTATAAAAGTTGTTTCCAGTTGGAAGGTGGTTAGATTGATAGAATAGCTCACCATTTTCACCATAGCTTCAACTTCCCACACAGTGATAAAGAAACAATGAACGGCAGATGCTTGTTTATATAAAAAAAAAACACAATATGTTGGAGTAACTCAGCGGATCTTCAGTCTGAAGAACGGTGCTGACCCAAAACGTTACCGATCCAGGCAGTGTCGTCTTCTAGTAATCCAGACGCCACCATTTGTTTGGCACACCTGGACCACCAAATGGGGGAAGGCCTCCAGCAGAGCGAGATCCTATGAAATAACTCCCTTTTGTCTTAGTATGATAGTCAGATTTCCTCTGTTCCATAACTCACCCATATTGACACTGATAACACTGATACTGACTGAAACTAGCCTGAAGACATCGTGATGCCTTCACGACAAATTGAGATGGTGCCAGCAAAATGAAGCACATTTTGGAGCCTTCAATTGGTGTCAGATGATCTTGAGAGATAAACTGAACAATCAGATCATAATATCAGCCATGATCACATTGAATGGCGGTGCTGGCTCGAAGGGCCGAATGGCCTACACCTGCATCTATTGCCCATTGCCTATTGTCTATTATCAGCTGAATACTTGGTTTGAATTCTGTATGCACTGCATAGCAACCTGCCTCCCAACATCCTGGAGATTAGTAAGCAGTCTGCAGGTCATTAATGCCAAACTTTCTACATCAGATTCTTCACACCTGTCTTTTCTGCAGCTTGTGACATAGGTTAATGGGGCAAATGCTGAAAGAAATGTCTGCATCTGCAGCACTGCTAATGGGAATTGTAATCTTGCGATTGGCCACTGTCTTTACCTGATATTGTTCAGATGGAATTTCTGTCAGCAGAGTAAGACAGATTGTGTGGACTTTTGCCTCTGAATTGGTGACACTCCAAGATGTTAAATATTGAATTTCTGTAGGCCAACCAGCACAAAAGCAGCTTATCAAAATCTGTCACCGGATGCATATGGTCCATCTATTAGGGATGAGTAATTGTAACAGTACATGATCAGGTCGGGGAGGAGTTCCCCCGCGCTATGGGTACCATGTAATCCCGTGCTACCTGCTCCATGCTCGGATAGTCGGCAACTAAACCGTTTCCCCCACCTGGTTTGCCAGGTGAGGAGGGGGCTGTGGACCCCCAGCAGAACCAAAAACAAGACCTATCAAAGGGCGGATGAGCTCCTAGCGAGCCAACGGCCATCCACACTTCAGTAGTACATTGCATTGTAAAGCACGTTCCCGTTGATGTTTTCAACGATGATGATGATGATGATGAACACTACATAGCCAGTTATGGTATGAGTGAGTTTCTGAGACAAAAGGTACATTAAAATTCCTCCATTCTCCAAACCTTTGACTTGGAAGGTATAAAATTGATCCTCCTTTCATCATCTCCAAATTTAAATGTAGCACATCGAATAGTAAGCACAGTAATCGTCCCTTCAACCTCCGGCATTCCAGAAAAAAATATTCCAAGCCTGTCCAACCTCCCTTTATAGCTATTCCCTGTAATCCAGGCAGCATTCTGGTAAACCACTTCTGCACTCTTTCCAAAGCATCCTTCCTGTAATGCCGTGACCAGAACTGTATGCATTAATCCAAATGCGGCCTAATCAAAGTCTTATAAATATGATAATCTTTCCTCTGTAGTTCAGTAACTATGACAACTTGACTACAAAATAAGTAAGTCAACTGAAATGAGCGGAATGTGTAAGTACACATACAAAAGATTGTCCTGGTCAATGCAAATAGTTATATAGCAAAAGAGGAGTTCTGGTAATACCATTCAGCGATGAACTGCAAAAAGAAAAGGCTGGGGTCACTGTAGTGGCCATTTGGCTTTATTTTTGTGTCATAAATTATTGCCTTTAAATTTTGCCTGCCTGTAAGTATGTGGATGGGATTTATTACGTAGTTGTGGGGATTCTTGCACAGAAGCTAGTAATTTTAAGTTTAGTTTTGGAGCCAGCATGGTAATAAGGAATATCCTTCAACCATGTGGAGCTATGCTGAGACATGAGGAGTTTTCTAATGTTTAAAAGTGATATGCTGGAGTTTGACGAAGATTAAAGTGTGCCAGTCAAAGAAGAATATATTACTGTTTTTCTTCAACAATAAAGAAACTATTAATCGAAAGACTTGTGTTATGAAGATTTATCTTTAGAGAAGCTCTGAAAGTCTCTCGGAAAGCTCACATGCATAAAACAACATTCTCCTAACCCCATGCTTTCTCCTAAGTGGCTAGAGGGACTGATCTCTTGGACGACATAATAATCTGCCACTATATCCAGTCGAAGGGTACCTCACAGACAGGAGGTGAGAGCTACGTCCCAAAGAAGAAGGACAGAAGACGTGGCCTGGATCTCTGGAGAGGTTCGGCCAGAAGAACATGTTCCAGAAGAGGAACTAAGGACAATAGATCTTATTCAGAGATTGGCTTAGAGATTTATCGACAGCCACACAATATCTGAAGATTGAAGACTTTAATACCGAATTGTGAGTAGATCGACTATTATACTTCTGAATTTGAAAGCTGAAACGCTTTAATTCGAAAGGCTTCTGAAAAGTGATTTAAAAGCTAGTTCTGATAAATTTGGGATATAGCCAAGAAGCTTGTTTTTTTCCAGTTCAGCCTGGATAGAGATCCAGGTGCCCTTCCTTGTTTTGAAGTCGAGATAAGACACTTCTTCTTCTTCTTTCATGTGGCGTGCACAACCTAAAGTTGTTGGACAACTTGTTCTATTTGATCTTCCGTTTGAGCACATCAAGTTGATTGCATTAGTCGAAACAGGGCGGACAACGTGAAGGTTGCAATCTTCCACCTCGAGATAAGACACATTCTTTCAGAACTGAAGTCATCAATAACTTCGAAAATATTCTGAAAGTTCAGTTTGGTATAGTTTCTTATCTGATGATTTGGAACATTCTGCTTAATGTTTATCAATAAGACTGAAGCAAATTGAAAAAGTCCTTGTTCGTCCAATTTAAAGATTTGGCAATCTGCCAAGACCTGTTTAAATCTATGGAGCAAGATAGAGCAGGTGAGTCAGAAGAACCACAAGGTGGCAGAGTCAGGATAAAGTATCTAGAAGATGCAGATAAGGCCCAAGCTGCCTACCTGAAAGAAACCCAGATGGAGAGAAACAAGTTATGGAAACAGGCTACCGAATCAATTGAAAAACATAAGAAACTAATGGGATCAGATAAGAACCCAAAGAAAGTATGAGCTAATCTGGTTCAACTATGCAACCTCTGCCATGAGGTTGGAGAGAAACAAAATGCATTTCTGTGTTCACAGCCGCCTCTGGAAGAACGTGAAAGATGCACCCAGTGGTGGGAAGAAAGGGTAAAGTTATTCAATGATTTCATGGATGAGGTGGAGGAGTGGTTGTCTGAAATTATACCACAACTTACACACTCAACAGTTGGAAGTGTGATGCAACAAGGTGCTGAATTGGAAGAGGAGATCGCACCACAAGATAGTATCTCAAATGTATCTACACGAAGATCAAGACATAAATCTGGTTCTATAGCCAGTTCGGCATCAAGGGCCTCTGCTCGATTGGGAGTTGAAGCTGATCTAGCCACTCTCTCAATAGAAGCGGATGCCTTGGTGAAGAAACATGGGATTGAGTGAGAAGAAGAAGAGATGAGGCGACATGGAGATGAGATGAGGCGACAAGGAGAAGAGATGAGGCGACAAGAAGAAGAGATAAGGCGACAAGAAGAAGAGATGAGGTGACAAGAAGAGAAGATGAGGCGACGAAAAGAACAGCTGGAACTAGCCACAAAGTTGGCAGTTGTCAAATCAAAGAAGGAGATAATGGAAAGTGAGGGTTCAAGATGCAGCTCCAGAGCATCGGATGCGATGAACTCTTATTTGAGAAAAGGAACTGCTCAAAAGAAAATAACTAAATCAAATCTACATTCAGAACTGAGTTCCGTGACTCAGAACTAGCACGCAGCCAAAAGATGGGCAAAAATTAATTTCAGTAAATGGGTGCTAGACTGAAACAAACTACTTATGGGGCCACTGCAGAGGCTCGGGACAAACCAACAGTTGAGTACGCTTTTCTGAGGCCTGATACACAGGCGCAAGCAAGCCAGTGTGATTATCTGGGGCCTGTCTATCGTCCGTTGGCGCCAAGCCAAGGGTATCAGGATGGATTATTTGCATTGGCAAATAGGCAAGCTGAATTCAACAAGATCATAGCTCAACAAAATCTCTCTTTCACTCTACCACCAATAGAAATTCCTTCATATAATGGTGATCCTTTGCGGTATGAAGCTTTCATAAGGGCATTGGACGAAGTAGTAGAAATGAAAATTACTGATGAAAATGAGCGCTCTGATGCATTACGCAAGCGGAAGTGCGAAGGTACTTGTAGAAAGTTATCAAAATGAGCCTGATGGCCAAAACTATAAAGAGGCAAGAAGGTTACTTAAAGAACGTTTTGGTAATGAACAGAGGATTGCTAACGCATACATGGAGAAGGCCCATGCTTGGAAAGATATCAATCCAGAGGATGTGGATGCATTGAGTAATTATGCAATGTTTCTTAGAGGTTGTTGCAGCTCGATGAAAAATCTCGACAACATGGAGGAAATGAATCTTGTTAGTAATACTAGAGCCATCATTAAAAAGCTGCCGGTAGACAAAAGTGCTGGAGAAACTCAGCGGGTGCAGCAGCATCTATGGAGCGAAGGAAATAGGCAACGTTTCGAGCCAAAACCCTTCTTCAGACTGATGTAGGGTGGTGGGGGGGGGGGGGGGGGGAGAAGAAAGGAGAAAGGAAGAGGAGGAGCCCGAGGGCTGAGGGAGAGCTGAGAAGGGGAGGAGACAGCAAGGGCTAACGGAAATTGGAGGTCAATATTTATGCCGCTAGGGTGCAAACTGCCTAAGCGGAATATGAGGTGCTGCTCCTCCAATTTCCAGTGGTGCTCACTCTGGCCATGGAGGAGGCCCAGGACAGAAAGGTCAGATTCGGAATGGTAGGGGAGTTGAAGTACTGAGCCACAGGGAGATCAGGTTGGTTAATGTGGACCGGGCGGAGTTGTTCGGCGAAACGATCGCCAAGCCTACGCTTGGTCTCACCGATGTAGATCAGCTGACATCTAGAGCAGCAGATGCAATAGATGAGGTTGGAGGAGATGCAGGTGAACCTCGGTCGCACCTGGAACGACTGCTTGGGTCCTTGAATGGAGTCGAGGGGGAGGTAAAGTGACAAGTGTAGCATTTCTTGTGGATGCCAGGGAAAATGCCCGGGGAGGGGGTGGTGCGGGTGGGAAGGGAAGAATTGACCAGGGAGTTCCGGAGGGAGTGGTCTTTGCAGAAAGCAGACGGGGGGAGATGGGATGATGTGGCGATTGGTGGGGTCACATTGGAGGTGGTGAAAATGATGGAGGACTATTTGTTGTATGTGACGGCTAGCGGGGTGAAAGGTGAGGACTAGGGGGACTCTACCCTCGTTACAAGTGGGGGGATGGGGAGAGAGAGCAGTGTTACGGGGTATTAAAGAGACCCTGGTGAGAGCCTCATCTATAGTAGGTGAGGGGAACCCCCGTTCCCTGAAGAATTAGGACTTTTCCGATGCCCTGGTGTGGAACACCTCATCCTGGGCACAGATGCGGAGTAGACGGAGGAATTGGGAGTAGGGGATGGAGTCCTTACAGGACGCAGGGTGGGAAGAAGTGTAGTCTAGATAGCCATGGGAGCCAGTGGGTTTTTAGTGGATGTCGGTCAGAAGTCTATCACCTGCGATGGAGACAGTGAGGTCAAGAAATGGTAGGGAAATGTCGGAAATGGTCCAGGTTTATTTGAGTGCCGGATGGAAGTTAATGGTGAAGGAGGTAGCACCAAAGCAATCGTCGATGTAGCTGAGGTAGTGGTCGGGGATGGGGCCCTGGTACGTCTCGAACAAGGATTTTTCGACGTACCCTACAAACCCTGCTACGTCTCGAACAAGGATTGTTCGACGTACCCTACAAAAAGCTGCCCACAAGACTTAGAGAAAAGTGGAGAGATAAAGCAGGCCGAATATTGGATAAGAAGAAGCGAGTAGCCATGCTACCAGATCTGGTGGATTTCTTGGAAAAGCAAGTATGGTATATGTTAGAGCCACGCCATGGGAGTATTGAAGATCATAAACCAATTGCAACTGTCAAAGGTTCTAACCTTACCAAAACTAAAGGAAGATCAGGACCTGAGGGAGGCAGTTTTGCTACCACAACTTGTGGAAATGACAGGTGGAATGAAAGGAGATGCATCTACTATCAAGCAAAAAGGATTTTGTTTGCTATGTTATGAGGTTGGTCACACCATAAGGTGGTGTTGAAGATTCAAGAAGAAGGAATATAAAGAAAAGGTGGATTTCTTAAAAGAGAAGGGAATCTGTTTTGGATAAGACTGTCCTATGATTTGTGATAAGTGCAAGCAAAATCATCCTGAAGCACATCACACTGAAGGAGAAGCCGGAGCAAACAGAACAGAAGGAGAAGTCAGCTACTAGTGATGCTGTCACCTCGCCTCAAGTAACTGCTCATATTGGGGTTGGGGTAGAAGCCTGTATCTTCTCTATCTACCAGTACAGGTAAGGAATGGCAAGACGAATGCAGTGTTGCAAACATATGCATTTTTGGATCACGGAAGTTTGGCTACTTTTTGCACAGAAAACCTGATGAGAAGACTGGACATCTGATGAGAAGGCAGGAGAAGAGATTAAGATTCGAATGGGTACCATGAATGAAGATAAAGTGTGCATTAGTCATTGCATTACAAGTATGGAGACATCGAGACTGGATGAAGATAATTTTATACCAATATCTGAAGTGTTTACACATGAGACCATTCCTGTTGGTCGTAAAAATATATCCAGACATGAGGACTTAAGACAATGGCCTTACTAGAAGGATGTCAAAATATCTAAAATAAATTCTGGGTGGTGTTGACCTACTTATCGGAATAAATCTTTGAAGGCAATGGAACCTATACAGATTGTGAGGAGCCAAGGTGATGGACCGTTTGCTGAAAAAACCCTGCTAGGATGGGTTATCTAAGGCTCCTTGAGAAGGAAAAACAAAAGCGGAAACTGGAAGAAATACCCTGCTGCTGCTGTTAATCAAATATCTACTGGTAAATTAGAAAAACTGTTGATGAAACAATACAATCATGACTTCAATGAAAGTACCAGTAAGGAATCTGAAGAAATGTCCAGAGAAGAGTTAAAGTTCTTGCATATTATGAACTACTTATGATAGATGGACACTATTATCTGAACTTACCTTTCAAACAAGAAAGTGTTAAGGGCCTGGCCCACGAGCATGCGACCTGCATGCAGCAAGCGCGACCAAACTGGAAGCGCGGAAGTCGAGTGATCCCCGTACAGGGCCGGTCCCACCAGCATGCGTCTGCATGCAGTGAGCGCGACCAAACCGGAAGCGGGGGCCGCGCGGAGGTCGGGTAAGTGGCGCGAAGTGGCGCGAAGTTGGAGCGAAGTCCGCGGTAAGTTCACAAGGACAGAGAGGGACACACAGAGAGAGGGCCACGGAGGCACACAGAGAGGGACACGGAGGCACACAGAGAGGGACACGGAGGCACACAGAGAGGGACACGGAGGCACACAGAGAGGGACACGGAATCACACAGAGAGGGACATGGAGAGTGTCACGGAGGCACACAGAGAGGGTCATGGAGGCACACAGAGAGGGACACGGAGGCATACAGAGAGGGTCACGGAGGCACACAGAGAGGGTCACGGAGGCAGACAGAGAGGGTCACGGAGGCACACAGAGAGGGACACGGAGGCACACAGAGAGGGACACGGAGGCACACAGAAAGGGACACAGAGGCACACAAAGAGGGACACAGAGGCACACAGAGAGGGAGGCACACAGAGAGGGACACCGAGGCACACAGAGAAGGACACAAGAGGCACACAGAGAGGGGGGCACACAGAGAGTGACACGGAGGCACACAGAGAGTGACACGGAGGCGCACAGAGAGGGACACGGAGGCACACAGAGAGGGGTACAGAGAGGGACACACAGGCACGCAGAGAGGGTCACGGAGCCACACAGAGAGGGACACGGAGGCACAACGTCGAGGCGGTGCGTAATGCGTCGAAGTCGCAGCGGGCTGACAGGCCGTTGTCGCGCAGAATTTTTGAACACGGTCAGTTTTTCGGAGCCCCGCGCGATGTCGGGACCAGCTCCGCACAACTCCATACGGCTCCGGCGATCGAAGTGGGACCGGCCCCACGAGGCCGGACGGCTCAAGCGACCACGTTAGGTCGTGCTCACCGCATGGAGTCACATGCTGGTGGGACAGGCCCTTTAATCTGCCGAATAATCGTCGTATGGCAGAGCAACGCACCCAGAATTTGAAACGCAAGTTTGGCAAGAATACAAAATTTCACGAGGAATATACATCTTTCCTAAAGGATATGACTGGTAATGCCGAAATGGTACCAACAAACCAACTGAATCAAAATACCCCCGCAGTCACGTGACAGTGCCGACCAATGACAAGGGTTCTGACTTCCCAGCCCCTGCACTAGATGCTGCTACACAGGGATGATACTGTGCCATTAAAGTCGTTTAGTTGAATTTATGATGTTGAATTGGAAATGAATGAACATCGATTAAAAGGGCCCACTCAGGAAATCAAAAATGATAAGCACAAGTCTTTACTTTAGAAACCTGATTTTTAGCAGCATAATTTTAAGGCTGGTGTCATCCTTGTGGACTGACTCTTCTAGATCACCGCTGTCCGTGCAAGATTCTACATTCAAGTTTAGGTCATTCATCATCTTATCTTGTGAATCTGCATTAGCTGATTAATATAAACTTTAAATTATTCAAATGAGGCAAAGGTGGACTTGAGTGAAGGTGAAATTAGTGAGTCTGAACAGTGGCATTGATTTGTGATGGAAAAGGTGTACTCAAATTAAAATGAACCTAAGCTTATTTGGATTTAAATATTTGGATTTGTTTCTAACATTTGCCAGGCAAAGGAATGCAATTTGTGAAATTGGAATGGAGTTCACAGTGCAGTTTAAGAGAAAATGATTTTAACATTCCCATATTTATTTGCTGTTAATTATTGACCATCCGATTTTAGATATTGCTCTGTGGATAGTGGAAGAGATAGAACTGGGAATCATGTGGAACCTGATAGTATATTTTCTAATGATCTGAAGATACAGCATATGGATGAGAACTGGGTGTTGATGGCCAGGCAGTGGTAACCGTGCAGGCTCTGGATATTAGATTTTGTATTGTTATAGCGAGACATTGTCACTGTTACTTGTGACTGTTTTTTTTTAACAAGGAACATTGTAACTGGCCCTTCAGCCCAACTTGTCCATGCCGACCAAGATACTTAACAAAGCTTGTCCCAATTACCCGTGCCTAGTCCATATCATTCTAAACCGGTCCTATCCATGTGCCTTTGCATCTGTCTTTTAAATGTGGTTATAGTACCTCGTTCATTATACCTACCACCCTCTAAGTGAAAAAGTTGTCCCTCGGGTTCATATTAAATCTTTTCCCTCTTACTTTAAACCTACGGCATCTAGTTTTAGACTTACCTGCCCCATGGAAAAGACTCTGAATATTCACCCTTTCTAGTTTATCAACAATAGGGCAACCATAACTATATAATGTGGCTTATCATCATCTTGTACTTTTGTCCACAGTTTTATTGGGGCATTGGTTCACTTACAATAAACTGCCTTCAGATCATTTTAAGACACATTTTGGTCAAAATATTTTCTTCCGTTACTGTCATTAATTTCCAGGGATGTGGTATTGATGAATAGATTTTAATGTTTACAGTGCTGCAAGGATTAGCTATGAAGAAATGATACGTTGCCTTTAAATGTAGGGACATTTCAATTAGCTTCAATTAATTGTTTAGCTGACATTTAGTATTATCCACAGCCAGTTTTCCTTAGCTGAGGAAAGTTCATGCAGGTAGGTCATTGCAATGTCAAAAATGAAAGATGGCAAGTAAAATAAATTAGCCGGGAATAAAATGCACCATATGCAATCTGTCATCAGGAAAATAAATACATTACTAAGGATAAGCTAGATCATGCCAAATACTTCTCATCACAAGGTAGTGATAAGAGAATGAATGAAGGCCATTTTGACCTTGTCTCATCGATCGAACCATAAAACTTTAAACTCCATAAGATTATTCAATTGAATCTTGAATTAATTTACTATTTCCGATACTATTCTGAAATAGTAAATTTCAAACACTGTCTTTATTTGTCAAGAGGAAATGTTACCTAAAAATCATCAATATTTTAGTTTATAGACCATTTTCCCCTTAAAATAACGTTTAGTTGTTTCACAGAAGTGTAATTGAGAAAATGGACAATGAGCAGAAGCAAGGCATAATGCGAATGGTGGCTATATGCCCGGTGACAGAGATGCAGTATCAGAAGGATCTTCAAATAGCAGAGGGAGTTGGAGAGGCAGAGATAGTTACAACAGGAATTTCAGGACATGAGTCTCAGATGGCATTACTAGAACTGAATGGCATTACTTGAACATTGAATTTTGCAGACTCATTTCCGTTCCTAACTTGCGGTGTTGCTCACTCCTGGAGGAGGCCCCCCTTCCCACGGCTCTCCCTCAGCCCTCGGGCCCTGGCATTCTCTATCTCTATCTCCCTCCCCCACCCTAGTCACACTAGCTTCTCATTTTCACACCACTGAAACAGCTTACAATGGCTGAATGCCTACTTGCCCTTTATCATCGATACTTTTTTGCATATCAGGGGAGATTTTTCACATTGGAGGTTGGCGGAGGACTATGTGTTGAATTTGCGGCTGGTTTTCTGCCCTGTTTGCAAGTGGGGGAATCAGTGTTGCACCCTGGTGCGAGCCTCATCTATAGTATCCCCGTTCTCTGAAGAATGAGGCCTCCCTGGTGTGGAACACCTCATCCTGGGAGCAGATGCGGCCAGTACAGGAAGCAGGGTGGGAGGAAGAGTAGTCGAGGTAGCCTCAAGGAATGGTAGGGATGTCGGAAATGGTCCGTGCCCTCCAGGAGGTGACACCAAAGCAGTCGTCGATTAACAGATAGAGGTCGGGGATGTACGCCGAAACAAGGATTGTTCGACGTACCCGACTGCATAGCTGGGGCCCATGCGTGCCCATAGCCATGCAGGTGCCATTACAGAATTTGCATCGCTACCCAGACCTGGAGAAACTCAGCATCTAAGCTGAAACCCTTCCTTGGAGCCAGTGGGCTAGGGAGAGCTGAGAAGGGAGGAAAGAGTAGGGACTAGAAATTAGAGGTCAATGTATTGGGGTTGCCATGGAATAACCAAAACATTTGAAAGATATGAATAATAAATCCCTCATACAGAATGTATACAAGAAAAAATAAATACAAAATGCATATGGAGAACTGAATTAGTTTCTAACGATGAAAGCTGCCTCACAGCGATACATGGAATAATACTATGAGGGAACAGGCTCTTCAGCCTATAATGTCTGTGCTGAAAATGATGCCAAGTTAAACTAACCTCATCTGCCTGCATCTGATCCCCGTTCCTCCTCGTGGCACTATCTACTTCCGTCACCTCCCATGAAAATGCATTCCAGGCACCTGCAGGTACCTGAGTAAAAAAACGTTGCCCTGCACATCTTCTTTAAACTTTCCAATCTGACCTTAAAGCCATTCGCTCTTGACTGGCATGTCCACCTGTGGTAAAGGTTCTGACTGTGCACCTTTATCTATTACTCTAATAATTTTATATACTTCCTTCGGTTGATCGCTAGTCGGCATGGACTCGGTGAGCTGAAGGGCCTGTTTCCATGCTGTATCTCTAAATTGAATTAAACTAAGGTCTCCCCTCAACCTCCAAAACTTCCGAGAAAGCAATCCCTGTTTGTCCAACTTCTCCTTTTAGCTAATACCCAGGCAGCATTCTGCTAACCTCTTCTGAATCTTCTCCAAAGCTTCCACATCCAGTCTGTAATGGAGTGACCAGAAGTGCATACATTACTCCAAATGCCACCTAACCAAAGTCCTATAAAGGTGCAACATGACTTCCTTATGTTCAATTCCTCGACTGATATAGGCAAGCACAGCAAATACCTTCTTTACCTCTCTATCAACTTAAGAGGTTTAGAAACATAGAAACATAGAAACATAGAAATTACGTGCAGGAATAGGCCATTTGGCCCTTCGAGCCTGCACCACCATTCAATATGATCATGGCTGATCATCCAACTCAGTATCCAGTACCTGCCTTCTCTCCATACCCTCTGATCCCCTTAGCCACAAGGGCCACATCTAACTCCCTCTTAAATATAGCCAATGAACTGGCCTCAAGTACCCTCTGTGGCAGAGAGTTCCAGAGACTCACCACTCTCTGTGTGAAAAAAGTCTTTCTCATCTCGGTCTTACTTTAGGTTTGCTTTGGAAATGATCAAAATAATCTCTTCCATTGATATTTTGTACAACAATAGTTTATCAACATCCATTTCTAATTAATTAAAGCAACAATCACTTCCTTTCTGTCTATTATGCAATCAGAATCTCTTTGCCTATAGGCTGTGCTCCATGGGGGACAAAACCTTTGAGAGAAAATCTTCCCATACGAATGTATCTCCACTTATAACATGCGATGCATTAAGAATTTTTTTTTGCATTACGGAAAAATAATTTTACAACGGTTTTGTAGGAATGTGACATTTCCGTAAGGTGGAGATACATTGCATAAAGAATCTGCAAGGCTGAATCAAATTATAGGAAGGGATGAGATCATGAAAAGATTTGTCCCGGACAATGAGAATTCAGAGTTTGATAAATTGAGGGACAAAGAGTTGGATGACCTGAATTGAGTGGGCAAGCAGAGATTGCACGCTGTTCCAGGTGTCAACTTCTCTGCATGGGCGAGACCAAGCACAGGCTTGGCGACCATTTAGCTGAACGCTTCCACTCAGTCCGTCTTAACCTATCTGATCTCCCGGTGGCCCAACAGTTAAACTCCCATTCCCAATCTGACCTTTCTGTCCTGGGCATCCTCCATTGTCAGAGCGAGGCCCAGCGCAAATTGGATGAACAGCACCTCATATTTCGCTTGTGTAGCTTGAGTGAGGCCTTTGCTTTCTCTCTTGTTCCCCTTCCCAGTTCTCCCACTTGTCTTACTGTCTCCTCCTGCATTATATCTTTGTCCCGCCCCCTCCCCTGACATCAGTCTGAAGAAGGGTCTCGACCCGAAATGTCGCCCATTCCTCCGCTCTGTAGATGCTGCCTCACCCGCTGAGTTACTCCAGCCTTTTGTGTCTACCAGAGATTTAGAAGAGTTGGTCTACTAGGACTTTGGAGAAGAATTGGTAAGAAGAATATTAACAAATAAATATGTGAGATGTTTGCAGACAGATTAGATATAATCAATTTAGATTTTCAATTTGTCAGCATTTTCCATTTCTCAACATGGTTCCTGTCTTAAAATCAGTGGAATTCTTTGACCCTAGCTTGACCAGGCAGTATTCTGGAAGCAAAGACATGAAAACTGGCAGTAAGAGGCACAGGAAAAGAAGGCATTGTTTGGAGATTTCCTGGGCATAATTAAATAGATAAGAGAAAGCAAGTGAACATAAACCGAAAAGGTTGAACAAAGGTGCAGTTATGTTGAATGTGGATGGGTTGACTGGGTACAACTAGATCTTCATATGATGATACTGGATTTGGGTTACTGTCAAGTATTCTTAGATTTAATATATCACTTGATCACCACATCAATAGACAATAGGTGCAGGAGTAGGCCACTACTCCTGTACTTCGAGCCAGCACCGCCATTCAATGTCATCATGGCTGATCATCCCCAATCAGCACCCCGTTCCTGCCTTCTCCCCATATCCCCTGACTCCGCTATTTTTAAGAGCCCTATCTAGCTCTCTCTTGAAAGCATCCAGAGAATCTGCCTCCACTGCCCTCTGAGGCAGAGAATTCCACAGACTCACCACTCTCTATGAGAAAAAGTGTTTCTTCGTCTCAGTTCTAAATGGCTTACTCCATATTCTTAAACTGTGGCTCCTGGTTCTGGACTCCAACAACATCGGGAACATGTTTCCTGCCTCTAGTGTGTCCAAGCCCTTAACAATCTTATATGTTTCAATGAGATCACCTCTCATCCTTCTAAACTCCAGAGTGGTTCAAAGGTTCAAAGGTATTTATTGGTCACGTACACCAATTGGTGTAATGAAATGTTTCTTGCCAATGCAGTACATAAAAAAAGAATACAGGCAACAATAATAAAGAGATTTTAAATGCAAAAAACATCCCCCCACAATGGTTCCCATTATGAGGGAAGGCACAATGTCCAGTCCCCATCCCATGTCCTCCCATAGTCAGGCCTATTGAGGCCTCCGCAGTCGCCTGCACGGAGGTCCGATGTTCCAGGCCGTTCTCGCCGGGTGATGGTGCCCCGGTGTCGGGAGAATCCTCACAGGGGCTTGGGACACCTGGAACGGCCGCTTCCTTACCGGAGTCCGCGGCTTCCAAAGCCAACAAGGCCGCACTGAATGGAGCTCCCCCACTGGCTCCCGATGTTGAATTCAGCGCCGCCGCTCCACAGACCCGCGGTTACGCGATTTTTTTTTTTTGTCACCGGTTTCAGCTCACCGGAGCTCCAGCGCGGCGACCCAGGCAAAGCATCGCCCGCTCCGTCCCGCGATGGCGTTCCAGCGCTGTGCCGCTGCTGAAGCCGAGGTTCTGGGTTGTCTCCTCAAGAAACGCTGCTCCAGGCCCGCTGGTAGGCCGCGAGGACGGGTCGAAGTTGCAGCCCGGAGAAAAGCTGCCTCTCCGACCAGGTAGGGACCAGGAAAAGTAGTTTCCCCCTTCCCCCCCCCCCCTCCCCCCACCCCCCACATAAAAAAGAATAGACTCCAAACAAAATACTTTAACTCACTTAAAATTAAAAAAAGAATGAAACACAGACAGCTGCAGGCTGGGCAGCCATTCCATACAGGACAGCGCCCCCTCATCCCCCTCCCCAGGAGTGTACAAGCCCAGCTGCTCCATTCTCTCAGCATATGACAATCCCGTCATCCCTCTATTTGATTCCTCTTGTTATAAAGGCCAACATGCCATTCGCTTTCTTCACTGCCTGCTGTACCTGCATGCTTACTTTCATGGACTGATGAACAAGGATCCCCAGATCCCGTTGTACTTCCTCTTTTCCCAACTTGACGCCATTTAGATAGTAATCTGCTTTCCTGTTTTGCTACCAAAGTGGATAATCTCACATTTATCCGCATTAAACTTAATCTGCCATGCATCCGCCCACTCCCCCAACCTGTCCAAGTCACCCTGCATTATCATAGCATCCACTTAACCCACCTAATGTTGCTGTGACTCCTGGAGGCCTGGGTCCTGCACCCAACCTTGCTCCATTCTCCTCACTTCAAGTTCCAAGCAATTCCCCGCTAACCCAAAGTTCCACGATTCTCCAAGATGTTAAAAATGGAAAAGAACCAACATAAACCACCATCCCTTACCAATAGCTTCAATGCTCCGAAAGGAGTGTTGTATTGGGAATGTACCCAACCCAGAAATAGACATTAACAAGTTTCACACGGACAATAATTAATTCTCATTTGTACTGCATAAAACTGAAAATGCAGTGTTGTGCAGTTGAATTACTTGGCCATGATTTTTTTAAACTCCATTGAAGATTTGCTGATGTTATACAGCTACAAGTTTACCTTTCACAAATATTTAAACTGTTGTCTGTTTTAAACTCTTCAATGTCTCCATATGATATCAGAATAGTCATAAAAATGCATCACTTTTTGAGTGCAGAGCAGTCATTTTTTTTTCTTTTATCATATTTTTTATTATTTGATAGTAGAAATCATTTCTATCAAAGAGGTACTTACAACATGCTAATCTAGTTTACTTAAAATGTGTATTGACTTTTTCAACTTTCCTGTCTGTGCTATTCATTTTTCTTTGTTTCGTGCTCTGAGAGAAATCACAGTGATGAGCGCAGAATCATGGATTCAGTTACATAACGTATGAAAATCTAAAGCAACAGATCAAGGGATGTAATTTGGAATTCTTTAGGGCATTAACATATTTACCCCCTTTGGGAAAATGCAAATAGCCTAGTGGTGGAAAAAGACAAAAGGAAACTCAAGTTCAATGCATGCAGGTATGGCATTTCCCCAAGGGCCTTTGAAATAATTTATGGGAAGGTTTGCTGAAGTCTAGTTGTCTGGTACATTAAAAAAAAAATGGCACATCATTTTTCAGGACTTGGCTGCCAGAACTATCCCAACCCTTTTGGATCTTGTTTTTTATGTTCTTTAATCTACTGGAACAAGCAATGATTGCTAAATAAAAAAAGTGAATCTGTCCATCTTGTTCCCATATGGGATCCAATTATTCTCAGCTAAACTGCTGAATTCTTCATTGGGACATAAATCTTGTAACATTTTTAGACAGTTTTGTACATGAATTCCAGATGCCAGTAAAAGTAGTGAGTGTTTGTAACATGCATGGGCTTTAGCAGCTTTGGGCAACCAATGTTTAAGGTTTGGCAGGACAATGCCCCACTACACATAACATCTCAGAAGATAAGATTCTATGAAGCTCTTTGGGACAGAGGTAGACAAATCAGCATTGGTACTGTAGGCAGGCCAAGTGTTTGAATATTCTGCAGCCTAATTTTAATAAAGCAGACTTTCGCTAAACTTCTGATAAGGCATCTTCTTCTTGGAAAGATGAGATGAGAGCACAATGTTGTCATTTCAAATCAAGATATATATTTATTTTTTGCATATCTTTCATTCATTGTTCCTTATCTCTCCACATCACCGTCTATATCTCTCGTTTCCCTGATCCCTGACCAGTCTGAAGAAGGGTCTCGACCCGAAACGTCGCCTATCTCCTTCGTTCCTTAGATGCTGCTGCACCCGCTGAGTTTCTCCAGCTTTTTGTGTACCCCTATATATTTATTTTACCTAGTTGAGGGCTGCCATGGGATTAAGCCTTAAAATAAAAAAATAGCAATATGGAGTCCATTATTGTACCATGGCTGAAAAAAAATACTTAAAGCGGGCAACATATGCAACAGCTAATAATATGATGTCTGAAATGAGCAGAGGAAATAAATATTCTCCGAAGGGATTTTATTACAATTATTTTGATTAATTTGACATGAGCTCTAATTATTTGAATTATCTTCAAAGTTACTTCCTGCAGTGATTTGTCTGCATATTTCATAATTCTCCTTTTGACACCGTAAACACACTAATGTGATGCACCTTTAATTTCAAGCACAGGCATGAGGGGGATGTTTAAATTGTCCCAGTGCATTGAGATATTTAGAATAATTTGTCTATTTTATTGGGTACTAGACTAAGTGGGACCCGTTGGGTCCCAGTCACACAGGAGGCCTGGTTCCCCCAACCCAATCCATTCCCCAACGCAATATTCCACCATTCACCCGTTCTCCCAACACAACCCGTTGTGTGTGGGGGTGGGGGATGTGTGCGGGTGGGGGTTGTGTGTGTGGGGGTGGGATGTGTGTGGGCGGGTGGGTGGGTGTGGGTAGGGATTGTGTGGGCAGGGGGGCTTGTGAGGGGGAGGGGTGTGTGGGCGGGGGGGGAGTAAGCTCGGAGAAAAGACGGTGAAGAGCCATGGGGGAGAGGGAATATCGCCATCAGGCCAACACTCAACCATAAATTTGCTGCTTTATGTAAGGCGACTAATGTACAAATGCCTGAATTCCTGTTTGGAACGGACCTTGTCAAGAAAATTCGTGAAATTAATGATGAGGCCAAAACAATTGGCTTAATGTAGTCAAGCATTTCGAGGCCACCTAGTCAAAAACCTGGGTTAATATACTGAAGGTCCGATCCAGGTGCTGGTCCCAGCAGGGGGAGGCCAGTGGCGCAACGGGGGTACCCACCAATACAGACCGGCTACAACCCCAATATGGGCAGACAACAGACTTACAGGTCAACTGTAGAGGTACAGGGACTTTTGTTAACAATAAAATTCTGGTGGCCAATCTCCTATTGGAGGTAGATTACATTTGTTTTCTAATGAATGGCGCTGTATAACATCTGATATGTTTATACTAAATACTGTCTCAGGTCTACCATCAGGTCTCAGGGATAGATCCACCTCAACAGCACAAGCCTAATAAAATGTTGGCATTTTCTGCTCCAGAGATTGAACAGGTAAACGATGTTGATTGATAAAGCTATTACTCATCCTCAACAATTGTGTCTAATATTTTCCCAGACCTCAAAAAGATGGGTGTTGTAGAGTAATTCTGGACCTCACTCACTTAAATTCTTCAGTTCTCTATAGGCATTTTAAACTGGACACCTTTGTTACTGCTAAACAGCTGCTATCGCAGGGCTGTTATATGGCAACTATTGATTTGCAAGATGCGTATTATTCACTGCCAATTCATGCTCATTATCGCAGGTACTTGAAATTTAATTGGATGGGACAGCTGTGGCAATACAAAGCATTGCCTAATGGATTAAGTTCAGCACCCAAGCTATTTACTAAATTGTTAAAACCTGTGCTGGGGCTATTGAGGGCCCAGAATCACATTGTAATGACTTATTTCGATGATATCTTAATTATCAGCAACACTAAAGAGCCATCTGAAGAATCGGTTGCAGCAACCACAAAAAATGTGTCTGAGTCATTAGGGTTTTGGTCCTACCAACTAAGTCCAAGTTACAGCCAACCCAAAATATTGAGTATTTGGGGTTTCTTATTGATTCAGTTGATATGACAGTAACATAACCAACAGCCAAGGTTGTGGATATTGTTGATGTCTGTACTTGCCTCCTACAAAAACTTTATCCCTCCATCCGAGAAGTCGCTAAGGTCATTGGGAAATGGGTAGCAGCTTTTCCTGCAGTACATTTCGGGCCTTTGCATTATCAACATTTGCAGAGAGCACGAGCACAAGCACTAAAATCGAATGCAGCCCATTTTGATCGGGTTATGCAGTTACCAACCACAGCTCTCGCAGAATTGCAGTGGTGGATTGTTGATGTAAATCAAGCTACCAATAACATTTTGGTACAAGACCCTTCACTGAACTTACAGATTGATGTAAGTGCTCTTGTATGGGGGGCTACGGACACCGAGTCTAGCTGTAGGGATAGATGGCATGAACACGAAGGGTTGATTTGCCACACACACGGGATAATTTCTTTGGAATCATTGGGGGCATTTTATGAGTTAGGCATATTGCTCCTCAATGAAGGATTTACACGTTCAACTCTAGCTTGATAACGTACATATGCAGTGGCATATATTAATCATATGGGAAGAGCACAATCAGTATCATGTGTTAACTTGGCTAACGTTATGTGACGTTGGTGTATTTCAAGGAATATATGGGTTTCAGCCATTTATTTACCAGGTATAGACAATGTGGTGGCAGACAATAGGTCGCATAAGTTTAATGACAACATAGAATGGATGTTGAATTCTAACATATTTCACGAAATTGTCACTCGCTTTGGGTTGTCAGATTGATCTGTTTGCATCCAGATTAAATCACCAGTTGCCTAAATACGTTTCATGGGAGCCAGATTCAGGAGCAGTAGCCGTGGATGCATTCTCGTTACATTGGGGGCACTCATTTTTTATGCAATTCCTCCATTTTGTCATCCCGAAATGCCTCACCAAAATAGAGCGTGACTCCATCACAGGCGTTTTGGTGGTCCCAGATTGGCCAACTCAACATTGGTTCGCATTAGTGCTTCGAATGATGGTTCAGCCATTCATGATGATTCCCAGCTGCAGTAATTTGTTGGCGCATCCAGTTACAGGAGAAAGTCACCCTTTACATGACCGTATTAATTGTTGGTCTGCAGGTTCTGACCAGACCATTCCAAGGACTTGGATTCTTGAACAGGGCCATGGAGGTTATCACTGCAGGCTGGCGAAATAGCGCTCAAAAAAATATATGGTTCACATAAAGAAATGGGTGCTGTTCTGTGTACAATCCAATATATCTTATCATACTGCAAGCATATGTGATGTGTTGGAGTTCCTTGCTAAGTTGCATTTCGATGAGCACCTAAGTTATAGTGCCATTAACAGTGCTCGGAGTGCGTTGTCCTCTTATTTGTGGCAGTCTTCAGAACAACGTCCTATCGGGTCTCATCCGTTAGTATCCTGATTTATGAGAGGACTTTTTAATAAAAACCCTCCGAAACCTCGATATACAGAAATCTGGGATATCAGTCTTGCTCTCACATTGCTTCGGCAATGGGCTCCAATTACTTCATTATCAATGCAGAGATTAACTCTTACTGTGGTTATGCTAATAGCGCTGGTTCAGCACAACGTGTACAAACATTACAATTGTTACGAATGGATTGTATGCATTTGTCTGTAAATGACATTACCTTCTATGTTTATGATTTAATCGAACAAAGCAGGGCAGGTATGGCAGGAACCAAAGTGACGTTTGAAGCCTATCCTCTTGACCAAATGTTATGTGTAGTTCAACACTTAAGCCAATATATTGAGGTAACAAGGATTCTCAGAGGTTCTGAGACGGGACTGCTCATTAGTCACAAAAAGCCATATGAAAGAGTGTCAGCACAAACTATTTCTAGATGGTTGAAACAGGTTCTCAATTATGCTGGAGTCGACACTCATGTCTTTAACTCTCACTCCACCAGGGTGGCATCAACCTCGACGGCGAAGGCTCAGGACGTGCCGCTAGACCTAATCCTCGCGGCCGCAGGATGGTCTAGAGAAGCAACACTTTCTCAATTTTATGCCAAACCTGTACAGACAGTGCCACGGTTTGGGCATGATGTTTTGGGTTCCATTTAATTAATTTTCTTTGTTTTCTATCATTGTTTGTAATTCCCCCTGGGACAGAGGGAATTCCTGGTTTTCTTATTATTAACAATAGTTATTGAATAATTCGAAGCAATGTTCAATATATTATTTATTCCCTACTGTGTCAACTGAAGCAGATTGTCGTATGGAGTGCATCTACGGCATGAAAATACAGAGCTTTGAAATCTTCACGAAGTCACTCACATGACTCCGAAGTAAAATAGTAAGATTAAATGAGAACTTACCAGTTTGAAGTTTGATCCTTATTTTATGAGGAGTTACGTTGAGGGATTACGTGCCCTCCGCTCCCACCCTCATAATCTAAGAGATCATCTGGTAGTTCTAGTCTTCTAAAAGACTTACTATGTTACTTCGACTCTTTGTTTCTGTGTTTTCACGCCGCTGCTTTGAAGTATGACGCACATGCGCCTGACGGGGCTTCTTCACGTAATCCCTCAACGTAACTCCTCATAAAATGAGGATCAACTTCAAACTGGTAAGTTCTCATTTAATCTTACTATTATTTTCTACATGTCAAGTTCCAAAGTGACCTCTAAGTGTTTCTCTAGTTATCGATTGAAATTGCACTATAACTGATTTGGATCTCATAATAGAAATGTTGCTCCCTAATTATTCAATTTAATTATATCCAATTTGCAATATGACAATATACATTATTGTAACAATAATTTATCATTAAAATGTTTCTGAATGGTTTTCATTTTCTTGCCTTCATGTGCGCACATGCTATTTTACCTCATTATTCTTATTGCATTTCCTTTGTAACACAGACCTTTTCTTTTCACTGCATTTATTAGCTTCATGAATAACAGAAGTCTCATCGATACCAAACCTTTTCCATGATCTGTATTCTTCTTAACGATACATTATTCAGAAAAGGCAAGATTACTGTCTGTTCCAACTCATTTTCTATGTATTCTCATGCAATTTCACTAAGACCCACAGCCCCACAGGTGTATTCCCCATTGTGTGCATTGGCCAACATCTGACTTTCCTCTCTAGATAATTCTTGTCTGATGTCGTAAGGCATACATTTCTCTTGAAATGGGCTGTATTTGGATGCCTACAGTGATTTCAGTGCATCTCAAATATACTACCATTATTTCACTTATTTCAATGGAAAAAGTAATTTCTCCTCGACCTGCTCTCTTCTTCAGGTTTTGCTTTGTTCTCTGCTCCCTTTGAGACTTTGACAATATCATTAGCTCTCACAAACTTTTTTACCGAAGCCAGGCATATAGCACACAGCTGTGATTTCTTATTTTTACCCCAGCTTATTCACAAAGCTGCCACATCTATTGCTTGCATTTGTAAATTCTTAGAGGTAAAAATATATTGCACATAATACAAAGACAAAGATTTTTATGTTCTGATAAAATTCAATGCAAATGAAGGGCCTGTCCCACTGCAACGACCTAATTCGCGAGTTTGGAAGAGTTTGCCCTCGACTCATACTCACAGCATGGTCGACACAAGGTCCTAGGAGGTCTTTGTAACTCTCCTTCATGCCCGAGAGTTGTCCCCGCGTACTCGAGGCCTCAACTAGGTCGCGCCGTTTTTTCAACATGTTGAAAAATGCCCGCGAGTATAAAAAGGTCGCCATGGAAACAAATTTATATATTTTTACTCGTAGGTTTAGTCGAGTAGGCCGTAATGCTATTGTAGGTAGTCGAAGGCAATCAAAGGTATTCGAAGGTAGTCGAAGGCAAAGCTCGTTGACAAAAAAAAGGTAAGTAATTCGACCGGTAATGTTAAATGCCCGCTAAACTTTATTAAAAGTTGTCTGGCTTCTTAAGTATCTCCACTCCTTCTCCCCCCCTTCTCCCCCCCCCCTTTCCCCTCCCATTTTCTCCCCCCCCTTTCTCTCCCCCTCTCTCCCCTTTTCTCCCCCCACCCGCGCTCTCTAAAGGACTTACCAAACTGTGCCTGCCGTCTTTTACCTTCCTGTTCATCGCAGGTGTGAATTTCAGACAGCGTGCCCCCGCTTTCATGGCCCCCGCCTTTGCGAGGTGTTTGTGTGTGTGTGTGCATACGGTCGATCTGGATTGCGGTTTCATCGTTGACGTTGCCCTTGAGCTTGAAGGTCGAAGACAGTCGCTTAAAAGTCGCATTAGTGGGACAGGCCCTTTAGAGCCCAACAGATACATTAAACCTAAAATCCTATCATTACTGATCCACAGTCTTGACTTTATAAGTCAATTTTATTGGTGCATCTATGATAACTTATTATTACTGTGGAACAAAAAAAGCTCAACGGATTTATAGAATTGCAGAATACATACAGTACAGAAGGATATTCAGTCCAATATATTTGCCGTAGCAATACATTTGTTTCATAACTCAATCCCTTCTTCAAAGACTTGTAAATTTTTCCTCAATATATATTTATCCAAATCACTTTTGAAGACCACCATGGAACTTTCATCCACCATATCTGCAGACAATACATTCCAGATTGTAACCACATGCTGCATTAAAAAAAAGCTCATCCACATGTCATTGTTAATTTTCTTGTCCTTTATCTTATATTTGTAATCTCAGGTCCATGGCTTCTCCACTAATAAGATCAGCCTCCCACTATCCATTTTTCAGACCCTTATTACTTCTGTTCGATCTCCCTTCAGCCTTCTCCAGAGCAAACAGTCCTAGCATCTCTAATCTATCCTTATAAACGTATTTCTTCATCCCTGGAACCATTCTTGTAAATTCCTCTGGAACTTCACTGATGCCTCTGCATCCATCCTACAATGAGCCAACTAGATTTAAACACAATATTCCAACTGAAGCTGAATCAATATTTTATTTAGGTTCAGCAATGTTTAAGAGACATTTAGACAGGTACATGGATAGGACATGTTTAGAGGGATGGCAGGTGGGACTAGTGTAGATGGGACATGTTGGACAGTGGGGCAGTTTCACCGAAGGGCCTGCTTCCACGCTGTAAGACTCTATTACTCCGAATTATTTCTCCGGATTTATACTTCATGCCTCTGTTAATAAAGCTCAGACTTGTGTATTTACTTTCAATGACAAGCACATTCACACATCCAGGTTCCGAAGGTCCTGCATCTTTTTAAGAATCTTTTATTCAAGGAACTGCGGATGCTGCAATCTTGAGTAAAACACAGGGTGCTGGAGTAACTCAGTGGGTTCAGATTGGGGCCCTCCTTCAGACTGAAGAATGGTCCCAACACGCATGTTGCCAATCCATTCCTTCCACAGATGCTGTCAGATCTTCTGAGTCACTGGCATATCGCGTCTTACTCATTTGTTATATATTGTGTCCCTTATTTCTTCCTATCAAAATATATAATCTCACATTTCTCTATATTAAACTTCATCTGTCCAGTCAATCAGTCTGTAACTTGCATTTCCCCGCTATTTATCATTCTCGTCTGTGCAGTTCTCAATACAGCCAAGCTTTGTGACATCCACAAATTCAGAAATTGTAGCTTGCTCCCCCAAGTCTAGGTAATTAACAATGATCAAAGAAAGCATTAACTAACAATAATCCCAGGGGAATATCATTATTCATCTTCATCCAGTCCTAAAAACAACTGTTGTCCACAACTCTCTGTCATTTATCATTTAGACAACTTTGTATCCACACTTTCGAGGGCTCTTTTATGCTATGCGTTTCAACTTTGCTGATAACAGTTTATCAAAAGCCACATACTCTCATCAACTCTATTATCTCATCAAAATGTTCTACCATACTGGTTAACATTATATACCTTTAACAAATCTGTGCTGGCTTGCCTTCATTAATCTATTTTCATTCAGATGATGTATTAGTTCCATCCTGGATCAATGATATAAAACAGATTACCCACTGCCAAGGTTAAACTGACTGGCCTGTATTGCTAGATTTATTCTTACTTTCTTTTCTGATCAAGGTCAATCTCCATTTTTCTGGCACCATCTTGATATCCAAAGAGCTTTGAAAGATTATGATGTTTTCTCCCGCAATTTCCTCTTTGCTTCAACAGCTAATGACTAAAAACATATCATTACCTATTTAGTATTGAATTTAAGTTCCATTTCAATTTGAAATGATAACGTATCAGCTGCATAATTGAACTACATGGCACCAGCTTGTTACTATAGGAGTCAGCTTACTAGAGTTATGTGAATTAATTGCAAATATGTAATTTTAGCAAGGCTATCAACAGCCAACAAAATTATTAAATGTGTTGGTTGAGCAGTGCAGAAAAATGTAGAGTAGGATGACTGTGGTATCAAGCCTCTGGCAGTGCTGACACAACCCTTGCACTCATCAATTCACCTGCCCAATGTGAAGCTGCCACGGGCCGGGGTCACCTACACAATGGCTGCTCAAACAGGCCCCATCATGTCCCAGGATGACGTTTCCAACTTCATCCAGTAGTGCCGCAAGGAGCTGGTGATTAAAGCCATTTTTATGTCTGAGATAGAGGAATTAGTTCTGAGGAAAAATGAGAAGAACTTTGTGCTGTGTCTGCTGGAGGTTTCCAGGAGAGATTCCATGTTCAGCATGTTGGCTCCTACCCTCATTCAGATGGAGGAGGTGATTGAGGAAGAGACCTGCAAGTAGATGGATCTTTTACAAGAATGTTGCCAGGACCTGAGGGCCTGACCTATAATGAGAGGTTGGTCAGGCAAGTACTCTATTCCTTGGAGTGCAATAGGATGAGGGGGTGGTCTTGCAGAAGTGTATAAGAGCATGAAGGGAATAGATAGATTTTACCCAGAGTTGGGGAATGAAGAACCAGTGGACATAGGTTTAAGGTGAGAAGGGGGAGTTTTTATGGGAACCTGAGGTGCACCTTTTTCACACAGAGGGTGCTGGGCACATGGAACAAGCTGCCAGAAGAGATTGTTGAGGCAGGTACTATAATAACATTTAAAATACATTTGGAAAGGTATTTGGATAGGAAAGGTTGTAGATGAATATGAGCCAAATGTGGGCAGGTGGGACAAGTGTAGATGGGGTATTTTGAACAACATGGGCAAGTTGGGCCGAAGGGCCTGTTTCCATGCTGTATAATGTATGACCAAGTGGTGTAAGTTGGGCAGGGACTATAAACTGAGAGTTTATTGTTTGGGTGAACCCCATAGTTTTGGCTATTAAAAGGGCTCCTGCGACCAATAGTAGATTGGGAAAAGAGTTGTGTGTGAAAAGAGTTTGATTTCCAATGTTGCTTGAAGCTGTCATGATGTGGGATGAACATTAGTGGCCCTACCTTTTGACCTTTAAGATGAAAAAGAAGCAGAGAAAAGGACCTGCAAAGCTGGGCAAAGTGCCACAAGAAGGATTCAAGAGGGGGAGATGAGAGAGTCGAGACCTCTACCTGCAAGGAAAATTCTGGGATCATTATCTGACATCAACCTGATAGAGGAGTGTAGCTTGAAGAAACTGTGCTTCTACATGGAAGTCCTTCACAGACATCTGCCACAAGTTGCAGTTATGGGGCAGGCCAGAACCGTCTTTCCAATTGCTGTCAAGTAATAGTATTATTGCACTTTAAAATGCAACAGATAACTCCAACTTAGGGAGATCCAAGTTTGCAAGGAAATTCTGGTTGTTGCTAGTTATTCAGGGAAATCCTATTGGCTATGCAGGTAATTGCTGATATTTCAAAGTCCAAGTATTATCCACTCTCAATAAGTCACAAAAATTCATGAAACTTGATTTTTAAAATGTTATTTAATAATATTATTTGATAATATTTCAACAACATAATTGACCATAATGAAAATAATATAATATTGAGATACTGATGGTCAAAAGCTCACTGAATCACAGGATGACAGTTTTCTACCAAACATTCCTTAGTAAATCAGTTGCATTGTCAAAATCAAATGATTATTTAGTTTCCTGAGATACTTGCAAGGAAAGCGTCGAGTGTTTAAAGGATTCGTAGGCAAAAGAAATCTTAATTTTGTTATTTTTATTTCCTGTTCTTCTCTGAGGCAACTTGCAGCATGGATAATATTATAGCGCCATTGTGTTCTCTCAACCTATTCTTGAGGGCTTTCGCAATCCTGAAGAGAAACAGCTTAGGTATGTTTGGTGGAATGATAATAAAGTAGAGAAAATAGTGTTCAGTTTTCATACAAAACATTTTCTGACATCAGTTTATGTTTGAAACTGATCAACACGATTTTATAAACTTCTTTCTCTTCCAAATTCACAGAGAATCATGCCCCTAACTGACCTGTAAGTAGTGCAACCTTTACTTTGACCTTTAATTTTGTCATGTTATGTACAGAAAATATATGAAATGGAAATATAATTGGAGCTGAGTATAGTTAGGTTTATCACTCCATCAAACAGAACTATAAAACGAATGTGACTGGCATTGCAGCCGTTGTTGTAAATACATAGATGGAAAATCCTCTTACCGCTGTGATCAAATAAAACTTGCAAATCACAAAGCACACATGAGCTTGTGAGGAAATAGTTTGGAACAAAGTCAAGCTTTTCATATCATTGAATTGAACCTTCTGTTAGAAAGTGGGAGCTACATATAATGGAGCACATTTCAATCAGCTCTTCGTTGACATTTCCTGTGTGAATTCAACAATTTAAAAAGTCTGTTCTTTTAGGAAAGAAAGAACCATTTTTCTAGAGGCACCGGAGTGGAACTTATTATCAGGTTGAGAACATAAATTGTAATTTCTCTTCTTCAGTAACCATTTTTCAATATATTTATGCTCTCCTTAATTACTATTGCTATTTCATATTTAGAAAATTGTGGCAACAATCAAGCAACTAAGGGGAAAAGAAGGCTGCATGATTATCCATACCCGCAACAAGGCCTAACATACCGTATGGAAGAACTGAGCTTGAAATTCCTATCAACATTTTGAACCAAAAGTAGCAAATTATCCCACATGGGTTCCTTCCTATAGTTTCCACCATTATAGAAACTATCTACTCTCCATTCAGCATTGCCCTGGCTAATTATATTGAATATAGAAACAGTAACTTATTGTATTAACAATTACACACTGGAACCAGCTACTACCCATGCCAAGCTTTCAAGTAACCTTGGCACCCAAATATCTACACAACATAGTAGGACGTTATTTATGTATGTCCCTATAAAACCATCAGCATGTCTGTCATACATAGCTTGCAATTGAGGACATGAATCTGTTCGTGAGTGACCTACTTTTTTACCATAAGGTGAGGAATTGAGTTGTATACTATGATTGCATGGCTTTCACCTCCATTTGTAGCTCCTCACATGGTGGCAACAGGCATCAAGAACTGTAGAATATCCAAGATTAGCTTAATAGTTGACAAACAATAATTGTATCAGAAAAATGCCAGTAATGATCATCTCCAGTAGGCGAGTATCCATATGCTTCCTATTGATGTGATGTTATTTCTGCTGTCATCCTGCAGATGTGTTTAAGAAGGAACTGCAGATGCTGGAAAACCGAAGGTACACAAAAATGCTGGAGAAACTCAGCGGGTGCAGCAGCATCTATGGAGCAAAAGAAATAGGTAACGTTTTGGGCCGAAACCTGAAGAAGATGCTGCTGCACCCTCTGAGTTTCTCCAGCATTTTTGTGCACCTTCGGTCATCCTGCAGATCTCCAGTAATCAAAAGCTCAATGGGCCAGACAGAAATAGTTACTGGAGCAGGATAGGTATCTTGTGGTTTACCTGAATTATCCATTTTAATGTTGAACTGTATATGAGATTTCTTATATGAACTGTATATATCACCAGCTCAAACTTTTTTCCCCAGCACTGTATTTGGATCTCATAAATAACAATGGTTCAAAAAGATGGCTGCAAAAAATTACAGTGGATTAAAAAGATGTGAATAGCAGCCAGGATTGGAAAATAAATATTGGCCTTTTCAGGTATGAATTAACAAGACATAAACATTTTTAAAAGATATGAGGATGGAGCTTGGTGTGCTTTGCTAATTAGAACTAAACTTAGAAAATGTTGCAGAGTAGCCTTGTTTGATGTTGTCAATCACAAAGTGGAGCACTTGAACTCAATCACCTTAGAGCCCAGATAACATCACTGTGGTGATATTATTTGCTATCATTCAGTTTCCTTTTCCTTCATATGCTGATAGATGGGCTGTGTGTGTTGGGTGTTTTCAGCATACATTTCTTTTTTTAGAGTTTCTGAACTTGGTGATTTGCTTATTTCTTTCTCTAGCTCCAAAGTAAGAAGAAATTGTCATTATGCCCTTAATTTCAATTCTCATAAACAGACATTCAATTCATAGGATTGTAACCTCATAAATTCTTTACAGCATCTCAGGGAAACAATTAAACACAGATAGTATTTCTAAAAAATACTGTGATCAAGGTCTTAATAACATATTTTGTGCTTTATATGCCCAAATTAACTGTTACAGACTCGTCCCATTTTAGCTACATAATAATATAGTCATTCAACTCCTCTTTAAATGTTTGTTAATTTATTGAGGGAAATTTAACCCAGCATTGTAAAGTGCAATATTAACACAGATACTTTGTGTGTGTATGTTTGCAATTTAGATACAGAATATGGCATGGTTTGAGTGTGACTTACAGTGACCTGACCTTGCACCATTTCAGTCTCCTGGTGATCATGGCACACCGTACGCAACGGAAGTTTCAAAGCGTTTGCAGTGAGATTTAGAGCATAGGAACTCTTAAAATGTTGCTATTTGGCCTTTTGCCTCCTTGGTGGGAAGTATCTACATTGAATCATTGAACTTACAATAACTCATGCATTTGAATAAATGAAATACTGTAAAATAAAGGGGCTCATTTTGAGGATCAATATGCAGAGATATGTAACTTGTTCGGAGGAGGGAGTCAGAGCCAAGGCATCAAACACGGAACCACGTAAGGAAGGAAATTGGTGATTGGGTAAGATTGCCAAGGTAAGTATTTACGTAATTACATAATTACATAAATAGCTTAATTTTAAAATGTGAGATTCATTCAGTGTATCAAAACATAATTTCAGTTTGAGTTTGGACTGCATCTCAAAAAGTGAAACCACATTACAATTTGACAACTATTCATCTGTTTTCTAAATGCTTGTGAATTTATGTCGTTATGTTTTTTTGATATGGTAATGAGTTTGTCCTTTGACCCATTAAGTGTGTCAAGCAATATGCACTCAATGCCAATCATGTTACAACAATAAGGTATCTGCATGTTCACGGAATTAACTAAGAAGACAGTTAAGGGCCTGTCCCACTTAGACGAGTTTTTAAGCGACTGCTGGCAACAGTCACGGTTGTAGCAGGGTGCCGAAAAAACAGCGACTGGACCCCCCTACGACAATGTCTACCACAACCTACCACCTAATCGACATCAAGCTACGTCAAGCTACGACAACCGGCGACCACACCTACGACAACCTACAACCACACAGGTGACGAACTATGACAACCGAAGTCACCCTACGACAAGCTACGACAAGCTACGATCCTGTCGATGACAACTGAAGACAATTCAGTTGCCGGTACCTGTCGCTGGTTGACGTAGGTTGACGTAGGTAGTCACCAATGGAATTCACTGGTCATCACCCGGCGACAACCCACGTCACCTGGCGACAACCTGCGTCATCCTGGTGACAACCTACGACAGCATGTATGACAGGAGAAGGCAAGCTACGTCAAGCCCACAGTCGCCGAAAGGTTTTGAACATTTCAAAATCCAGCGGTGACAAGAAAAAAATTACGACTCTTTAGGTGACTTGAAGAGACAACTCACAACCATACAGGCAAAACCTCGCGACCATGTGGCGATAGCCTAGTCACCTGTACTCGCCGAAAAAATCACATAAGTGGGACAGGCCCTTTTGGCAGAGCATTTTATACAAAATGTATTACTTTTCAGTTGATAGAAATAAAGTGGGGAAAGTAGTTACTGTTGGGAGTAGCTGAGAGAAATTGAAATATGACTTCTGTCAGGTGATGTCCCTGAAGTCTCTGAATATGGAGTAATAGGGATGAGAAGGACGGGTTTGCATGTGTTCCCAAGCTCCTGGCTTGCAATGTCCTTCACTTCTAATTCTTGATATCCCCACATTAATTTCTTCACATCTGAATGGGTGTTCTACTGACAACATTTAAAAATCATTTTTCAGTTTTCACAGTTGCAACAAGAGGACATGGTTCACATTGTACCTCAGAATATTGTGCCATCAAAGTGTACAGTTACAGGTATCACTCGGTACAGGGAATTGCAGGAAGTCAGTTAATCAGTTTCATGTGAGTACCCATTGCAGGGGTCCGAACAGGGGTCTGGAAGAAGGGTTCAAATCTGAATCAATAGCTGGGGAATTTTAATTCACTAAAGTAAATCACTTAAAATTACAGATTTGCATCAGTAATCAAAGTGATGAAACTTTTGGATTGAAATAAACTCATGAATTTCACTATTTCCCTTTAAGGAATGAAATCTTTTGGCTTTATCCAAACTGGACTTTGTATAAACCCAGACTGAAACCAATATGGTTGACTGTTAAGTGCCCTCTGAAATAGACTATTCAATACTGCTGCTACATCAAAACATCAAGGCCAGTTTTTACAGGAACAATCAACTGTTCTTTTGTAATGACCAGCATTTCCCACGTAACCTATTGCAACAGAGCTTCCCAAAAGTTGTTTTCAGCTGTTCACAGCGTTTCACCACTGTACTCTGATATTGAATTCCTCTTGGAATCCTCCATGGGAGTATAGTTATTAGAAATCATAGCTCAGGTGGACAATCAGTTGGAACAACCGTCCTGTTCAGACTTGCTGAATGAAAGTGGCTCGGCCAGCAGCTGGTGCTGTTTTTGGCAGCCTTGAGGCTTGTTCTGGCTCCCCTGTCTTGGAAGGTCCTGCCCCCAGACAAGGACTTGCCACTGAGGATCGCATTTGCTCTTTCAGAAAGTTCCCTCTGGGTTAGTACAACTTTTTAAAGCACTGTGATGAATGTGGATAGCTTGCCACTTCCCGCAGAGTCTGGGCCAATAACAAACATTGACATTTACCTTGGCAGCAGTTTTAGACATGGCAAAAGTATATCAAGTCAATAATATATGGACATATCTGGTGTTTAAACTGGCAGAACTGTTGAAATAGATTAGTCAAACACTAACCTGAGATAACCATATTCACAGAATCATACCTTTTGGCATTAATTTCCCTGATGAATACATCACAATTTCTGGAGACTTCCAACTCTGGTTAAGTGAGGACTACAGAAACAGGACAAGGAACACCTAAAAACGATCTGGCAACCTAATGAAGCTACAATCCAAGACTGCAGATATATACTAATCAGTGGAAGATGCAAACTATAGCCTCCTAAGCCTTCCTCCTACCAAAGGAACATCATGCATTTGTAACAATTCAATTTCTATTGTTATTAATTTTAATCAATCAGATTTTTAAAACATTTCTTTTAATTTTTGCCATGCTATATTTCAGCACTGTGTGTAATTAGGAGTGCGGCAGCTAATGATGTTCGTATACTCTATCCTTGTTATCTGCTGATTTTTTATCTGTGGATCTGTGTCCTTGGGATGACAGCTGTCTGTTACTGGGAGTTCTGCCCTCCAGAGCTGTCACCTTCACCCCACCATGTGTGGTGAACATTTATTATGAGAAATTCTGATTGAGGCCTTCTACAACACAGGACCATATATCCAAAATGTTTAGAATTTAGACAAAACCTATTTGCATGAAGGTGAGAAGTATCCGCTCTAGGCCATGTGCCTTCCAAGTTGCCAATTTGTAATAAAGAGAGTTTGTTCTGAAAGTAAATTCAAGATTCAAGGTTTCAAGGTCAGTTTATTGTCACATGTACCAATGAAGGTACAATGAAACTTGAGGTACTATACAGCCATACTAAGTGAAAAGCAACAAGACACACAACCACATAAAAGTTAACATAAACATCCATCACAGTGTATTCCACATTCCTCACTGTGATGGAAGGCAATAAAGTTCAATCTTCTTCCACTTTGTTCTCCCGCGGTCGGGGCAGTCAAACCATCTGCAGTCGGGGCGATCGAAGCCCCTGCAGCTGAGGATCGAAGCCTCCGTCGGAGTGATCGAAACTCCCATGCCGGGGCGGTTGAAACTCTCTCCGCGGCATGGAGCTCCCGAGTTGGCCTCTTATTACCAGAGACCGCGAGCTTCACGATGTTAAAGTCCACAGGCCCCGCGGTTGCAGCTTTGATCCCCGGCAAAGGGATCACAAGCTCCTCGATGTTAAAGTCCCGCTGACTCCCACGGCTTGGAGTGTCGGGTCGGTCTCCAGGAAAAGCAGCCAACTCCATGATGTTAGCCGCAGTGCGGATGGAGATATGACATGGGAAAAAAAACGCATTTAAAAAGTTTCCCCCAACACCCCCACCCCCCCCCACGCCCCACATAAAACAAACCAAAGAACACTAAAAGATACTTTTAACACATACTAAAAATAACAAAAAGAAGTAAGTACAGACAGACTGATGGCGAGGCAGCCACTGCAGGTGGTGCCAATCCAGGACTCCATTGAAATGTTCCCATCTACAAATGGGACGAGCATGGGTATCTGGGTCAGCCTAGATGAATTGGGCCATCGGGCCTCTTTTTATGTGTAGGAAGGAACTGCAGATGCTGGTTTAAACCAAAGACAGATACAAAAAGCTGGAGTAACTCAACGGGACAAGCATCATCTTTAGAGAGAAAGAATGGGTGACATTTCGGGTCCAGAACCATTTTTGGGAAAGGGAAAGGCCTGTTTCCATGTCGTGTCATTTTATGACTCTATGATAGCAGCTATTCAGGAAAATGGTTCACCACCAAGTAATCAAGGACATTAAAGCCCCATGCTCCAAAAATGAAAAATCAAAGCAAAGGTTAAAACAAAAGACAAAGAAAGAATGAATGAAATGCAAAGGTGTATAGCCCATATGATGACCTCAGGAACCTTCAGATTAATCATCTGAGTGAGGTTAGATTGAAGATATTCCTAATCTCCTCTGATTGAGGTACTGTATTTTGTTTTTTTTTCTGAGGGCACCGATCAGAAAGCAGAGAAATCTGGAACTGCAGCTCCTTCTGACCAAGATGTTTACTACAATGAAAGTGTTACCATAGGTGTTGACGTTTTCTCAACTGAGGTCCAATGTAAAGGTTACAGCCGATGCATGCAGAATCTTGTTTAATCTGATTTTCTTTGGATTCCACTGATGCAGACTGCTGTCTAAGGCTACCTCCCAAGTGGATCTTGCTTCAAAAGCTTAAGAAGACTATGAACTGATTTAAATAGCACTTGTGCCCTTAATGCGAATTGTGGGACAGGTGCTCACCACTTTTTATGCACAAGAAGACTGACTGACCATGAGTCAAATGCTGAGTCGAAACCTCCAAAGAAGACTGACTTACAATAAGTCAAAAGGCACAACAGAGAATGTACTTCCTACGGCAGCTGAGGAAGCACAATCTGCCACAGGCATTGATGGTCCAATTCTACACAGCCATCGTAGAGTCTGTTCTCACCTTCTCTGGTGTGGCTCAGCCACCAAGCATGACACCTGGAGACTGCAGCGAATCGTCCGATCAGCTGAGAAGGTTATTGGCTGTAATCTTCCATCCATTGATGAACTGTACACTGCAAGGCCAGGAAGCGAGCGGGCAAGATCATCTCTGATCCTTCTCACCCTGGCCACAAACTCTTTGAATCACTTCTCTCAGGAAAGCGACTCCAGACGGTCAAAGCTGCCACAGCCAGACATAAAAACTGTTTTTATCCACGAGTAGTTGCTCTACTCAACAACCAAATTTCTCCCTTTGATCTGGTATTTTGTTGGTTCACATGCTTGATCAATGGTGTTTTATCATTAATCTTTTATTACTATTAATGTTTAGTGTTTCTGAGTCATTCGTAACTGTCACTGGATGTCATGTTGTTACTTGTGGACGGAGTACCAAGGCAAATTCCTTGTATGTGAATACTTGGCCAATAAACTTACTTACTTACTTACTTGCTTAATGCTCCAGAGCCCTATGTTGCATTATATGCACAATATATAAAATGAAAAGTTATTTTGCACTATTTGACAATTTCTCTGAACTTGAAAAACGTTTGTCTGTTTGAATTGTACTCACACACTTAAGATCATACCAATCCCTAGGAATCCCTAACACACATTTTTAAGAAGAACCTACTCTCTAATATGCAACAGCAGCTGTTTTGGACTCTACAAATGATTTCCTTTTTTTTTCCCCAATTACAATTGGATTGTTGACAATAGTGATATCTCACACAAAATGATGCAATATTTTTTTTGGATGAGGTGAATGACTTAGTAATTGGAAAATGTTTTTATACCAAGAATACCACCACATTAAACAGCTATAACTTTGACTTGTCAGTAGCCTGTACTTACAAATGACACCCACAAAAGCTTTGCAACTTTTGATGGAGAACCACATCTGCTTAACCAGTGACAGCTTGAACACAAAAGCATCGTACTTCGGTTGCAAGAAATCTGAAGTAAAAATAAAATACTGGAAATACTCAGCAGCTAAGGCAGAATCCATGAAAGGAGGAATGGTTAACATGTCAAGCCATTAGTCTTTTATCAGAGCAGTTAAAAGTTACAGTTGAAGAGAAAGAGAAAGTGAGAAAGAACAGGAGAAAAGGCTTTTCACAGAATAGAAGTCAGTTGAGGCTAAAGACATAAAATGTATGATGATGAGGTGGTCATGGGAAATAGTTATCAAGCGAATAGTCAAAGAGCTATCTGAAATTGTTAGGTCTGTAAGGCCATAATGTGCCTGGAATCAAAGCAGCTCAGAAGACTCAACACTTTATATCAACTCTCTGCAAGAACAATGCATTGGTCACATTCCACCGCCCATTCCCTGTAGTCCTGCAATTCTCTCCTTTCAAGTGCAGATCGAGTTCTATTTTGAAAGCCATGATTGAATCTGATGCTACTTTTTAAGGCAATGCATTCCAGATGCTAACCATTTTGGGGGGAAATAAAGGTTTACCCCATATTGTCTTTGGTTCTTTTGCTATTTGAAAGGTGAATTATGTCTCTTGAGCTTATGTCGAGGTTCATTGAGAAGGGATGAGAGGGGATCTTAGGGGATCATAGAAACATAAAACATTCTTAAGGATTGGACAACTAGATGCAGGAAAAGATGTTCCCAATGTTGGGGTGGTCCAGATCCAGGGGTCACAGTTTAAGAATGAGAGGTAGTCCATTTAGGACTGAGATGAGGAAAAATGTCTTCACCCAGAGAGTTGTGAATCTGTAGAATTCTCTGCCACAGAAGGCAGTGGATACCAATTTACTGGATGTTTTCAAAAAAGAGTTAGATTTAGCTCTTAGGGCTAAAGGAATCAAGGGATATGGGGGAAAAAGCAGGAACGGGGTACTGATTTTAGATGATCAGACATGATCATATTGAATGACAGTGTTGGCTCAAAGGGCTGAATGGCCTACTCCTGCACATATTTTTCTATTCTATGTTTCTATGTTTCATTGGAACAGTCCAGGAGAAGAGGGAGAAAATGGCATAGGATTTAAGGTGACATTGGTCTCTGGGTCATGCTTGCAAGCACAAGAATATTGGGAAACAAGCAACCATTAATGTAAATGGTAAACATTTGAAGGCTAAGAACCATTCGTGGGGGTACTCTGCGTGTTACAATCTTCCAGCCTGACGAGGACCCATTTATTCCATCTCTCAGTTTTCTACGAGGCAGCATGTTTACAATCCATTCCCAATACCTTGGGCTTTAAATGTATGCACCAGCCTCCTATGTGCTCCCTTGTCAAACATCGTTAGGAAATCTAAATATGCAGCAACTACAGGTTCCTGTTGATTAACTCTCCCTGTTGCATCCTCAAGAAATTCAAGTAAATCACCCCCACATGACTTACCTCCACAAAACCATGCTGACTGGGTTTAATAATATTCAGCTTTCCTGAATAACTAACTATTTCCTCTTTGATTATTGACTCTAGCATTTTGCCAATCATATGTGTTGAACTAACTGGCCTGTGGTTCCCTGCCTTCTGCCTATCTCCCTTTTTGAACAAGGGAGCATTATTGGCTGTTTTCCAATCTTCCGGTACCCTCCTGGAGTTTAGCAAGTGATGAAAAATTACAACCAAGGGTTCCACTATCTTTGTAGCCATCTCCTCTAAAATCTTGCATGCAGTCCATTGAGGTATACGGGCCAAATGCAGGCAAATGAGACTGTTTGGTGTTATTTCTACAGCAGCCTCGTTCTTTAGAGGCCCTACATTTACCTTACTAACCCATGTATATATTCATAATAACTTTTACTGTTTGTTTTTATACTACATGCAAGCTCAAAATTCATTTTCACCCTTCTCAGGAGCTTTGTATTTTTCTGCGGTGGCTGAATCCTAAAACATCTGCCAGTCCTCTAGGCTACCCCTAGCCTTTGTCATTTAGTAGACCGTATTTTTAATTTAACATTATCCTTTGCTGCCTTTGTTAACCATGGATTGTGTTCTTTCTCATGGAATTCCCTTTTTTAGATTGGAATAAACTCTCTCTGAGCATTATAGACCAGGTTTTTTAAAATATCTGCCACTGTTCTTCTACTGACCTATCTCTTAGCTTATTTTCCCAGTCCATCTTGGAAACTCCAGCCATACCACTTATACACCAAAGTAACAGGCCCTTCAGCCCAACTTGTCCATGCGGATAAGGTGTCTTCCTGAGCTTACCTCCTTTGTCTGCATTTCGCCTATATTCCTCTAAACCTTTCCTGTCCATGTACCTGCCCAAATGTTTAGTTTATTATTGGCAAGTGCACCAAGGTACAGTGAAAAGCTTTTATTTGCCTGCTATCCAGTCAAAGAACATGCTATACATTAATACAATCAAGCTGTCTACTGTGCACAGAAAAGGATAATGAGTGCAACATTTAGTGTAAGATATAACACTGAAGTAATATTAAAGATAGTTCAAAGGTCTCCAATGAGATAGGTGGGCATCAGGACTGCACTCTAGTTGATAAAAAGGACCATTCAGTTGCCTGAAAACAGCTGGGAAGAAACTGTCCCTGAATCTGGAGGTGTTTGTTTTCAGATTTCTGTACCTCTTGCCTGATGGGAGAGGGAGTGACTAGGGTTCTTGATTATGCTGGCGTCCTTGCTGAGGCAGCGTGAAGTGTAGATGGAGTCAATGGTAGGGAGGCTGGTTTATATGATGGTCTGGGCTATGCCCAGTGATTTAGTGTCTTATAGATGGTGTAAATGTACTCATATATACCACTTCTACAGGTAGCTGCTTTTGTGTTGAATCAGAAAGAATATAAACATCATCAAGGATGCCTGTCAGCCTGGCCATTCCAGTTTCTCTTTTCTGCCTTCTAGGGGAAGGTACAGGAGCTAGAACACCCAGATATCTAGACTTAAGTTCAGCCTCTTTCCCATTGCTATGCGACTCCTGAATGAATCGCCTCTTTCATACCCATTCCCAGAGGTGCAGCCATATATTCTTATTCTTAACTTTATTTGGTTACTAGATCACATGGGACCCGTTGGGTCCTGTTTCCCCAATGCAATATTCCAGCACTCACCCATAGCCCCCAACTATGCAGGCACGGCTGAGGGGTTCCCGTTGTGACACGAATCATGGCAACCCTACCTCAACTGCGACAGCAAGTGGGGCGGGGCAACCCTCCCACGCCTCCAGGATGTTCAACCCACCCCCCCCCCCGACAGCCCCCCGGCTCCAGGACGCTCGCAAACCCCCCCCGCTGACAACCCCGCCGTGAGCCCGCCCCCTCCCCGGCTCAAAGAAGCTTGCCCCCTGACAGCCCTCCACCTCAAGCCCTCCCCTCCCCGGCTCAAGGATGCTCGCCCCCCCCCCCCCCCCCCCCCCCCCCCCGTGCTGTTTTATTTTTTTTAAGTTTTAAATGTCAATAATGTAAAATATACCACCAATCTGAACAAAACGTTTAATTTACATCACAGGACAATGGTGGGTAAGGTGGGCCAAAAATTGTAGCAATATCATGTACCGTTTTTGCACAAATACAAACCGGGCAAACAAACAAGATGAGAGTTTTAGTAATATAGAGATTTCAATATTTCAAGTTTTAGTTTAACTTATTATTGTCATGTGTACCAAGGTACAGTTCCACTACTCAGAGTTTGCACTACAATCTTGCATCATTCTGTTATTTTGCACTTGTCACTGTATTTATTGTTTTATAGGTCATTCGTATACATGTACTGTTTACCTGTGAGTTTCATGTGAACAAGGAATTTAATTGTACCCTGGTGAATCCAACAATAAGCTAATCTGAATCTGTATACCCTCCATTCTCTGTGTGAAAAAAACTTGCCTCTGTGGTCCCCTTTAAATCTTTTCATTTTTCACGTTAATTTACGTTGAAAATAGTGGTTTTAGCCCTCTGGTGTTTACCCTCAAACTGCAGTTCGGACTCTATTGTACAGTGGTCACAACCTCCTGGGGGATCTTAAACCTTAAGATTATATAATTAGCTGTCTCATATTGCCAAATCTTACTTTCTGAAAACCATCTCACTGGTCCCTGTGAATATCTTCTTCCTTGGTTTTAGTATACACTGGTCCGGAAGCTCACGCTTTATTAGCTTGGTCACTGCTCCTTGTCCTCACTTAGGTTCTCTTCCCTCATGTGCTCACTAGTCCCAGTGAGGATCCCAGCAGATTAATGTTTATTGAGACCTGGTCAAACAGAAAATTGGAGAAAGCCCAATGCCCCATTGTGGTTTGGAATTGTAGTGGCTCTCAGCATGCTAGGTCTCAATATATAATATAGGTTTCAGGGATAAACACACATTTAGTGACCTAACATGTTTCTAATAACAGTGGCAACTTTATTATTTTGTTAATTTTCTGGATACTGAAGGCAAGCACATACTACCTATTGTTCATTGTTAGGTGGACTATCTTAAACTGTTCCAGTTCCATATTGTAAATGTACCTGCACAATGCCATTATGTGAGGATCCCTGGATTTATTCCCAGTAGCGCTGAAGAAGCCAAGATGCTGTGCGGTTTGAAAGAGAGTTTGCTCCAAAGGCATGCTGCCCTTGCTCTCTTGGCAGTAGAGATTCAGAGATTGGGAAATGATTTCTGAAAAGGCTAGATCAGTAACTTCAATATATTTTGTAGTTGGCACACCCACGCGTATTTAGAGTAAGATGACAATCATGCAGAAATACTTTAGGTTGATTGTGACGAGATGCTTTGGTGTTGTTGGAATGTTGTTGGAATGTATTCATCCAGGCTGGACATGAGTAAATTATCATTCTACCGGCTTGTGAGTCAGAAAAGATGAAGAGGCTTTTGGACGTCAGAAGGTGAATTATATGCTGAAGGATACTGTACTCTGACCTACTAATATAGCCATGGTAGATATGTAGCTGGTCCTATTGTGTTTCTGATTAATGATGACCCCCAAGGTTTTGATATTGGGATCCTGATAAAGGTAATGCCAGTGATTAATAGGAGCAGGCAGTTAGACATTTCTGTGTTCGAGATGGCATTTGTGTGGCATTAATGCTATTTGCTATTTATTCATTCACACCTGAATGTTGTCTTCAGTCTTCTCTATGGATGTTGCATTCTTCACTTTCTGAGAAGTTTCCTTTTCACTATAGTTTTACTAATGCTTCTTGAGTCCACACTGAGTCAATTTTGCCTTTATGTCACTTTAATCTCTCAGCTGGAATTTTGCTCTTTGGTTCATGTTTGGAACAATGCTGTGATGAGTTCTGGAGGCAAGTGATCCTTGCAAAACACAGAATGGACCTTTCAAAACACAGAATCAATATCTTATGATCTCAGTTGGCAAGTTGCACTTGATATTGCTGTTGATAGAATATCCCATCAATTTGCAAATGGTAGGGGAGAGTCTGATTGTGAGGTTGTTATTCTGATTAGACCTGTTTTGGTTCTTGTGGGTGTAAATAAATTAATGCAGGAGTGTCATTTTTTAATTGCTGCATTATGGCAATATGTTCATGTTGGAACTTTATAGATCAGAAGAATGAGAACTAGAAGCTTTATGCTATACTATTTAACATGTGTGTTTATTGGTATTTGTTGCTAATTATGACTGCAGTTTCTCTGCAGTTATTTCCATTGGGGATGGATTTGCAAAATCATCCTCAAAATACTTATTAGCATAATTGGAAATTATATTTTAAGTCTCATTGCCATGTTCACAATCTGTGATCTTTACATATTTGGGCAGTAAATATATGAGTGCTGGTTGGTGCTAATGAGATACAGTACAAAAATGTGGAACAACGTTTCTAATTGGAATGATTACTATTCTGGGGGTAATTTTCCATGCTTGTACTTGAAATTTTAGAAATGGGGAGATAACAACTTGCAAAGCATATCAATTTGGATATTTAAGCAGCTTTTGTCATTTTCAGGTAAATATTTACAAATGTATCTACGATTGTTTTACTGGGAAGAGGAGTTTTCCTTCTAATTTTCAACAGCTGATCCAACATTTTAGATAAGAAACATGTTTCAGTTGAAAATCTTCCCTTTGTATTTTGTGTAAATAATTAGAATACTCTTTACAGAAATAAAGAGATACAAGTAACAGAGAAGGGATGGAACTGCAAATAAAATATTGCAATCTCTGAGTGAAATGTTTACTCCCTGTATCAGTTGTAGAATCTTTCTGTGCATAGATTTGTTCTGAGCCTCTGGGTTTATGCCTCTTGGCATCACGTGCCTCCCTACCCCTTCCCCCCTTCCCAACCTCTTTCAGCCAGTGGGAAACAAGTTCTACTTCAGACAACAGCACGTTTTGATGAAGTTCAGATGAACTATATTTGAAAGCAAAACTATTCCTCCAAAACTATTCATCTCACTCATTGGCTTGATCAGTGATTGTTCAGATAAATACAGTACCAGTTGGAACATTGTCATTATATTCTATGACCTCTGAACATTATGTTATCAGAAATGGAAGCAATCAGGTCACTAGATGGTTTGTTGAAAATTACAGGTTCAAAATTTAGTTGCTCTGTCTTTAAAAAGGACCGTGAGTACAGTGTTTGGCCTACCACACACAGAACCGACAAGGAAAGCTTAGCAATCAATTTTTAACTCCAAATTCAACTCTCTGTGCATGGGGTGCCCCCCACAGATAACCACAGAACCAGCAGAGTGCATCCGAGGATGCAAGAGACGAGCCCATAACCCGCTCAACGGCATCAATCCTCTCCTCTGTCAGCAGCTGCTGCCATCTACATAAAGCAGATTAATGCCACTCATTAAGATGGAAAGCACTTTTTGCCTACTGCACTTCCAAATCAATAAACCACATGGAAAGAAAAAAAATACTTTTTTGGGTTGTGGGAAATATATTTCAATTATTTTTATGGCCCTCTTCTTAGCAAACTAAATAATTCAACAGCAGCTTCTCTGATAAATTCAACATTGCTTTCTCCAGTGGCTCCATTCAAACTTGTATGCTTTTCATCTGTCATGGTTGATATATGTAGGTTGACACAACTGGAGATATCCTCCCAGTGTGCTTTCCTGCATATGGATTTGGGGTGGTTGCCAGAGTAACTATTGCTTATTCCCAGTCAGTTCAATCAAACTCACCGCTGTTTCGATAAAACATGTTTTCCTGGTTGGTTTGTCCCTTTTGAGTAATACATTTTGAGTTGGCATATCTTTGTTCGGAAAGGACTTTTTAACCAAGGACAATATTGTTAAGGGATAAATTATAAAAATGACTAATTGAAAGTTGATTGACTAATTTGATCAAGTTGATGAAAAATATGGGCAGCGTAGGGTTCACATCACAAAAGCGCTGGTGGATGTGGACTCGGTGAGCTGAAGGACCTGTTTCCACACTGTATCTCTAAACTAAACTAAACTAAACTAAACTAAAATTGCAAATTTTTAATCTATTTGTACCCTCTTCACAACAGTGAATACATAGACACATTTGAAGCCCAAAGAGAATTATTGGATCGTGTCCATTGCCCATCCTTTCTGTTCCCAGTCCTTGACCACCTGTATTCACCAGGTGAAGCAGAGGGTCAATGTTACTGGTCCTCTCTGCCTTTGAACGGTAGCATGACCTGAGAGTGAGTAGATCACAACCACATGGCATAGAGGTCCCAATCCTGGCTTCGACAGAAGCCCAAGCAGGCAGTGGAGCAATGAGAAAACTAAAACCTTTACATGCCTTTGACATTCAAAAGCATTTAAGAACTCTTAAAAATGAAAATAAGTAAAAATATAAATGTATTAATAAAAAGCACAAAAATAATTAAAACGTTGACGTAAAATAATCCAATAAGGGATCATTTGACTTTCTCTTTGTTTCCAACTCTGCAGACCCAAACTTCCCATCAAAATCAATGGTGTAGGGTAGGAGAGGTGATTTCCTGTGTGTAACATTGATGAACACTAGCAAGGTCAGAGTTCATGTGGAGTCTTGCTTCAGAGTGTTTGTAGTAGATTTGTCATTCAGTACTTCTCAGACATTTGCTTTTGGCAGCACTTATTATAATTTCAACATCTGAAAGTTGGCAGCTCAGTGGACTCCAACACAGCAAGATTTGCCTCATTGATTTCCATTCCAATATCAATACATCATTGCGTCATCAATCAATGCCTTACATCAATTCAACACACACAACTCTTACTAATAAAAATGGTAGAATTCCAGTGATTCTACCTGGAAAAATATTGTCGCCCAGAACATCTTCAAATGAAACTGCTAATGATGAGCTGAAGCTTAAGTACAGAAATGTTGTTGAGTCTATATTGCTATAGTCTCTTAACAAAATTACACTCAGATTTTGGAGGATGTTTGAGAAATATCATGACTCAACAGCATTTCTGAACCTAAGCTTCGACTCAGCATTAGCACTTTCATTTCCGAGTCAGAACGCTTGAGTCAAGAGAATTGAATTTTTAATACAGATGAATAATTTTATGCACTTCTGAGGGAGAGGTACGTTGCCATCTTTTAAAGAAAGAGAATGCCAGTTTGTTCCAAAGTCGATAGTCAAGAGTGTCAAGATTCAAACGAAGACAAGAGTCTTTAATTGGCATTTGTACCAGGAACAGAGCAATTAAATTCTTACTTGCTGCAGCCTATTAACAAAATAAAACACTAATAAATATACAATGTTTAAGAAGGAACTGCAGATGCTGGAAAAATCGAAGGTAGATAAAAATGCTGGAGAAACTCAAGGCAGTAGGTGACGTTTTGGGTCGGACCCTTCTTCAGTCACCATCTGAGTATGCTTTTACGAAATTGTTACTTCTATGGATGAATATAGTCTTATATTCCCCTGGTCTAGGAACTTTTGGACGCTGCGAAATTAAAATTATTGCGAACAAAGTAATGGCATGCGAGAAGAGGGGGGTACGATGTTGCAATGGTTTTAGTACCCTTATTTAAACAATGTTGCAATGCATATTTGCAAAATGTATAGTTACATATCATATAGATGTTCAGATTTTCCTCTAGATGTCTGAAATGGGTAATAATAACAATATTGACTGTCTACTTAATTCGGGAGATATATAATATTGAATCTATCAATATATGTCGTATCCGTCCTTAATATATATATTGTGTATAATATATTATATGATATATAATGTAAGTATAATATAGTACATATAAATATACAATAATCAATAATGCAATAAATGAATAATCAGTAACAAGTAACCAGGCCTTAATAATGAAAAACCAGAGTACATAGTGCAATCAAAATAAAGACCACAGAAATTGATGCTGAGGTAGGGTTGTGGTTAGGATCCTGTAGTGTGGCTCAAGCTGTGAGGAAGATATTCTTATACCTGGATTTACACTTCTTAGACTCCTGTACCTTCTTCCTGATGGTAACAGTGAGAAGAGAGCGTGGCCAGGGTGGTGTGGATCTTTGAAGGTATTAACTGGCTTTTTAAGGTAGCGCTTCCTGTAGATCATGGGGTTGTCAGTACCATGATGTTTAGTTTAGTTTAGAGATACAGGATGGAAACAGTCCTTTCGGACATGGAGTCCACGCCAACCAATGATCACCCATACACTACTTCTATCCTGACCCCTTTTACCGAAGACAAATAACCTACAAAGCTGCATGTCTTTGGAATTTGGGAAGAAATCGGAGCACCCTGAGAAAACCCAGGTGGTCACTGGGAGAACATACAAACTCTGTAAAGACAGAACCCGTAGTCAGAATTGAACTAGGGTCGCTGGCTCTATAAGGCAGCACCTCTACCCCTGCCCCACTGTCCATCCCTTAAATGTCTACCACTTTTTTTTAGAAGTAATGTACAGTACAGTAGTATAAGCCAAAAATAACATAATACATTTAATGTACCACTTCTTGTTTTAAATTTTAATAATAGGAAAGTAACAGAAAGAAGAAAAAGAAAAATAGAGAAAGTTAGATAAGATAGTAAGTGCGTGAAAAAGTGAAAAGGAAGAGCCCGTGAAGACTTAGAACATGAGAAAGAATAAGAAAAAATAGAAAAAAGAAAAAAATATATATATGATAAGATAAAAGGGATGTACCTACTTCATATCTTTACACACCCCTCACCAGGTCCTGAAACCGTTTATTTCCAAAGTTATGTTGCACCCTATGCTGTAATAAGTTGATAAATGGAGACCAAATCTTTAGGAATTGGTCTTTTGCCTGCTAGGATGAATCTCATGTCTTCGAGGTGTAGCATTTCGGACATATTTGAAATCCACATTTTTACCGTTGGTGTGGGTGCGTTTTTCCAGAATTTAAGTATGAGTTTTTTTAAGCTATAATTAAGGAAACTCTTTTGGAACGAAGTCAGCTCAGAGCCGACTTCCATTGTTCCAAAAATAATCAATTTTGCGTTCGATTTTAATTTTATTTTAAATAATTTTGTAAAGATTTCAAAGATTTAATTCCAAAAAGATTTGGATTTTTATGCAAAAAACAAAGGAATGTGCTATAGTTGCTTCTTGAGATAGACATTTATCACAAATAGGGGAAACATTTGGAAAGATTTTACTTATTTTAGTTTTCGAATAATATAATTTGTGCAGGATTTTAAATTGGATTAGAATATGACTTACATTGATCGAGCATTTATGCATATTTAGCAAAGTGTTTATCCCAACTCTCTTTCGAGATTTTTATAGATAGTTCTTGTTCCCAATCTCTTCTAATTCTATCGGATGATGGTATTTCTATATTTAGGATGATATTATACAAGTATGATATTAAATTAGTTGAGTCCGCCTTTCTTTGTGATTGCATCAATGTGCTGGGCTCAGGACAGATTTTCAGAGATATGCACATGCAAGAACCTGAAGCTGTTGACTCTCTCCAATGCTGTTTCACCCCGTCGATGAAGAGAGTTTCATGAATCCTTGATTTTACCTTTCTGAAATCAGCAATCAGCTCCTTGGCCTTATTGACATTGAGAGTAAGATTGTTGTTCTGGCATCATTCAATTAGATTATCAATTTCCCTCCTGTACTCTGACTCATCGTTACCAATTATTTGTCCAAGAATGGTGGTATCATTGAATAATTTAAATATAGCATTGGAGCTGTGTCTGGCTACACAATCATGGGTTTTGAGAGAGTAGAGCAGGGGACTGAGCACACAGCCTTGCCTTCATAACAAGAGAAGTTGAGTACAGGAGCAAAGAGGTCCTTCTGCAGTTGTACAGGGCCCTAGTGAGACCACACCTGGGGTATTGTGTGCAGTTTGGTCTCCAAATTTTAGGAAGGACATTCTTGCTATTAAGAGACTGCAGCGTAGGTTCACATGGTTAATCCCCGGGATGGCGGGACTGTCATATGTTGATAGAATGGAACGGTTGGGCTTGTCTACTCTGGAATTTAGAAGGATGAGAGGGGGTCTTATTGAAACACATAAGATTATTAAGGGATTGGACATGCTAGAGGCAGGAAACATATTCCTGACGTTGGGGGGATCCAATACCAGGAGCCACAGTTTAAGAATTAGGGGTTGGCCATTTAGAACAGAAATGAGGAAAAACGTTTTCACCCAGAGAGTTGTGAATCTGTGTAATTCTCTGCCTCAGAAGGCAGTGGAGGCCAATTCTCTGGATGCTTTCAAGAGATAGATAGAGCTCTTAAAGATAGCAGAGTCAGGGGATATGGGGAGAAGGCAGGAACGAGGTACAGACTGCGGATGATCAGCCATGATCATATTGAATGGTGGTGCTGGCTAGAAGGGCCGAATGGCCTACTCCTGCACCTATTGTCTATTGTCAGTGCTCCTGTGCTGATGGTTATTAAGGGGGAAGTGTAGTTGCCAATTCATATTGATTGAAATACAGAAGTCGGAAGAGTTTGCAGATGCTGGAGTCTTGAGCAAAAATCAAAGTACTGAAGGAACTCCGTGGGTCGGGCAGAAATTATGGCGTGAATGGACAGACACTGTTTTGAATCAAGACTTTTCTTTAGTCTAATGGTGGGGTGGAAGATTGCAACCTTCACATGGTCCGCCCTGTTTCGACTAATGCAATCATCTCGACGTGCACAAACGGAAGATCAAATAGAACAAGTTGTCCAACAACTTTAGGCTGTGCACGCCACACGAAAGAAGAAGAAGAAGAGGTCGACCAAAACAGCACCTGTGATTACACCTTCCTGACAGCCATCCTCTTTGTGCAGGGTGAGATTGAGAAGCTGACCTGTGCAGGACTTCCCAGGCCAGAACCCTGCCTCTCCTTTATTAGGCATGGCTCTATCACCGGGCTGAGGCGGGTCAAGATGAGTCGCTCAAACAGCTTGTAGGTGTGGCAAAGAAGTGACATTGGCCTGTAGCTCTTTGTTGCTGAAAGATCTTTGTCTGGCTTCTGCAATGCTATGACACGTGCGTGAAGCCAGATCTTTGGGATGTGACTTCTCTCCATGCAGGTGTTAAACATGGCCAGCAACCATTGTTTTTCAGTTTGTCCAAGGTGCTTGATCTGTTCAGTCATGATGTTATCCAGACCTGCAGCTTTACCTATTGTGGCTGTGCATATAGCAGCATCAAGTTCTTTCATTGTGAAAGGCTGACACAGTTGTGGGTTATCAGAGTTACCTTCATAGCACTGCTGGGGTTTCTGCTTTTATCACTGGTGAGTCGGTTTTGTCATTGAGTAGGAGTTGGTGTGCTACTTGATTAGCAGTAATCCGGTCAATATGGAGTGCCTTGGTCTTCTCTCGGTCCTTGTTAAGCCGATTGAGAGTGGCCCAAGACTTTTTGCAGCTGTGTGTCATATCCACAGATTCAATCAGATACGATAGCTGCAGTAAGAGCTTCCCCGGTGGCTATAGAATCGGCAGAAAAGGGGTCAGCTTCATACTTCTCCTTGTATAAGGCATATATGGCAGCAGAATCTGGGGAAAGGCCAGGTACATATTCCATGCGGCATCCTCTGGGGATATGTCTTCTCGACGATTTCCATACTCTTAGCACACATTGGTCATATGCTTCAGGTGTAGGCTCCAAATCCCCAATCAAGGTCCGTAGCAAAGCCCTGCCAGTCCTCAGGCAGTGATCTCAGGCAGTTTTTTTATATTTCATCAGTAATCACATTTATTTCAAATGTAAATATTTCATTATTTTTATATATAGTAAGGTGGACTTTTCATTATTGCAGCAATGTCACGGGCCCACCATGTATTCCAGTTTTTAGAACTAGTGAGTTACTTCTGAGCACTAAGTACTTGGTAAGCAAAAAAGAAAGTCAATTTTCATGAAATAACATCATTACCTACTGCAAATGAGATGAAAGACAGGGTTACTTTTGGTGGTGTTGAGGGATTATAGAAATAAATTAAATTTTTCCACAGCAAATTCATGACTGACTTCGAAGTTATATTGCCAGAATCAGCACATACTCTGAATGGATTTATTTATGATCAAATTATTTGGGCATCAGAAGTATGTATTGAGGTACTATATTTGACATAGAGAGAATTGGGTAGTTACCAAAGAAAACAAATAACATCTTTCCACATCTTAATACTTTATATATTATATGACATCGATATGTTCTATTAATGGGCTGATAGGATATAAAACAACGAGAACTAGGTTGCCATTTAGTCTGTTTGTTTTAAATGGATGCCTAACAGTAGTTATGAACCTGATTACCTTCAAGGTTAGGGGCCTGGACAGCTTTCACATTTGCACTTAACAATTATGTTTTTCCTGTATATCTGTGGCATTTTGATGACAGCGAATAAAGTAACTCTTTCCTTGTCAGCATTTGCAGTAAGAAGGGAGCTGACAGAAACTGAGGTCATTCATTTACGTTTAAAACCCATTACTTTTCTTTTCTCTGCTTTCCATTTTATTGGAGCCTGACAGTACAGATGCATTAGAGATGTCCGTTTTTTTGTTGCAGATAGCTTGTAAAGAATTAGCCTAAAGTTTATTATCTCTCCACATTTTCTTCTCCCTTTTTCTGAACAGTGGGTTAATTTTGATAATGTGCTATATTATTGTGAAATGACAGCCCATTTCTCCAAATAAGTCTTGTTAGTCATTGAGTCATAGACTCTATGGTGTACTGTTCTTAACATTAAGCCCAGTTCCAGTTCCACAAACTCAAGTAGCCTTTTGGCACATTGTCCAGCTCATTAGGTAAACATGATGAAAGGGTTGTCAAACTCTATAGTCAATGGCTATAGCTGGGTGACAGAGCAAGTGGGCGATGAGGTGGCAGAGAAAAGATAGTGACTAAGTCAGGCCTGATGTCTGACATAACTAAAGATTCCTGTATGTGTCATTATTTTGGCATTAGGTTTAGTATTAACTTGAATATTATTCTAATTTGTCAGAGGTAGTAATATAAGGCTCAGCTGATGTTAAGGATGAACACTTTTGTTTACATTTATCATATGTGAATAACATTCCAGCAAAGGAATGATGAGTATTATCATCATATAGTATAGATTTAGTTACACCATTTCTACAGAAATGTCAATTGGATCTAAAGTGCTATGATTATTTGGAAGCAGGAGTTTAATGCTACAACATAACCTTACTAAGGCATTTATGGAAAAAAAGCAACTTCTATTTTTGAATTGCTTTTTTTCCAAAAAGTACTCCAATCCGACATGACGTCTCTATCTTTCTACTTTTTAACAAATTAATTATCTATTTAAGATTTACTCTGAACCTTTAATGCATTGAGGTTAATTAACACCCATTTATTTAGAACTTTGTCACAAAAGTGTTATGGTCCTGTCCCGCTTAGTCAACTTTTTAGGCAACTGCAGGAGACTATGCAGTCGCCACATGGTCGCCACATGTTCGTGGGTGGTTGTAGTGGAGTCGCCTTCTTGGTCGTGAGGAATTCCTGCATTCTGGGAACTAGTCATGGCCTCATTATGGTCGCCACAAATTTTTCAACATGTTGAAAAATTCGCGGCGACTAGAATGAAGCCGCCATGGAGAGTAGCGAGAATTCTCGAGCCGTAGATGGGTCGCCAGGAGGTCCTAATGGGTTGCCAGGAGGCCGAAGGTTTTCAAAGGTTCTCGTAGGTTGTAGCCAGTGCTGACCGGTGAATCTCATTGGTTCGTTGGGAAAAAAAAGGTAAGCAGTATTTTTCAGAACCAAGGGAAACCGACCGGTAATGTTAAATGTTCGCAGCCGTGTATCTCTGACTTCTTAAAAGCTGTCTCCACTCCTTCTCCCCCCTTCTCCCCCTCTCCCCCCCTCTAACCCCTATTTTAAAGTACACTGTGCTTTAGCCGTCTTTTTACAGCGCCAACTTTCCTGTTCATCGATGTGTGTGTCTGTTTCACCTTGTCTTTACATCATGTGAATTTTTTAGACAGCACTCCCCCCGCTTGTCTGTCCCCCGCCTGCATAATGGGCTGGTGAAGGAAGCGATGTGTTTGTGTGTGTGTGTTCCACTCTGACAGTCGCCGTTCCAGTTGCAGGTATTTCAGGCGACTGCCGGCAACTTGACAGTCATCGGCAGTTGCCTAAGTGGGACAGACTGAAAAATCGCATAAGTGGGACAGGCCATCAGGATGTTATCATCCATATCTCTTCACTGGGAGTTAAATACATTGACCTAATAGTTGTTTACTTCTAAACTATGTTAACTTGATTCCGACAGTTAATACATTTTACTTAATAAAAATGTAGTCATCAAGTACCACGCGCCCAGCAACTGCGCCTACCTTAAGGTACCGGCTATGAATAGTTCCATTTGGAGCTACATTGGTGGGGGCATTAAGACCCAAGAGGTCAAATTGCAGAGAATCCTGAAGCTGCTGGCTTCGGGGGTGACAGCATTTGCCAGGTCAGTAGACGGCAGCTCCCTATCTAAGTAGCAATGGGACGCAATTGCATTGTTGTGCAACGCACACTTTGAAATAAATTGCTTTCGCAAGAATGCCATTCGTCCCGTCCTCAACCCCTGTGGGGTTGTGCAGGTCTAGTAATGTACAGCCTCCCAATTATTTATTTGGAGAAGACCTGTCCAAGCAAGTAAAAGAACTGGACGACGAGTCGAAGGCTGTGGGCTACTTCGGGCTCCACCAGCGAACAGACCTGGGTCATTTCGACGGCAGCACCCCTATGCCTCTACAAACACCAAACAGTCTGCGGAAACCACCTCCAGCTCGAGGACCGAAAGAACCAGCCGGAAGTCTTTGTTAGGACATGGCACACACCGGCCGACAGCGAAGATGTGCAACTGGCGCACTCCAGCACCTCAATCCCCCAAACCTCGGGGGAGGAAATAAACATCAAGAATCCACCAATAACCACGGAGGTAGGTGGGTCTGTTCACCATGGAACATACGGTGTGTGGGTCTATTGCATGTTGGTGGGAGGTTACGTTTCTTTTTGCATGAATGGAGGTGGATAACATCTGATTTCATACTGCGCAGTATAGATGGTTTTGAAATTGAGTTTTCTGTCTCACTGCCACCCACGAAGCATGCTCCAAACCGTACCTTTGTTCGTTCACAACAGGATGGTTTGGAGGTTCAGGCTGAAATTCAGGCATTATATGTAAAAAGGGTAATTGAAAAAACATATCATGAACCTCACCAATTCGTATCCAACATATTTACCAGGCAAAAGAAGAATGGGGGGTGCTGCATCATCTTGGACTTGACCCAACTTAACACCTTTGTGCAGTACAAACATTTCAAAATGGAAACCTTTGTTACTGCCAAACAATTGATTTACAAGGGATGTTATGTGGCAAGCATCGATCTCAAAGATGCTTACTATTTGGTGCCTGTTCACAAGGATCACATAAAATACCTGAAATTTAACTGGATGGGCAGCTATGGCAGTTTAAAGTGTTGCCTAATGGGTTGAGCTTAGCTCCCAGATTGTTCATTAAAATATTGAAACCTGTTCTTGCTCTATTACGAGCTCAAAAACACACAGTAATGGCTTATTTGGATGATATTCTTATCGTAGGCAAAACTCTGGAGTTGACTATTTCGTCAGTCTCAGCCAACAAGCTCACGTTCGAGCAGTTGGGGTTCCTAATTCACCCAGTTAAATCCAGGTTGACACCATCCAGAGTTATGGATTATTTGGGATTTATTATTGACTCCAATCACGTCTGTGACTCTGCTGAAGGGCAAGAGATTGAAGTTAATAGAAGCCTGCAATCATCTTATTACGCAGCATCTGCTTTCAATTCGGCAAGTGGCCAGCTTAATTGGACAATTGGTGGCTACCTTTCCAGCTGATAAATATGGACCTTTGCTTTATCAGCAATTTTTTTTTTGTTTGTTTATTTTTGTTAGAAGTAAGTACAATAGTCTGGTACTTAAGTACCTAATACATAAATATATATTTTCATTCTTGTACAACTTCATACTTCTGATTTAATAATAAAAGAACAGTGAGAGAAAAAATAATTAAAGAGTGTTGGAATAGATAGACAAGCAAGTAGAAACAGAAAGCAAAAGAAATAAAGGACAGAGATGAGAAGCTAAAAGATTGAAAGAAAAGGAGAAAGTAAAGAAAGAGAGATTAGGAGAGATCTACCTATCTCGTAGTTTTGCCCATCCGTCACCCAGTTCTAAACCGTTTAATTTCTAAGATTATGTTATGTTGCACCATATGCTTGTAAAAAGTTGATAAAAGGAGACCAAATCTTTAAGAATTGGTCTATTTTGCCTAGTAGGAGGAATCTAATTTCTTCAAGATGTAGCGTTTCAGACATGCTTGAGATCCACATTTTGAATGTTGGCGTAGGTGCATTTTTCCAAAATTTAAGTATAAGTTTTTTTGCTGTTATTAGACCATAATTAAGAAAAGCTTCTTGGAATATAGTTAGTTTACTTCCCTCTTCCATTGATCCAAAGATAATCAATTCTGTATTGGGGTTCAATTTTGTGTTAAATAGTTTTGTAAAAATTCCAAAAATTTAATTCCAAAATTTATACAGTTTTGTACAAGAGACAAAGGAATGTGCTATAGTGGCATTTTGAGTTAGACATTTGTCGTAGATGGGGGAAACATTTGAAAATATTTTATTCAGTCTTGTTTTCGAATAATATAATCTATGTAAAATTTTAAATTGAATTAGGTTATGTCTTACATTCATTGAACATTTGTTTACATATAATACATTTTAATCCCATCTATCGTTTGGAATTTTTATCAATAACTCTTGTTCCCAGTCTCTTCTAATTGCCTCTGTCGTTGGTGTTTCTATATTTAGAATTATATTATATAAGTAAGATATTAAATTGCTTGATTCTGCCTTTCTATTCATTCCTTCCTCCAATAAATCTGGGGTTAATGTTTGATATCCTTGTATATACTTTTTCAAATAATCTTGAATTTGAAGGTATTTGAAATATTGATTACTTTTCAAATTATATTTTAGTTGTAGTTGTTGGAATGATAAAAATGTTCCCATTTCATACATATCTCCCATCGTTTTAATTCCTATTCTTTCCCAATGGAAAAACGTTTTATTAATAATGGATGGTTTGAATGAGGGATTATTAGCTATTGGAGAAAGAAGCGATAATTTTCTTAATTTTAAAGTTAATTTTATTTTTCCAAATTCGTATTATACTATGAATAATTGGATTCTTCTTGTATATTATATTGTTCAGTTTTATCGGGGAAAGAAGGATCGCTCCTATATTATAAGGGGAACAATCCTCTTTCTCCATTCTTATCCAATCTACCTGTTGGGCAGAACTGTCCAACCAGTAGATTATATTTTTAATATTCACTGCCCAATAATAATACAATAAGTTAGGGAGTGTCAGTCCCCCTGATTCTTTTGATTTACACAAGTGTTTTTTTTTTTAATTCTGTGTGATTTATAATCCCATATGAAATTTATAATATCAGAATCTAGTTTTTTAAAGAATTTTTTAGGTAAGTATATTGGTATTGATTGAAATAGGTACAATATTTGTGGTAAGAAGATCATTTTTATCGCGTTTATTCTGCCTATTAAAGACATCGGCGGTGTTTTCCAAAATTTAATCAACCCATTTAATTTAGTTAATAAAGGCATATAGTTTGCATTGAGTAATGATTTATAGTTCCTAGTAATTTGGATGCCCAAATACTTACATTTTTCTGTTGTAATTCTAAAAGGGAATTTCAACACATGTGTCGACTCTTGAGGTTTTATCGTCATAATTTCGCTTTTGTTCCAATTTATTCTATATCCTGAAAAAGAACCAAATTCCTCTATTCAATTTAGTATATTTGGGATGTTAATTTGTGAATTTGTAATAAATAATAATATGTCATCTGCATATAATGAAATTTTATTATTTGAGTGTTTGGTATTATACCCATGAATATTCGGATGGCTTCTTATACTTTCAGCTAAAGGCTCTATCACTAGTGCAAATAGCAGGGGCGATAACGCGCACCCCTACCTATTGCCCCTTGCTAATTGGAATTTTGGGGATAATATATTATTAGTCAGTATTCTAGCCGTCGGCTTATCATATAATAATTTTACCCATGAAATAAAATTATCTCCCATGTTAAATTTTTCCAATACTTTGAATAAATATTGCCCCTTGCTAATTGGAATTTTGGGGATAATATATTATTAGTCAGTATTCTAGCCGTCGGCTTATCATATAATAATTTTACCCATGAAATAAAATTATCTCCCATGTTAAATTTTTCCAATACTTTGAATAAATATTGCCACTTTATCTGCAATTACAAAGAGCAAAGGTGCAGGCACTTAAACACAATTTGGGCCACTTTGACAGGGCTATGCAATTACCGGGTGAAGCTGTTGCCGAGCTGCAGTGGTGGAAAGCCAATATTTTGCATTATTCTGGCAATATTTCGATCAAAAGCCCTTCTGTTCTTTTACAGACTGATGCCAGTGCTCTAGGATGGGACGCCACTGACACTGTCTCTAGCTGCGGTGGCAGATGGAATATGCATGAGCTATCTTTTCTGCAGGTGCATGTTCTGGCTATTTGGAGTTGCTCGCAGCCCTCTATGGTCTGAAGGCTTATTGCGGGCATATGCACCATCTGCATGTTCAATTACAGATAGATAACACCACAGCGGTGGCATACATAAATCACATGGGTAGTGTCAAGTCAGTATCCTGTGATAAATTGGCTAACCTCATTTGGCACTGGTGCATCATTAGGAATATTTGGGTTTCAGCTACCTACCTTCCAGATAGGTTCAACACAGTGGCGGACACCAGGTCTTGTAAATTCAATGACAGAATGGATGTTGAATCATGAGTGTTTAAGGATATTGTCTCTAGGTATGGAACACCGGATATCAATTTGTTTGCTTCAAGATTAAATCATCAGTTACCGAAGCATGTTGCATGGGAGCCAGATCCAGGGGCAGTAGCGGTAGATTCCTTCTCACTACATTGGGGAGGAATGTTTTTCTATACATTTCCCCCATTCTGCCTTGTCAGACGATGTCTGCAAACAATTCAGCAGGACTCTGCCTCCGGCATTCTGGTAGTCCCTGACTGGCCCACCCAACCATGGTACCCTCTCATCCTGGGCATGGTTGTGGAACCATTCATGACGGTTCCCAAAAACAGGTCACTGTTAACTCATCCCATTTCTGGGGCAGTACATCCTCTGCATGATCGGCTGAACTTATTAGTTTGCAGGTTTTAAGAAGACCTTTCCTCGGACTGGGACTAGCTGATCGCACGGTGGATGTGCTAACTGCGGCCTGGAGAAGCAGTACCCAAAATCAATACGCCTCCTACATAAGGAAATGGGAAGCGTTCTGTGCGCAGTCCGATATCGCGTATGACACAGCGCACATTACGGATGTTTTAGAGTTCCCCTCAAAACTGCATTTTGATGACAAATTAAGCTACAGTGACCAAAATTGTGCCAGAAGTGCGCTGAGGTCATACCTGCTGCCGAGTTCAGGACACCAGCCTGTGTAGTCTCATCCTTGAGTTCATGAGGGGAGTCTTCAATTCTAACTCTCCTAGGCCCAGATACACTGAAATTTGGGATGTTGGGGTGGTCCTAACTCTGCTTCACTTCATGGTCTCCAGCAACATCCCTGTCTCTACTCCGGCTCACATATAAGGTGGCCATGCTCATGGCTCTAGTGTCAGCTCAACGAGTCCTGTCATTGCAGAAGCTACGTCTGGATAGGATACTCACTTGCAGCGGTATCACATTTTTTGTGTATGACCAAGTACTTCGGGTCTTAAGTTACAGTTCCTGGCGTACCCCTTTATGTGTAGTCACTTACCTCCAGCTATACATCAATATCACCAAGGGGCTCAGGGGGTCTGAGTTAGCATTATTTATTAGCCTCAAGAAACCACATAAGAAGGTTTCAGCTCAGACCATTTCCAGGTGGCTTAAACAAGTTCTGGCAGATGCTGGGGTTGATGCTGAAATGTTTAAATCTCATTCCACCAGGGCTGCAGCTACGTCCACAGCGAGGGTTATGGACGACCAGATTCTATCGGCCGCAGGATGGTCCTCAGAACGTACATTTCAGATGTTCTATTACAAACCCTTAGCCAGACCAAGTGTGTTTGCGAACTCAGTTTTAAGTTCGGGTTTATAGTCCCTCTCGGGTAGAGAGGTGACTATTGTTGTTTTCTTTATGTACATTAAATTGTCAACATGTTTCATTTATGTCATGACTGAACACTCTTTTTTGTCCACTCTTCCTTGGTCAACTATGCAGTGTGCGACGCGTGGACTCGTTCCACGGCATGAAGTCACAGAGCTTTAAATTCTTCACATAGTCACTCACATGACTCCGAAGTAAAATAGTAAGATTGAACAAGAACTTACCAGTTTGAAGTTTGATCTTTAGTTTATGAGGAGTTACGATGAGGGATTACGTGCCCTCCACTCCCAATCCCTCCTCAAAAAAGTCAGCTGGTAGTTCGAGTTTCTCGAATCTTACTATTCTCAGGTCAACTGTTGCTGTCTGTGACTTCACACCGCTGCTTGAAGATTGACGCGCATGCGGGCTGACGGGTTCTTCTTCACGTAATCCCTCATCGTAACTCCTCATAAAATAAAGATCAAACTTCAAACTGGTAAGTTCTCATTTAATCTTACTATTAAAAAGCAATGCGAGGTTCAACAATTCCATGAGACTAATCATATTGTCAAGTAAATCTTTGACAGCTCCAAGTAAAAAATTACCCTTGCTTGAATTTGGAAAGAACATTTGTCTGTTTCATTGATACCAAATGGGATTCTGATAACAATTGTTTATGACTCACTAATCTCTTTGAGGTAATTACCTCTATCCTTGGGATTTGTTTTGTTCTATTAATCATGCCTGAAATATCTTGAATGGAGGAGATATGACTCAGATTTCCACTTGGAGGAATCAACTTAAAATAACTAAATTGTGCTTTTTAAAAATTTTCTAGCCTGTTTGGATATGTAAGAGCTTTTAAGTAGTGTATTCCCTCATAATGTAACTATTTAAAATTTGTGCAGTTTCATTATTTTTATAATGGAAGTCTCATCAGAGTAGAATGTTCTGTAGCTTGCTATTGTCCAAAGTGCCATGACTTGATACCATTTATTTTTTCAATGTTTTTGACATCGAGCCAAACCATCCAATTTTCTTTCTGCATCATCAGTTCTGAAAAATTGTAACCGTGCTGTTCAAGTTAACTTGGTCTCCTGGCCAGCCATTATTTTGTTATCCCCATTGCATAGAATCCCCACTCAAGAATTCATAGAAATAGCTTCCTCCCTCTATGTTCCTCAATGCTTGCGAATTATTCTTCTATATGGCATAATGCAGTTAATCTGCCTCACATCTTTTTTTTCTTCTCTGGCCTTTGCCCAACTATCTGCCTCCCTCCCGACCCCCTCACCTCTGACACACCTATTAACCTGTAACCTGTCATGCTTTGTCCTGCCCGTTCTCCCTTCCAGCTTCCCACCCCCCTCCCTTGAGGAAGAGTCCCAACTGAAAATGTCACCTATCCATGTTTTCTAGGGATGCTGCCTGGCCCTCTGATTTATTACAACACTTTGTGGGGGTTTTTTGTAGACCGGCATCTACAGTTTCTTGTTTCTACTAGTATCATTGTGTTTCTTGTTTGCTTCCAACACTTATTTCGCCAGTCAACAAGCAAGAAGCTGCCGGAAGCAGTGGACTCAGTTTGGACCATATCGGGCACCTCTCCCCCAATCGAAAGCATCTTCATGAGCCACTGTCTAAAGAAGGTGGTATCTATCATCAAGGATCCGGGCCATGGCCTCTTCTCAATGTTGCCCTCTGGCAAAAGGGACAGAGGCCTGCAGTCCCACACCAGCACATTCAAGAATAGCTACTTTCCTACAACTATCAGATTCTTGAACCATCCTGCGCAACCCTAATCCTACCTCAACTAAGGTCTACCTCATGCATTACCACAGACTTTATTTTCCTAATCATGTTTCTGCATTAATGTCTTGTTTTTTTGCAGTCTCCTTTCCTTTAGAAATGTTATGTGCAATTTATGTATAATTTATATATATTTTTTGTGTGTTTGTTGGTTTGTCGGACTATGTGCCAGTAATGCTGCTGCAAGCAGGATTTTTCTTTGGACCTGTACCTCGCCATGCTTGTGCATATGACAATAAACTTGAGCTGACTTGAACTTTGTTTTCTTTCCCCTATTTTTATTCTTCCCTTCTTCAAATAATCATACGAGTGAGTTCCTTTCTTAAGTGGCCTCCATTGAGATCATATGAGAAAACAAGGAGCCTAGGTTTTGCTAAATAATCCAACTTTTCATATTCAAACAAATTAGCTCCTTCTGTTATAATAGCTGACTTTAATCTTATACTTCGGAAGAACTCCTATAACAGTTTAGCATTGCATGGTGTTGATTTGAGAGTGCTCCACCAGTGAAGTGAACATTTTAACAACTTTTAATTACTTGTCAGCAGTATGCTGCTAACTGATTGCAGTCAGATGTGAGATTTAACTGTCAGTCTTGTAAATACTTAACACAAAGCAACTTTGTTTTAGAAAGAAATCCCCTATTTTATAGAGTATAATTTGAATTTATCTAAAGCCTTAACAGACTTCTAAAACTGATATCATGAGCTTTGCAAACTCTTTGACAATATTTTTGTATTTGCTCACGAAGTGAGAGCAATAAGGAAACAAAATTGGTGCTAATTCCACAAATGACACACATGCTCAGCACCTCGGTCAAGAAGCAGGATACAATCCAGCTGTAGTCATCTTGAATGATGCCAGTGCTGTTCCACTTCTCAGATTCTTATCTAATGAGCCTCTGTTGATAAAATCCTCCAGAATGTCTCCATGCTATTTTTTTTTGTCTTTCCTTTTTTTTTCCATATCTAAATTTATGTCGATATTAAAAATGTGATTGATTTGGGCTGCTATTATACTTGAAGGTGTCATATGGAACATAAAAAAGAGCAGACATTTTCACTCCAAAATTACTTACCTGCCCTTTTCGCAACCTCGATAACGTCTTGCCTAGTAAATCTAGCTAAATGTGTTGATTTCATTAACTTTACCACTAACATCCACCCTGTCCTCAAATTTACTTGGATTATCGCTGACTCCTCTCGCCACTTTCTTTGTCTCCATCACAGGAATAAACTATTGACTGTCGTCTACCGTAACCCCACCTACTCCCATTGAAATCTGGACTACGGTAGACAAAAGAGCTGGAGAAACTCAGCGGGTGCGGCAGCATCTATGGAGCGAAGGAAATAGGCAACGTTTCAGGCCGAAACCCTTCTTCAGACTGATGTGGGGTGGGGGGGGGGGGGGGGGGGGGGGGGGGGGGGAACGGGAAGAAGAATGGAAGGGGAGGAGCCAGAGGGCTGAGGGAGAGCTGGGAAGGGGAGGAGAGAAACTTGTAATCAGGACTACACCTTCTCCCACCCTGCTTCTTCCAAAAACACTTTCCCCTAATCTCAATTTCTCTGTCTCTGCCACATCTGCTCTCAAGATGAGGCTTTTCATTCCAGGACATCTGAGATTTCCTCTCTTTAGTAAAGATGGTTTCCCCCTTGTTGTGATAGGGATCCTTCACCCACGTCTCCTCTATGTCCTGTAATTCTGCTCTTAATCCCTCTCCCCCCAGACGCAACAAGCAAAGAGTTCCCCTGGTCCTCACCTTTCATCCCACCAGCCTCCGCAGCCAACAAATCATCCACTAAATTTTCTGCCACTTTCAACGTGATCTCACCACCAATCACATCTTCCCATTTCTATCCCTTCCCACCCTCCGCAAAGACTGCTCCCTCTGCAGCTCCTTGATTCTTTCATCCCTTCCCACTTAAACCACCCCATCCCCAGGTACTTTGCCCTGAAACCTTAGGCGATGTCCCTATACCTTCTCGCTCGCTTCCATCAAGGGACCAAAGCAGTCTTTACAGGTGAGACAGTGGTTAAAATGCACCTTCCCTAACTCATCTACTGCATTTCATGCTCATGATGTGGCCTAATTTTCATTGGTGATATAAGGTGTAGACCATGCGTCCATTTCCCTGAACACTTGCGTTCAGTCCGCCAAGGCCTGCTGGATCTCACAGTTGCTAACCATTTTAACTCCCCTTCCCATTCCTATACTGACCTTTATCTCTTTGGCCTCCTCCATTGCCAGAGTGAGGCCACACACAAACTGAAGGAACAGCACCTATATTCCACTTAGGTGAATTATAACTCAACCATATGAAAATTAAATTCTCAATTTTAGGTAATTTACCTACAAACACCCACCTACCCACACACCTCTTCTATCCTTTCGCCTTATCTATCATATTTTGTCTTTTCATCTCAGGCCTTTGTTCAACCATCTGGCAATCCAAAACTCTCCTCACCTGTATCTATCAATCACTTGCCAGGCTTTGTCCTGCGCTCACCTCTCTTCCATATTTCTCCCTCCCCACTACAATCAGTCTGAAGAGGGGCCTCGACCCGAAACATCGCCTTGCCATGTTCCCTAGGGATTATACCTGATCCACTGAGTTACTCCAGAACTGTCTTTTTTTGTAAACCTACGTCTGCAGCTCCTTGTGTCTAATGTCTTGCTTCGTTGGCCTTAAATTCTTATCTTGACTGCCCTTCAAACTGTTTATTTTGGCTGTGGTGATCTCCATGTCAGTTTAGCTTACTTCCTCAAGGTGACTTGGTTCATTCCACAACAAACCCAGACGTGAAAGTTTGACGTGGTTGTCATAAAACAGGATTGGCATTCTGTAAACTAAACTATTAATTTCCCCCACCACTGCTGCATTGTAGCTGCAATGTGCACCACCAATGAAAAGCATAGCTGTAGTTTGCCAAGTATCCTTTGACAGCCCCTCACAAGGTGTGACTTGAATGACATGGGCAGCAGGTGCACACGAATCCTACCAGCTGCGAGCTCCACTCCAAACCAAACATAATGGTGACCCAAGAGTGCTTTGGTGCCATTCATCATCAGTAGATTAAAATACCTGAAATCACTGGCATTTAGCATTGTTGGAATACTTTCAGTGCTACTGCCTTCTCAATGAAACTATTGATGAGCAAATAAACGCTTACTTTGTGATACCCACATTGTTCAAATGAATCAAAAACAATGCGATTTGAAAATTTAACAGTAGCTGACTATTAAGATTTTAATAAGCAAGCACTAAATCTTTCTCATTCAATCTTTGCAGACCTCCATTTGACACATTAGCTGTTTAAAGTATTAATGACCAAAACGTGGTATGTTTATGTGGAAAAGTATCTGCTGAAAAATCTGCTGAAATCCTTCCATTTCAAACGAGGTGCTTTAATTAATTTATCTTCTTGTACTTCATCATTTTTTATTTCAAAACATTTAAAATTCACCAAATTAGTGGATTTAAACCTAAAATCTAAATTGCCCGTTCTGTCATTACAAATATGATTTGAACTTAATTTTTTTTTCCTCATCACATTTTGTCACCACATTCTTCAAGACCCTATTTAAGACCATACTTTTTTCTTTCCATTTCCCCCCATATCATAACCAACGTCATGCCATTAAAATGCAAGGTGGGAGATAATCTCATGATGGCTGCTTGTTCAGAACTTACTGATATAAATCATCAGACATGTGTTAAAGAAAGGGATTGAAAATTGTAAGATATATATATATATATATATGGGTGTTTGTGATGCTGTTTTAAGCAGCAGACGATAAAGTGGCCTAAACCATCTCTGAGCAGATTACCTAGGTCGCCCCTTGTCTGGAGTCGGTTTAAACTTGCTGTTTTTGCTCGGCTGGGAGGCCTGATTATACATGTTATTGGGATCCTATGCCAATCATAAAGACCCTAATGGCAATTTAGTGGTGCCTCTACCGTTCAATAGAAGAAAAAGCGAAAGTATTAACAGGTAATTTTTAAGCGTGTGTGGGTCTAGACGAAACAAAGGTTCTTCTGTATGTACTGCAGGGATAGTCTGCTACAATTACCACTGCTGTGCAGCAGAACATAAGGGAGAAATATAATTACCGCTTTGCCTTCTGACCAAGGCTTTATGGAAATTTAGAGTTTAGGCTAGAAAATTAAAGCAAGCATGGATTTACGCCGGATCAGTGCAAAAGGCCAAAATTGTTGCTGGGTGGGAGGCATTTTCACTGGGATCTCTAGTAACTCACTTGAGTGGCTACTCCTCATGTACATTATTTAAGAAGTAAGTAGATTGTTAACAGCTTATTCAAGAACGAAGGAAGGTGAAATCAAGCACTATTCTCACAGGAGGACAGAATAACTGCTATTTCAGCAGTGATCACCGAATTGTAATCTGCAGTGAAAAATCTCCTTACTCTTGGTCTCTGAGGCCATTTACAATTCCCCACTGTTGGTACTGTTTGAGATCCAGCTAATTCAACTCCTACTGCAATTCAGCTTGGAATTTTTCAAGTAGTGTAGAATTTAATGTTTTCTCTTGGTTTAGTTTAGTTTGCCTTTCGATGGAGCACACCAGCAAGAAAAAAGTCGTACAAACTATATTCTGTGGCACAAAGTGAAATTGGCTGCAGCGATGAAGGTATGTCAGCTGCTCTTTCTAACACACTTAGAGCATAGTCATTACACAACTAATGAGGAAACTCAGAATGAGTGACACGGGGCAGCTGGTGACATGTTGACATGTCCTGCATCTGTCTTATTTATTCCTGCTAATTCATCCAGGAATGCTTCAGCAAAGAGGCAGACATGCAGCACAGGAGCTATTGAGTAACTGAGGGTTTGTAGTTCTAGGTATGGCCAAAGAGAATATTTATTTCAAAAATGTTTTCAGCCTTTATTCATCTGATACAGGTGTCGATATATTTTGTATTCTCATCATTGAAAATACTCTGTATTTTCATCATTGTTGCTCTCCCTTCTCACCACAAAGAGGCATTTATTACCTGCTGATGTGACACTGCCTTATACCACCACCTTTCAATAAAATATATTTTTTTCTTTTAATAAACACTTGAAACCATATAGCTAAGCTTACAAGTACCTATATTGTAATTATTTAAATCAATTTGTCAAGTTATTATTTCTGCTGACTGGTAATCCACGTCATCCAGCTTCACTGTAGAAAAGTAAGCAGAGATAAATCATGTCCAGCATCAAGCCCTCTCCATCATTTTATGTTTGTGGAACCTCGTTGTGGCGATATTTTTACAAACAAGCTTATTCAGCATTGTATATTTCAAAGTTCTTTTTTACTTTTGCTCAATCGAAATATTGCTTAAGGGTAACTTTTAAAGGCAAAAAGGTCTAGTTTACAATACGGTTTAACTATTTGCTTTTAGATTTAAGGAGTGATTATTGAAGACTTATTATATTAACCTGTGACCTTACACTATTGAATGAGATTTCATATACTCTGATTTATATTAAAATTCCTGTCGAAATGACACGTGATTCTCGTGTTGCTGTTTCCCCATATGTTTCTAATATATTACTATTTAGCACTATTATTAGTAAAGCATTTCAATGCAGCATTAACGGGAAATTCAGAATCTGGTGGCATGCTTCTAATCTTTAGTATCCATTTACAACAATATCAAAGCATGCAGCAGATGCAAAAAATGAACTTTGCAACTGATTTTATGAAAATCCAGTGAAGGGTTTCCCCTGACAGCACCACCCTCATACACATCTGCATGCCATTAGTGATACTGCAGATATACTATATTCTCACATCCTTCTTTCATTCCCACAGTCTCAGACCAGATGTTGACTGGAGGTTTGGGAGTAAGTGGACCATAGCATTGTGCTTTTTGTCTAAAGCCATACCAAGGGTAATGCCAAAAGCCGTTGTTCATCCAGAGGCATCCCTGTGATTATTTACCTTTGTAGATCACTGTTATGTCCAATGATAATTCCATTTTCAAACAGAATGATTTACAATTTGATAGTTTGTTTACATACATGGGGGAAACAATTGAATACATATATCTTGGGAGTAAATTTGGAATAGAGAAGAGACAGTATGAAGATGTCCAGACAAATTCAGAACTTTATGGTGAGAAAATATTTTTGCTTATAGAGTAGAGGTTGCTTGGAGCATTGAGAAGACCATTGTGGTGAGCAAGTGAGGTCCCAAAGCTACTTGCTAAATATATAATTGAAGGACATACTGTGGGAGGTGTTTCCACATGTCTGAAGATCCAACAGACCTATAGAGTTAGTTCAAGGCAGTACGAGCATAGTGGTGAAGACCACCATAACATCACGAATCAATGGAGAAATGTAGTTTTACCCTAAAGCACAATATTCTTATTTAGTTACAGGAGGCCATTTGGCTCACCAGATCCAAGCTAGCACCCAGCAGACCACCCCAACCAGTCCGATTCCATCTCTATTTATTTCCCTGTAGGTCTGCATTGTTATTCTCTCTAACCCGGGAACATGGCTAGGTGGACCATAGAAACAGTAGTCGAGCCATAGGCAAAATAGTGGTGAGTTAACAGCTGTCACTTGATCAATGTTATTTTGATTTTTAAGCGCACAGAAAATAGAAAAGAGACAACAGTTGAGACCTACATCCAGAGTTATCCCGGCTAGAGACAATATTTGGAAATCCAGAGAATGCCAGGAATTTGGAAGCCAAATTTACCTCAGTTGTTCTCTGTCCATTTACATTGTCCATTTACCTCTGTCCATTGGAAATATCTGTGGATATTTCCAATGTCCCCTTCTGTTCTCTGTAACAGTTTCTCCAGAGATGCTGCCTGAGCCACTGAATTACTCCAGCATTTTGTGTCTATTTTCAGCCCATTCTAAACATTGATTTGCTCCACTACTAGTGCGCATTGATTGCAGTGTGTTACACCTACAATATATATCAGAGTTACTCACTAAAGCTGTTTTGACAGCAACCTCATAAATAAGGACAGGCACAGTAGGGCCATGGGAATTCCATCAGCTGCATGTTTCTACATAAATTGCACAATAATGTGATTTTCAAATATATTGGCATCCCTTCATCATCGCTTGTTAGATTGTGGATTCCCTGCTCAGCAACATTGTGGACGTAGCTTCATCAGAAGTGTAAACAACTGTACAGACACAGTCTGGTGTTCAAAGTCAGCTTTAATCGTCAGTCATGGTGGTGCAGTACAATACGTTGTTAGTTCATCTCTACCACCGGAGTAACTATGTAATATGGGAAGTGAGTGTTAATATAAAGTGTACTGTAAGGTGGAGCTAGTGTTAGTACATTACTCTGATTAGTTCACATGCAATAACCAATCTGCATCCTTCCCCGTAGAGAAAAGAGTTGTTAATCAGTTGTTAAATCACATGTGGTTAAACATACTCGCCGTACCTGTCGGGCGGTTTGCTAACCCGACCCAAACGCGTACGGACAAACCCTTCTCCCTCTTTTCCGGAAATGTTAGTAGGGCTGGGTGATGGGGAACCAAAGAAGGAGAAAGCAGCCGGGGAGCCTGGAGAGGAGCGGCGGGGCAAGCATGCGGGACTTGGGGCACTGGGGGATGAGGGAACCGAACGACACGGGGAATACATGCTGGGGTCAGGTGGTCTGGGGCAGCCAACAGCAGCAGGTGTCTTGAAAACCAACGGCGGTGTGTAAGGACCGGGAGGAGATGGTCGCGGTTCGTTCACTGGCAGAAGATGTTGACGGCTGCGCCAATACAGAACACCATCAACGTTGACAAGGTAGGAACGAGGTTCCTTGGCTGGCCCCTCAACGAAGCCCAGTCGGGTATGTCCAACTGCAGTCTGCAAGCGAACCACTTGACCTTGCAGTAATGGTTTTAGTGGTCTGCTCGACTTGTCATAGGAGTGCTTCTGGACATCATGTTTCTCCTGAATGCGTTTCTGGACCGCAGCTGGTTTGAGCACCTGTGGCTTCAGCTGTTGCTGGGCGACGGGGAGCTGGGGCCTTGTTGTGCGAGACATCAGCCGCTGGGCAAGAGAGCCTAGAACACCATCCCTGGAAATGTTTATCAGGTTTAACAGATCCAGGTAGACGTCGGAATTGGCAAGATGTGAACGTTCCATTAACTATTTTGCGCTCCTGACAGCACGCTCAGCGAGGCCGTTGGATTGAGGGTATTTGGGGCTGCTGATAACATGCCGAAAGTTCCAACGTTTGGCAAAGTTTTTAAATGCCTGGCTGGTGAACTGTCTCCCGTTGTCAGTTTGCAGTCGAACTGGTACACCGAATACAGAAAAATGTCCCTGAAGCTTTTGTATAACCATCTCAGACTTAATGGTAGGCAGTAGATCAAGTTCAAACCAATTGGAATAGGAATTGACCAGAATCGACCAGAACTAGATAGTGTTTACCATGCCATTCAAAAATATCTGCAGCGACAGATGACCAAGGTAGTTCTGGAGCGGGTTGTTGCAGGAGAGGCTGTTTCTGTTGGTGGGGTGCCAAGCTGTAGCAAACGGAGCAGGATGCCGTTTTCCACGTATGTATTTGGTCATTCCTGGCCAATAATACATGCTTTGGGCACGGGCAAGCGTAGCCTCAGTACCTGGGTGGCCGCTGTGGACATCTTTTATTTATTTATTTATGCATTATACTTATGGGCACCTTATCAAAGACTCTCAAGGACGCCTTACAAAATTTAATAAGCAGATTACAAAACATATAAGCAGAATAAAACAAAATACAAAACAAAAATAGTAGGGGCAAGACACAATTCAAAGACAGAGCAGCGGCAGCCAAACGCGCTAGCGTTGACTCTCCCTTCCGGCAGCCATCTTGGAGACAAAACAAGCAAAACATCTTTTAACATTGAACATCCACCACAGTGACTCCTACACACTCTCACTGTGGTGGAAGGCAGAATATAGTTCAAGTCCTTCTCCTTGCTCTTCCGCGGTAGTGGGCCTCGAGCCCCCGTTGACTGGATGATTTTGGCTCCCGGAGTATTCATCGTGCAGGGATGAGGGAATCACAACTTTGATCCCGTCTTGTATCATCAGTTCATCGCGAACTAAGAAGAATGGCTGTATATCTAGTGGTGTGTTGGATTGTTTTGTGGGCCTACCATTCTTGATAATGGAGGAGAGCAGCTGTAGCGTTCTGTCAGCAGCTGTGTGTTCCGCAAGGCGAAGCTTAAGTCAACTTTAAGCACAGCAAACTCGTCGCACTCAAAAGGATGTTGTTCACAGTATGCCCGTGGCGCTCGAGAGAGAGAGTGTCGGCGATGAGCATATCGCTGTGTGAATAGGCTTGTTCACGATGGTGACCAGAGATTGGTCAGTTTCAATTGTAATAGTTTTCCCAAAGATAAAGTCTCTAAACTTGGAACGTGCAAAAACGACAGCTAGCAGCTCCTTTTCAATTTGAGCGAAGGACACTAAACCCAGGTCGTGGCACGCATGGATTCCCAACAAAGTCTCAGAGTTCGATTTCACAATATAGAAAATCAGGTTTTTACTGACATTTTCCACTACACACTTGAAATCAGCTTTTCCGAGAGGGTGCAGAACCACCCTCCCTTGCTGCAGCAGGAGTAGATTAAACTTTGAATTTGCACTATGGTTCTCACGAGAATGACAGCATGCGGCAAAATGATTCATTTTCTTACAGTAATTGCATGATTTACCGTTTGCTGGGCAAAGTTGGCGACCTCAATGGTTATGGAAATAATTGCAGTTTGCGCACCTCTGCGGTGGCTCATTCACAAATCTTTTGTGCTCATTCACAAACCTTTTAGTGGCAGCTGACGGGGAGCGGTTACTGAAACTGGTCAGATCAACATCATGTTTCTAAGTGCCAAACTGATCACCCAGTGGGGCTACAACCTCTAACATACGGCAGGCATACATAGCCTGTTCAAGAGTCAGGTCAGCATTTCGGAGTAGCTCTGTTTTGAGCTTCCGATCACACATGCCGCTAACAATTTTGTCGCATATTAACTCATTAGTTATCTCACCAAAGCGACATCTCGGGGCCATGTACTTCAAATCGCAAATGAAACGTTCCACAGGTTCGTCAGGATGCTGTTGACATGCAAAGAACTTTGCTCTCTCCAGAATGTGGTTCGATGGCAGGTTACATAGCTCACGGAATTTACGTAGCAGCACATTAGGGTTGCACATCGTCTCAGCTGGGACCAACACCTGGCCGTTCCCGTCGAGCACAGGTGGCACAAAGTCAAAGGTTTGTGCATGAATCTTAGCCTCGGGTCCAGCCAGGTCGAGCAAGAGCGATGCCTTGTCTTCAACTGGATCGTTGCGATGGGCGATATTGATGTAGTGCTCATACTAAATTTCAAAGAGCCTCCATTGCTCGCCTATGTCTGCATCAAAGATGAGCTGGGTTGGCTTGCGGCACGAGTGAGCCATTGAGTAAAAGGTCAAGACTAATAAAATGCAAATAAAACCCGATAGACAGACGCAATGGGTAATTTCCAGCTAATCTGACACCATGTAAACAACTGTACAGACACAGTCTGGTGTTCAAAGTCAGCTTTAATTATCAGTCATGGTGATGCAGTACAATACGTTGTTAGTTCATCTCGACCACCGGAGTAACTACGTAATATGGGAAGTGAGTGTTAATATAAAGTGTAGAGTAGGGTGGAGCTAGTGTTAGTACATTACTCTGATTGGTGCACATGCACTAACCAATCTTACAAGAAGGATTTCAGCTGTTCAAGAAGTCAGCAATTCCTACTCAAGAATAATCAGGGACATTCAATAAATGCTGGCTAGCAATAATCACACCACAAAAAATTAATAAAATAATATTTTTAAATAAAACGTGCCACACCATTATAATTAATTCGTCATTTTTTTGCATAGTAGATGGGTTTACCAAAATCACATTTTTTGAAATGTTCTACTTAATGTACTAACTTCCATTTAGCCGATTGGAAGATTTATTTGAGCCTTTGTCTATGGCATCACATTTCAAATGACTGAAGTAGATTTCATTAGTGTAGAATGATGACCTAACCACAAATTTATTTTCCCATTTACAGTAGATCCATTCCGAGAACCTTGGCTTGTAAAATTACTAATATTCTCTTTCATTCTGTTTGCTAGCTTCTTGCTGCACAGTGATGCAGCTGGAAGAGTTGCTGCCTGAAAGCTGCACTGCTTGACCTTGGGTTCTGTCAGTGTGAAGTTTATACTTTCTCCTTTGAAGACATGGATTTCTCTGGGTGCTCAAGTATCAGCCTACATCGCAAAGACGTGCAGATTGGTGAGTTTGATTGTCCACTGTAAATTGCCTTGCCCTAGTCATAGATGCATATGGTATGGAAACAAGCCCTTTGGCTCCACCTGTCCATAACAACCAAGATGTCCCATCTAAGAGTCCCATTCACCTGGGTTTGGCCCATATCCCCTGGAACCTCTCCTGTCTATGTACCTATCCAGATGTCCTTTAAATGTCAACTACTTCCTCTGGCAACACATTTCATGTACCCACCACCCGTATGTCAGCAGTATAATCTGATGGAAATGTGGGGGAATGGAGTGGTATGAGATTAGTATAAAAAGATGTTTGATGGATACCATGATGTGATGGACTGAGGGGCCGGTTTCCATGCTGTTTGACTTTGGTCAGAAAAACAATGTAATCAACATGAATTCTTCATTGTCTTTGTTAATGACTATTTAATTGTTCTTAGAGTTACAGTAGATTCCGATACTTTTATCTTGTTCCATTTTGTTCCAATTGTAAGTCAGTGATATCAAATATCATGAGGCGAAGAGAACTGGCAGTGAATCTGCTCCAATACATTGAGTCCTAGTGAGTAAAGACACATTTCTCCTCCTATGTTCCCATTAAAATGTGAATCACAGAAATGGACCAGTTGGCCCATTAATTCTTCATCATCTCCTTGTACGAGTATTCCAGATAGCCCCAGCCATCTGCCCACTCCCATATTCCAGCAAATCCTTTTCTTTCAGATACTCACTAAACTTCCTTTTAAAAGTTGCAATTAAATCTGCCTCTGTTATCAACCCTGTTAGTGAATTCCAGACTCTAAGCTATCACTGTTTAACCACATCCATGCTTCTGTTTTGCTCTTTTACCAATGGTCTTCATTGTGTAGGAAGGAACTGCAGATGCTGGATTACACCGAAGATAGACAAAAAATGTTGGAATAACTCAGCGGGACAGGCAACATCTCTGGTTAGAAGGAATGGATGACTTTTCGGGTTGAGAAGGGTCACGATGATTTGCATTGTTGTTTTTAGTTCTTGACTACTTCATCAATGGGAACAAATTCTCCACACCTGTCCAGTTTGTGCCCTTCATGGCTTTAAGTATCTTTATCAGATATCCTAACGATTTCTGGTCCAATGTGAATAACCCCAGCTTCTCCATACTCAATGTAACTTAAGTTTCTTCTCCGTAAAATCACTGAGGTAAATGTCTTCGGCATGCTCTATAAAGCATTTACATCATTCCTAAAGTGCCATGCCACAGCTGGGAGTGACATAGATATCTTCATTTATTTGTTCTGTCTGAATGCTGAACTCCAAAAGCTCATTCGCACAAAAAATGTTCTGGTTTAGTTCAGTTAATTCAGACATGCTCGAATGTGCATATTTCACAATTTTACGAAATAATAATGCAAACCTGACAGTATACTTATTAACTAGCAGAAATTGTACCTAGAAAACACGGTGCCTATCTTTCATAACAGGTAATTTCGCTTTAGGCTATTAGCTATTGCTTACAAGAACACCTGTGACCCATTTAAGCTTGATACATTTAATGGAAGCTTGTATTTCATCTCTCATTAAGTTAAATGCTGTGTTTGGCATCTGTTTTCAATGGAAAATTGGGTACGTATTGAATTAACTTATAGCTATGTCTGAACTGTAACTGAGTTAGATCTTTAAGTGACTTGTAGTCGTGGTTCATTCTTCCCACCTGATTGGACTCCACAGTATGCCCTTAGTTTTTTTTATTCACTCCAAAATCTCACTCAATGTTATTCCTTATTTTCAATTTATTGTTAAGTTGCATATTTTTAAATATAAAATTAATTCGTGCATTCCCTTTCCACCATGCTCCTACAAAATAATAGCAGCACACACAAGAACTCAAAGAAAACTCATATTTGCTAAAGTCCCTTTGCACAGGAGAGATGTGAAGCCTTCCTTTTGTGATTCTGGTAATCTAACATGTCCTGTTTGACATTTTGCTAGGAATCACTTCTGCAGTTGACATGGAGATACCATGTCACTGCTAATCCATTACCTCTCAGTAGTGCATAATTGCAGTGTTGATTGAATATTCTTTATTGCACCCAACATCTTGACATCTATTCCTGGCCGCTGAGACAAAACGCTCAAAATTGTGATATTTTGCATTGACTGTATCTGGAATTTCTAGACTTATGCATGCCAATAATATGCATTTTTAATGTTAGCATTAAATGCCTGCCAATCTGCACTTTATAGCCCTGTTAATTTTGCACAGTTTGTTTACTAATATTTCAGACATATTTCAGACACGTTCCCTGATCCATAGCTAGGTTTCATTTATACTAATTTCTCACAATTAGTTTTCAACAGTATTTCTTATACTTGTTTGAAATGCAGAGGACAATAAGATTGGTTGAAGGGAGTGCTTGTTGATGGAGAAAGCAAAATATAATAGCTCTATGTTCCTTCTCTTATGAAGGGAGACAACTATATGCTTCTGTTTGTGATTATATCAAGAGGGTGCTTACTGACTGCAGTGCTAAAATAAGCAACAACATGCGTTAGTTCTTTGGAGGAATTTACAATTAATTATGTCTGAGCATTAAACACAAGAGCTGGGGGAAAAATAAAAACAAAATTATGGGAATATAATTAATAGCACTAACAGCTCTTTAACACGAGATTCAGCAAACAACAAATCTATGGTGCGCAATGTTACATGAGTCTTCAACATGGTTACCTGCAGTGACTCATGTGTAAGTTAGAACCACTGACAACTACTATTGGTGGTTTCCATTGCTTCCATGGACCATGAGGATGGGATCGTTAGTTATACAGATAGGGTTACTTCTTGATCTGGTGCTTGGTTAATCTTAAGAGAGCACGAGTGATTTTTAAAAAAAACTTTGAACTACTCGAAATAAGAAGACAAACCAGCAAAGCAATCTCCATTAATGAGAAGCTTGTAAGAATCAAACAAAACTCCAGAATGACAAAAGTAGCTGCATTTGAATAGTATTTGATTCATTGGTTGCTCGAATCTGGAAATCTTCAAGGAAGCTCACAATTATTGGTCATTGGCAACTATTTTATTTTGTCAATTTTCACTTAATTGTTGAACTGCAACCCTTTTTGAAAAGGCCATGCAGGAATTCTTTCACTTGCTCTTGGATTTACTGCCAAAAAGGTAAATAGACTTGCTGATTTTGGGTGGCTTCAGCTAACTAAAGTTGGAATCACAAGATTCCAGCAGAGACTGCTGAATCTTGAGCAAAATACAAACATAGAAATATGTCATTAAGCCTGCCCTCATCGAGCCAGCACTGCCATTCAATGTGATCATGGCTGATCATTCACAATCAGTAACCCTCGTTCCTGCCTTCTCTCCCCCATATCCCTTGCCACCCAATTCCGCTAGCCTAAGAGCTCAATCTAACTCTCTTTTGAATGCATCCATGCCTTCTGCTATCCAAAGCAAATGGGAGAATTCCATTGCTAAATCTTCACAACTTATTGAGTGTGTCTCTAAAGTGTATTTGATCTAATTTGATTTTGGTGTTGGAACCACAGGAACTCCACAGGAACTGATCCAGAATCTATAGAACATTGGAAAAGTATAACCAATATGTACACAATTTCCAGAGCCACCTCCTTGAGTACCCTGGGATGCAGACCATCAGGCCCTGGGGATTTATCAGCCTTTAGTCCCATCAGTCTACCCAACACCATTTCCTGACGTGATTTCCTTCAGTTCCTCCATCACCCTGGATCCTCTGTCCCCTAGTACTTCTGGGAGATTGTTTCCTTGTTCCCCATAAAAAATTCACCTGTTTCTGTCTTCAAGGGACCCACATTTGTTTTAACTAATCTTTTCCTCTTCACATACCTAAGGAAGCTTTTACTATCCTCCTTTACAGTGCATTCAGGAAGTATTCACACCCCTTCACTTTTTACACATTTTGTTACATTACAGCCTTATTTTAAAATTGATTAAATACGTTTTTTATCATCAATCCACACACAATACCCCAGAATGAAGAAGCAAAAACAGGTGTTTAGAAATTTTTGAAAAGTAATTAAAAAAAAAAAACTGAAATATCACATTTACATAAGTATTTAGATCCTTTGCTACGACACTCAAAATAGCGCTTAGGTTCATCATGTTTCCATTGATTATCCTCGAGATGTTTCTACAACTTGATTGGAGTCCTCCAGTGGTAAATTAAATTGATTGGACATGATTTGGAAAGGCACACATCTGTCTATATAAGGTCCCACAGTTGACAGTGCATGTCAGAGAAAAACCCAAGCCATGAAAACGAAGGAATTATCCGTAGACCTCCGTGTCAGCATTGCGTCGAGACACAGATCTGGGGAATGGTATAAAACAATTTCTGCAGCATTGCAGATCCGAAGAGCACAGTGGCCTCCGTCATTCTTAAATGGAAGAACTATGGAACCACCAGGACTCTTCATAGAGCTGGCCGCCCGGCAAAACTGAACAATTGGGAGAAAAGGGCCTTGGTCAGCGAGGTGACGAAGAACCCGATGGTCACTCTGACAGAGATCCAGAGTTCCTCTGTGGAGATGGGAGAACCTTCCAGAAGGACAAATATATCTGCAGCACTCCGCCAATCAAGCCTTTATGGTAGAGTGGCCAGACGGAAGCCACTCCTCAGTAAAAGGCACCTGACAGCCTGCTTGAAGTTTGCCAAAAGGCATGAGAAACAAGATTCTCTGGTCTGATGAAACCAAGATTGAGCTCTTTGGCCTGAATGCCACGCATCATGTCTGGAGGAAACCAGGCACCGCTCATCACCTGGCCAATACCATACCTATGGTGAAGCATGGTGGTGACAGCATCATGCTGTGGGAATGTTTTTCAGTGGCAGGAACTGGGAGACTAGTCAGGATCGAGGGAAAGATGAATGGAGCAAATTACAGCGAGATCATTGATGAAAAGAGATCTCTGAGAGATCTCAGACTGGGGCGGAGATTCACCTTCCAACAGGACAACGACCCTAAGCACACAGCCAAGGCAATGCAGGAGTGGCTTTGTGACAAGTCTGTCAATGTTCGTGAGTGGCCCAGCCAGAGCCCGCACTTGAACCCGATCGAACATCTCTGGAGGGACCTGAAAATAGCTTTGCATCAACGCTTCCCATCCAATCTGACAGAGCTTGAGAGGATCTGCAGAGAAGAATGGGGGAGATTACCCAAATAGAGGTGTGCCAAGCTTGTAGCGTCATACCCGGGGTGGAAGATTGCAACCTTCGTGTGGTCCGCCCTGTTTCGACTAATGCTATCAACTCGACATGCACAAACGGAAGATCAAAGAGAACAAGTTGTCCTACAACTTTAGGCTGTGCACGCCACACGAAAGAAGAAGAAGCGTCATACCCAAGAGGACTTGAGGCTGTAATCGCTGCCAAAGGTGCCTGAGTAAAAAGTACTGAGTAAAGGGTCTGAATACTTATGTAAATGTGATAATTCAGTTATTTATTTTTAATTACTTTGCAAAAATTTCTAAACACCTGTTTTTCGCTTTTTTATTGTGGGGTATTGTGTGTAGATTGATGATAAAAAAAATAATTTAATTCAATTTAGAATAAGGCTGTAACGTAACAAAACCTGGAAAAATGTGAATACTTTCTGAATGCACTGTATATTCTTGGCAAGCTTACCTTCGTCCTTCATCTTTTTTCCCCAAATTGCCTTTTTAGTTATTTTCTGTTGTTCTTAAAAGTTTCTCAATCCTCTGGCTTCCCGCTCATCTTTGCTGTGTTATACGTCTTATCTTTTAGTTTTATACTGTCCTTGACTTCCCTTGTCAGCCATGGTCACCTCTTACTCCCCTTAGAATCTTTCTTCCTCTTTGTGAAAGAGGAACTCAGAAGGCCAGGCAACATTTGTGGAGGGAAATGGACAGATGACATTTTTGATTGAGACCCTTTTTCAGACTGATGGAGCCTTCATCGTCATTCTAAAGGAAGGTCTTGACACAAAACACTATCTATCTATTTTCTTCCACAGATGCTGCCTTGCCTGTTGAGTTCCTCCAGCATTAAAAAAAATATTCAGAGTGCTTCCCTCTACAGCTCGACTGAAATGTCACTGAACTTTCAGTTCCCAATTTGTAAAGAACCCCGATGCAAAACCATCAAAGTTGCTCATAAGTAATTTGGAGCTGCAATTTTCTACCAGGAAAGTAGAAAAAGATTAGTTAAATGTAGGTCTGGTACCAAAGGCGAAGCTTCAACATGAAAGATGAGGTGGAGTCCTCTTCCAAGCAGTGGGGACATGATCATCTTAAATCTGTGAAGCATTTCTCCACCATGCTTTATTTCTGTTGATACAATATTATTCTGCAGCTAAAGATAAATGAAAACCTTAATTGAGGAATTTGTTAAAAATAGGCAAACCAATAAAGAATCCTGTGAAAAACAGCCAAACCTCAGAAATAGTCTTGTTAACCAAATAGCCAAATAGAAACAGATAAACCACCATAGGTTTCCTCAGCAAATGGCTTATTCCATCATTTCATAATTGTAGTAAAATGCAGGTATAGAATAAACAAAAAAATAAAATAGCAAATTTCCAGTCCTCATGGTTATTTTTATTAGGCAATTTATATTTTAATGAGCAATATGGAATTATTTAATTTTGCGTATTAATGAAATTCGTGCTCAAAATTCTAAGTATGGCAAGCAAGTGTCTGCTTTTGGTGAAGAAAGGAGGTCTGATGTTAAAAGCACCTTTCAGAAAATAACAACATCCAATTCTTATTTTTAGAATTTTGTTGCCACTGAAATATGTGAAGTATTGTGACGGTTGGACAGTAGATTTAGTTTTTAAAGTTAATGAGCCTAATCTTGCACTTACCCCAATAAATTGAGGCTTTGACACATGTGCATCCAAACATGAAAGTCTTGATTTAGCTGACAGGCTCCAGATGTTGAAGTTGTCACTGTGTGGCACAGTTAGACTCTGCATTGCAATGCAATGAGAAAGCACAATCTTGCTGATATTCCCCAGCCATCTTGCTGGGGATTCAGTTCATACACCCTGTACCAGATTAGATCTGGTGTAGAATCTGAAAGACCACTAATTTTAAAATATATTTTTTAGCTATGAGGAAGAAAGGTAAGAATAAGGTACGTTGGAATTTTGTGTTTACAATGGTTTTTAATTGCAGAAACATTTTAAAATGTTTTGGATGATTTATTTTTTGCTCATTAAAATATGTTTTGATTTTTTATTCATTGCTAGTTTCTGAAATTATTTGACTAAAAAGAATGAGAAATGTATCAAAAATATCTCATCTGTTTTGTTGGCGGATTTTATTCCAGCCCACTCATGCAACATTACACAAGGCTTTGGCACATCAAATCGAAGACACTATCAGCAAGCAAGTTCACTCTCACGGATGTAAACAGGTAAATGTTGGAACCATGGGGGGGTGGGGGGGGGAGCATGAGAGCAGATGACAGGTCATGTTCAACAAACTGTGTGGGCAAGTTGGGTCAAAGGGCCTGTTTCCTCGCTGCATCACTCTATGACTCTATGACTATAAAACTCTATTACATTTTTGAATGCAGTTCCATAATTTTCCATCCATATGCATTATACACCCACATAAAACATTTAGCAACAAGCCCAACCTAAAAATCATAGTGCTGCCACTTGAACGCTTCTGTGGCCTTGGTTCACAGTCCACAATACACAGCACAAAACCTAGCTGACCCACAGTCTGGCACTAACAAAAAGACTAAGCAGAGTGTAGCATAAAGCAAGCTGTCTCAGATGGAAATAAAGGCAACTATTAGAGCACCTGAAAATCCAGCAGTCTGGGCTGACCAAATCTTAATCCTTGAGCTCAAAGAATTGTGTTTGAAAGCGCCGCACCACTCAATCTGCATAATGGAGGTGGATTTTCATCTAGTATGGGTATGCAATGCATTTTGCCACTTAGCTTCAGGGTAATATTGTGCTGCAATTTTTGTGATTGCTCACATATGGTATCATTGCGCCTGAGAAGACCTACAGCGCTATGAGATATTTTTGGACAGCAAAAAGGACAAGATGTAAAATGTGGTCTGCCGTGAATTTACACTGAAATATAGCATAATAAATTCCACCAATTTAAAATGTAAATATTTTTTAAATAAAAATGTATAGAATTCAAATTGAATTTCAGTCACTTAATTAAAGAGTAGAAATTCATGTCGGTTATGAACATTAAAAACATTTGTCTTAAATTCCCTTCTCCACAACTTTAATGAAGCTTTTAACCAGGTTACAATAAATGGATTAGCGCTTCCATTAAGTTGGGAGAAAGAAATTTGATACATGTGGTAAGAATTAGTGTGATAATATCACCAGCAGTAATTTCTACCTGCACTGTTTTAAACAGGTCTATTCTATCATTGGATTAAGACGGAGATTTTTTAAGAGGTATGCTGTCTCAACTTTCTGCATTAAATTTCAAATATTTTGCCTGAAGAAAAAATTCTACAGAAGGAAATGTTTTACAACTTTTTACAGTATAGTCATAGCAAAGTGGTGCGGTCCATTAGGTGGAATTGGTCTTACTAACTGCCATCCTGCTATTCCATTGGCACATTTCTTTATGAATCTGCTCTACAGCCTACAATTTAGCTGGGTCATGCACCATGTCTCAATTGTTAATCAACCTGTTTGTATTAAGGATGGAATGTATTTTGTGTTTATTTCAGCTAATATTTCATGGTTGAAGATTGTTCTGTGCAACAAAAACCAAACATTAAAAACAGAAAATGCTAGAAATCCTAAGTCATCCGTAAAGAGAGATCCAGAGTTACTGTTTCAAGGGCCTTTCCCACAGTGACAAAGACTTCCTGGTTGTAATTGTTACAATGGAGCTTTTTTTTAACGGAGCTGGTAGAGCTGCTGGCATACAGCGCCAGAGATCCGGGTTCATTCCACACCTCGGGTGCTACCCGTGTGGAATTTGCACATTCTCCATGTAACCATGTGGCTTTCCTCTGGGTGTTCCGGTTTTCTCCCACATGCCAAGGATGTGCAGATTTGTAGGTTCTCTGGCCTCTGTAAATTGTCCCTAATGTGTAGGGGAGTGCTTGCGAAAAGTGAGATACATTGAATTAGTGTGAATGGGTGATCAGTGGTTGGCGGGGACTCAGTGGGCTTTTGACCATGCTAAAAATAATTGTAATTTTGGCCATTGTTAACACTTAGTAAGATGCTTACAGTGAATGAGCCACATTTTTCTCGCATTGAATATGTTTAACTGAAACACACTTAATTCTTGTCCTACCCAGTTTCATTTCACTTTCACTTGAATAAAACAAACAGCATCTCTGGAGCAAAGTCTGAAGAAGAGTCTCGACCTGAAATATCACCCATTCCTTCTCTCCAGAGATGCTGCCTGTCCCATTGAGTTACTCCAGCAGTCTGTGTCTACCTTCATCAGAGAGAGTCTTTATTGCTGGATTCCATTTGACTTGTCAACATGTGGAGTCTATTTGTTTTACTGGGGAAATTATTTTCTTATCTGTCATATTCTCCATTTTTTCTTTCTCTTTCCCTGTGCCATTTACCCCTCCTAGGTTTTGGTTCAAATCATGCATTTCTTTTTAGACATGGATATTGTCCATGGTCTTAGGTTTTGCACATACAAAGGTCTTGGAGAATTAACCAATATTAATTCATGATTAAGGTGCATAATGAAACGCTTGTCTTAAGATTCAGGATGTTGAATGTTTGGCTCAGAATTCAACTGAAATAAACACTATGTAGGAATTAATGTGACTGGAATTCCAGAGAATTTAAACTATAATGTACTGAATCAATTTGCCAGATTATATACTGGGTTTTTTTGATACACAGATGGAATGAACAATGAATATCATTTCTGTATTAGAAGCTTCTTTTAAATTGAATTTTGTTCAATGGACCGCAGTTATTTTGTAAGATTAATTCCCGTGAACATTTCCTATGGCGCCAGAGCATGGCAACACTTTGCGTGCTGGTTTCATCAATACAAAATGCTGGAGTAACTCAGTGGGACAGGCAGCATCTCTGGAGTGAAGGAATGGGTCGAGACCCTTCTCAGATTGGAGTCAGCTCCAATACAAACACTCTACTATTTTTAAATTATTTTCTACCTACTGTACTTGAGTTTGACTTAATTGTATTATGGATAGCATGTAATGCAAAGCTTTTCACTGTGCGCCGAAACATGAGACTATAATAAATCTAAACATAAATGTAGGGAATCCACTGCCTTTTCTAGCATTTCCTTGTGCCCTCCCCATTCCCAAAGAACAGGAGGCTCAAGGGATATTCAATTTTCAGGAATAGCAGTATAGAAGGAAGTTGAAAGAAAGAGAATGGAAATGGGAAGGAATAGCACATAATATATTGACTGGCCAGTAAAACTGGAGCAAAACAAGAATAAAAAAATAGGGCACTAACAATGGAATTTGAGAAAGAAGAAAATTGTTAGTTGGCACGTTGTGATGATTATTCTCTCTGACTGGTTGCTGTTATTCTGCTGATTTTAAGATGTTGGTTTTCTTTTGGTTTTAAGATGTTATTCTATTGGTTTTAAGATTTTGTCTGGTCAAAGATAGTCAAACGCTGCAGGTGATCTTGTTTGTAACTGCAGTATTTCATTTATTTAAAAATGTATCTGGTAAGATGTCATTGACCTGAAATATTAGGTTTGTTTCCTGCTCTACAGATGTTATCTGACCCACAGAGTATTTCTTGCATTTTGAATTTTTATTGCACTTGCAATTATTTTGCAATCTAGAAAAATGTTCGTTAAAAAAAAAAATAATAATTGTTATATGTACACAAATGTTCGATTAATGTCAGACACACCCTGATTCAATTTAAAATTGTACATAGATTATATTACTCGAAAACTAAACTAAATATATTTTTTTCATACGCTCTCCCATCTGTGATAAGTGTCTAATTCAAGAAGCAACAATAGCACATTCGTTTGTCTCCTGTGTAAAACTTCAGAAATTTTGGAAGGAAATTTTTGAAACCTTTTCAAAACTATTTAAAACAAGACTGGACCCAAACACAGAATTTATTATTTTCGGAGCAATGGAAGCCTGTTCTGAGCTAACGTCATTTCAAATATGTTTCCTCAACTATGGTTTGATAACGGCAACAAAACTTATATTTAAATTCTGGAAAAACGCACCTATCCCAATGTTTAAAATATGGATTACAAATATGTCGGAAATATTACATCTCGAGGAAATGAGCCTTGTTCTAGCAGGAAAAGCAGAACAATTCTTTAAGATATGGTCGTCTTTCATTGATTTATCACAAGTGTAATATGGTACAACATAACCCTGGTAAGTAACGGTTTTAGAACTAGGTGAGGGGTGTGTAACGTTATGAATTAGGCACATTACCTTTCTTTTCTGTTTAGTTCTATCTTTTTTGCATTTTTCTTCTTATTCCCTTTCTTTTCTTAAGGCCCTTTTATTTTCGGGGCCTTTTTTTTACACTTCTAAGGAAGCAGTCTATTTATCTAATTATAATCATTAACTGTTAATTATTGCGCCCTACACATCAGTACTATCGTCAAGCTTCTCTTTTTTCTTTCTTTCTTTTCTATCCAAAAAATGAGTTGTAACTGTGGCTTATTCCTTTGTGTGTGCTGAGTGTTTTGTTCCTTGTTTCATATATTTCTCTACTTTGTTTTGGATTTGCAGTATGTGCACTCTGCTTCATAAAGAATGAGAAAGTGTTGCTATAACTTTGTAAATTACTAATTATACCCCTGCTGGACAATTAAATCCAGATCTACATTTCACAGTTTAGAAGGTTTGGGTAAGGATGAGAGACACCATTTAAAATAAAGATTGGATAAAAAAAAAGTATTCTTATAGTGGGGACATTTCAAGGGGGAGTTAATATAGGTGTTCAAAATTATGAAGGATTTTGATTGAATAAATAAGGATAAATTATTTCCACTTCGGCTGGTTGCTAAACAAAAGACAGATTTATGATAATTGGCAAAAGCACCAAAGAACAGGGGGAGGTATTTTTACACAGGATGATCTGGAATGTACAACAGTGAAAGGAGATTTAGCTTTCAAAAGTGAAATGGATATTTACTTCAATAGGAATTTTTCAAAGGTTATATAATCTACAAAGGGCCAGAACAGGCCTCCTTCTGTGCTGTGAGATTTTGAGAGGTAAAACTTTTGTCCTCTATTATATGCACCAAAGGTCCAATTTTGTACCATATGTGCAATGAACTCTGCTCCCATGTTTCAGTACTATAACTGAGAGTGATTTTTTATTTATGATTCTATCTACATGAAATGATTTAACACCTGAATCATTCAACACAATATGTTGATATGAATCCAAAATTATGTAATTGTGATACAAATTATACAGTACAGCTAGATTTAAAGGAACAATATAAGACATCAGGGTGATTATACAAACAGGGTTGGTACTTTGATGGGATATTGCCAAGGAATACCAAATACTAATACAAAAATCCCTGAGGAGAAGAAAATGTTGCCAAAGAAAACGTGACTCAAGCACTAACAAAAACCAGAAAGAAGTGGAGAAAGTCAGAGAAAAATAATTATTCCCACTACAAAGTGATATTGCAGGTTTGAGCCACATTGACATCACCTCCATGGCAAGGGTATCATGAATTCCTTTTGTCTTAAGATTTTCAAATGCATTGTAAGTGAGACTTTCTGCCGAAATGTATCATCGCATCAACGTTCTGGACATCCAAACTTCATCATGCTTGTTGAGCGTGAACATTAGAAAGACAGAGTAACTGATGCTACAACTGATACTACCTTGAAAACAGGCTATGCACACCATATCAAAGATAATAATAGTTGTAATTAAGTGCACAAAATTAAAAATAAAAATTCCACAAATTCCAGGGAAGAGAGAGGTGCTGAGAAAATTAGTACTAAAAGAGTACTAGCTGGAAAACTGGGGAAAATCCCTATTTTTCGTTAAGGGGCTTCGACTAGCTACGACTAGCTTCGACTAACTTCGGGGAAATTGAACACCGAATAGTGGAGAGTGAAGACGACCTTCTTCGTTCTCCTTCGACCTCCCTTCGACCTCCTTTCGACTATGATGAAGACTCTCTATGACTACCTTTGACTACCCTCGATTACCTATGACTAACATGCCGACCTATTAAGACCTACCACGACCTACTACGACTAAACCTACAATTAAAAATGTATCGATTTTTTCCATGGCGACCTTTTTTTACTAGCGGGCATTTTTTTACATATTGAAAAAAGCACCGCGGCCTAGCTGAGGCCTCGAATACGCAGAGACAACTCTCGAGCATGAAGGAGAGTTACGAAGACCTCCTACGACCTTGTGTCGATGATGCTGCGAGTATGAGTCGAGGGCAAACTCGCCAGAACTCGCGGATTAGGTCGCCCAAGTTGGACAGGCCCTTAAATTAGTACTATGAAATCGCTCGCATCCATGCGAGAAAACAGAAGGGAGTGCGGTCTAACTTGTCCTTTGAGAAATGGCATGGTTAGCAATGTAGCATTAAAAAACACCTTTCGAATATGTTCAAGTGACATGAATCCACAGCATTCAGTCTCATGGTTAAGCATGCAATCAGTTGTACTTGTAGTACTTGTAGACCAATATAATTCTAATTATTAGTTATCAAAGAATAACTTTAGTTAAATATTGAAAGCTAAATTCTTTATGAATAAGACAATAAGTAAACAATTCCTTTTGGATGTATTATGGATCAAGATATGATCCAATTTTAGGATCCGTTGCCACTGTTTCTCAAAGGTACAAGATCAGCCTTGAAGGTCGATTAGATTATTTTTAAGTGGAAACAAAGAACTGCGGGTGCTGGTTTACATATTAGGGCACAACATGCTGGAGTAACTCAATGGGTCAGTCAACATCTCTGGAGCAGGGTCTTGACCCAAAACGCCACCGATTCCTTTTCTACAGAGATGCTGCCTGACCCGCTGAGTTACTCTAGCATTTTGTGTCTATCTTTGGTGTAAACCAGCATTTGCAGTTCCTTCCTCCACAATTCTGGAGAACATGGATAGGTGATGTTTCAGGTCAAGATCCTTGCACAGTTCTCCAGAGATGTCCAGTCTGATAAAGGGCCTTGACTCAAAACATCACCTAAATTTGGTGTTTAGCCTTTTACATATATATGTGGGATTAATGTATGTTTCAAAGACCCTTTCCAGCTTTTTGATGGTGATAAAAGTCAGGCCTATCCTGTTCAGGTTGCTTCAGTTGCTGCTGAGGCCAAAGCTGTGTTCACCAATGAAAGGTAAGTATTTCCATAGGGGCTCTTTTCAATCCCGGAATGTCTACAAATAAACACTTATGGCAAGCAGTGCTAAAAGCATTCAGAAGTATCCAACTGGGCTGATCCTCCTCTGCTCTAATTCAAGGTGTTTTGGGTAACTCTAGAAAGTCTTACTTAAAGTCAGCGAACTAAGCACGGAGCTAGGACTGAACTTGGAACCAATAAAACACAGCTATGTGCAGAATAAACTTAAAGCTCTCAGGAGGCCCTCCAGGATGATTGTCACAAATGTACTATTTTGTAATGTAACATAACTGTACTTAATCCATTATACTTTGCTACAAAATTCTCTGCTTCCATCCTGACTTTAATAAATTCCCACTGTTGAAAGATTCACATCAGATGTATATTTACAGAAAAAGTGATGGGACATCTGTAACCATGTATTGTGAGTAAGACAGTGGGAGGTATTAAATTCAATTTGGATGGCATTTTTAGTCAGGAAAATGAATAACAATACCTATCTTACTTATTTGAATGAAATCCATCCCAAAATAATTGGCTTAATTTGTGATTCAGTCAGTGAGCTATGTTCCTTGGTGTGATTTTTTTTAACACTGTGTGGACCAGGTAATATTTTATCATACTGTGAGGAAGGCATGCTCCATACTCAGCAGTAATGGATTCCAATGTGTGACACATTTAAGGCACAATTGGGTTCCAGACCTTATGAGTTAGGCCAACTCAGACTCCTCTGAGCTTCCCCACCGGGTAAATTTCATCACATGTTTGCCAGATAGACTTCAATATTAGAAATGTGAATTTGATCTTTTCACAGCAAAATATCCTATGTCCAATAGTTGCAAAAGTTTGAAGTGTGCTGTTTTGAGTTTTCTTGGGATGGGTTAGGCTGTAAGTGATGAGCATTATAAATAGGATGTAAAGTATAATTGAATATGATAAAGGACCAGTTGACTTCCCCTTTAATGTGCTTTGTCTTGCCCTCTGCTCTGTTTTGCTCCTTCGCCCACACAACCTTCCCCAGCCAGATGAAAGTAAAATTGGCACCATTGATATAAACACAATGGGAGTTGATGAGTTGCATGCCTTGGTACCTCAGTGCATTGGGTTCTTCATCCATCCACACCTAGTTCATATAATTCATCTTTTCTTAATTTCCCTCTTTGCTTGTTGAAGGATGACTGCATTTTTCAAATTAATAAGTTAGAGGTTTTATAACAGTATGACTGAATGCTGGTGATTAGTTTACATATTTATGGCATGAACTTAAAAAAATAATAAATAATCCATATTATTACCCATATCATCCATCTGAGGTATGCTTTTACGAAATTGTATTCCCTTCCTTTTTACTGCCAGCAGCGCTAACAGGGGAATATTTTCTTATATTCCCCTTTCTAGCGAACGCCTATGGACTTTACCTGTTTAACAGCGGGGAATATAGTCTTATATTCCCCTGGTCTCACATCCGGGAACTTGGCAACGTGACGCTGCGTGACGGCAACGTGACGCTGCGTGACGGCAATGTGACGCTGCGTGACGGCAACGTGACGCTGCGTGCGAAATTTAAAATTTATCTTAAAAAAAAAAAAATGGCAGCCGGTTGCGAGAAGAGGTTCGCGATTTAAAAGTTCGACCTTCACATTGTCACATAAATGAATTACATAAATTACATAAATGAAACATAAATGTTACATTCTTTTAGTACCCTTATTTACAATGTTGGAATGGTTTTAGTACCCTTATTTACAATGTTGCAATGCATATTGCAAAATGTATAGATACATTCATATCATATGAGATGTTCAGATTTTCCTCTAGATGTCTGATAATGGGTAATAATAACAATATTGACTGTCCTCTTTCGGGAGATACGACATATATTGCCCTCACTAGATCCATATTGCCCTCGTCTTCGACTCGGGCAATATGAATCTACTTCAGGCAATATATGTCGTATCCCCCTCAAGGCCAGTCAATATTCTATTATTATTTTGGACTTGGAAGCAATGGCATTGAAAATTGACCATTGCAATGCCATTCATCTCCTTTATGTGATTATATTGTATGGATAAAAATATATCCTTGATCAATGAATCCACATTTCAGTAGTGGAATACTTTGGGAATTTGCTACTATATTGTACATTTCTTCCCCGATGTATATGCTAAGTGTTTGAGGCATGTCATCACACAAGAACACAATACAAAGTCAAATTTTGGAGTAATATATTCCTGATTGACAAAGGTTGAAAATAGTGCCACTTCAGGATAAATTATCTGTATAAAATACACCAACTGCCAAATGGCATCTCTTGATTAAGATGTATTTATTTAAAATGTCTTGCATGGAGGTGATTTTCTCTTTCTATCTATATACAAGTGTATGCATCAATGTACAAGTGTGCGCATGTATGTGTCCGTGCTTCTATGAGTTTGCATGCATACTGTATGCACTGGAGTTCAGGTATGTTTATGTAGGATGTCCTTTGTGTGTGTGTGTGTGTGTGTGTGTGTGTGTGTGTGTGTGTGTGTGTGTGTGTGTGTGTGTGTGTGTGTGTGTGTGTGTGTGTGTGTGTGTGTGTGTGTGTGTGTGTGTGTGTGTGTGTGTGTGTGTGTGTGTGTGTGTGTGTGTGTGTGTGTGTGTGCGCGCGTACCCATCTTTGAAAGCTTAACATTTTCCACTCAGCATGTTCAGGACATTTACTATTGGCACCAGAATTCTCTCCTGGTTTGATCGAGGCACTTTGAAGTATTTGCGGTCCCGACACATCTGTAGGCAAGATGTTCTTGGCTGTTGGAGGCTCGTGTTTGTACCATGAGCCAGCTCTCTGACATCATGTGACTGTGAAAAACACTTTAACCCTTGATTACTGATGTATATCACAGCAGTCATAAAATCCTTACATATCTGACAAATTAATATCTGTCCAATATAGCACCTTTTTTACATTTACATATATACGGAGTTAATATGATTTATAAAAAATCCTTTTCATTTACTTTTCTAGCATAATTATTTGCGCTCCTTACTCGATGCTGACTCCTGCTGTGGTGTGATTCAGTCGGTGCCGGCCGCCATCCAGTACCGTGCTCAATTGACTCCTCACGGCTCATTTTTCAGGGGTTCAATCAGACTGTGTGCGTTGGCAGGCGCTTGAAATGAGTGGTGACGCAGGCCACATGAGCCGTAATAGCAAAGAGGAGGGGGATCCTCGGCTTTCCCAATTTCCCGCTCCCCGAGGGGTGCAATCTTTCCCGTCTGCATGGCTCATTTCCACGTTGCTCCTTTTCCAGAGGGCAGAACCATGAGAGGTTCATTTCCCCTTGTGCATTCTACAGTTTTGATACTGGGACTCCTTTACATTCAGCCGAACGTTGCATTAAAAATCCATCTGAATGGCACCAGAACAAAGGAAAACCTTACTATGTGAAAGTTTGACTTTGATTCAGAATGGATCCAGCTGCAGTATTACTGTAGGCTGTGTGTATTTGGACAGGACCCACAGTACGTTGAGTGATAATGCAGCTTAACACATGAAATACATGCAATGTGTAGCAGATTGTAGAGTTGGTGAAAACATGCAGACAAGTGAACTACCAAAGGAAAGCAATACTGGAAACCAAAATTGGTTAGAGATGGGATGGCAACAATGTTCTGACTAGACTGGCTGTGGAAGCAGTTCCTTGCTGGGCTTCCACGAGTGCTCAAATAGTTACTCCGATTTCTTCACCCTGGGAATCTTCTGATGTTTAGTTTAGTTAGACACAAAATGCTGGAGTTCCTCAGCGGGTCAGGCAGCATCTCTGGAGAGAAGGAATGGGTGACGTTGTGGGTCAAGACCCTTCTAGTTGTTTAGCTTAGAGATACAGCGTGAGGCAGGCCTTTCAGCCCACCGAGTCTGCACCATCCAGCGATCCCCACACATTGACACTACACACACACTGGGGACAATTTTACATTTACACCAAGCCAATTAACTTACAAACCTGTTTGTCTTTGAAATATGGGGGGAAACTGAAGATCTCAGAAAAAACCCACGCAGTCACTGGGAGAATGTACAAACTCCGTACAGACAGCTCCTTTAGTCGGGATTGGATCTGCATCTCTGGCACTGAAACGCTGTAAGACAGCAACTTTACCACTGCTCCACCGTGCAGTTTAGAAGATGAAAACTGGCACAGACTCAGAGATGGTTTGATAACAATGGATTTGACTTACATGACCAAACCACTATTGGCCACACAGTTTTATTGGGTTGATAATATTGGCTTCGCAATCCATTGGTGTCACAATCCATTCAATCTGGTGTTGAGTGGATGAGTAATTTTGAGATCTGCGATAAGTCAGAGTATAGAAGTGTAATGAACCGATTGACCAAATGGTGCCAGCATAACAACCTGGCTCTCAACATCTGTAAGACCAAGGAACTGATTGTGGACTTTGGTTGAGGAAGGATGAGGACCCACAATCCTGTTCACATCAATGGGATGATGGTGGAGAGGATCAATAACTTCAAATTCTTGGGCATGCATATTTCCAAAGATCTTTCCTGGACCCAGCACACCGATGCAATTATAAAGAAGGCACATCAGCGACTCCTGAGAAGATTATGGAGATTCGGCATGGGGCCGCAATTGTTTACCATATATATAAATGATTTGGAAGAGGGAATTAGGAGCAACACTAGCAAGTTTGTGGATGACACAATGCTGGGTGGCAGTGTGAACAGTGAAGAGGATGTTAGGAGGTTGCAGGGGGACCTGGACAGGTTGAGTGAGTGGGCAAATGCGTGGCAGATGCAGTATAATATAGATAAATGTGAGGTTATCCACTTTGGCGGCAATAACAAGGGGGCAGATTATTATCTCAATGGGGTTAGGTTAGGTAAGTGGGAGGTACAGCGAGACCTGGGTGTCCTTGTACACCTGTCACTGAAAGTTGGCGTGCAGCTACAGCAGGCAGTGAAGAAAGCTAATGGAACGTTGGCCTTCATAACAAGAGGATTTCAGTACAGGAGTAAAGAGGTTCTTCTGCAGTTGTATAGGGCTCTGGTGAGACCACATCTGGAGTATTGTGTACAGTTTTGTTCTGCTAATTTGAGGAAGGACATCCGTGTTATTGAGGCAGTGCAGTGTAGGTTAACGAGATTGATCCCTGGGATGGCGAGACTGTCATATGAGGAAAGATTGAAAAGGCTAGGCTTGTATTCACTGGAGTTTAGAAGGATGAGGGGGATCTTACAGAAACATATAAAATTATAAAAGGACTGGACAAGCTAGATGCAGGAAAAATGTTCCCAATGTTGGGTGAGTCCAGAACCAGGGGCCACAGTCTTAGAATAAAGGGGAGGTCATTTAAGACTGAGCTGAGAATAAACTTTTTTACTCAGAGAGTTGTGAATTTATGGAATTCCCTGCCACAGAGGGCAGTGGAGGCTAAATCTCTGGATGGATTTAAGAGAGAGTTGGATAGAGCTCTAGGGGCCAGTGGAGTCAAGGGATATCGGGAGAAGGCAGGCGCAGGTTATTGATAGCGGATGATCAGCTATGATCATATTGAATGGCGGTGCTGGCTCGAAGGGCCGAATGGCCTCCTCCTGCACCTATTTTCTATGTTTCTATGTTGACGAGGATTATCCTAAACTTCTACAGGTGCACGGTAGAGAGCATTCTGACTGGTTGCATCGTGGCCTGGTTCGGCAACTTGAACGTCCAGGAGCAAAAAAGACTACAAAAAGTTGTGACCACTGTCCAGTCCATCATCGGCTTTGACATCCCCACCATCGAAGGGATCTATCGTAGTCGCTGCCTCAAAAAGACAGCCAAAATCATCAAGGACCCACACCATCCTGGCCACACACTCATCTCACCATTGCTATCAGGAAGGTACAGTAGCCTGAAAACTGTAACGTCCAGGTTCAGGAACAGCTTCTTCCCTACAGCCATCAGGCTATTAAACACAACAACGAATAAGCTCCGAGCTCCGAACTGCATCAGGCTATATTATTATTGCACTATATTTGTTATTTATTGAACTTTTTTTTTTCTCTTCCCCTGTTATGTACTATGTTTACATATTCACATATTCTGTTGTGCAACAGCAAGTAAGAATCTCATTGTCATATCCGGGACATATGACATTAAAACACTCTTGACTTGACTCTCTTGAAATTCTTTGGATGCCCCCACCCTAAAGGTTTTTTTTCCTTGATGGTGTAATGTACCAGAAGTCACAGATGTATTGGACAAATTGGAGGGTTTCTGCCTACTATCTTTCATTTATTTATGTGCTCCAATCCCATGAAAAGCATTATTTGTTTGTTGCCAAGAAGGTACACCAATGGATCCCAAAAGATGAAAGGTATTTAAAGTCATGTTCTACATTTTGATGTTGCTGTAAGCAGGGCAAGTATTTTTTGTCATGGTGAAGGACAGGTCCCACAGAAATCTTGCTTGATTTGGGGCCAGATGAAGGCAGTTGTTCCGAAGATAAACTACAGGCTGTTGTAACTATCCGGTAATGCTAATGGACCATTCTGTACAAATGAAAACTCAAAAATTATGATAACCAAAGTGAATCAATCAATATCAAAGTAGGCGATTTTCAATTTTACTTCGGAGTCACGTGAGTGACTACGTGAAGAAGCCCCGCCTGGCGCATGATTGGCATTACGTCGACGCTGACGGCAGAGCAAAAGCTGCAGAGCGCAGCTCCTCTCAGCGGTAAGGAACAGGCCCGCAGGTAAGTGCATTGAATTACTTACAGGGCGTGTTTAAACTCCGTGGCGCTGGTGTGCAGAGCCAGCAGGAATTAAAAGGAAAAAGAAAGAAAAAAAACACTCCGGGTGGAAAACGGAGGTTAAGATGCGTCCCGGGTAAAAGCTTAGCGTCCGGGACGGGCAGATTAGTGCGGAGCCGGTTCCGATACCGGTGGCCGTTGAAATGAACCGTTAGGGAGACTTTAGTCGCTCCACAAAATTTAGCCATGGGAAAAAACTCCAGTGGGGTGGAATATTAAGAAGTCTGAGAGGCCATGGTTTTAATGTTTCTAATCAAGTCTGAAGAAGGGTCTCAACCCGAAACGTCACCTATCTCCTTCGCTCCTTAGAACCCCGCTGAGTTTCTCAGCCTTTTGTGTACCCAGGCCTACAGACAAGAAAGCTTTATGGCTCAAAATAAATTAAATGGAGAAATGCTCCAGATTAAAAATTTCAACCAAAAGGGTTTAAAAGACCCAGAATATTTCCCAAAAACAGACCCTGAGGGGTTTCCATATACAAATATATAGTGTTTTTACCAATGTGGGAATATCTACCTCAGATTGGTTGGAGGTAGTCTCCTTGAGCAAAATCTCAGGAGTACCGGGGCATTAAAGAAAAGGAAAAACTGACCCGGAAAGTGGTGGCTGGTCATAAGTACCCACCACAGCACAAATTATAAATACAGGTTGTAACTAAGTATGATACCTGAAATGAAGGGGTGAGGCCATGGAAGGTAACCATGGTGCCAACATTAATTGGTTTATCACAGCTTCATGAGGCTGTTATGGTTGAAACTGCAGATTTTATAGATAAAACATTTGTGTTTTACTAGGGTGCCAACGGTGAATCAGATTTAGGTACTCATGTCTTCAATTATATGGAGGCACAAGGGAATACGATTTGAAGAAATTCAAGTGTGGTGATTGTGGCATTTAAAAAAAAGACGTTGGCATTGTTTTGGAGCTCTTATGTTGAGCTCAATGGTATAAGAAATAATTGCTATTGGACCATTTTGCACTTTAGATTTGCAGGTCAATACAGATCAAGCTATGTTTTAAAACTTCTGATTATTTATGGAGTAAACCTGCCTAAAAAAACAAATCAAAGACATTGATAACAAGAAAAGACTATCGGTCATTAAACTTTGGCAAAATTGTGGTCCAATGTAAAGATTTGATATTGGATAAAACAGAGGCGGAGTTATGGTGAGAAAGTATTTTATCCAGCACAGCCTTTATGTTAACCATATGGTTGGGGGAGAGAAGGCCTTCATGTGCATTTGAAGAGGTTGCAAAAACTTGTTACAGAGGAAGTTGATGGAATCTCCAATTGTGGGAGATTACAGGTGGTTATGGATTTATTTATTTTTACTATGTAAGGATTAAAAAAATTGTAGAAAGGTGTGTTCATGATAAGGGGGAATGAAGGGAAGGGGGGGGGGTTGTTTTATTGCGGGGTGTTGGGGGAAGGGGGAAGGGGGGGGTTGTTGGGAGGAAAGGGAAAGGGGGAAGGGGGGGGTGTTGGGGGAAGGGGAAGGGGGGGTGTTGCGGGAAGGGGCGGGGGGTTTTGTTTTGTGTTTTGTTTGTGGGAAGGGGGGGGGGGTGTTGGGGCAAGGGGGGGTGTTAAGGGGGGGGGTGTTGGGGGAGGGGAAGGGGGGGGGGTGTTGGGGGAAGGGGGAAGGGAGGGGTGTTGGGGGAAGGGGAAGGGGGGGGGTGTTGGGGAGGGGAAGGGGGGGGAATGGGGGAAGGGGGGGGGGTTGTTGGCGGGAGGGGAAGGGGGGGTGTTGGGGGAAGGGGGGTGTGTGGGGAAGGGGGGGGGGGTGTTGAAGGGGAAGGGGGGTGTTGGGGGGGAAGGGGGGGGGGGTGGGTGTTGGGGGGAAGGGGATTGAGGGGGGGTGTTATTGGGGTTGGGGGGAAGGGGGGCGGGTTGGGGGAGGGGGGGGGTTGGGGGAAGGGCGGGTGGGGGCGTGTGTTGGGGGAAGGGGGGGGGTGTTGGGGGGGGGGGGTGTGGGCGGAAGGGGGGGGTGTTGGGGGGTGTTGGGGGAGGGGGGGGGTGTTGGGGGAAGGGGGGGTGTTGGGGTGGGAAGGAAGGGGGGGGGTGTGTTGGGGAAGGGGGGGGTGTTGGTGGAGGGGGGGTGTTGGGGGAAGGGGGGGGGGGGGGTGTTGGGGAAGGGGGGGTGTTGGGGGAAGGGGGGTGGTTGGGGGAATTTACCAAGAGACAAAGTGTCAATATTACAAATGTGTGTCATTGCTCTGTTGAAAAACTTTATCCCTCCATCCGAGAAGGAGCTTAGTAACAATATTCAGCAGTGGAGTTGGTCCACTGCATTACCAAAAAAGCTAAAAAAATAATGTAAAAACACAAGCATTATAAGAGTGTGCATAACTTTTTTGACAGGCTTATGCAATTGGCAAAGGATGCTTTATCAGAATTACAGTGGTGGATAGAGAATGTTCCACAAGCTGCTTTTAAACATATTAGCTCAGCAGCCATTGCAAACTGAAGCAGGTATTCTTGGATGGTGGATAGCTTCTGTGGTTATTTGGGCTAAGATAAGTATAATATCTGTTCTTATCAGGTTAATATCTGACACGTCCCTTGTTTAGGGGACTACGAACAATAACATCAGGGAGTGGCAAATGGATTGTCCAAGAAAACGTATTTCTCCAAGCATTTGTATTAATTATTTGGAGTGTCAGGAGCTTTTATGGATTTTCTATATGAAAGATTTGCATATCCAATCAGGTGGACAATACCACAATTGTGGCATATATCAATCACATGGGTCAAGGAAGATCATTATCATGTGATTATCTGGGTAACCAGATGTGGCATTGGTGTATCTCTAAGAATATTTGAGTTCAGCTGTTTATCTCCAAGGGAGAGACAATGTTGTGGCAGACAACAAATCACGGGAAAAAATTGAAAGACAATATAGAATGGATCTGAAATCCACACGTTTGGAAAAACATTGTCAGTGACATGGATTACCTAAATTGATCTGTTTGTGTCTAGATTAAATCATTAATTGCCCAAATGTTTCTCGTGGGAGCCCAACCCAGGAGCAGTAGCGGTGGATGCATTATCACTAAATTGGATGGGGAAAGATGTTTCTTTTATGTTCCCCATTCTGTCTGATAGGGCAGTGTCTGATGAAAATGTAGCAGGATGCTGCCAGGGGCGTTTTGGTGGCCCAAACCAGATTCAGTCATGGTTCTCATTGATGTTGAGAGTGATGATTGAACCAGTTATGCTGATCCATAGCTGTAGTAATTTGTTGTTGTAGAAATTCATCCATGGCATGAAGATATGAATTTGTCTATCTGCATGGTTTGACCAGACCATTATAAGAGTTTGACTTTACCATACAAAGCAGACCAGGAGGAGCTGGAACCAAGGTAAAAGGTAAGCATATCCTGTCGGCCAAAAATTGTGTGTGGTTAAGCATTGACTCAATATGTTGAAATAGGTAAGAGTCTCCGTGGTGCGGAGACAGCGCTACTTATTGCACACAAAAAACACATAAAGTATCAGTACAAACTGATGGTTCTAGATAGTTACATTCTAGATGGTTAAAACAGGTTTGAAACTCAGCAGGAGTAGACATTGAGATGTGAAAAATCACTCCATTAGGGAGGTAGATACATCCACAGTAAAGGCACAAATGGGCCGCCTCGATCAATAATTAGAGGCCATAGGAGGATGTAAAGGAAATTTTCAAAGTTACGAGGAACTAGTCATGGTGTCAGGGTTGGACACGCAGTGTTGGGTTCTCTGTGATTGTTGCTTTGTTTATATTATCAATTTATATTATCAATTGATATCTTTGGTTATAAATTTTGCCATTCGATAGAAGGGGTATTACTTTCATTCTTCTATAATGAAAAGACATTACATAAACTGAAGCAATGTTTAAAAAATGTATTATTTACTCACTACTGTGTTTACTGAGCCAGAGTGTCGTATGGAATGAGTCTACGACATGAAAAACACAGAGCTACAAAATCTTCATGTAGTCACTCACGTGACTCCGAAGTAAAATAGTAAGATTAAATGAGAACTTACCAGTTCAAAGTTTGATCGTTATTTTATGAGGAGTAACAATGAGGGATTACGTACCCTCCACTCCCAACCCTCATAAAATAAATGATCATCTGGTAGTTCTAGTCTATGTTGAGCCTTACTATCTTACTCCGGCTATTGTTTCTGTGTTTTTCATGCCGCTGCTTTGAAGTAATCCGATCATGCGCCAGGCGGGGCTTCTCCACGTAATCCCTCATCGTTACTCCTCATAAAATAACGATCAAACTTCGAACAGGTAAGTTCTCGTTTAATCTTACTATTTTATGTGATTGCTAAAATTTGTGTGTTTGACCACTGCACTTGCCTTGATAATATATGGTGGGACTGGCAGTGCCAACTCCTGCAATACCACCCTCTTTCATTAATGTGAAGAGATTATCTGTGCCTTGAAAATATATGGGAAGGAGAGATAAAAGCTCACATCTACAAAATGTAAAATATTGTTAGCAACTAGGAATTTTATTGCACCCAGCTGTATACAGCTTTTATCGAATCTTCCAACAATTTCTTAAGGCCAGTTTGCAGTGGAAGACCACTGTTGCAAGGATGAATTTTTAACAATCTGTAGGGTGATGGTACAAAAGTGACAACATCTACCTATTTTTTCTCACACCTGGTATCTAGAGAGGAAAATATTTTTAACGTGAATGTATCTTTGATTTCTGTTACACACTGGAGGCTAAAACTGCTTTTGTATCTAGTTATGCTCTGCAGAGGTTTATATCCAATGGTTTCCCCAGACAAGCTCATTTATTCAATCATTTTTATCAGTCATAGCATTCAAGAGACACCAACACTCTTCTACTGCTGGAGAAAAAATATAGGTCAAGACTTTACAGTGGTTTTAGTTGAAGCATTGTAATTGTCATGAAGCCTGGTTACTTTGGCCTACTGATTATCAGACTATTCATGCAATAGCAGATGTGGCAGCTCAAGAACTCATAGCCCAGTTGCCAGCATCTGGAAGTGCTCCACAACTACAACTAAGGCAGCAGTCTGTACTTCTGTAGAGCAGACAACACTGACTCATGGCTTCCCACATCCCATGGGAAGTAGGGATTCTGATTCTCATAAATTTGACACATATTCTATTGTTGAATGCAACAAAGAATTGTTTTGCTGCTGTTATCACGAACAGCTGTAGATTAAGACATTGCATGCCCTCAGTGACTGACCTCAACACTTCCTTGTATAGGGCCCTGCTGGTTAAGTGTGGATTTCAAGCTGGTTGCTAAGTTGATGAAGTTAAAGTAATAGTCTTGGAGTTTCAGGGTGTTAACGTCACCTGGTCCTTTTTAACTCTTCTCTTGCCAGTTTCTGTCAGGTAAGGTTCAAATTCTAGTAATCTATAATGGGGCAGAGGGGCAAGTCATGTCCCTGTTTGCTTTTCCTTCCAACAAGGTATCACTCATCTTCACTCAGGATCCCATTCCATCCCCTTGCTGTCTTGGGTCACATCCAAACCTCCCATTATGTGGGGAACCAATTGTATTCTCTGCTTTTCTACTTTGTGAGCCTCATATGAACAAGATTGTGGTAGGGCGTTGTGGTCTTTAAGTTTAATTTTGTTAATTATAAGTGAATGAGTTCAGAAGAACATTGCTTTCAACCAAAGGCACAGGAAGTCACTTTTGTGGCAAGTTAATAACCATTCACATGGTTTAAAATGAAGAACAGCATTTTCTGCAGACTAAACAATTCCCAAAGAACCACAAGAATGTGATTGCATTCGAAAAATGGGAAATGTATAAAAGTTCATCCCCAGATCAACCTTTTGAACAGTGATGAAACCGGTAGGTATCCAAGATTGTGGTTGTAAATATTCTGTAATAATGCAATTAATCTTCCAATGACTAGGAAGAAATCAGACAAAATGGAAAATGTTTATTTTAATTGTGATGCTTCAATGAATGTTTGTTTTCATAAATAACACCTCGATTTTTTTAAATCTGTAAAACTCATCCATTCTGTCCTAATATATAATTTTTGTGATTTTTTTTTTACATGAGAAACATGAATCCACAATGCACAAAGATAACCATTTTGAAAGCAGTAGGTGGATGTGTGACAGGTGGATGCCTCATTTTAATGTGTTGCTGGTGTATTTTTCTGCAAATGACATTGACCCAAGGTTCATCTCTTAATCTGAAGGTAATTTGATGGGATTGGAAAAGTAGTGTGTCAAGACTTGAGGTTCCAGATGCAGAGGCACATTTATAATTTGATACAGTCATAAGTCTTGAACTTTTGGAATCTATGTTCCCACTTGATAGAGGTCAATCCTATGTTGGACAGGACACAATTAGAGATAGTAATGAAATAACCTGCAACATTGATTGATTGATGTGGTTCTTAGATATTAATTGCATCAGAATGTGACTGACTAGATTTTATTTATATGTTCATTCTCCAAGATCTGGGTATTGATGGCATGACCAATCTTGCTTGCACCTTGTTCATTGCCTTTTCACAATGATTCTTGAATTGTTACAGTCCACAGAAAAAACAGAGGAGAAAAACTCATGGAAGACCTTGCTCATCTCTTGTGGTTCTTCACATAGACTACCATATAGGTTTCTGAGGGGCCTTCTAGTCTCTCTAGTTACCCTCTTTCTCCGAATGGTCCATTCAAATATTTTTGGATTCTCCTTAATCCTATCCGCCCGAGCTATTTCTTGCCCCCCTTTTTTGCCCTCCTGATTTCTTTCTTGAGTATCGGTATCCTAAATTCCTCCAGGGTTACACTTGATCTCAGCTGCAAACAGCTAGTCCATGACCTTGCTCATCACTCTCACAGGAACATGCATGCTTTGAAATCTCACCATCGCACTCTTGAAAACATTCCACTTTCCGGAGATCCCATTGCCTTATAACAACCTACTCCAATCAACTTTTGCAATTTCCTGTCTAAGTTAGCCTTGCTCTAATTCAGAACTTTAACTTATGGACCTACCCTGTCCTTATCCATAACTATTGTAAAGCTAATAGAACTGTTGTCGCTAATCCCAAAAGTCTTGCCCACTGATACTTCAGCCACTTGCCCTTCCCAACTCTCTAAGAGTAGGTCAAGACTTGCCCTCTCCCTTGTAGGACCTTCTACATTATGGCTAACGAAACTTCCCTGAACACATTTGACAAATTCAAGCCCTTGGCATTATGGCAGTCTCAGTTAACATTGGGAAAGTTAAAATGCCCAACAATGACAACCCAGTTAGTTTTGCAGCTGCCTGCAATCTTCTGCTGTATTTGTTCTTCTCAATCCCATTGTTTATTTGGGGGCCTATAGTACACTCCCAACAAGGTGATCCAGCGCTTTTTATTTCTCAGCTCTACCCATATAGCTTCTTGGAACTGGATGAACCATCAGTAGTGTCATCTCGGATGATTGCTGTGATCTCCTTAATCAGTAAAGCAACACTCCTTCCACTTTACTCCAACCTCTATTTTGCCAGCAGTACCTGTACGTTGGGATATCAAGCTGCTAGTCCTTTGCTCAGCCTATTCCTAGCCTTTGACTTTTGGCATCACTGTCTTTCTAGGGCAAGTCATGGTGAGTTTATAATTAATGGTGCCCCCCTTGTTGTGGGGGATTTCCCAGCACCATTGCCTTTAAATGTAAAGCGTACATGGTTGGGTTCTTTATTATTGAGATGGCAATTGTCTGACACTGTTGTGGTGACATTAATGTTAAATTCCACTTATCATTCCGAGCCTAAATATTGTCTAGATCTTGTTATGTGCAAGTGTGGACTGGTTGCTTGACTGAGGAGCTACTAATAGAATTGAGCATGCTGTCATTGGCAAGCATCCCCAGTTCTAATCCTATGTTAAAACAAAGATTGATGGTAAAACATGTTTGAGCCTTGGACACTGTCTTAAGGAACTGCTGCTGTGATATCCTGTGGCTGGATTGATGGACTTCCAACAACTAGAGCCATTTTCCTTTGGTGTGAGATATGACTCCAACCATTGGATTGTTTTTCCCCTTGATGGCTTCAGTTTTACCACAGTGCCTTGATACTAAGCGCAGTAGAAAACTGCCTTTCACGTCCACTTGCGTCAGTTCAGCTAGCTTTGTCAAGAGTTCCCAGTAGTTAATACGAAATGCTCAGCTGAGATGGGCTCATGCAGTACATTAATCATGTTGCTTATTTTTTTATGGAGACACAAGGATCTGCAAATGCTGGAATCTTGCATAGAACACAAACTGCTGGAGGAACTCAGTGAGCCAGGCAGCATCTCTGAAGGACATAGATAGGTGACGGTTCAAGTCAGGACCCTACTTAAGACTGAAGAAGGGTTCTGAGTTGTAAACATTGCCCTTCCATGAATCTTATTTTTATTCTTTATAACTGGGTTATTTCCTTCAGAGGGCAATGAGTTCACAGTGTAGTAGAGGACTGCAGACCAGTGTGGTCAGGCTTCCTTCCTGCAAATTAATGTTAAACTAGATTTCAGTTTTTCTGACCATCTGGAAGCTTTCATTCTCAGTTTTCAATATTAGTTAGATTTATTGGGTCCAATTTCACAATTTGCCAAGGTGGCGTTTTAAACTCATTCACCTTACTCCTCAATCACTGCTCCATAGTTAGGCCTTCACCATGAATATCAAACTATCAATTCCACCATCTGACACGCATTCTTATTCACTGCCTTTGTCATAAATAGATTCAAAATGTTCCATAGCACTCCTGGCTAGCTTCCCATCCACCACCTCTTTAAACAGTGTATCATCCTGTATCCTTATGTTTGTAGTCATTCAAGGCATCCCCTCTGATGTGCAGAGTAAAGCTACCTATAATCTTTGACTGCCTTGAAAGCTTGTGGAGATTTCTCTTCCCTCAAGATGAAGACATGTGAGGAAATCATCTTATAAAGAACAGCATGAATTAAGCGCTTGTTTAGGAGAAAGGCCATAGAAACATAGAAACATAGAAAATATGTGCAGGAGTGGGCCATTCGATCCTTTGTCTGCACTGCCATTCAATGTGATCATGGCTGATCATCCAACTCGGTATCCTGTACCTGCCTTCTCTCCATACCCCCTGATCCCTTTAGCCACAAGGGCCACATCTAACTGCCTCTTAAATATAGCCAATGAACTGGCCTCAACTACCTTCTGTGGCAGAGAATTCCACAGATTCACCACTCTCTGTGTGAAAAATGTTTTTCTCATCTCGGTCTTAAAAGACTTCCCCCTTATCCTTAAACTGTGACCCCTTGTTCTAGACTTCCCCAACATCGGGAACAATCTTCCTGCATCTAGCCTGTTCAACCCCTTAAGAATTTTGTACGTTTCTATAAGATCCCCCCTCAAATGTCTAAATTCTAGTGAGTACAAGCCGAGTCTATCCAGTCTTTCTTCTTATGAAAGTCCTGACATCCCAGGAATCAGTCTGGTGAATCTTCTTTGTACTCCCTCTATGGCAAGAATGTCATCAATGATTATTCTTTAGGTCCTTTGAAAAATATTTTGCTAACACTTTATCTGCACTTGCTGTCCACCTGATATAGTAAATATTATGTGCATTTGCTTGGGTCTTGATATGTTCAAATCAACAGAGGTTGGCTTTAAATATATGGCCACTTTCAGAGGATCCATTACCCTTTATGTTGTTTTGAGTCTTTCCATATCAATATATCTTTTCTCCTGAATTATTATCAAACTCAGAGATACATGCTATTATTTCTAAGCAAATATTTAACCATTTTTCTATTCTCTTCATTATAACTTTTTTTTATAATAATATTTTTATTAGAAGTAATCCATTATAACAACGGTATAACAACTTTTCAAATACACAACCAACTTATTTCAATAAGTATACAAATGTTACGAATAATTCTTATAAACTTCTATTTTTTAGAAAGTAGAAAAAGAAAAGAATAGATTTTAATCAATAAGAATAGTGATTAAATAATTTTGATTATATAGAGAGAGTTATTTTCATCTAATCCTGCCGGGTACCCAAATTATAACATTTCTGTCATTGATAGATTAGTAATGTTCTGCCACAACTAAGAGAGGTCTATTTCCAACAGCCGAATGTGGCAATAATCAATTATATCAGTATGCTACAGTTTGTTCCATCGGTGCTATGTTAATATTCTATGTAAACAGCTATTTCACACTGATGTTACACTCATGGATGGGAATCTTTGTTGGCACAGCTTTGCCGAGGATTTCAATAACTGTTTATTGCTAATATTAGTTCAATGAGATGGGGATCGTCAGCCTGGGAAGGCAGTCCATCTAGGAGAGGGAAAACTCTGATTTAAAAACTCCACTGCCTCGTGGCCATATTCAGTCATGGAAAAGGCTCCTGGAGTAAACCTCAAGAAAATCCAGAGTCGGAGCCTCTAAGGCAGTTTGTCGTTGTCTACAACCTTGCTCTGGCAATTCCTGCGACGGCGCTGGTGCCAAATTGTAACGGCCCTGTTGTTCCTTTGGATCGATCAACGATGTGGAGAGTGGGGACATGCTGCATGGGCAACAGCCTGTCCTCCATATAACATCGCCCAGGCTTACATCCGACCACACATCACCTGCAAACTAGGATGCATCACCCATGGTCAGTCATGACCGAAGGGGGCCTACTACTACTACTAGTTCAATCTGCCTCTGTCTTATAAAATTAAGAATTATTTGTTACTGTAAAATGTTTCATGTCGAGATTGCACATTCTAAAGAATCATATATAACAGAGAAAATATTTGTAAATCAAGAGATAACTGTATGCAAAATTATACAACTGTAAAGTTAGATGATCTGAAACATTTTAATGTTGTTTAGATGTGAATAATTCTCCACTAACTGATATACTTCACTTGGCTGAAAATTTGTCATCTTGGCCCAGCTGATGTGAACATCACAGAATAGGATCTATAGATGCAAGAATATCAGGTATTCTTAAATTCTTAGGAGCAAAATTAGGCTAATCGCCCCATCAGGTCTACTCTGCCATTCAATCATGGCTGATCTATCTTCTTCTCAACCACATGCTCCTGCCTCCCCCCCCCCCCCCCATAACCTCTGACACCTTACTAATCAAGAATCTGTCAATCTCTGCCTTAAATACCTATTGATTAGGCCTCCACAGCCATCTGTGGCAATGAATTTCACAAATTCATCACCCTCTGACTAAAGAATTTCCTGCTCATCTCCTTTCTAAAGGTACATCTTTTTAATCTGAGGGTATGGCCTCTGGTCCTAGACTCTCCCATGAGTGGAAACATCCTCTCCACATCCACTCTACCCAGGGCTTTCATGTATTCACCTGATCCTGTAGGAAAGGAAGTTTCTGCTGCCTTCAGACATAATTTATGCAACAAAGTTATTCCAAATGACATTAAAAAACAATTTTTTGATTATCTGTAATGAAATGAGAGATAAAGAACAAACAAATAGTTTGAGTAGACATGACATGAAGGGGAAGATACATGCCATGGTACTCCGTGTACTGCTAACCAGCCTTTCACCAGGTTAGCAGCCTAACAATAATGGTTGACGGTGAGATTTGATCCTAATAATTTTCAGACTGTTATACTGACATGCATCTAAGTAGACTCACAAAGCTGGCATTACTCAATGGGACAGGCAGCATCTCTGGAGAGAAGGAATGGGTGACATGTCGGGTTGAGACCCTTCTTCAGACTGAAGTACCTAGACCTAAAACTGCACCCATTCCTTCTCTCCAGAGATGCTGCTTGTACCGCTGAGTTACTCCAGTTTTTTGTGTTTATCTTCGGTTTAAATCAGCTTCTGCAATTCCTTCCTACACATTTCGTCTAAGTAGGTGCTGACTGATTGGTGAAAGGAACGTGTAAACTGTACTTTCCTTTAATAGGACATCCATTTTTCAAATTGTCTTGACACTGTATCACAGCCTATCTCCTCCACAGACCTAGCGATATGAAATAATTGCATTTTGCACCATTTGTTACATCCTGTAATTGTTGCTGAGAGGAGATATTAGCTCAGCCCTGAAGCAATCACATAGCACCATCTTTCTCACCACAACCACTGGCCCCTCTACAGTGAAATGTAAAATTTGAGGTTCCCATTCTATTGAGGCACTGGTCATTCATATACTTAAAGCTAAATAAAACAGATTGTAAGCTGTCACTGTTGTTTTGTAAATATGAACATGGCAGTTATGGGTATGAGATATCGGAGTCTATAATGAAAATCATAAATCTGCGGGGTTCTTTAATACAGAATAGAACACCCTGAAAGGAGAATAACCAGATTATGCAGACAAGATGGTTTTATGAAAGGAAAAGCGGGTGCTCATAAATCTGCGGGGGTTCTTTGAGGATCCAGCGGTATAGCAGAATAGAGCGGCGGCCCGGCTTAACGGGCACGGATGTGTTGCATTTAAATCTTTGGAAATCATTTAATAAGGTTTGGATGTTGATCAACAAGTAACAAATCAGAAATAGGAGAATTCAATTCAATATACTGAGCAAGATTGAGAATTGGTTTTCAGAGAGAAACCATCAATTGGGAATGAACAGATTATCTCATATCAGCAGGCAATCCATCTTATAACGATGTTGTTCAGCGATACATATGCCACTCTCTTGACTCTTGTTGTGACGGTACTGGAAAGACTTGACGAGGTGTGAGTATAGTTCTAAATTGCAGGTCTTCATTTTTGCTGGTCCTGTGGTTGCTGTTTCCAGTCTTCTTGATTAGTTTTTGACATTACAAGGAGTGAATAGAATTTCTGGCAATTGGCTTCTGAGTTGCTGGGCAGGAAAGAGGAAGCGTGATGGTTTATGTTGTTAGCTCTCCTGGCTGAACACAACAGTGACTGCTTCATCCTTTTCTATTCACATGTTTGGCCCTGCCATCAAAGATAATCATTATTTTGAGCATCTTCCTCCGCTAGCTCTTTAATTGTCCGTTCGTAACTAGATGTGGTAGCACTACAGTTTGTTATGCCACCTTTTAGTTCTGCTATTGAATGTTTGCGCTAGTTAGTGTACATGTTCTGTGTTGCAACTTCATGAAGCTGACATTTCATAACTTTTAGGTATGCTCCTGGCTTGCTCCCTTTGTTAAAACAAATTGATAGTGCAGCAAAGTGAAGTTATAGATTGTATACATTTTTGCTACAGCTGATGCCCCACTGTACCTCATGGGTGCCCCGAATATGTCCGATCTGTTCTGCATCCTTCTTATTTAACACACCTGTTGGAAATACTCAGCAGATCGAAAAGCAGCTATGGAAAGAGAAAAATGCTTATTCTTTGGTCATTTCATCAAAATTGGAAAATAAATTGAGCTATGTAGTACACACTGCCCAGCCAATAGTGCATTTGTTGACTTGGATGTTCACCATAATAATGGTTGGTGAATTCTTACAGAGAAAAAACCTCAGGAATAAATCTAATTAGATTCCTGCACTTCGAAGACAAATGCAAGATAAAAAGCCCTTAAGGTGCTGGACGTTTAGTTTAGAGATAAACTAACCCATCGGACCACCAAGCCCACACTGACCATCGATCACCCATTCACAGTAATTCTATGTTATCCCCCTTTCACATCCACTCCCTACATACTAGGGGGATTTTACTGAGGTTGATTGACCTATATTCCTCAATGGTTCAAAGGTTCCTTATTGTCACATGTGCAAATGCATGGTGAAATTATTTTCTTACATACAGTCCAGTGAAGTATTGCCATACCTAAGCATAGTCCCTGATTAGCAAAGTGTACAGAAATAGTTCACCGAGCCTGCATGGAAGAGGCGCCAGGTTTTGGCACCATTTTCAAAGGCCAGTTTGTGCTCTTAGTCTTATGAGCACTGAGTTAAGGGTCTCTAGCAGTGTGAGCTTAATCAACTGTGCCACTGTACCAGACAAGGTGGACAATACAAAATGACTGCTCAGGACTGCAGCTAGTGAAAATGCAAACTTCATAAAAGGCCTCCAAAAAGCTGAGAGAAGCAGAGGAGAAAAGTGCCTGTAGACTTGATTATGTCCACCTTTTAATGCACCAAATGCATTATTGGTTACTGTTACTGTTCCTGTATGTGTCACAAGAGTACGGAAGACGCTGCTGTCCAGCATAATGTTAAAACCACACAGCATGCTAATTACTGCCTTAAAAAGCCTGAAAATCATTAATGTGAGATAAACATAGTTTAAGTTGCAGACATGATAGAGGAAAGTAAAGCACTGTAGGCAGAGTGTTCAGAGAGCAAAAGGCAGGAGCTTGTGAGCAACAGGAGGAAGTCAGGGCAAGGTATCAAAAACCTAGAGGAGATGAAAATGCGAACAATTTTCTGAAGTTGTTAAAGGAATATGGAAGCAATGTTGTAAATTTGAATAAAATCCCTTAAATATTAATTATATGAAAGCATAGAATCCAGTTATGCGTCTTGTAATAAGGCAAGATTATGTTCATCAGACTTCATTGGAACAGCACAAGAGACTGAAATGGAAGTGAGACGGAGACTTCAATTGACCAGGGTCCCACTTGCAAACTATACAGAGCGTTTCTATAAAACACATGTCTAATCTGTGTTTAGTCTCACAATTGTAAAGGATCCCATATTATGAGCATTGAATGAATATCATATTGAAAGAAGTGCAAGTAGTGTACAAGGATACCATATTGAAAGAATTACAAGAAAATATCTGTTTCACAAGGAAAACATGCTTGGGGATCTGAACAGTGAAGGAAGGTATTCTGTTTTGCTTTAATCTCTGCAGATGCTGCTTGATTTGCTGTACTTTCTGCATTTTTCTGTTATTGCTCAAGGTGAAGCAGCTTCCTGTCCATGACATTCCAAACCACTTGTGATAATGACCAACCTTTTAGTCTTAAAATTAACATTTGTACTTATTTCAGTTATCACACATGAAGGATAGTGATGTAGCTGAGTTGCATGCAAAACTAGAAGCCCTCTGGGAATTGTATTCCAGCAAGATATTGTATCTTCATTAAAGGAAATAATAAAACTAGAAGTGAAAAGAATGTGGATGCTACAAAGTATTTGAACTTTCGAATCCTTAACATTGGTGCAAATAGCCACTTCCATTCCGACATCCCATTACTTGGACGGTTATTGTATGTGTTACCATTGATTATAGCCTTAATTTTCTCACTAACTTACAACTGTGGTCCAGTTACTCACATTCATGACAATTTCATTGTTGCAGAATGTATCACTCTCAAAGTAATGCTTCAAAGGTGCAGGGTGAAATCATTACATTAAGGATTCGTGGTTCACATAACAAAAATAGATTGCTTAGAATTCAGCCTAAAGTATGCTTTGTTTTTTCAATCACACAATAATAGAACATAATGGGTTGTCTATAGACAGAATGCCCAGACACAAAAGTATAGAATGTCACAAAACCCAGGGAAATCTGCATGTGTAATTTCACAAGTGAAGAAGATCAAGTAACACGGAAATGCCAATGTTCTTCCTTCATGTGTGAAATAATCTGCAGATGTTGCTGAATTCTGTGACGTGCCCTGTTAGTCTCATGCCAACGTTTATATTTTTGTACTCTGTTAAAATAAAGATCCAAATGGGTCTGCAAAATGTGTTTAACTAATTATAAAATGATTGCTTCACTTATTAATGTAATTATTTCAACCATATTTCTAGAATGATTGATTAGCTGCTCTCTCCTTTTAGTTTTCAGTCCTTTGGTTTGATTCTAAACACTCACATTGCCTTTACATCCCTCCATGTAAGTAATACTTGTGAGCCTAGATACCAGCCAAGTCTGCTCCTAAGGTAAATGGTACACATTAACTTTCAATCTTGTAAATAAAGCAGACATCATTGGGTTTGTCACTGGTTTAACATGCTGTTCAATTTTTGTTTAGATGAATGTCAATGGAAAATAAAGTTAGGTATAATGTTAATTAAAGTATCAATCTGCTATTTTTATATTATATTCAGCGTCTCATTGTGAATTGAATTGAATTATCCTTTATTGTCATTCAGACCTTTCGGTCTGAACGAAATTTTTGCAGTCATACATATAATAATAAATAACAAAAACACACAATAAACACAAATTTAACATCCACCACAGTGAGTTCCCAGGCACCTCCTCACTGTGATGGAGGCAAAAGTCTCTGTCTCTTCCCTCCTTGTTCTCCCTCTGCGCCGAGGCGATCCAGGCCTCCGATGTTGTGACCTCGCCGGGTGATAGTAGGCCCCGCAGCCGAATCCGAGCTCCGCGAACGGGCCGGTTCAAACTCCGTGGCCCGGGGTGATCGAAGCTGCTGCCCTCCAGTCCAGCAGACGAAGCTGTTGCCGCGGGAGTTACGGAAAAACAGTTCACCAATCTGTGACCTTCGAGCTCCCGACGATGTCGCCCACTGGGCCCGCGGCCGAGTCCACCGGGCCCGCAGCCCATGGCCGAGCCACCGAGATCGGGTCGCCGCCGTCTAAACGCCAGCAAGCCGCCTCAGCTCCGAAGTCGAGCTGCCGCTGGCACCGGAACTTGCACTACCTCGCTCGTTCACTGTGGAGGATTAGTATTAGGACAATGATTTTTATTTCTTCTATTTCCAACACTGTAATGTATCTGTTCCTGCTCTGGCAAAGATGAGCAGAGAGATTGAACCTGAGCTATCAGTGGGTGTGAATGATTGAGGAATGTGGAAGCTGCTCCAGTTAATATTTACAAGGACAACTTCCAAACTGTGATTTGATGAAGACCGGTTCAAAAGGTGCTGATTTACTTTCTTACCTTTTAAAAAGATGGTAAGCCACATCGGGCTTCAGGTAATTTTCAACAAATTAAATGAATGACAAAAATACCTAGTCTGATTAAAAACACAATACATTGTGGTAGTCCTGGCATTTTTAAGATGCTAAAATGCAGTAACTTCACATGTATAAGAAATAATAGAAAGATTAAACAAGAACTTACCATTTGAAGTTTGATCTTTATTTTATGAGAAGTTGGAGTGAGAGACTCCAGCCCGTGAAGAACCTGCCAGCCTTCATGCGAGTCAACCTTCAAAGCAACTGTATGAAACCACAGACCACTTACACCAAATTAAACTATAGAAAGATTAATAACGCTTGACTTACCGAATGATCTTTATGAGATTCAGTGTTGGGAGTGGAGGGCACATAGTCTCTCACTCCAACTTCTCATAACATAAAGATCAAACTTCAAACAGTAAGTTCTCATTTAATCTTTCTATTTTATTTTGAAGTCTCGTGACAAAATTACTTGAAGCCTTTGAAGCTCTGTAGTTTCATGCAATAAACCAATATGTATGTGAAAACACTACACAGATAAATCATAAATGGTAGAAAGGACATGGGCCATTAACAACATGATGCTAACTTTACATACATGTACAGCGCCATTAATTGGACCACAGTCCCAATTGCCTGTGAGTTGGACAATAGCTCATGTAGCACTGTTCGGAATTCTATCTGTAAATGTCAAGACATGTTCAACGACATTTTATAACTTGCAAGAGTGCATTCATCTGAGCCTCCTGCTGTTGCAAGAAAGTAATTAAAGGGGAATATCCATTCTATTGGCTGCTGACAAGCCAGCCCCCTGGTAGAGTGAGACTTGAAATTATTTGTATTCACTCCTGATTTCAGCTGCTTATGCTCTATCCATCTTGAAATAGTCTGCACCGACAATCTCTTGTGAAAATATTATATAACTATGAAGAAACTTTTCCTTCATCTCATAGGTTCTTAGTAACCTCAGTGCACCTTTTCACATAATAAACACCCCAAATCTCCGATCTGGTGGGTATGCTGTCATCTCCAACTTGTACCCAACCGTGCCTGCTCTGCGTTATGAGTTCATTCACATAAAATGCTACCCTCTTGTCAGATATGACCGAGTGATCCAGACGGAGATTGTGTAATGACTGTGCTCTTCGTGCTGAAATCAGTGTCATAAGCATGACTAACTTAAGAGTAACTGCTCCAACGTTAGGGATACAGCTGATGATAATCTGCATAAAAATGTGTACTGATTACACATTCCACACTACTTTGTATCTCAGCTTTAGAGTGTTCATTTAAAAGACACCTTCCATAACCTTAGTCACCAGTGGGTGAGAACCAATCGTTTATTGTCCCACTTTTCTAGTACTAGATACGATGACAAAGCAGTACGAGCAGTGTTAAATGCGCTACAACATAGTCGCTTCTCATAAACCCAAACTGAAAGAAACCCACAAACCTCTGCTACTTCTGTTTAAAAGTAGCCCACATGTGTCTCTTCACAAAATTTTCCATACAAGCATGCAGTGATAGGTGCACGAGAGATAGGTTGAACTGGCCACTGCTCGTGTGTGCGAGCAAATATAGGAGTTTCTTTCAGCTGACTTATTTATAATGGAAGCCCTGGTGAGTAGGCCAATTTGACACAACTATAATTCATGTTGCCTCGTCTTGAATTATCTTTGGAGGCATCTTCTGATTAATACCCTGAGTCTTATCTGTGGGTAGGGTCAAAGACATATCTGCAGAGTTTATGACAAAACCTAAATATGTAATAGATAATGCCGGCTTTAGTGTGGACTTTCCTGGATGAATAACAAACCCTAGATATTCTAGGAGTGCCTTGGTAGCTGAAACAGCTCAGTCTGTGGCACCTGATCTCTTCCCTAGTATAAGCATGTCCTCTATAAATTCCATGACAAAATGCCCTTTAGATCTGAGTAGGGCAACATTGACTTTAGAATCTTTGTAAATAGCCCAGGGCTGATCTCAACCCCTTAGGTAGAGCTTAAAATTGCCACAACTGGCCTTGCCAGATAAACCTAAGATATATCCTGTGACTCTCGTGTATTGATATGGAGTAGTATGCATCTTCAAGATCGATTGAGGCCCTAAAGCAATCCTCAGCTATTTTGCTGAATGAAAAATATCCATCTTAAAATGGTTATATTCCAAGCACATGTTCAGACTAGCCAAATCCTGGAATGATTTGACATCCTCCACTTTTCTTCAACTTTGAGAAGATATCGGAAATATACCCCTCTTGTTCATGGGCAGACTGCTCAATCCTTTTGTGAAATTTCTCTGTTTCAACTTGAATAGCCATAGTTTCCTCTTTAGACCGTATGTACGGAAGTCTTGGCTTCTCTTGCCGCGAAAGAAATTGATCAGCCAGAAACTGAATCTTATAACCGTTTATGATTTGTAAAATGAAAAGATCGGAGGTTATCTGTCCCCATCTGTTTTTGAAGAGTCTCAACCTATCTCTGACTTGAATATCATCAGCACATCTCATGCGACTGATGGAATAATATTTGCATACCTCAACGGCCTCCACCTCTTTGTCGCTTTGCTGTCCATGACGAGACAGACGGTGGCTGTAGATGTGATCAAGGCAGTTTCGAAGAAAGCACTTGCTATAAAAACCACCAAGGCTGCCAATAAAATAATAGACAAAAGGTGATTATCACCGCCAGCCACCAAGATCCAGCAACCCCTGACACTGACTCCGCCAAAAATGGCCTTTGTCAGTTGATCAATAGAGTCAACTGACCCTAGACTTTGCTCTGTCCCCTTGTCTCTGGCATCGTGGTCTGCTGGGGAACGATACTGAGTATGTGGAGTGCGCTGCCTCCATGGTGAGCGCTGAAAACCTGCGAATATAAGTCCTCTGGCTTGGTGCTAATTGTGTAGGCCTGGTGCTCCAACCAGCTTCAGTGTAGCGGTATCTGCCGCATGCTTGGTAGGGATGATATGCACGCAGGTAAACGGGAGTCTTACCCACAAAGGGTGTCTTTACTATACCCACCGCAGCCTTGAATTCCTCTTGCAAGTCTATTACTTGCTTTCCCAAGTCTTCTGCAAGAGATACTAGCAGACTGCACATACTAGCCTTGCACAAAATTAGCATATATTGGTTTGATCTCAGGCTGACACCATCCTAACACAATTGAGCTCAAACTGTGCATTACACAAAAGTGCTAAGGCATCTACTGCAATTCAGACAGCTGAGTTCCCTACACTGACCTTGCAAAGGCCGTAATCCTTCTTTGAGAAATCTCTGAACTCGCTGGAGTTTAAAGTCTTTTGGCATTGTTTTGCCCTTCAGATAGCCCCAAATGGTGGCATTAACCTACGGACCTCCAGTATCTGTCAGAAATCAGGACTAGCATACTTTTCACCAGTGTCCTGCATGATCTTCTCAATCAACTGATGAGAAGTCAAGTAACCAAATGCTATTTGCCAGTTCTTCCTCTAACGGTTCTCCTATCCCCGAAGTGATGGCAACTTTAGTCACAAGTGCCAGCAGATCCTTATAAGACTTAAGTTGAAGCAAATCATCCACTTGTGGGAATTAGAGTTCACTGTCAACTACCCCACAGCCAGAGTCTCCATGAATAATCCTCAAAACAACCCTCCTCAGAGTGGGAGATATCATAATGCAACCCTGAAACAGGTATTGCTGCCGTAGACATCTGACTGGAACTACCTGTCTCGGTTGCCAGTGTGCGCAACACATTCCATTCGACCAGCCTCCCAATCAGGATTTCCACTATTGCGAGCCTACAGATGATATCCTCAATGGATGTTGAGGCAGTACCTTCCTGCCCAATATTGTCCTTTTAGAAATTTTGCCCTTTTATCCTTGGCCTTCTCTGAACTTGGGTGGCCAAACTGCTCCCTTACAGAGCTTTTGTCCTTCCTCACTCTTGTGGGCAGCATGATAACCTCAATCATAGGTGTTGAGGCAGTGCTTCCCTGGCCAATATGGTCCATTTGGACAGTCAGTTTTGAGTTGGTCAACCCTGAACCAGTGTAGACAAGCTGCTCCTTTTTGGAGCTTTGCAGGCCACCCTGCCAGATTCTCTGAGCCCGGTTCCGACAAGCTGCTCCATTTAGAAAATTTTCAGAGATTGCTGTGCAGGCCACCCAGCCAGCGTCTCTGCGCCCGGGTCGCCAACCTGCTCTTTTTCAAAACCAGTGGAGGATACAGCATAGACAGACTATGCTGCCCGTGTTTCCGAGCCCGGGTCACCAGGCTGATCCATTTCGGAGCTTTCACGGAGATTAGTAAGCAGACCTTACCTGCCACCCGGGTCGACCACCTTATCTCAGGATGGCTCAGAACATACACGACAGGTTATTGTGAAATTCCGGGACATTGCTAATATGGAAGAGGTTATGAGGAATATCAAATATGGTGTGCCTCTGATGTATGGTGTAACTACTTTTAAGATCTTCAGAGACTACCCTAAGGAAATTATACAAAAACTAAATCAATTCTCCAAGGCAAAGCAGGCTCTCCAAGGATATAAGGAGGTCAGATATGGTGTTTACTACCCAACTAGAATGCGCATCTCCTACAAAGAACAGCAAAAATCATTCACACATCCCGAGGAGGCATACAAATATGCTCTAACCATCGTGGAACAGAAGGACTAGCTGGAAAGGTTGGACTTTTTGGACACTCTCTCTCTTTACTATTGCAACCAGAATGGTGGCACACTGCCCAAAGAAGGAACTTTGTTTAGACGTCTTATCGGCGGAATGCTAACTCAAGGACACACTCTGTTCCAAGAGAAGCTGGAAAAAGATAATCAACTAAAGCAGAGCTCAACAACAGACTATATGATATTGAATGAATAACCTAAATGATATAGCATTAATTTCCTTAACAATATTAACATAGAAATAGTAATGAATGCTAATCAGAAATGCAGAAATGGGGATTTTCAAATGAACACTTTAATTTAACCTAATAATTCTTAAGTAGATTTATAACCGGGGCGTGAGGGGATGAGGTGAGCTACTGGCTTAGTTCCAGAGCCAGAAATAGGTTAACCCCTTCATCTAATAGTCGATGATCTTTGAGGTTAAAATATACGCTTAACACTCAGTAGACAAAAATTATAGTTATATCCGGAAATACCTAGGAGATTGACATATATTCTGTAAATGGGCACTATACTATAAAATGGTTTGATTTTTTTAAACTGGTCCCGTTCCAATATGTTATGATTAATTGAGGGAGCGGAGCTATTTGTTTGTTTTATATCGACACGGAAGTCAATAAAATGTTTTTTCCTACCTACAGGTGGGTCACTTGTTACAGTGCCGACAAGCTCAGATACTGTATTCTCACTTGCATTAGTTTTTTTTAATCATTTTCACAATTAATCACAAGTGTGTTTTTTTATTCAAGGACTATCGCAAAGGGAATCTACTAACTGAACATTGTAGGGTAAATGATCCCCTTATATCCAAAGACCTGAGGTACGAATGCACCGCAAGACACATAGGTATTAAATCTATTCAAAATGCAAGACGATAACCAAAATAAACTGGGAGGAATCTCATTTTGTAGTTGGAACGTTAGGGGTGTTAACGAACGCATTAAAAGGGGTAAGATTCTAGTGCAGCTGGAAGCATACAACACAGATATTGCCTTTTTACAAGAGACGCATCTTAAACCTCAAGACCAAGCTAGATTGAGGGCGAACTGGATAGGACAAACTTTTCACTCGTCATATACGTCGAAATCTAGAGGGACGTCTATTATTATTCACAAAGGCATTCCATTGAAACCCAAAAATACCTTAACAGATAAGGACGGGAGATATTTGATAGTTACCGGGGAGATCCACGCTGCCCCAATTACCTTGGTAAATATATATGTGTCCAACTTTGACAACCCGCACTTTTTCAATAAAATCTTGAATATAATTGCAGAGTATAACTACCAAAATGTCATAATCGGTGGAGACTTTAACTGTGTCTTAGACACTTACTTAGATAAATCCAATCAAAAACAAAGCGGTATTACGAAATCCAAAACTAGCGAACTTCTAAACACATACATAAAACACACAAACATAACAGATGTCTGGAGGATTGTAAATCCGACCGGCAGGGATTACTCATTCTATTCTATGGTACACAAGACATATTCACGAATAGATTATTTTTGGTGGATACAAAACTAATACCCCACACTTCTAAACCAAACTACCACACAAATACGATCTCAGATCACTCCCCAATAACTTTTTTTTTTAAATGGAAGGGAGTGCAGAGAAGGTTCACCAGACTGATTCCTGGGATGTCAGGACTGTCTTATGAAGAAAGACTGGATAGACTCGGTTTATACTCTCTGGAATTTAGGAGATTGAGAGGGGATCTTATAGAAACTTACAAAATTCTTAAGGGGTTGGACAGGCTAGATGCAGGAAGATTGTTCCCGATGTTGGGGAAGTCCAGGACAAGGGGTCACAGCTTAAGGATAAGGGGGAAATCCTTTAAGACCGAGATGAGAAAGACTTTTTTCACACAGAGAGTGGTGAGTCTCTGGAACTCTCTGCCACAGAGGGTAGTTGAGGCCAGTTCATTGGCTATATTTAAGAGTGAGTTGGATGTGGCCCTTGTGGCTAAGGGGATCAGAGGGTATGGAGAGAAGGCAGGTACGGGATACTGAGTTGGATGATCAGCCATGATCATATTGAATGGCGGTGCAGGCTCGAAGGGCTGAATGGCCTACTCCTGCACCTAATTTCTATGTTTCTATGTTTCTATGTTTCTATGTTTCTATGAATGACTAAGAACAAACCGTTTTGGAGGTACAATCCCCAAATTTTAAAAGTCCCGCAAGGGAGTACATATTTAAAAGAGCAAATTCACCTGTTCTTCAAAATAAACTACACGACAGACATATCACCTACATTATTATGGGAATCTTTTAAAGCATTTATTCGAGGCGTGATAATTTCATATCAAGCTTTTCAAAATAAGAAAAATAAGAATGAACAAAGACAACTAGAAGAACAAATTAGACAACTAGACATAGAAAACGCTAAAGACCCCACTACGGATAAACATAATAGAATAATAATACTGAAATTCAAATTAAATAAACTATTATCAGAGAAAATCATAAGATTATTACAAATTACAAGACAGGAACACTTTGAATTTGGGGATAAGCCCCATAAACATTTGGCACGTTAGTTAAAAAAACGAGAAAAGGATCACACAATTTTAAAAATTAAATCAGACAAAGGGGAAATATTGACCTTGCCGAGTGAAATTAATAAAAGATTTGCACAGTTTTACGAGAATCTGTATACATCTAAAACGATAATGGACACCAACAAAGTTACAGAGTACTTGGATAATTGTAACCTTCCTAAATTAGAGTTGCAGGAACAAGAGGAATTGGGAGCACAAATCTCAAATAAGGAAATGGAAGAAACAATAATCTCATTAAAAAATGGAAAAACACCAAGTCCCGACGGATTTAGTAACGAATTCTATAAAGGTTTTTTTTTTAATTTTTAAAAAAATATATTTTTATTAGAAGTAATTACATATTAAGAAGAAATAATATAAAATCAAAGAAAAAAAAGAAAATATTATCGTCACATACATTCTTAATATTTTTAAAATTTACAGTCAATCTTATTTGTACTTCTATATTTTTTTAATTTTATAACAGTAGGAAATAAAGATAGATAATAAAGAGAAAAAGAAATAAAAAAGAGATAAATTAAATGAGTGGAGTATTAAACAAGATATTCTTCATTGGAGATATATTCATGATCTATTGTATATAATTCTTCATCTATTTATTCATTCAGGCTTCAGTCATGGCCTTGAACCGGAGAATTCTATAAAAGTTTTAATTACCTCCCGCCTACAGAACATGTATACTTATGCCTTCAAAGCACAAATACTACCTGAAACACTAGCAGAATCCATGATCACACTAATACCTAAGAAAGATAAAGATGTGGAAGAACCTGGATCATACAGAGCTATTGCGTTGCTAAATACAGATCAAAAAATATTAGCGAAAATACTGGCTAGAAGACTTAGTATATATGCTAGTAAATTAATACATCCGGATCAAACGGGGTTTATCCCTAAGAGACAATCATTTAATAATTTGAGACGTCTGTTCAATATAATGCATTCACACCAAACTGAAGATCAAAAACTATCAATCATATCGTTGGATGCAGAGAAAGCATTCGATCAGGTCGAATGGGATTATATGCTCAGGGTATTACAAGAATTTCAACTGGGAGAGAATTTTATTCTATGGATTAAATTACTATATAATAAGCCAATGCGCAGAATATTAACAAACAATAATTTATCTACGAAATTTCATTTGTCAATGGGAAACAGACAAGGATGTTCATTATCACCGTTGTTATTTGCCCTCATAATTGAACCGCTAGTGGAAAGAATCAGAACTCATCCGAATATCCATGGATATAAAACAAAATATTCCAATAATAAAATATCACTATACGCTGACGACGTACTATTGTACATCACAAAACCTCATATTACTATACCAAATATTTTAAAATTAATAGAGGACTTCGGATCATTTTCAGGATATAGAATAAATTGGAATAAAAGTGAAATCATGTCAATAAAACCAAAAGACTCTATGCATCCTTTACAGTTTCCTTTCAAAATAGCTACAGAAAATTTTAAATACTTGGGCATCGAAATTACTAGAAGATATCAACATATGCTTGACGAAAATTATAACCCTCTACTTAAGAAACTATGTAACCTGATTACATTTTGGAAAATGCTTCCGAATGTCCTTAATAGGCCGAATAAATGCCATAAAAATGATTTTCTACCACAAATTTTATACCTGTTCCAATCTATCCCAATATATTTACCCCCAAATTTTTTTAAAAAACTGGTATCACAAAGATATCACAAATTTTATTTGGGATTATAAATCCCACAGAATACAAAGAGCTCATCTGAATAAACCCAAAGTAGTAGGGGGATTAGCACTCCCCAACTTTATGTATTACTACTGGTCTGTAAGTATCAGAAACATGATCCAATTGCTGGATAACTCTCCCCAACAATCGGATTGGACGATTATGGAGAGAGAGGATTGCACTCCTTATACTATTGGAGCAATCCTTCTCTCTCCAATATCGATGAATAATATAAATTACAACAATAATCCAATTATATACAGTACAATCAGAATTTGGAAACAAATAAAACACAATCTAAAATTAAGAAATGTATCTCTCTTATCTCCTATCGGTAAAAACCCCTCATTTAAACCTTCAACTATAGATAAAGCATTTATACAATGGGAAAGAGCTGGAATTAAAATCTTCGGAGATGTGTATGAATCGGGAAAACTGTTGTTCCATTGTTTAAAAAGGGTTCAAAGAATAAACCTAGCAATTATAGACCTATTAGTTTGATGTCAGTGGTGGGCAAATTAATGGAAAGGATACTTAGAGATAATATATATAAGCATCTGGATAAACAGGGTCTGATCAGGAACAGTCAACATGGATTTGTGCCTGGAAGGTCATGTTTGACAAACCTTCTTGAATTTTTTGAAGCGGTAACTAGGGAAATTGATGAGGGTAAAGCAGTGGATGTTGTCTATATGGATTTCAGTAAGGCCTTTGACAAGGTTCCCCATGGAAGGTTGGTTAAGAAGGTTCAATCTTTGGGCGTTAATGGCAGAGTAGCAAGATGGATTCAACAGTGGCTGAATGGGAGATGTCAGAGAGTAATGGTGGATGGCTGTTTGTCAGGTTGGAAGCCGGTGACCAGTGGGGTGCCTCAGGGATCTGTGTTGGGTCCACTGTTGTTTGTCATGTACATCAATGATCTGTATGATGGGGTGGAAAATTGGATAAGTAAGTATGCAGATGATACTAAGATAGGTGGTGTTGTGGATAATGAAGTAGATTTTCAAAGTCTACAGAGAGATTTGGGCCATTTGGAAAAGTGGGCTGAAAGATGGCAGACGGAGTTTAATGCTGTTAAGTGTGAAGTGCTACATCTTGGCAGGACATCAAAATAGGAAGTACATGGTAAATGGTAGGGAATTGAGGAATGCTGTGGAACAGAGAGATCTAGGAATAACTGTGCATAGTTCCCTGAAGGTGGAATCGCATGTAGATAGGGTGGTACAGAAAGCCTTTGGTGTGCTGGCCTTTATAAATCAGAGCATTGAATATAGGAGTAGGGAAGTAATGTTAAAATTGTACAAGGCATTGGTAAGACCAATTCTGGAGTATGGTGTACAATTTTGGTCGCCTAGTTATAGGAAGGATGTCAACAAAATAGAGAGAGTACAGAGGAGATTTACTAGAATGTTGCCAGGGTTCCAGCAACTATGTTACAGAGAAAGGTTGAACAAGTTAGGTCTTTATTCTTTGGAGCGCAGAAGGTTAAGGGGGGACTTGATTGAGGTCTTTAAAATGATGAAAGGGATAGACAGAGTTGACGTGGATACGTTTTTCCCATTGAGGGCAGGGAAGATTCAAACAAGAGGGCATGACATGAGAATTAAGGGACAGAAGTTTCGGGGTAACGTGAGGGGGAACTTCTTTACTCAGAGGGTGGTGGTGGAATGAGCTTCCAGCAGAAGTGGTGGAGGCAGGATCGATTTTAACATTTAAGAGTAAAGTGGATAGGTATATGGACGTGAAGGGAATGGAGGGGTATGGTCTGAGTGCAGGTAGATGGGACTAGGGGAAAACAAATGGTCGGCACGGACTTGAAGGGCTGAGAGGGCCTGTTTCCATGCTGTAATTGTTATATGTTATATGGTTATTATCATGATATGTCTCCAGATTTACTGGAAGAGGGTAATGAATACAAAGCCAGAATCAGCAAACCTAATATCATATATATATATATATATATATATATATATATATATATATATATATAATATTATTCTAAATGCAGAAATACCAACAACAGATGGTATCAGGAGAGACTGGGAAAAATAATTCAGTATAAAAATTCCCAAAGAAAGGTGGGAAGAATATTTATTAAACGTGCATAAATGTTCAATTAATGTAAGACACACCTTAATACAATTTAAAATCATACACAGATTATACTATTCAAAAACTAAAATAAGGAAACCTTTTCCCAACGTCTCACCTATATGTGATAAATGTCAATGTGAAGAAGCTAATATATATATCACACTCATTTGTCTTTTGTACAAAAATTCAAACATTCTGGACTGAAATTTTTGAGCCCGGGTTGCCAACCTGCTCTTTTTCAAAACCAGTGGAGGATACAGCATAGACAGACTATGCTGCCCGTGTTTCCGAACCCGGGTCGACCACCTTAACAGAGCTTCAGCACAGTTCCTTTTGCAGGCCATGCCCGTTCACATCTTCGGCTCCACGCTTGCCAAACTGCTCCCTTTCGGAGCTTTAAACGGAGTTTACTGTGCAGGTCGCGCCTGCCAGCGTCCTGAACCTGGTGCGACAGGCTGCTCCTTCGGAGCCTTGGTGGAGCTCACTGTGCAGGTCCCGCCTGCCAGCATCTCTGAGCCTGGTGCGACAGGCTGCTCCATATCAGAGCCTTGGTGGAGATTACTGTGCAGGTCACGCCTGCCAGTTACCCCGAGACCAGCTGGCCGCCTGCTCCCTTCTGGAGCTTCAACGGTGGTAGCTGTACAGGTCGCGCCTGTCAGCCTCTCCGAGCCTGCTGCATCTTTTTCAGAGCAGCGGGCTGTTCCTGAAAAAAAAAACACCTTACCTGCATTTTCGAATGTATCCGAATCTTGAATGCAAACCAAAACCGAATGCAACCATGCAACGACGTATTGACGTGCATGCGGGCTGGCGGGTTCTTCACGTAGTCTCGTCACGAGACTTCGAAATAAAATTGTCCATTTTCAAGCATAAAGCACACACTAAAAATGGAATCTATATGGAAGCCAGAAATGACTTTGTTTATCCAGCATCCTTGTAATATCTATCTACTGGTAGATTTAGCAAATAAAACTTCACAGTATTAGTGAATACATGCATATCTTTGATTTTGCTAAAATAACTCCTCAAATGTAGCTGAGGCATATTAAGTATTTTCGTATTTCAATTTCCTCGTAACATAAAGTAAATATGCCAATCAAATAAAAAAAGTAATTAGCTTTGTCCTTGACAGTACAATGTGGTAGTTGGCACAATGGAGCTATAATTAATTACAAACTCCATGTTATATGGTGCAAGTATGACCAATGACCACAGGAATGCATTCACCATGTGGTGATTAATCTGCAAACAATGAGTAAGACACAATGAACTTTATAAGAAGAGGGTGGCACCAAGTTTCAGCAATAGAAATGCAGAACAGAAATCCTTTGCATACTTTACATAAAACATTTAATATTTAAGAATTCATGATAGCATGAACAAGAATACTAGGTTACGTTCAACTCTAATGCCAGGAATGATGGTAATATATCAACACTGGAGACCTGAGAATTGGTCATACCGATTCCTCATCCATATCATGTTTCATCAATAGGGTGTGAATCCAGAGTTTAATTAGGTATTGACACAAAGCTGAAAGTGAAAGAAGAATCCGAGATTTATATTGCAGAGACCATGGGTCCATTCTGCCTGTGCCAGCACCTTGAAAGAGTTACCTCACACATACATTTTCTGTGGAGCGTCAGAGGCTGAGGGGAGATCTAACAGAAGTTTATGAAATTATGAGAGACATAGATATGGTAGACAATCAAAAGCTATGGTGTAAATGTAAATGCTTTTAATAGGCTTTTAAAAGGCACAGGAACATCTAGGTACTGGAGGGATATGGATCACCTTCAGGAAAAAGTGATTAATTTAATTTAGTACCATGACACAGATATTGGGGGCCAAAGGGTCTGTTCCAAAAGTGTTCTATTCTATGTCTATGTTAACACTAGTTCACTGCTTTTTCTGCATGTGTAAATTCACATGTGAAGAAGATTAAGTAACACAGAAATGCTAATGCCAGGTGCTCATGTTTTCTCCCACATCTCAAAAGCGTGTGAGTTTGAGGGTTAATTGCCTTCTGTAAATTGTCATTAGTTTGCAGGGAGTGGATGTAAAAATGGAATAGCATAGAACTAGTGTGATTGGGATTTCGATGGTCAGTGTGCACTCAATAAGCCAAAGGGCCTGATTCCATGTTGTATGTATATCTAAACTATACTGGAGAACTGTGTACAACTATGGCTACCACCTACAGGAAAGATGCAGAGCTGATCTAAAGGGACATTACCACGGCTGGAGAATAATAGTTACAAGAAGTCGCTGTGGTGTGATTTCTTTGGAACAAGGACGGCTGATGGAAAATTTAACAGTAATGCATAAAGTTATGAGAAGCCGAGGTAGTGTAAATGGTAAAGGCTACTTCTCTTTATAGAGTGGTTATTAATGAGGGAACTTAGATTTAAATTAATTGATAAAGACTTTGTAGGAAGTTGAGAACAAATAGTTTCTCTCAGCAAATTGTGGTTGTCTGCAACTCTGTGCCCAAGAGGTATTTGTTTTACAAGAAGATTGAGGCTGGATTTAGAAAGTTTATTTTCTTGAAGCCTACTGAGAACAGAGCCGTTTCGGAAACCAACCAATCCAGTCATAGAACAAAATAGTGATGAAAGATAAGCCCTCAAAAGCATCATGACACTTGATGACTTTGAGGAGGAAAACTGTCTACCTTATACATCCAATTATATATTTTACTGCATAAATAATGTGCATGTTGGAAACAACATGAAAAAAGTATTGGTCAAGAACCTGCGCCATAACTGCAGGGCTATGGGTCAAGAGTGTAGAACTAGGATTAGCTTAAAGTCCACTTTTGGGTGGCAGGGACGTGAGGAGCTATGATTCTGTGCATCTCCCTAAGATTCAATAACATCCATGCTAAGCATTATTTTTAGTTTCCTCGAAGCAGCTGAAGGGCAGCTAGTTACTCAACACTTCCCCTCTGAGTTCTGTTTTTTGTGGTTTTGTTTAACCTTCTCTGGAAGAAGAAAAGCAGATGTAAGCAACCCATGTTGTTGGAAGTACTTTACGTTGCTTTAATGGTTTGGCTAATGGGCCTGTAATCCAAGGCCTCGATGAATTATGCAGAAGACATGAATTAAAATTAAACTAGTAAAAATGATAATGAAGTTGCTGTCTGAAGAAGGGTCTCGACCCGATACGTTGCCTATTTCCTTCGCTCCATAGATGCTGCCTCACCCGCTAAGTTTCTCCAGCATTTTTGTCTACCTATGAAGTTGCTGCATTGACTTTCAAAACACAACAAGTTTCCATCATATACCCTACCTTACCTTTATTTACAACATTGCGGTGTACTCTTACCTCTCTCTAGAATTTCTGGCCAAATCATTCTGTTGGTCATTCACCATCTTCTCAGGGTAAGGAGGAAATGTGAAGGAAATAGACATTGCCAGCCTAAGCAACGCCCTGAGAATATGTTGTTTAAAGGAGCAGTGTAGATGTAACTACATGGACAAGCAATGTGTTAATATACTGTGAAGCATCAAAAGTGAGTTGATTGATTAGACTTTAGACTTCAGACTTTAGAAATAGAGCATGGAAACAGACCCTTTTGGCCCACTGAGTCCACACTGACCAGCAATCACCCCATACACTTATAGGTAGGAAACCGGAGCACCCGGAGAAAACCCATGCGATCACAGGGCGAATGTACAAACTCCATACAGGCAGCACCCATAGTCAGGATCAAACTTGGGTCTATAGAGCCTTAAGGCAGCAACTTTACCTCTGCGACACGTGGCAAAGTGGTCATGAATGGGAACCATGTTAATGAATGAAACGTTGTGTGATTTTCAGGAGGTTGTTGTGTTGGATCGTGCTCAACAGAAGTACCAAAGTTCCATCGAAAAGTAAGTAAGCTAAAGTAATGGGAAAGATTGATCTGATGTCTGACAGCATCCTGCAGTGAATGCGTGTGCTAGCTTTCTGGCTGCCCTAAATTTCACGGGCATGTTTCACGCACCCAACATAGTGGGTCATTTCTTGATGCAAGGCTGGCTGTGAGCAGTAGGAGCACAGGCTCCACACATGGACAAAAAAAAAGCAAACGATAATCTATTTAAAAATGTAAGAAACTAAAGATAACTAATTACAACTAGTCTGTGAATTTAAAAAAAAAACACAAAACATACCTAAGTTTACTGTTCCACATTAGTCAGTGAGCAAGAAATGAATGGTGTGCTGGATGCACCAGCAATGGTTGGGGCCAGATGTGATGTATGTCTGGCTGATCACCCCAGCAAGCAATGAAAATGTAACCTCAAATACCCAACTTCTGCCCTGTAGAACGCAGGCCTGGAAGTCTGGAATACATTGCTGAACTCTCTGCAACCAGCTGCAAGATCTATAGAGAGCCCAGAGCAAGCTGCTGTGTGAGCACTGAAGCATGGCAATATAAAATGAACCTCTAAAACCCTTTCTGCTTGAAGTACGGTCTGAGATACTGACAACAGAAATGAAATAGAAGATAAAAGAACTTCAAACTGAGCATCTGACTGAAAAAGAAGCATCTTTAAAATCATTTGGTGCTTTATTTGGCCTAAATATTTATCATTGCAGCCAGCAGATGTTTAAGTATCCTTTCATTTGATAAAGACTTTGGTGATGTAATTGAAGGCAATGTTCAATGACTGATGCTGCTTCCTTCCCTTCTGCAGACCAGTCCACTGTACATGAGCTGGATAAAATCCATGCTGCGATTCAGGCAGCAGCTCTTTGACTATTGGGAGGGGGTGGTGAGGACTCAGGCTGCGACTATCCTTATGGCTTTTGTAGTGACCATAATTGGATGGCCACGATCACGGCATCTCTGAAATCCCAGGCATATCCGCTTCCTCCTCCCAGATGTGGGAGGTGAGGTTGTGGATTTCTGACTGAAGTTCCACACTGCCATGTCTCAGAAACAAAGCCTTGTTGTTATAAGGTCGGCATATGTCTTTTACAACTTTTTGCCTGCAATGGATGGTAGCATGGCTGAATCAAATCATAGTGCTCTGGGATGAACTAATAGCATTCACATCAAGTATTCTTCAAAGTGTTCCCTCCATACTTGATAGCAGAGTTACAGTCATACAGCATGGAAACAATCAGTTCAGTCCAACTTGTCCATGCTGACCAAGATGTCCCATCTACGCTTGTCCCACCTGCCTGCAGCCACGAAAACACACCAACACCTGCCATGTATATGTTTTCTAATTGTGACGATAATCAATATCAAAGGCTCAAACACAATACAAAACCTTTGATACGCTGGGCAGCAGTGGTCCATTCCTCTTCTGTAATCTACTGAGACATGAATTACCTGTGGCAGGCATCTTAAGGCACTGGAGAAATATCACCAATCCAGTCTTCAGAAAATTCATGTAATACATTGGAAGATAAGTGATTCAAAGTCAATAACATCTCCCAGGCCAACATTCCCACCATCAAGGCTTTCATTACACTCAATTGGCTTCATCAGTCAAACCAATTCACATGCCCAACATCAGATTTCTGAAACAGACATTCTGTTCTTTTTTTTTTTTTTTTTTTTTATTTTTGTTAGAAGTAAGTACAGTAGTCTGGTACTTAAGTACCTAATACATAAATACATATTTTCATTCTTGTACAACTTCATACTTTTGGTTCAATAATAAAAGAACAGTGAGAGAAAAAAGAAATAATGGGAAGATTTTAACAGATGGACAGAGGAAAAAACTCAAGCAGTTCCCATAGCTTACTTAAGAAAAGTAACATCCACAGCAACCTATAATCCATGGCCTTCCAAAGTGGGGAAAGTACGTTCTGGATGACATTGAGAACTTTGAATCCAAGCATTGTGAACACATAGAGACCCAACATAAACAGTGGAAAGAGCACACCAGTTCCCAAACCTTCTGTGAAGCATCTTCTGCTCTCTTTGTGGCAAAATCTGCAGATCCCACAGTAGTCTTCTCAATCCATTGAACTGGAGTGGAAACAGGTTATCCTCAATCCTTAACAAGCACCTAAGAAGAATACTTCCCAGAGTTAAACACGTTACTTGAAAGGCTGTTTTTTTTCAGACTTGCAAATGTTTTTGGGATTTCAATATCAATGCCTTATAACTGCATAACAGTGAAAGGAGAAAGCTATTACTGAGGTTACTAGCAGGCTATGTTGCTCAGTAGTTCTCTGCTGCCTGTTTGTGTGGTTGCCCATTTGAAAGGACAATGTTGGCTGTGGAAGGTAGTAGAGACACAGAGAGTGATAATACTGTATTCATAACTTGTTGCAGAATGATGGGGAAGTTTAGGGGAGCGGATCTGAATAAATAACTTTCAGGAGACAGGTAGAGAGAGGAAACAGTGTAAATATTATTTTTTAAATGTTTGCACCCTTACCAGCTGCAACCAAATAAGTGGCTGTAAAGCTTGCTCATCAGCCTCTATCTGTGGAGGATTCAGACAGATCACTACTTCTGCAAACATGTCCTGAGTTGCCTTGTATAGTAGATATTACTATTCAGCATCCAGATAATTTCCTTAGGGGATGAATAATGGTCAATAACTTTTTCCTATTTCTCATTTAATTAGCTTTTTTTTCTCTCTTAATTATGTTTTTGTACAAATGTCTTGTGTTTGAACAGTCTTCTTTCTTTTAGTTGTGTGTGTAATTTATGTATGATTTATGTGTGATTTGTTTTGTGTGTTGGCTGCGTGTATGTGCCTGTAATGCAAGCAAGATTTTTCATTGTACCTGTAACTCCGCACAGGATCATAAATTCACCTGTTGCCCTTTGGCAAAGTTTAACTGGATTCAGTACACAGGCTTGGCTGATGTGTCTTATGGCCGAATCATAACCAAACTCTTTTTGTAACAAGAGGCACAATTCTACTGGTGCCAATTTTGTTCAGTGAACCACTAGAATCAAACATTTTTAGTGGACAGAGCAGTCACATGCAACTGGGGACGAATTTCTCTCCCATGACATGTTAAGGACTGAATGGAACAAAAGGCATTTAAATAGCAAATACAAGAAGTGAAAGAAATGCAGTTTCTTATTGCTTCTAAATGAAGAAAATGACTTTGATACACAAGAGACTGCAGATGCTGACTTTGAGGTTACGGTGAGTGGCTGCACATCAATCATTCTCTTGGCTTTAATCAGTGGAGTGAAGCAATGTGCGGTGAAAAAGTACTTCAAAACAAAACGGTAAAGTGGTTGACTTAAAAGTGGCTATTGAATTGATTTTGGAGCAAAACCTGGTATCTTCTTGGCTACAGTAACAACTCAGTTTGCTCAAGAAGAATAAATGACTTGAGTTCCACAAGTTAATTGGTTTGGCAAAAATGGTCCCATGATTATCTAGCACAAGATTTTTGGCCTCAGTCTCAAACAGCCAGAATTTAAGAGAGTGGAACTTTCAACAAGAAGCATCAAAATGAATTAAAATTGTTCTTTTTGACCAAAAAACCATCCTGTATATGTTCAATGGTGTAACACTACTGCATATAAAGCAAAAAATAGTGGAACAGGTTGTTTAAAATAGACTCAGTTCTGCTCTTGAAACAACTATAGTTTTGTAGCTGATAGAGTTAAGATTTTGGTAATTGGTGATTCCCAGTTTGATGGTGAAAGATGATAATGCCAGTGGGAGAGTCTCAGCCTAGAGGCCATAGCCTCAGTATAAAAGGACATTCGAAAGAATGATGAGGAGGAATTTTGTCAGTGAGAGGGTCGTGAATCTGTGGGATTCATTGCCACAGACTGCTGTGGAGGCCGTCATTGAGTATTTTTAAGATGGAGATTGACAGAATCTTGATTATTAAGGGTGTTAAGGGTAATAGGGAGAAGGCAGAAGAATGTGGTTGAGAGGAAAAGATAGATCAGCAATGGTTGAATGGTGGAGTAGAGTCGATGAGCAGAATGGCCTAATTCTGCTCCTATGACTTATGAACTTATGAATGTCGTGGCTAGACGTTTGGATTTACCCCTTTCTTGGAAATCGTCATTCCCCGACAATTATTTGATGGACCTAAGAACAGAAAATGCTTGAAATATTCAGCAGGTCAGACCATATCAGTGGGAAGAGAAACAGAGTTAAAATTTCATTTTGAAGATCCTTCATTAGAACTGGGAAGGACACAAAGTAAGCTTATTAAGTTGCAGGGTGGGTGGACCCTATTAGGGAATGTTGTGCAATCTCAACCAAATGCATCTTCAGTAAATTGATCTGTTAATGTTTTGGGAGTCATTGTAGAAATATTAGCAGGGTTTCTAATGGGGTCATCAGCCAAGTCTTAGCAGTTATTGTTTCTCATCGACTTTGTCATATGTACTTGAATGTTCAAAGATGGCAGCGAGCCTTGACCGCTGCAGAATAAATGCATTGTGGTAGCCTCCTGGAAGTTGTCTACGTATCAAGAGTGCAAGGTCCTTGCAATTGGTGAACATTCCTGGCTAGTATGGGTGCACATTGATAGGCAAAGGATGCGTATCGTGAACACCAATATGGCAAGACAAAGCCACAAAATAGAACACTAGTCATACTGACGAACAACGCCTCAGGCACAATTATATCATTCCTTGCCCTTATAAACAAACTTTAAAGTCATTATTTTATGGAATGTTGGGCCACTGACTGAAAGATGATGAAAAGGCAAAACAGCCCCGACATATTCTGGAGGAGAAGCTGTTGACAAGGTTGGATGGCAATTGGGCAGCTGCTAATATTTCATGCCACCTGCTCCATAAGTGAACCCGTCTTCTGGGAGACCCTGAATGTTTGCTGCCACCATCTGAATATCCTCGAGCACTGCTGTTTGGATGGAATGAACCCAGAATCAGTTCAAACACAGTGTCACCAAGAATGCACCCCGTAAGGTGCATCACTTTGCTCTTATCTTCCTGTTATTCAATTAGAGTCTCAAAATAGCTGCATGTGCTGGCGCTCCACAAGTTGGTTCTTGTGGTTTTGTTGCAGGTTGTGCACTAGTGAGGCTTCTGGTGCTGCTGCTGTTTCTGCCAGTACAGCTGGTGGTATTGATGCTCACCTTATGTCTGATTCTGGTCGTGTTGCTTGTAGTGATGCCAGTGCTGGTGCCTGTGATGCTTGGACTATTAGTGATGCTTCTGCCTCCGGTGCCATGCTCTTGGTGATGCTGCTCCTCCTGCAGTTGCAGCTGGTGCTGCAGCAACAACATCTGTTGTGACTGTTGGTGCTCTGGTGTTGCTGCTCCAACTCCTGGTTTTATTGATGGTGATGCAGTTGTTTTTGCTCTGCACCTGGGATTCCAGGCGTCTATCATGGGACGTATAGAACATAGAACAGTACAGCACAGGAACAGCTCCTCCGGCTTACAATGTCCATTCATAAATTCATAAGTTCTACAATCCAGGTCCGATCCTGACGTCAGGTGCTTTCAGTACGGAGTTTGTACATCCTTCCCGTTACCACATAGCTTTTCTCCGAACGCTCTTGGTTCCTCCCACAGTCCAAGGACGTGCAGATTTGGAGGTAAATTGGCTTCTGTAAATTGTAAATCATCCCCTCGTGTGTAGGATAGTGCTAGTGAAGAGAGTGGCCACTGGTCGGTGCGGACTCAGTGGGCTGAAGGGCCTGTTTCCACGCTGTATCTCTAAAGTAAAGCAATGTAATGCAGACCACAAGGCACAGAGCAACATGAATACATCTATAGAAAGGGGTGTGATGATAAATACAATTTAATTTAGCTTAGTGTGAGGTTGTACATTTTGAAAGAAGGAGTGCAAAGACAATTGGTAAAAATTAGTAAGCCGGAGAGATTAGGGTTTACAGATCTACCCACTAAAAGTGGAAAAGCAAGTTAATAAAACCATTGGAAAACATATATTTCTTGCTAGAGGGTAGATTTAAACAGTAGAAAGCATACAAAAATTCTCACCTGGATTAACAAGGAATCAAATTTGTGTTTCCATATTATAAAAAATCCATGTGGAGAGCTGTGGTTCCAGCAAAGTAAAGGTGAAATTAGTGAATAAACCAGGAACTTGTATTTTGAAGTTACCTTTAATTTTGCAAAATGTCCCAAGGCACTTCATATCAGTGTTTTCATACACAACTTGACTGAACCACCAAAGGAGAAATTGGGGCAAATGATCAATGTGTCAGAATTTAGGAATATTAACATTTTTCAAAAAGGAAAGAATTATACAGAGACGGAGAAGTTCTGGAGGGGAATTCCCCAGTTTAAGGCCCTGGGAGCTGAATACGCTCCAAGCAATGGTGGAGTGATTGAATTCGATAATAACCACAGGACCAAAACTGGAGAAGCGTAGATACCACTAATTGTTGCAGGTGATGGAGAAGTTTTCAAAGGTATTGAGCGGCAAGGGCACAGATGGATACGTAAAAAAGGGTGAGAATTTTAAAACGGAGGCATTGCTTAATCAGAACCCAATACAAGTCATCAAATGGAGGATTGATGAATGAAAGTATGCTCTAAGGCAGAAACAAACTTCTGGATGACTTCATGGTAAAATCAGTCAAATGTGATAGGACTATCATTTGTCAGGATCAGGTCAGGTCGATTGAAACAATTGGGTTGTGATTGGGTTGGAACATGTATTTTAAACAGGTAGGGGTGATTTACTTAGTGTTACTGCAAGTGTCCTCTCAAATGTACCGTATGTGCAGTATTACTCATCTGTCATTAGTCATCTTATCATTATTTTGCAAATGTTTCTGAGTTGGGTCAGATTTAGATGCAGAAAACATCATAGTCCTTGAGTCATGTTTAGATTAGCTAGCGTCACTTTGAACTGGATTTCAATTTCATACCCAAAGAAACCTCTAGTTTGAATAGATTTGTCTTGTGGTAAAAAGAAACACAGATGATAAGAGTTTCAGCAGCAGATGAGTTGAGGTATGGGCTGAGTTGGGCAGCATTACAAAAATAAAATATATGTTCAATTAATGAGGAAGCAGAAATGTATTCTGAACTGTCAGCTTACGTACTATGGTGGAGAATGAAGCCTGATTGCAGGGATTTAAGCAGAATGTTCAATGGACGAATGCCTCAAATTTGTAAGGTACAGTACATTCAAAGCGTTTGGAGAGGAATGGGAGGCAAGAAATGGTATTGAATATAAAGGAATTTGGAATGTTCATTAAAAACTTGTTTGAAGAGGTGTTTCAAGAGGTATTTTATGCGGAAGAAGGGGAGGTAGAGATACAAAGAGCTTATGCCAGGGATGGGGGCAGGAGGTGTGATTTCAGTACTCCGAGCAAGGCTGCTAGAGCCACAGCCCACACTGGTGGAGTGAAGGAAATCAGAGATATGTGAGGACCAGGGCTGGAAAGGTAAGGTCGAGGGGGATCAAAGAGCAATCCAACCAAGACCTCAATGGTGGAACAGGCAGAGGATGATGGCTGATCTTAGTGGAGCATCACAACGGCTGGGAAGGCGGATGAAGGCTGCAGCAGGAAAAGGTCTCCGGTCGTCTTGGACTCCATGCCACTGGATCCTGACCCATATCTGTCAAGTACCATGGGGTGGCTGTCTGTGCACTGGTCTCCCCAAGTAAAACAATCACGCACAGGCGTCCTCCATACAGGGAATAACACCCTGTAGTCACCCATGGTCAGCCATGAATGAAGGGGGCCAAAGAAGAGCTGGAGAGGAAAAGGCTGTAGATCTGGAGGAGGCTCCAAAGGTGGGGAGGGGTGAGGTCATGGAAGGTTTTAAAAACAAGGATGATGATTTTAAATCAAGATAAATGGAATCAGCTTTAGAAAACGTTCTGGTTCCTTGTATCTTCACTTCCCTGATCTCTGTGGAATAACATTTGGCCCAGAAACAAAGAACATACAAACTTAAAATAGGTTTAAAATATGTCAGTTTCTGAGTTCTTTCAGTTTTCCTATTACAGCTCATGTAGCTCCAAAGTTTTTAAATTACTCAGTAAGTTGATTAAATGACTATAACTTTCACTGTCTACATACTTCCATTCAATTAACTAAAACCACAGACCATGGAAACATTTCAATGTGTTTAGTGACAGTAAAGATATTTCTTTATGTTTTATGACATGATAATAGCAAAGGGGAAAATTGGCAACTTTGGGTAAAGGTATTAGAACGTCTACATGTTAAATCTTCTGGGCTCACTTTGCTCCAAACTGTGGAAGGGAAATTTGCTTTCCCTCCAGTCATGTTGGCATAAAAATAGGAAAACAAACAATTACCTTTTGCCCTAAATCCTTGCTATATATTCTGTCCTGCAGAGCAAATTGATTTTTGAAGGCGTAGATCAAAGGACAGGAAATACCTGCCATTGAACTTTTCTTATGGTTCAATTGTTCTTTATATCAATCTTCACAGAACATCCACTTCACACCCATCAATACTGGAAACTTCTATTTTATAACTGGAACCAACATTGCCAAAAATCCATGACTCATCTGGAAAACTGCTAATAACAGGGTAATATGTTGTTTTTGTGGGTAATGAATCAGAATTCAGACTATGTGAGTGAGACATCATGGCTCATTATTTTACCATCTTGAAGGATTATGAAAGCCAGCAGAGAGAGGAAGGTTCCCACAGTATTTTTTTGGTCTATGTTACCCACTACCGATATGTTAAAATAGAAGCTGCAGTGCATGGATTTTTGATCTATGATTTAGCTATTGTTCCGTCTTCATGTGGCAATTTTAACGTTGCCACGAACACAAATCTCACATGCTGTTCGTGTGCTTCAGTGTTTCTCTCAAATCAAGATAGATTTAGGAAACATATTTAAATCTTAATGCCTGAAATGTTAATTGGGACCAAATTAATTATTGACTATGCATTGAGGGCACAATGTGGCCATCTGCATTATGTTGCGTCGATACATTGAATGATATAAATAAATTAACATGTTTGAAATTGCCTCAATTATTGCTGAAAGTGATCACGGATGAGAAAATAAAAATGTTGTGAGGAATATGGAGGTTAATCCAGCAGATAATATAGCAAATTACTCTGCCTGAGATGTCAAGGCAATCTGTTTAACCTTCTCACTCTCGTGTGTTATAAGAGTCTGTCGACAAATGGGGTAGATGATTAAACAAGGTGCGCTGCAGGGAAGATTTTTAAACTTTGAAACAATGACCTCCATAAACAACTTTGTATGAAAATTGGCAGAAGTGGCTGCCTGCTGCAGATTTGATACACCTTCACATGAAGTCAACATTGCCTCCATTAAACCTTTAATTAAAATGCCAATCAAATTTCATACAACTATCAGCATTGTTACAAGTGACATAGTGTTTTGTTTTGAAACCCCGAAACAGGAACAGTCTACAAATGTTATACATGCTATAAAAACACGATGTGTCAAATTGGCTTCTCACTTTCTGTGTGCATTCTTGTGTAAAAATAAACGCATTTGCATTTTACAAGTTGAGTCTGAAGAAACAGAAATGAAATAGCAGGTTTTAAAATACCTTGGCAGGGTGTTTGTGTGTCAAGTGATGCTGTATTTTGGGCCAATATGTGACATTTGAAAGCAGGCCTTTGAATATCAGGCATTCAGCCACACACTTATGGGCCTGTCCCACTTAGGCAACTTTTTAGGCGACTGCAGGAGACTATGCAGTCCACATGGTCGCCACATGTTCGCGTGTGGTTGCCGGGGAGTCGCCTTCATGGTCGCGAGGAGTTCCCGCATTCTGTAAACTAATCACGGCCTCATTATGGTCGCCGTGAATTTTTCAACATGTTGAAAAATTAGCATGGAGAGTAGCGAAAATTCTCGTGCTGTAGGTGTGTCGCCAGGAGGTCCTAATGGGTTTCCAGGAGTTCGAAGGTTCTCGGAGGTTGTAGCTGGTGCTGACCGGTGAATTTCATTGGTTCATTGGGAAAAAAAAGGTAAGCAGTAGTTTTCAGAACCAAGAATAACCGACCGGTAATGTTAAATGTCCGCCGTACTTCACAGCCGTGTATCTCTGGCTTCTTAAAAGTTGGCTCCACTCATTCTCCCTCCCTCTTTTACAGAACATACCGTAAACTGTGCTTTAGCCGTCTTTTTACAGCGCCAACCTTCCTGTTCATCGCGGTGTGTGTCTGTTTCACCTTGGCTTTGCAACGTGTGAATTTTTTAGATAGCGCTCCCCCCGCTTGCCCTGTCCCCTGCCTGCATAACAGGCTGGTGAAGGAAGCGACGTGTTTGTGTGTGCGTGTGTGTGTTCCACTCTGACAGTCGCCGTTCCAGTTGTCGGTTTTTCAGGTGATTGCCGGCAACTTGACAGCCGCTGCCAGTCAGCTGAAAAATCGCCTGTGGGCCAGGCCCATTAAAATGATTTTAATATTTGTGATCCATCCAGTATTTGAGAAGATTTAACAATAACTTAAAGCAGTGAGTTATGGCCTTGAAATCTGTTTGCATAACTCCAGGAATAACGAATGCTGTGCAGTTGCGAATTACCTTCACAGGGTGTTCAGAATATTGTACACATTTCTCAGCGTCTTAGCCCTTGTCAGGAATTTTGACTCCTGACTTTTCAATGAGACTTTTGTTTGCACGAGCACTCTTTTTTCTGGCATTAGACTTCCTCAGATTATGTCAACAATGGAATAGCACATAGAAGTATTCTGGTGTGAGATTTTCAACGTCGCTTGTCTTAAACACACGGTTCATATTTACACACAGAACACTCAGGTTTTTCTAGCCATGCACTCTCAGTGAAGGCTTACATTCAAATTGCATTCTTTGCACACACGGGACGGGACCACATGCAAACTCAACCACAATCTCACAAGTGTACCTTGACTACTTTGCTCTTGGTGGTCAGGGACACGATCACTCTCTTGAGGGCTTGAGACCTGCTGAGCTAACTGCTGGCAGCTGGGAGAACATGTAATTAATCTTCAATGAAACCAGCTTCAGTGCAACATTATACAGGGAAACCCACTATGCTGATCTGCAAACTACGCATTGAAGATCTGTGATGTTCACTGACAGAATTTGGGTGACCTACAGCACTGTTTTGATGTCATTTAAAAGTTATATTGCAATTTCCATCTATGCATGTGATAATTGCTCGTTTCTAAGCTTTCCCCCAGTCTAGTTTCAGTAAAAACACTGAATCAAGCACTTGAGACAACTACATTTTATTTTAACAAAAGCGCATCACAGTTCAACAACTGTACCTATCCCACCGCGGGTTCGATCCTCGTATCTGCCTGTTCAAGCCCTCCAGGCCTCGCTCAGACAGAGACACTTCAGACGTTCACGCAGTCCCAAGCGCTCTCCCAGAAGATCGATGCTGAACCTCATGGGAGCAGACTTTTATATGTCTAGGGACCCTCGAGGGGCCAAACCACATGGGGGTGGTCTTTTAATAACCCAATTGCAGATATTGATTAACCCCTTACATAACAGACATTATCTTAACCCAATCATACAACAGCTCAATACATTGTATTCAAACTGGACTTTGTAAGCAAGCCAACTTAGAAACATTTACCCTGATCTGCAGGAAACCCAGACAAGGCTCAATACCTCATCCAATCAACACTCAGCAAAGTCAAACTCTGCAACATTATTTACATTTATTTACAAGGTGTATGTCTGGTTTGCAGCCATCCAATCCATTCTATGCATTTTGCACCTAATTGACAGGGTTTGCAGATGTTTTAATTCTTTGCTTACAAATTGTATCGAAACTCTAGACACAGTGGCACCTCTTCACAGCTTGTCCCAGCTCTGCAGAGAGCAACTCCAAATAGACCAAATCTTCCAGCAACCCTGAAGCTTTTACCCAATTTTGAAGTCCTAGCCTCTCCAATTTAGCCTGGATTAACACATATATTAGGAAGACTTCACTTAATCATCATGAAATCCACCTGTTAAAATCAAAATTATGTACTGGCAATTATAACAATGATTGCTGGACTGGATACTAGGCATTGAGGATCATCAATACCTTAGATCCAGCTTAAACAATTGTGATATCAAGAACTAACATTCACCAGAACTATCCATTCACTTGCTGAGTGGTTTGGTGTTTGTAAAAAGATTGATGCACGATGAGATGGGTACGTTTCCAACCTTCCTCTGCAATGTGCCATTGGGAAAAATATGCACATTTCTGTCCATTTCAGCAGCAGTTTCACAATCTGGCCTCATGACTTTCAGGAAAACAAAGCAAAAACAATCGCATAACCACCAATGATTTGACTCTGGCAAGAACTATATTAACTGTCTTGGCTCTAACCTGCAGGAAATGCCTGAAGCTTTTTAGTCTCTATGGACTATCCGTGAAAGAAATATTTTCACAATCGCAAACTGTAGGAGTATGTTCAGCCATTTTTCAGATGTTGTTTGGTACATTTAAAGTGACATCACCCGTACATTTGTTATGTGACTGGTTCTGCCAAAATACAATTCTTATGATGAATTAACAAATTCAACATGTCTACAATTGATGTGGAACTCTCGCATGGGAACACACCAAACATAACACAAATGCTGCATTGAAACAGAACATTTTCCAACATGACCCTATCCTCAGGAGAAATACTAATTACGGAAGGAATTATTATAAGAATATGCAACTGTTCGTCACTATTTTATTTACCAAATAGAATGATAGGAATTGAGTGGATCCATTGATGACTTGGACTGGGCAGAATCACATCCTGTATCCACGAGTGGATTAGAGAACACTGGTGCATCAGCCTCAAAGAAACCTGAGATTTTCCATTGACTCTTCCAAGTTGCCTTTTCCACACTCAGTCCTTGATATGAATGGAAAATTTTAGTGGCAGAAGTAAATTTGTGCCAGCATCTGCCAGCAAAAATACGTTAACAGAAATTTTAACACAGGTGTCTCAACTATTAGTAATTTTGTTTGAGTTAAATAAAGATAGAATGTCTGCAGTGGAAGAGGATTTTGGGTACAGTGATCACAACTCCTGGTGTTTTAAGATATTTTTGAATACAGATAAGTCTGATCTTTGTGGAAAATACTAAATTGGGGTAGGACAAATTACAACATTATTAGACAAGGGTTATGCAGAGTGAATTGGGAAAGTTCACATCTGATAAGTGGGAGTCATTTAAAGACCAGCTTATCTGAATTCAGGGCGACATGTTCCAGTGAGCAAGAGGGACAATATACCCATGAGTGTGTAGCCAGACACAGTTCAAACTCCATCTTGGTCGGTGGTGGAGAAAGTCAACAGCTTTGTTTTTGAGTCTCTGAAGATCTGTCCTAGACCCAGCACAATGATGCAATCATAAATAAACCCAACAATGCCTCTACTTCCTTAGAAGATTGAGAAGATTGTTGATCAATACTCTCTTGAACTTCTTCAGGTGTGCAGCAGAGGGAAAAGGTTGCATCATGGCCTAGATCAACAACTTGAACATCCAGCAATGTAGGCGACTACAAAAAGTGGTGGACACTGATCCACCACAGGTACCGACCTCCCTACCATTGAAGAGATCTGCAGAAGTTGCTGCCTCAAAAAGGGAGCCAGCATCATCAAGGACCCATATCACCCAAGCCATGCTCTCATTTCACTCCTGCCATTGAAAAGAAGGAATAGGAGTCTGAAAACTGTGACCTCTTTCAGATTACTATCTAAATGGCATCAAGTTGGGAAAAGGGGAAGTTCAACGGGATCTGGGGGTCCTTGTACATCAGGCAGTGAATAAAGCGAATGGCATGTTCACCTTTATAACAAGAGGAATCGAATATAGGAGTAAGGAGGTCCTTCTGCAGTTGTACAGAGCCCTAATGAGACCACACCTGGAGTATTGTGTGCAGTTTTGGTCCCCTAATTTGAGGAAGGACATTCTTGCTATTGACGGAGTGCAGAGTTGGTTTACAAGGTTAATTCCCGGGATGGCGGGACTGTCATATGCTGAGAGAATAGAGCAGCTGGGCTTGTACACTCTGGAGTTTAGAAGGATGAGAGGGGATCATGAAACATATAAGATTGTTAAGGGCTTGGACATGCTAGAGGCAGAAAACATGTTCCCAATGTTGGGGGAGTCCAGAACCCGGGGCCACAGTTTAAGAATAAGGAGTAATCCATTTAGAATGAAGGCGAGGAAACACTTTTTCTCACAGAGAGTGGTGAGTCTGTGGAATTTGCTGCCTCAGAGGGCGGTGAAGGCAGGTTCTCTGGATGCTTTCAAGAGAGAGCTAGATAGGGCTCTTAAAAATAGCGGAGTCAGGCGATATGGGGAGAAGGCAGGAACGGGGTACTGATTGGGGATGATCAGCCATGATCACATTGAATGGTGGTGCTGGCTCGAAGGGCCGAATGGCCTACTCGTGCACCTATTGTCTATTGTCTCCAGGTTCAGGAACAGCTTCTTCCCAACAATCATAAGGCTATTGAACACTACAAACTCCAGTAAACTTTGAACAATGAATTGCCTTAGTTGCAGTAGAGACTTCGGACTTTGTTTTCAATTTGCACTATATTGTTTTATTAATGTATTGAGCTTTTCTTTTGTTTCTTTATTATGTTATCTATTGAGCACTGTGTTTACAAACCTGTTGTGCTGCTGCAAGTAAGAATTTCATTGTTCTGTTTCAGTACAAATGACAATTAAACACACTTGACTTGACTTGACTCCAGACTCTTGACTCCTGGATGGCAAAACAAATGAACCTTGGATCATGAGAGAGGTTGTAAATTTGGTTAAAAAGAAAAACAAAAGTTTAGGAAGATGAAATCAGTTTGGGCCTTTGAAGAATATAAAGAAAGCAGGTAAGAATTCAAGAAGGGAATTGAGAGGGCCAATGTCATTGGCAAGTTAGATTAAAGAAAAGACCAAGCATTTTTATACCAACATTAAAAACGCAAGTGTAACTAGGTTTGATTTGATTTGATTTGATTTTATTGCTTGTCATTCGAACCTCAGAGAGGCTCGAACGAAACTCCGTTTCTACAAGCCATACAAACAAACAAACAGAACAATTCATAGAAAAACATGCAAACAATTAAATTCACACAAACATCCATCACAGTGGATCTCTCCTCACTGTGATGGAAGGCAAAGTTCTTCTCTCTCCCCCGCACCATCTCTCTCCCGATGTCGAAGCCCCAGGCGGGCGGTGTTAAGTCCCACGTCCATTGAAGCCGCGCCGGGCGATGTACGGCCCCGCTCCAGGCCCAAAGTCACAAAGTTGGAGCCCCCGGCGGGCGCTGGAATGTTCCTCAGCCATTAAAGCCGCGCCGGGCGATGCTCGGCCCCGTTCCGGGTCGTTCCAACCCCGCGACACGGGCTGGAGAAGTTGTGTTGCGGAGCTCCGGAGAGCGGTCTCCCACCTGGACCCGCGAGCTCCCGACACCCCAACAGTCCACCGTCAGCAATCTGCAGCTGGAGCCGGAGCGGGAGCCCCGGAGTCAGGCCGGAGCCCCGGAGTTGGGCCACAGCTGGAGCCGGAGCTGGAGCTGGAGCTGGAGCTGGAGCCCCGGAGCCGGAGCTGGAGCCGGAGCTGGAGCCCTGGAGTCGGGCCGGAGCTGGAGCTCCGGAGTCGGGCCGGAGCTGGAGCCGGAGCTGGAGCTGGAGCTGGAGCCGGAGCTGGAGCCGGAGCTGGAGCCGGAGTCGGGCCGGAGCTGGAGCCGGAGCTGGAGCCCCCGGAGTCGGGCCGGAGTGGACAGCGGCCACCCACCACCGCTCCCCACGCTCCGAGGCTGGCCAGCCCCACGACGGTAAGTTCTCAGCTCCGCGACTGGAGCCCCCAGGTCGTCCCGGTCGGAGGCCGCTCCACGGCACCAGGCCCCAACGACAACGTAGACCCGACAGGGAAAAGGTCAGGTCTCCCGTGCAGGGAAGAGATTAAAAATGTTTCCCCCTCCCCCCCCCCCCCCCCCCCCCCCCCCACATATACACAGTTAGAAAACAATACAAAAAAAACACAAACAACTACATTTAACTAGACAAAAAACAAAAAAAGACAGACAGGCTGTAGGGGCCGCTGCAACGTCAGTCGCGCTCGCCCACTCATCACATATGGGGAGAGGATAGGGCCACTCAATGATAAAGGAAGGCATTTATGCTTGGAATTAGAGGATGTAGGTGAAATATTAAACACATACTTTGCATTGGTATTCACCAAGGGGAAGGACATGGAGGACAGTGAGACTAGTATACGGTATACTAATATGCGAGGTCATTTTGAAATCAATAAGGATGTGAACTGGGTATCTTAAGAGTATTAAGGTAGATAAATCCCCTGGGCCTGATGTGATCATTTCAAGGTTTGTTGAAGAGATAGGAGAGGAGAAGGTGTGCAGTTCTGGTTGCCCCAATATTTTGGAGAACGTGGGGGCTTTGGAGAGTGCATAAGAGGAAATGCTGCCCAGGTTACAGGACATTAGCTATAAGGAATGGTAGGACAAAATTGAAGGGTGGACCTTGCCATGCAGTCCTGGCTCAACATTTTAGCCTGATAGGCCTTAGTGTTTAGTGTTACCCCATAAGTGGTTGAGAGAAACAATTGGAATTGTGAGGTAGACACAAAATGCTGGAGTAACTCAGCGGGCCAGGCAGTATCTCTGGAGAGAAGGAATGGGTGCAGTTTCGGGTCGAGACTCTTCTTCAGACTGATGTCAGGGGAGTGGGCCGTACAGAGATAAAATGTAGTCGGAGACAGTAAGTTTGGTGGGAGAACTGGGAAGGGGGAGGGGATAGAGAGAGAAAGGGAAAGCAAGGGCTACTTGAAGTTAGAGAAATCGATGTTCATACCCTGGGGTGTAAGCTACCCAAGCGAAATATGAGGTGCTGTTCCTCCAATTTGTGCTGGGCCTCATTCTGACAATGGAGGAGGCCCAGGACGGAAAGGTCAGATTGGGAATGGGAGGGGGAGTTAGTGCTAAGAAACCGGAAGCTCAGGTACGTTTAGGCGAACTGAGCGGAGGTGTTCAACGAAACGATTGGCGAGTCTGCGCATGGTCTCGCCGGTGTACGGGAGTCGACACCTGGAATAGCGGATACAGTAGATGAGGTATTTTGTGAGTGTTTGCTTGTAACCACACAGAAGAAGACCATGTGGCTGAGAGGGTCCACACTGATAATTAGCAAACTATCTCTAAAAGCCCATTCCTCCAGGACCACAACTTGCTCTTTCTCACATGCCCATCAATTTCCCTTTCATTCTTTAACGGCTTTAACGAATTTAATTGGCCACCATAAATTCTTTAAGGATAATTTATGGTGGCCAATTAATCGACCAGCACATCTCTGGCAAGTGGAAGGAATCCTCATGATCAGAGCAAGAACATGCAAGTTCCACACAGACACCACCCACTGCTGCTTTGCAAATCCCCCTCAAGATTCCAGCACCCGACACATCAAGAGGCATGTCAGAAAAACATCTTCCAAACATAATCCCAACTTCCAGCATTAGGTCTGCACCATACATTTATAAATCTCCAAGTCTTGTTAATGGTGATGTTGATTTCTGCCTCCATCACCATGGACATACAGCATAGAAACAGGCCCTTAAGCCTCTAAATAATTCCTATACATGTACCTGTCCAGGTATCTTTTAAATAGTACAGTATGTACCTCAACTACCTCCCCTGGCAGCTCGTTCCATATTTCCAACACCCTCTGTGTGAAAACATTTCCCCTCACGTTCCTATTAAATCTTTTCCTCGCACCTTAAACATATGACCTCTGGTTCTTAAATTGAATTGAATTGAATTTAATTTATTTGTCATTCAGACCTTTCGGTCTGAACAAAATTTCGTTCCTCTGCAGTCATACATATAATTAAAAAAATGAGAGAAACACACAATAAACACAAATTTAACATCCACCACAGTGAGTTCACCAACCACCTCCTCACTGTGATGGAAGGCAAAGTCTTAAAGTCTCTGTCTCTTCCCTCTTTGTTTCCCTCTGTGCCGAGGCGAGCCAGGCTTCAGATGTTGTGACCCACCGGTGATGGTAACTAAGTCCCGCGGCTCAACCGGGCTCCGTGAACGGGCCGGTTCAAACCCCGCGGCCCGGGGTGGTCGAAGCTGCCGCCCTCCAGACCAGCGGATGAAGCTGTCGTTGCGGGAGCTCGTAAAAACAGATCACCAACCTGTGAGCTGCGAGCTCCTGATGATGTCGTCCACTGGGCCCGCGGCCGATTCCACCGTGGTCGCGGTCGGGCCGCTGCTTCTGCCACCACCACCGCTCCGGGACCGAGTCGGGTCGCCGCTGCCGCTGCCGCTGGAACAGCTCCGGGGCCGAGTCGGGTCCGGTCGCCGCTGCTGCTGCTACTGCCCACGTCACACCTCCAGGGCCGATTCGGGTCACCGCTGCTGCTGCTGCCACTGCTGCTGCTGCCGCTGCTGGAACAGCTCCGGGACTAAGTTGGGTCGCCGCTGCTGCCGCCGCTGCCTGCAGTCTGGATAAAAGGCTTGATGCTTGTAGTCTGGATAAAAGGCTCTGTGCATGCGCCCTATCTATTCCCCTCATGATTTTTACACCTCTATAAGATCACTTCTCGTCCTTTAAGTTAGTGAATTCTAAATATGTACTATTCACTGAGTGAATAATTTTTTCTTCATCTCCCCTCTAATTTATCTAAAATTAGGTTAAATGTATCTCTTCTGGTTTTTAATTCCTCTTCTAAGGGAAATAAATCCTTCCTATATATTGTGATTAAGCCTTTTACACACCTCAGTTACATCTTCGTGTAGGAAATAACTGCAGATGTTAATTTAAATCGAAGATAGATACAAAATGCTGGAGTTACTCAGCGGGACAGGCAGCATCTCATGCCTTCTCTCCAGAGATGCTGCCTGTCCCCGCTGAGTTACTCTAGCATTTTGTGTTTACCTTCAGTTACATCTTCCCTGTGCTTCTATGCTCTGAAGAACGCAATGCGAGCTTTCTGATCTTTCCCCACAGCTACAAGGTTCAAGTCATGCTCACATTTTTATGTCGTCCTTGCCATCCTCTCCTGTACCAGAACTATACAGAGATTTGATGAGCCCATATTCCTTCAGTTAACATTTAGCTTTTATTACTCTTCAAACATTTGTTTTTTGTTTCTTGCCTCATTTTGTTGCCAAAAGTTAAAATTACCCTTTCAATAATTAGATAGCAGCTCTGCATTTAGTTACATCTGCACTCTCTGTGATAACAATATGACCTCCTTGTGTGCTTTGTTTGCTTTTTAAAATATGAAATACAATACTAGGCTAGTGTACAATATTTTAATTAAGAATTAATAAAAATAGTGGAACGGAAAATTGAAAGGTTTGTTGTAAAATACTCAAATAATCCTAACAGTGTATTACTGCTCCCCCAAGAGGAAAAGAAGATAAGTCACAAGTGACAGCTCATTATTCATCTGTATACTTTTCATCATTTGGCATACAGAGCAAGAGACCAAGTCAAAATATAATGTTGTTACCAAACAAGGTGAACATTCAGCTTCCTCTTTATGGCTTCTAAATTTCCAAAGGGAATATATTAATTTGTAAACAAACAGAAAATGAATTATTCACACAATATAGCACCAAAATAAGAGCAACACCAGCAACATTGAGGATATTAGGCCCATGTCTCAACCTTTGGAATATTGTAGCTGGGTGTATTTAGATCAATTTCAACTCAGTCCTCTAGGTCGAAACCAAGAAAAATGTTCACATGGCCCCATGATTTACCATTCATTCAATTAATTTGTCTAATATATTGGAATATTATCCAGTCCCGTCTAACTGAGGAATGTAAGACCCAATGCATGGGAAGGAGTGTCCTGCTTAAAATCAAATATGACAAGTTAATTTGGACTTGCCTTCTATTTATATTAACATTGGCTTTGAACATTAAACTTTGAATCTTAATTACTCTTTAGTATTTTATATTGAACCAAATATGGGCTAATTAATTCCAAACATTTTCTCTGTTCTTTATTCAGTTATTTGCCCTACTTGATTTTGAAGACCAAGGTTAGGTACAGCTTTTCCTAGCCAGTAGAATGTGACAACAATCACCTTATTCTATTAGAATTTATCTGCAGAAAATCATCTGCAGTGGCTTTGGTTGTGTTCCTCAAGAAACTTTAAGTGTGTAAAAAAATACACAAAGTGCTGGAATAACTCAGCAAGTCAGGCAGCATCTTTGGAAGACATGGATAAGTAATGTTTTGAGATGTAGTAGGGAGGAGAGCAGTGACAAGTGACAGGAGCTTACAGATCAGAGAGTTTTGATTGTCAGATGGGTGGACAAAGGCTGAGGATGAAATGGAGACAAAAGGGTGTAAGATAAGGAGAGGATTGGAAAGTGATGCCAGAGGAAGGGATAAAGGTGGAGGGTACAGGGGGATGGGGAAAGAAGGGCTGGGAGAAATGGGTGCACGCCTGAGAGGGGCACAGGAATGAGAGTGGGGAAGGAAAGGCGGGGGATATCCCTAAAACTGGAGAATTAAATGTTCATATTATTGGGTTGTAAGCTACCCATATGACGTGCTGTTCCTCCAGTTTGTGTGCAGCCTCACTCTGGCAATGGAGAAGCATCAGGACAGAAAGGTCGGTATGGGAATGGGGAAAGGAGTTACAATAGTTAGAAACAGGAGATCCAGGAGGCCTTGCTGGACTAAATGCAAGTGTTCAGTGAAATGGTCGCCTACTCTACACTTGATCTTACTGATGTAAAGGAGGCCACATCGGGAGCATTGAATACAGTAGATGACGTTGGAAGAGGTGCATGTGAACCTGTCTCACCTGGAAGAGCTCTCATGGTCCCTGGATGGATATGAGGAGGAGCTGCACAAACATTTGCTGCAATTGCAGGGAAAAGTACCTGGTGAGTGGGTGTTTTGGATGGGAGGGGATGAGTGAACCAAGTAGTTGTGGGAGAGTGGTTGATACAAAAGCAGAAAGAGGTGGTTATGGGAAGATGGGTGGTGGGATCAAGTTGAAGGTGGCTGAAATGTTAGAGAATTATGTGTTGGATACTGAGGCTGGATGGGGTGAAAGGTAAGGACCAGGGGAACTCTATCCTTATTCTATCTGAGTGGAGAAGGAGCGAGACCAGCAACGCGGGAAATGGAGGAGACACGGTTGATCGATCCATCCATCCACAACAGACGGGGGCAACCATGAAAGAGGGCACCTCGGATGCCCTGAAATGGAAAGCCTCAGCTTGGGAACAGATGCGGTGGAGAAAAATATATTGAGAGTAGGAGAGGTTGTTCTTGCAAGAGGCAGGGGTGGGCGGAGGTATAGTCCAGCTAACTTCTTGCCCTACTTGAACAAGGTATCTCTTAACCTATCCATGACTAATGTCTCAGACGGCTTGTCTAACATTCTGGATGAGCAGAGGTGTCCTCTAACTAACAGGCTGAATCCCCTAACTTGACACTCATAAGCTCTTTTCCTTGCAGTTTTGGCCAGATAATCATGATGCATGAAGAGCCCTTGCTGACTTCACTGCACAGCGCATGGAACTCACTATCCATGTCATTGGCAATGCTTGCATCTCACTAATTTTGCTCCCATTGTTCATAATTTGGGGGAATAAATAGCATATGATGGTGAAATTTTGGGCACTTATATCGTCGAAGACATCCATGTAATGTGTGGGCCACAAGCTGCTGAATCTGAGATTATTGAGGATATTGGATATGACAGTGTTGTTCTCTAATACTTTCATTTAGTTGGGTGTAAATGTGACTTCTATGCACATTCAACGCGGCACTGTGGGGCAGCGGCAGAGTTGCTGCTTTACAATGCTTGCAGCACCGGAAACCCGGATTCGAACCCGACTACGGGGGCTGCCTGTACAAAGTTTGTACGTTCTCCCCGTGACCTGCATGGGTTTTCTCCCAGATCTTTGGATTCCTCCCACACTCCAAAGACGTATAGGATTGTAGGTTAATTAGCTTGGTGTATGTGTACAAATTGTTCCTATTGTGTGTAGGGTAGGGCTGCAAAAAATTGCAAACACTGCCCAGTCCATCATCGGCTCTGCACTCCCTACCATCGAGGGGATCTATCGCAGTCGCTGCCTCAAAAAGGCTGGCAACATCATCAAGGACCCACAGCATCCTGGCCACACACTCATCTCTCCACTGCCTTCAGGTAGAAGGTACAGGAGCCTGAAATCTGCCACATCCAGGTTCAGGAACAGTTACTTCCCCACAGCCATCAGACTATTGAACACAACTTCATACAAACTCTGAACTATAACAGCCTATTGCACTTTCTGTTTATTAATGTGTATATATATATATCCACACATAAATAAACAGAAAGTGCAATAGGCTTAGTTCAGAGTTTGTTTGAAGTTGTGTTTAATATATATATATATGTATATTTATATATATATATATATATATATATATATATATATGTGTGTGTGTGTGTGTGTGTGTATATATATATATATATATATATATACATATATATATATATTCAATGGTATATGGGCACACTGATCTGTTCTGTATTTATGCCTAAAATATTCTGTTGTGTTGCAGCAAGCAAGAATTTCATTGTCCTATCTGGGACACATGACAATAATCTCTCTTGACTTAATGTGCGGGGATTGCTGGTTGGCGCGGAATCAGTGGGCCGAAGGGCCTGTTTCCGCTCTGTATCTCTAAACTAAACCAAACTGTGCCAAATGGTAAATTCCCCGCTGTATCTCTAAAAACAAACTCCAAAGCAGTATCTACTGTCCCAATCCTGACGACCTCTAGTGAAGTAATCAAGAATCAATGCCCAGCAAATTTGGTGACAGATGTTACCCTCTGGTGAGAATATTACCTGGAGACAAACGGAATCAATTCTTCAAAGTTGTGATTAGTTTTGTGACCTAAAAGGCCAATATTTTATCTATTGGACTTCAGGCATTTTCAACGTTGTCCCGTTCACCAACACACACTTATTTCTATGTCATTAGCTAAAAAGATAACAGGTACTGGAGTATATCTTGATGAGAAAGAAAATAAAAAGGTAAAATTATACAGGCTAATATTAACTTTGTCACATAGGAAGATATGGTGATAGCAAAGGTAGAGAGAGTTATTTTAATAAATAATGGTGCAATCTGAAATAATAATATTATTATATTTATATTATTAATTATTATTATTATTATTATTAAAATTTATTTCAGACTCAAGGTCCAGACAAGAGACGATAAAATACATTGCATATAAAAATACCATAAAATACATATAAAAGATTAGTAAATCTATGCATAACTAAAACTCCGATCTCGTTATCTTCCAGTTTGTGTGGTCTTTCTATTTGCGCAAAGACGGGGGTTCGCGATAGCCTACCTTGCTACCCTGACGGCACGTGCCTGCCTGTCACTCACTGGGACCCTCCGCCCCTTCCTGCGCCATCGTTTCTTTACTGGAGCTGAGAATGGCTGGCGGAGGTTTCCAACAGGACACATTTTCGGAGGGACCTGAAGCAGCCCAGCCACAAGCAGCCCGGCGTCAGAGACCCAGCGTTGGAGACCCAGCCCCGGAGACCCAGCCCAGCCCCAGCCCCAGCCCAGCGTCGGAGACCCAGCCCAGCGTCGGAGACCCAGCCCAGCGTCGGAGACCCAGCCCAGCGTCGGAGACCCAGCCCAGCGTCGGAGACCCAGCCCAGCCCAGCGTCGGAGACCCAGCCCAGCGTCGGAGACCCAGCCCAGCGTCGGAGACCCAGCCCAGCGTCGGACAACCAGCCCAGCGTCGGGGACCCAGCCCAGTCCAACCCAGCGTCGGAGACCCAGCCCAGTCCGGAGTCGGAGATGTTGCCGATGTCGCCAAATGGAAAGCGGAGAATCTGATCCCGGCGGAGGAGAAGGACGAGCGACCAGCGCCGGCTGTGAATCCCCATCGCACTGCCAATTCCAGACACTATCCCTCTGGTCCCCATTGCCGGCTACTCACCCCCACCCCCCACACACCCCTCTCCCCCACAACTCCCCCCTCCGCCCGCACACACCCCCTACCCCCACAACTCACCCCCGCTCACATCTCCCCTGCCCCAACAACACCCCCCCCACACCCCCCATGCCCACACCCCCCGCCTCCCACACTACCCGACACCCCCCCCACTCACACCCCCACTGCCCGCACTGCGCCCGCCTCCACACACCCCTGCCCCCCCACCCCTCCGCCCAAACAAGCCCCCCCCCCACCCCTGCTGCTGAAACCTTCCTTCATACCTTTGTGAAGCATTGCATTTTCCAATTCACATCCAACTAATTATCCTCAAAATAGATTCATCAGAGTCCTGCATGTAATCATATCATCTTTGGTAACTATTCTATTCAGTTGCCAAGGCGCTTAACTCTGGTTTTACTTCTTCTAACAACCCTCTAGCTCACTCTCCCCATTTAAGGATTCTTAAGGCCAATCTATTGAAAAAGTTTGTAGTCTTTTTATGTGACCCTATGGCAAGTTTTATTTTGTTGCTGCTTCAGTGGAATGATTGCAGTTATTTAGGTTTCTTAAATATACGGGATAAATATAAATCTTTGTTGATCAAGAAATGTACTAATGCTGGAAGAAGGCATTGATTGGTATTTTCTCTCCAGGTGACTGGATTTCGATTAGTGCCCCTTTAATCAAAGTTTTTTTGAATCAAGCAGTTTGGTATATGTAATAGTTAGTGATTGTTTGACCTAATCTTACTCATTCAAATCACTTTGGAGATAATAATACTTTGAAGTTCAACACCTCTGAGTGATATGATGCAATGAATATTCACCAGCTGTATGAGCTTTAAATATGTCTGATTTAATCATATGAATTAATGGATCCTTTTCCCTCATCTTCACAAATAATAGTAATCTTGAGCTTCGAGTGAGGTGAGAGGTGATGTTTATGAGTTAAATTGTGATTCTTAGGGACATAAAGTCTTCAGCTCTGACAGAACATTTAAAAGATATTCAAACAGGTATAGGGTAGGAACATGCTATGTGACTCTCTATGAGGATGGTAGAATGGACAGCTAAATAGCAGGTTACATTTAATGTGGAGGAATGTGACATGTTACATTTTGACAGCAAGAATTAAAAGAAATAATATGAACTTGAGAGTGCGATCCCTAAAGCAGTTTAGCAACGGAAAATTATGTATTTAGTTTGATGAATATGGCCGGACAGATTGAGAAAGTGATTAGAAAACGTGATATATTAAGTTTTATAAATTGGAGCATGATATATTATAACAAAAATAATTAAAACATTTGTAAAATCCTGGTAGTTTGGTCACGAATTGAATATCATATTTAGTTCCAAACATTACACTTTAGGAATGATGTGAAGAAACTAAGCCAACTGATACCTAAATCTATTCCCTTCATTAAATAAACTGATATCCAAGCGGAGGCTTGGCGATCGTTTCGCCGAACACCTCCGCTCGGTCCGCAAAAACCAACCCGACCTCCCGGTGGCTCAGCACTTCAACTCCCCCTCCCATTCCGCTTCCGACCTCTCGGTCCTGGGCCTCCTCCACGGCCAGAGTGAGCAACACCGCAAGTTGGAGGAACAGCACCTCATATTCCGCTTGGGGAGTCTGCATCCTTTGGGCTTGAACATTGAATTTTCTCAATTCTGTTAACCCTTGCTGTCTCCTCCCCTTCCCACCTCTCCCTCAGCCCTCGGGCCCTGGCATTCCCTCTATCTCTATCTCCCTCCCCCACCCCAGTCGCACCAGCTTCTCATTTTCACACCACAAACAGCTTACAATGGCTTGTTCCCTTTATCATTCGATACTTTTTTGCATATCTTTCATTCATTGTTCCTTATCTCTCCACATCACCGTCTATATCTCTCGTTTCCCTGATCCCTGACCAGTCTGAAGAAGGGTCTCGACCCGAAACGTCGCCTATCTCCTTCGCTCCTTAGATGCTGCTGCACCCGCTGAGTTTCTCCAGCTTTTTGTGTACCCTGATATCTAAATCTATTCCCTTCATGAGTTTCTCCAGCATTTTTGTCTACCTTCGATTTTCCAGCATCTGCAGTTCCTTCTTAAACCTTTCATCAGTTAACTTGCTTAGGACATTGGCATGATAGCCATTCAAAAATTCATATGTGGAGAGGTTTTGGCCTGACCATAGGTGAGATCGTGAATCATATTTCCTTGATTCTCACACACATGATCCACAAAGTCATAGATAGTTTAATGGCCTGGAAAATCTAACCTTTTTAAAGGCATTAAAGCCTGTTAGAGGCACTGTGTACAAATGCTGGCTATTCCCACGTGGGACAGGGTAGACTGATAGTTTGACTGATTTATCTTTGGTGGACGATCATGTACCAAGTTTCATAATTTATTAAAGATTTCGGCCACAGATGTGATGAGAAAACCTTCTGCAGAAACTCAGTTGGTAAACCAAAATGTCCCACCATTGTCGACACTTTGATGTAAAACTGGATATATTATTAAGCTGGTAGGAAACTAGACAAGAGACCAACATCACTGTTTTGTTGCCATAAAATTTGTTTGTGGTGTGTCCAAATGATTTTTAGCCTTTTGTGCTGGCCACTCTTCAAGTCTCCACCCTTTTAAATGAAGACCAGGGATATGGAAGCCCTTATTTCTTTCAGTGCACCCAGGGTGAGATAACCAGTTATTTTCTTATTCTAAGAAATGGTGAGTCAGAAATAACACTGAGTCTGATGCGTAGGGATTTTGATTAATGATCCTTCCATATGGGAATAACTATGACCTTTATCGACAGATACAGCAAAATAATCCATCACATTTACATTTGCATAGGAGGTATTTGCAGGATTGCAACTGATGTGGCAGTGGTCAACCCAATCTGTGTTGGTAACTTTACTGTATGAGATAAATTATTTTTGGCAAGCATTATGACACTATTGATGTAACATTTTAAAGATGGATATGCAGTGATATAGAGTTACAAAGAGAAAATTGAAAGAGAATGTTCAAAGATAGATTGAAAGAACTGGAATGTGAGTTCAGTTCAATTTTTTAAAACTTGAAATCTAGTTTTATATAATCTTGTCGTTAAAGTAAAATCTTTTTTTTTCTTCCTTTAATTTCAGAGTTGGCATCATGTGGTAATTTGACTCATCTCCCTCAGTAAGATTAAATATTTGTCAACAGTCACTAATAGAGCCCAATCACTGCTGATCATGTAAGATTATAATCACATGTAGTTAATTGAAATCACCATGTTGGACATTTTAGCTGAAGTAAGTTTATTGAAAATGTCCCTCTTTTTCAATTGAAATTTGCATCTTTCGTTCTGTTCTTTTTAAGGGAATTCCACAAATGTAATGCCTGTGAATGTTGACAGTGTTGAGAAGGATCGCATTTCAACTTGTGCTTATTAATGGACACATCATATATAATAACACAATTGTGTGTCATGAAAGTATGCATCCCACAATGTAATTTCTTGTTATTTTGTTCTGTTTGTATTTTCTTTGCAGCGCCGTTGTCTGGACTAATTGGTATGTATGGATGTCAAAGTTTGATCGTGTGCATATTTAAGCTGTTAAAAATTATTCGGTTCTGAAGTGTAAAAGTGTTCCATCGCTTGAATAATATTTAAAAAGAATTGTCAAGATAATGAAGAAAATACATTTTCAGTTGAAGAATATAGCTTATGCTCTGAGTAATGGGATAACACGTAAATTACTGAACTCTTACAAACTTGCAAAGGCTTTTATGAAAATAACCATTTGGATTGTTACCATTTAGGTTGGCCCGTATGTTGTTTGGATTTTACACCATTAAATTCCTGCATTCCTAGTGTGTAGGGACTTCATGCCAATTTTAAGGATGCTGATTTGTTTCAAAATCTGCCCAGGATTGTTCAATAAAGGAAGTGAAATCAGGGAGACACAAGGATCTGCAGATACTGGAATCTGTGAGCAAAATACAAACCCCCGGTGGAGAAACTCGGCAGCGGCTGTTTACTTCAGTGAGAGAAGTGGAAGTTGGGAAGAAACCCTAAAAATCTTGTGATCCAAATGTTGATATCTATTTTATGCTGCCAGAAATCAGAGGAAATGCAGAGCTGTTAGATCTCGAACATTTATTAGGATAAGGGATAATACCTTTATGCTCTAAGCAGAATTAAGTTAGTTAGCAGCTGCATAACTAAAAGTTTACTGAAAAACTGATGTACAAATATTCAAGTAGTGACCTTTGCCCCTGAAGCGCTGTAACCAGGCATCTCTCATTTCAATGGTCTTAATAATAAATAGCATGATATGATCTTAAAACCTCAGATTAGATTTTATTTTCATCTAAAGCAATGGAATCAAAGCAAAAAACAAACTGCTCTAGGAATTCAACTGATCAGACTGTATAGATAAGAACGGAGAGATGACATTTCAGATCTGGACTGAAGAAAATGGAGTTGAAGGGAGATAGTTGTTTGAAAGAGGTGGGCCAAAAGCTGGCAGGTGATAGGTGAATTCAATAAGGAGAGGTTGTTTGGCAAATAGATGGGAGGGAAGGGGTGGAGATAATAACTAAGTATATCCAAGGGACAGATACATCTTTGGGGCCTGATCAGGCATATATCTAAAGACATTCCTGAAGTCCTGGCTGAGATAAATGCATCAAGGATAGACATGTGTGAGGTGCCAGAAGACTGGATGGTGGCCAATGTTGTGCCTTTAGTTAAGAATGGTTGCAAATATAAACCTGGAAACCATAGACTAGTAAACCTAACATATATGGTAGGACAATTACAGGAGAAGATCCTGAGGGATTACAGACACATGCATTTAAAAAGACAGGGGTTAATTAGGGATAGTTAACATGGTTTCAGTTTAGTGCATGGGAGATCATGTCACATGAATTCCATTTGAGTTTTTTGAAGAAGTAACTAAGAAGGTTTACGAAGACAAGGCTGTAGACTGTTTATATGAACTTCATTTGAGGCCTTTGATAATGTTCCATGTGGTAGGCTACTCTGGAAGGTTAAATCACATGAGATCCAGGGAGATACAGAATTGATGTGATGGCACGAAGCAGAGGGCGGTGGCGGAAAGTTGTTTTTTTTGGACTGGAGAACTGTGACTGGTGGTGTATCAGAGCTGGACATTGCTGTTTATCAGTTATTTGGATGAGATTAAGAAGGCATGATTAGGAAGTTGGCAGATTACACTAAACTACTTGGTATTATCAAGTCAAGTCAACTCAAGTCAAGTTTATTCGTCACATACACATCCGGGATGTGCAGTGAAATGAAAAGTGGCCGTGCCTGCGGACTTTGTGCAAAAAACAAACAAACAACCAACAAACTACAAACAGAATCACATGTTCTTTTTCATATTAAATATTGTGGTACAGTAAGTTAGTAGGGTTAGTCCCTGGTGAGATAGGAGTTTACAGTCCGAATGGCCTCTGGGAAGAAACTCCTTCTCATCCTCTCCGTTCTCACAGCATGGCAACGGAGGCGTTTGCCTGACCGTAGCAGCTGGAACAGTCCATTGCAGGGGTGGAAGGGGTCTCCCATGATCTTATTGGCTCTGGAGTTGCACCTCCAGGTGTATAGTTCCTGCAGAGGGGCGAGAGAAGTTCCCATAGTGCGTTCGGCCAAACGCACTACTCTCTGCAGAGCCTTCCTGTCCTGGGCAGAGCAATTCCCAAACCAGATTGTAATATTTCCGGACAAGATGCTTTCCACAGCCGCAGAGTAGAAGCACTGGAGGATCCTCGGAGACACTCTGAATTTCCTCAATTGCCTGAGGTGGTAAAGGAGCTGCCTTGCCTTATCAACAGTGGAGATGGTTAACAAGAATTACAACGGTATCTTGATAACTGCAAGTGGGCAAGAAATGGCCATTAGACTGTGAGATGCATGAGACTTTAAGGCATAGGCTGAGCCTAGCCCATTCCAGCACATTATCTTACCCAAGGGTGTGCTTGTTGTCTGGATAAGTATTTAACACTTCACAAAATGTTTGAAGAGGGAGGTGCATGAGTCCATCCTGATACAATTGAGTCTAGGCCAAACATCAGAGCCTAGTCATACAGCATGGAAACAGGGCCTTGGGTCAGACTCCTCCAAGCTGACCAAGATGCCCCATTTCCCTGCATTTGGCCCCGAATGACAATCATCTAGATGATAAACAGCATCTGGATGAGAATCTCAGTGATCCTGCAGTGAAGTAAAGCATGTTAGTAGAGCATCAAACACCTAGAGTGCAATAAGATGCATTTCCTGTGAGATTTAAAAAAAAATTAGGAAGCTTTGTATCGGCCAATAACATGAAGATTGGCCCACACAGTGCCCAGCCCATTGATGCATTCATAAAAAACGTTCACCAATGCCTCTCCTTCCACCAAAGTTTGGGGAGATTCAGCATGTCATTAAATACTCTATCAAACATTTCCAAGGTATAATGAAGAGCTTACTGACTCATTGCATTTCAGCTTGGTACAGTAATTTGAAGTCAAAAGGATGAAGGGGACTGCAGAACATGTTGGAAATTACCTGGGATATCAAGGGTATTGACTACCCCACCTTCAAAGGGATCTGAAAGATAATCCTGGATATCGAAGATTTCTTATCAGAGAAAATTGTAGCTCAAAGTCAACAACATGGAGATATTTAATGAAGGATTACATTACAATGTGCATCATTTGAGGAGGTCTGTGTTAACTGTTGGCAATTATATAATGCATCATCACTTTGTGATTGGATGACACTGAACTCGCATTCACAGTGATTCACAGAATTGCATAAAGTTACAGTGTGAAAAGAGGCTATTCAATCCATTGGTAGAAAAATTCCAAATAATCCCATTCCATCGCCCTCTCTGCAAATAGTTTATTTCTCGTATTTACCCAGAGAATTGAAGGATGTTTCTTTTTCTGTGAGGCAGGATATTCTCTACAGCAGAGAGCAAATCTTTCCATAAAATAAATAAGATAAAGCATTTGAATATTAAAGATCCTTCCCAGGTTACAGCAGGGTTCCATTTGCGAGAACTCTTCGTGACACAAAACAGTTCTTAAATCCAGAATAGCAGCTGCAAATTGAGTTCCCACACAACCGAAGATAACTGCAGCCACCAGCAACTCCACCCTGTCACTCTCCCATACACTGGGTTGTATGTGTGAGTTGCACATTTGTTTGTAAGCTGAGGAAGACCTTTATTTCATTTCCACAGTGCCAGGCTGCAGTCTCGTATTATATTTTACTTCGGAGTCACGTGAGTGACTACGTGAAGAAGCCCCGGCAGGTGCATGCGCGTCATTATGTCCGACGCATGGCGCACCAACGGGCTGGAGAGCGCAGCTCCACCAGCGGTAAGTAGTAAACCGGCAGGTAAGTGATTTTAAAACTTCCTGCGGGTAATTAAACTTCGTGAGACTGGTTCAGGAGCCAGCGGGAGTATTTCAAGATGGAGAAAGTTGTTAAAAAGTCTGCCGTCCATAGCAATAGTTTCACTCGCGGGACCGCGGTTAGTGCTCGCAGATCGGTAGGGAGATACCGGCTGCGGTAACGCCAGCTCCGACGCCGACTGCAGAACCGCCGGCAGCTCAACTGCCTCCATTAACTCCAGTGCCTCAGGGCACTGTGGCCACTCCAGCAGGGAGAAAGGCCAAACGAAAATCAGTCAGGTCCGTTTGATCTGACGAGTCTGATGAAGAAGACTCCCCTCCTTCCAACAAGAAGGTCTGGGGACGTCTAGACAAAATGGAAAGAATGCTTCAAACCATGATGAGCCGTGAAGTGTTCCAATCGGGGTCGCATGCCCCAAGGATTCCCCAAACAGCCTCAGGCAGAGGCCCATATGGCGAGGAGGACTTGCACGCCTATGAGTATCAATGGGAATCACCCTCACCAGCACCTTGTTTAGGGCTGGTAGAGACCTCCCTAGAGCAAGACTCGGGAGAGCCAGGGCAGGAGGAGTCTGACCCTGAAGTTGGTGTCACTGCTTTTGTGCACACACCAAGGCACATGAGCCATGCTCCAGGTGTCCCGGATGTGGCTAGAAATGTTGCCATTCCGGAGGGTACTGGTGAAGCCATGGAGGAAAATCTGGCTTCCAATATAAACTACATGGCCTCTCACCAGCTACAGGATTCCATCATGGAACAGACGACCACGCGTTACCAGACAGCAGTTAACTGTGCGTCGCTCCAGGTGCCCACCGTGAACTCGGCTATCTGGGCACAAATGAGCGCATCAATGAGGGGGCAAGAGCTCCGTTTCCAGCGAGTCCTCAAATTGGTGGGGGCAGGGATCACGGCTTTTGGGGAAATGGTCCAAGGGGCACCAATGTTGGGGACACAGCAGGATATGTTGGCCCTGCTGTGCAATGCCCACTTCGAGATCAACTGTATCCGGAAAATTGCCATCAAGCCTACGTTGAACCCACGCTTCCCAGCTCTTTGTAGGTCCTCGAATATTCAAGCACCAAATTTCTTATTCGGCGAAGACCTGCTGAAACGGGTCAAAGACCTGGAGGAACCATTGGCCTCATGAAAACCTACATACCCTCAGCCAGGATACCACCTCGCAGGTCTTTCTCAACCAGACGGCCGTCAGATGCTGGAGCAAGCCCAAGTAGAGTGTTACCAGTTGGACGTAGTCCATATCCACCTGCGTACTCCAACTACAACTCCAACATGGCCAGGAGAGTGAGATGTTCAAGGTCGACTATGGAGGTATGGCTAACTCATTCAGTCCAGGATAAATCAACTGGGGAACAACCTCCGGTTGGGGGTAGGTTGCAGTTATTTTATGATGAATGGTGCTGCACAACATCTGACCTGTTTATACTGGACACTGTCTCAGGGACTCGAATTGAGTTTATGTCAGGAATACATCCACCTGCACAAAATATGCCTCGTCGGGTATTGTTTTTTTCTGGACCAGAAACTCTGCAGGTAAATGATGAAATTAGGGTTTTATTCCAAAAAGGGGTAATTGAGAAGACAGTATATCATCCTCAAAAAATTGTGTCCAATATATTCCCCAGACAGAAAAAAGATGGTGGGTGTCGAGTCATTCTGGACCTAACCCAGTTAAATTCCTATGTCCAGTATAGGCATTTTAAATGTGACACTTTCAGTACTGCTTAACAGCTATTATCAAAAGGTTGTTATATGGCAACTATAGATCTGAAAGATGCATATTATTCAGTACCAATTCATCATCAGTACCATAGATACTTGAAATTTAGTTGGATTGGACAGCTGTGGCAATTTAAAGCGTTGCCCAATGGGTTAACCTCAGCTCCTAGGTTGCCCAATGGGTTAACCTCAGATCCTAGGTTGTTCACAAAATTGTTAAAACCAGTTCTGGCGCTACTTCGTGCCCAGAATCACATTGTGATGGATTATTTGGATGATATTTTAATTATAAGCAACACTCAGGAAGCAGCTGAGGAGTCGGTTTCAGAAAACAAACACCTGTTTGAGAGGTTAGGTTTCCTCATCCATCCAACAAAATCCAAGCTAGTGCCATCCCAAAAAATTAACTATTTGGGGTTTGTCATTGATTCAGTTGATATGTCAGTGACTTTCCCTACGGCCAAGGCTGTTAAAATCACGGAGGTCTGTAGCAGTCTCGTAGAAGAGCAACAACCCTCCATCCGGCAAGTAGCCAGTGTTATTGGTAAATTGGTGGCAGCTTTCCCTGCAGTGCAGTTTGGACCTCTGCACTATCAAAGTTTGCAACGAGCTAGAGAACAAGCACTTAAAGAACATGCAGGTCATTTCGACAGACCAATGCAGTTGCCAGCCAAAGCCATCCCCGAATTGCAATGGTGGATAATCAATATTGCACAAAGTACCAAAAACATTTTGACTCAACAACCTTCAGTGGTTTTACAAACAGATGTCAGTGCTTTGGGATGGGGAGCCATGGACAGCGAGTCTAGCTGTGGTGGTAGATGGAGTGTGCACGAGGAATTAATTCTGCAAAGGCATGGTATAAATTACTTAGAATTGCCGGGTGCATTCTATGGATTAAAAGCTTATTGTTCAGCAATGAATAATTGACATGTTCAACTCCAGATTGACAATACCATGGCTGTTGCTTATATCAATCACATGGGAGGAATAAGGTCAGTATCATGTGATAATCTGGCTAACCTCATTTGGGACTGTGTATTTCCAGAAATATCTGGGTCTCAGCTATCTACCTACCAGGTAGAGATAATGTGGTGGCGGACACCAGGTCACGGAAATTTAATGACAACATAGAATGGATGCTAAATCCTGATGTTTTTAAAATGTTTGTCAGCCTCTATGGTTTGCCAGATATAGATCTGTTTGCATCCAGGCTAAATCACCAGTTGCCGAATTACGTTTCGTGGGAACCAGATCCAGGAGCCGTACCGGTGGGTACATTCTCGCTACATTGGGGATGTACGTTCTTTTATGCTTTCCCCCCATTCTGCCTCATCAGGCAATGTCTCACCAAAATAGAGCAGGACTCCGCCTCAGGCGTTTTGGTGGTTCCGGACTGGCCTACACAGCCATGGTTCCCATTGGTGCTGAGAATGAAGACTCAGCCATTCATGACTATCCCCAAGTGCAGTAATTTGTTGGTTCATCCAGTAACAGGAGAAAGTCATCCATTACATGATCGTATTAATCTGTTAATCTGCAGGTTCTGACCAGACCGTTCCAAGGGCTTGGACTGTCGAGTAGGACCATGGATGTGATAACTGCAGCTTGGAGAGATAGCACTAAATAACAATATGTGTCTTATATTAAGAAATTGGAGATGTTTTGCTTGCAGTCAGATATATCTTATCATACTGCAAGCATACCGGATGTATTGGAATTCCTTGCTACATTGCACTTTGATGAACACTTGAGCTATAGTGCCATTAATAGTGCTCGGAGTGCTTTGTCCTCCTTTTTAGGGCAGTTTTCAGAACAACAATCTATCGGGTCTCATCCGTTAGTGTCCCGATTAATGAGAGGTATCTTTAACAAAAGCCCTCCTTAGCCTAGATATACAGAAATCTGGGATGTCAGTATAGTTCTCACACTGCTTCGGCAATGAGCTCCAATTACGTCACTATCTTTTCAGAAGTTAACACTTAAAGTGGTTATGCTCATGGCGTTAGTATCAGCGCAATGAGTTCAAACATTGCTAAAGCTTCGGCTGGTATTCTTATGTGGATAACATTACATTTTATGTATATGATTTAATCAAACAAAGCAGGCCAAGAATGGCCGGAATCAAAGTAAGCTTTAAAGCATACCCCGTTGACCAAACGCTATGTCTAGTTAAGCACCTGAGTCAATATATCGAGGTAACTAAGAGTCTCACAGGCTCTGAGACGGCAATGCTCATCAGCCACAAAAAACCTCATTAAAAAGGTGTCAGTACAAACTATTTCTAGATGGTTAAAACAGGTTTTGGATTGCGCTGGAGTAGACACTCATGTGTTTAAATCTCACTCCACCAGGGCGGCATCAACATCTGCAGCGAAGGCACAGGACGTGCCTCTAGATCAAATCCTTGGGGCCGCAGGATGGTCTAGGGAGGCGACCTTCTCGAAGTTTTATGACAAACCTGTCCTGACAGTGCGAGGTTTTGGGCATGCTGCTTTGGGTTCCATTTAATTTCTTTTCTAAATTTCATTTGTAATTTCCCCCTGGGATAGAGGGGTTATTACTGTTTTTGTTTATTATTATTAAAAAATGTTTATTGAATAATTCGAGCAATGTTCAATACATTATTTGTTCACTACTGTGTCAACTGAAGCAGTGTGTCGTATGGAATGGATCTATGGCATGAAATCACAGGGCTTTGAAATCTTAGAAACATAGAAACATAGAAATTAGGTGCAGGAGCAGGCCATTCGGCCCTTCAAGCATGCACCGCCATTCAATATGATCATGGCTGATCATCTAACTCAGTATCCTGTACCTGCCTTCTCTCCATACCCCCTGATCCCTTCAGCCACAAGGGCCACATCCAACTCCCTCTTAAATATGGCCAACGAACTGGCCTCAACTACCTTCTGTGGCAGAGAATTCCACATATTCACCACTCTCTGTGTGAAACTCACATGACTCCGAAGTAAAATAGTAAGATTAAACGAGAACCTAACAGTTTGAAGTTTGATCTTTATTTTATGAGGCGTTACGATGAGGGATTGCGTGCCCTCCGCTCCGGACCCTCATAATCGCAAAGATCATCTGGTAGTTCTAGTCTTCTGAGTCTTACTATATCACTTCGACTGTAGTTACTGTGTTTTCACGCCGCTGCTTTGAAGTATGATGCGCATGCAGCTGGCGGGGCTTCTTCACGTAATCCCTCATCGTAAATAAAATAAAGATCAAACTTCTAACTGGTAAGTTCTCATTTAATCTTACTATTTTATTTAAGAGTTTGGAATAGTGTTATAAGGTTCAATTTCCAAGCCAGCATCTAGATAAATTCCCTGGTTAACCGAGGTTTCTGATATTCACAACATATTCATGCCCCTGTCTCACGGTGCGAGTCCACACACGAGTGACCCCAAGTGAAAGAAAAAAAACAGACTCGTGGTTATGTACGAGATTACAAGTTTATGTTCAAGTGTTTAACCGAGTTCCCACGGGTATGTCATTTCTGCAATGTTGCAAGTTCCTCTCCCGAGTTACCAAGTTCCTCTCCCGTTACTCTTGAGCCAACCGTGAATGAAGGCTTTTTGTTCAATGGGCTGATTATTCCCTGCGGACATAAATTGGCCCTGTTTTAAAGCCGGTCAGAAAATAGACGAGAGAAAGCAACAAGTGAAATGACAACTAACCGCTGACTGACATTTGCAGAGGATCGGCGATTGGTGCGACTGTTGCAACATGAGAGATTAAACATCTATCTGAAATGAGATTTATAGTATTATGACAGATGTTCGTTTTGACAACAGAAACTCCTACTTTTTTTGTGGCTCGGCCAATAATTTGAAATGCTCTGAAGCATGTTTCCCCTTTACCGCCAATAAGCAGCCTCGCGAAACTATTCCGGACAATTCATCTAAATTGCTGCTGAGAAGGAATGCGGCCTTTAAGTTAATTCGACTTACAAGATATGCATCAGCTTTTTTATGTTAATAAAAGTATGAATTATTGACAATGCAAACGTTTTAAATGTACAAAGCTCCGGGAAAGTTCACGGTAGTGATATTAAAAAAAAACACGATACGGCCAACATGAAACATAACAGAAACCTAAATGAACAGAGACTTGTGGTGCAATGGTAAAGTGACTAAATCAGTCTCATTCTGGTATCTATAGCGTGCAATGTTCGGAAGGCAGGCTAGACTTGAATTGCCAGCGGCACCTCGCATTGAACTTCGTGAGAATGAGTTTTACGTGGGATTGCAATAAGCGTGCAACGATAAGATCTGCATATGTTCAGTGGGATCCATGTGGAAAAGCTTTATGATCCAGCAGCCGCCGACCACACTCTAGTGACGCTCAACACATTGGTGTTCCCGTGCAGCTTTACACCAGAATAAAACAACTGGAGTAACTCAGCGGGACAGGCAGCATCTCTGGAGAGAAGGAATGGGTGACATTACGGGTCGAGACCCTTCTTCAGTGTTTTGTTCTGGTGTAGAGCTGCACGGGAACACCAAAGTGTTGAGTGTCACTAGAATATGGACAACGGCAGCCTGTCCCGCTGAGTGACTCCAGAATTTTGCATCTATCTTCGGTTTAAAGCAGCATCTGCAGCTGCTTCCTACAGCCTGACACCAGGTTGGCCCGAGGATGGTGCCCTATCTATTGTGTATCAGATTAGAAACCCGATGTTCATACTATATTGTGCGGGAAGGGAACTGCAGATGCTGGTTTACACCGAAGATAGACACAAAAAGCTGGAGTTACACAGCGGATCAGGCAGCATCTCTGGAGAAAAGAAATAGGTGAGGCTTCGGGTCGGTTCTTCAGACACTATACCGTCTAATCCCTTTCATGTGTTTAGTTCATGTAGTTCAGACACTATACCGTCTTATCCCTTTCATGTGTGACTCGGGTCTCTGGCGCTGTGAGGCAGCAACTCCACTGCTGCGCCGCCAATGTGACATTCCAATTTTATGAATGAAGTTAGCCGCTTCACCGAGGAGCGGGTGCAGTAGAACGAGAATGAACGGATTTGCCAGCGGTGACATTGCAGCCGAGGTCTGGGGAAGACAGAGAGGGGAACAATGAGGACACGGAGGTTTAGTGGGGAATCTCATTGGTTATTATGTGGGAAGGAAGTCCAGATGCTGGTTTAAAGATAGACGAAATGCTGGAGTAACTCAGCGGGACAGGCAGCATCTCTGGGTAGTGGTCTAAGGAAGGGTCTCGACCCGATACATCATCATTCCTTCTCTCCGGAGATGCTGCCAGTCCCGCTGAGTTACTCCAGAATTGTGTGTGTGTGAGAGTTACTCCAGCATTGTTCGTGTGTGTGTGAGTTACTCCAGCATTGTGTGTATGTGTGTGAGTTACCTTAGCATTGTGTGTGTGTGTGTGAGAGTTACACCAACATTGTGTGTGTGAGTGTGTGTGTGTGAGTTACTCCAGCATTGTTCGTGTGTGTGTGTGAGTTACTCCAGCATTGTGTGTATGTGTGTGAGTTACCTTAGCATTGTGTGTGTGTGTGTGTGTGAGAGTTACACCAACATTGTGTGTGTGAGTGTGTGTGTGAGTTACTCCAGCATTGTTTGTGTGTGTGTGAGAGAGTTACTCCAGCTGTATGTGTGTGTGTATGAGTTACCCCAGCATTGTGTGTGTGAGTTACCCCAGTATTGTGTGTGTGTGCTTGTGCGAGTTACCCCAGCATTGTGTGTGTGCATGTGCGAGTTACCCAGGCATTGTGTGTGTCACCCCAGCATTGTGTCTGTGTGCGCGTTACTCCAACATTGTGTGTGTGCGAGTTATTCCAGCATTGTGTGTGTGCGTGTGCGAGTTACCCCAGCATTGTGTGTGTCACCCCAGCATTGTGTGTGTGTGCGAGTTACTCCAGCATTGTGTGTGTGCGTGTGTGCGAGTTACTCCAGCATTGTGTGTGTGTGTGTGTGTGTGTGTGAGTTACCACAGCATTGTGTGTGTGAGTCACTCCAGCATTGTGTGTGTGTGTGTGTGTGTGTGTGTGTGTGTGTGTGTGTGTGTGTGTGTGTGTGTGTGTGTGTGTGTGTGTGTGTGTGTGTGTGTGTGTGTGTGTGTGTGAGTCACTCCAGCATTGTGTGTGTGTGTGTGTGTGTGTGTGAGTCACTCCAGCATTGTGTGTGTGTGTGTGTTTGTGAGTTACCCCAGCATTGTGTGTGTGTGAATCATGAATTGCCAAGACACAAGGCACTGTAGATTGTGTGTGTGAGTTACTCCAGCATTGTGTGTGTGTGTGAGTTACCCCAGCATGTGTGTGTGTGTGTGTGTGTGTGTGTGAGTTACCCCAGCATTGTGTGTGTGTGAATCATGAATTGCCAAGACACAAGGCACTGTAGATACAAATAATGTCATACACAAGAAAGGGCAGATGCTAGTTGCAAAAAGTGAACACATGGGGCTGGAGAAATTTGGAAATGTCATCCCGTCACCCATTCCTTCTCTCCAGAGATGCTGCCTGCCCGCTGAGTTAAAGGAGTTCCCACGGTAGACTCATGAATCACTAAGGTAAATTCACGGGCCACCACGTTATAAACGAGTTTAAAATGTTTCAATTTTTAACTTGAACTGTAAATTTGGCTCGTGAAAAAAATCAAGTACCAAGTTTCACGGGTACCTGCCATTAGCGCCACGAGTCGCTAAGTTGCTCGCAGAAGTTCCGACGTTCCCCCTACGTTTAGTGTACGTGATTACCGACGAGTGACAACTCGGGGTCACTCATGGGTCAACTCGCACCGTGAGACAGGGGTTTTACTTGAAAAAGTTTTGTACCTTCTTGAAAGCAGAAGAAAAAGTATTGAAGTTTCTTCTCTGGACATATCATTGCACCTGATTTACCAGTAGGCTGGCACTTAATAATTTTACCTGCTTGTTTTTTTCTGTCTCCTAACTGTTGACTTCATTCAAATTGAAAGCAGTGATAAAGGTAGGAGGTGATGAGGTTACAATGATAAGTAATGACATTTGCAGTGAATATCCAGCAGCTGGATCCAGACAGGAAATATGTAGACAGACCTTTCAACCTTCATGGTTTTGAACCATTTAGTACAAAGCTAGGAGTACATCAGCAACAAAACCTGAATGCTAAATAAACAGAAACATTAAGTGACAAACGAGGATGTACATCACAAGGTATAGTTTCTTCAGTTTTGTTATTTGCTGTACAGCTATGAAATGGATAAACGTGTGGATACAAGTAAGGTGATATTGCCCGGTGCAGGAAATAAGAAACATCCAGATTTTAAGGAATGTCTCTTTCTAAAAATAGACATGGGAAAATACTTGAGCTGTTAGGTCTACAAAAGGGAATAGGTCTACAAGCAGTAGAGTTAATATTTGCAGATGGTAATAGAAGCTACAGTTATTGCTTTAGGATAATAAAGATACCTGCATATTTTTCAGTTAAACCTGACACATCGCAAATTTAAAAAACACTGGAAATGCTCAGCAGGTCAGGAAGCATTATGTGGAAAGAGAAATAGAGTAAATGTTTCAGATCAAAGCACCCCACCACCCTCACCCCTCCATCAGAGGTGAAGCAATAGCTCTGTTTCTCTTTTGACAAATGGTGCCTGATCTGCTTCATGGTTCTAACATTTTTGTTTTTTGTTTCACAATTTCAGCATCAGTTTTATTAGCTTTCATGCAAATATAAACGCCATTATCTTCTTTTAACCAGGCCATTATAATTATTTTGTAACTTTTTGACTGAACAAATCTGACAAAAATATGGTTGATTTGAATAACTTCCTTGGGTCTCTGTGTGTGATGAATAAATTGTAAGCTTTTCTCAAAACAGTGTCTGCTCCAGGATGATGTTTGATGGTGCTCCCATCAGAAGTGATGTAGGGAACAGTTACTTTGTTTATGATTGCTGCTTTATGATGATCAAAGTTGAAAATCTGCATCACAGATTGACAAATTTTCTGTCAACATCCATTATGGAATGAGTCCAACTTTTATCATTTACTTCATAACTAATTAAGAATATCTTAAGTGACAGAATGAAAACATATGCAGCTGTGGCTGACAGTGAAGGTTGTTATTTGTGGAATAAACAAGACAGAACATCTGGCAATCCAATACCACATCTGGCTAGTTTATCTTGTTTTTGGAGGTACTTCAAATTTATTTGTTAAAACTATTATCTGACCTTTTGCACTCCAGATATTTGTGCAGAGTCATCATATTCTATTTTGGTTTCCTTATTATAAATCCTTTTGATATGATCATTCTTAATGTTATCGGTTTCATTCCAAACATAATGCTTTCCTCTGAAGATAGACACAAAAAGCTGGAGTAACTCAGCGGGTCAGGCAGCATCCGTGGAGAAAAGGAATAGGTGACGTTTCGGGTCGAGACCCTTCTTCAGATGGAGAGTCAGGGGAGAGGGAAATAAGAGATATGAAAATGTACATAAAACAAAGAACCAAGAAAGGTATTCCAAAGGACAAATCAAAGCCTGCAACAATGATCAAGAAGGGTCTTGTCCCAAAATATCACCTATTCCTTTTCTCCAGAGATGCTGTCTGACCCACTGAGTTAGTTACTCCAGCTTTTTGTGTATATCTCAAGGTGATTTATTTCAGTTATTGCTCCCATAACTGACCACTAGGAGCCATGCAAGAGCAAGCCTTGGGAACGTCCCTCTGTGTAGGTTTAGGTACAAGTCTATTAATGTCACATGTACCGAGGTACAGTGTAAAGCTTTTGTTGGTGTGTTATCCAATTAATTCAGATGCTACCACACAAAGAAGGAGCATAGAGAAAAATACCAATTTGCCTTCTCGTCAGGTCACAGGGACACAAATAGGATTTGGCAACCTAAGGTTTGGAAGACATGAGAATTTAAGTTCTTGGCTGCCCGAGCATATTGCCTTGCAGGATCAATGATATGAGGACTATCTCCCAGTTTATGTTTCGTTGAATAGTATTGTTGCCAAATCTTCAAATTTACTTGTGTGGGGTGCTGTATGAGTGGATAACAGGGGAAGTGATACTGTTAGCATTAAAGGAAGGGCAGTGGGACCCAGTGGTGGTGGTGTTTTTGATTCCGGCCTGGATGCAACAGGGGGGAGCAATTGGAACCAGGAGAGTAAATAGTTCCTCGCCAGTGGCTAGCCAGAGAAGCAATACGAACCAAAAACATCGACACCCCCAGGTACTTCCAAGCTGGGAGAGCAGTCGGATCTGGCAAAGGCAGTGGCCTTGGGCTGCATGCAGCCAGGGAGGAGATAAGGACCAGCGGCGAGTGGCCCCGGACAAGGGGTGACGCCTGTATTCGGTGTCATTAGCATTGGCTTCCTGCCTGATGGCATTGCTGGTCCTGCCCTGCAGGCGGTCAGGCATGTGGCACAAACTGCAGGTGGGGCTCTGGCCCATGGACAGCCGGGAGCAAGGTTGGGTCATGGTCTGGAGCGGAGTGTGCTTGTGATCATTAATGGACATCAGGTAAGTGATAACATGCTATATGGTTAAGCATATATGTCCCTACAGTGGAACATATAATGGCCCTACTCATGTTTTTTTTTACTCCTTCAACTTTGTCCCAAGTAATCTCATTCAATGGTTTTACTATCTACCAGACAAGTCCTGCCTTGTCCTTGTTGTCAAGAGGTCCTGTCTTGTTTCTTGAATTGTGCAACTTTCTACCTTTTTGGCTCCAAAAATATTATCTATCGTTACCTTGGCATAGTTGAGTTATGTAATCCAGATACTTTCAGCACCAATTTGGTTCGAGGAGCAGCTCCTGTTACCTCTCCTGTCCAAAACCATTTTTCTAATCCTCTTCTCCTTCTGTATCTCCCTCTAACCTTCATTACAACCATCTTTTTCATCCCACCTTACATCCTTCCCATGTTTCTCAATATTATTATGTCTATTTCAAAGCTACACAATTCATTAACTGGCCACATTTCCCTTGGTATTCTGGTAAATATGATCATCTAAGAGAGAAATATGGCTATACATAATTCTTAAGGGCTCCTTTTTTAAATTTACATCTGTAATTACGAATTATGAATCACTTAGCTGTTCCAGTCCAAAATGTATGCCCCTCTTCAATCTCAACATCATTCTTTAATTCAGCAATAAAATTAATTAATTATTGTTTCAAAATTAGTTTTTCTATGGCATATGTGTTAATGTCAAACTTGAGTTCTTTATTGGATTTCTTCATGACTATCTTATCTTAAAGTGATGGCCTCTGATTTTCTTCTTCCCTCCATTTTCTCTGCATCCACTCTATCAAAACACTTCATTATTTTGAAGAACTTTACGAGATCACCCCTCATCCTTCTTTTCTCAAGAGAAAATAAATCTCGTCTCTCCATCTTTTCCTGACATGTATATCCTCATAATACTGGCATAATTTTTGCAAATCTTTTCTGAAGATTCACAATATATATCTATTTTACAGATGCATATAACACCAATATCTATTTTAACAACATATAACATATATAAATGCGCTTATAAATGCATTATGATTAAGCAGAACTGCACATATTGTAAATTGCAATAAAATCTGAAATTGTTTCTGGTACAGTGATTTACTAGAAATTTAAATTATAGTTATAATTTTACTTTGAATCAGCATCGAGATGCTTTAGAGATGTTTGTTTATAGAAATCATTAGAACTTTCTTAATAATGTGATTCCAGATCAGCAACTACTTTGCACTCAGCAGGATCTAATAAACAGCAATATGATATATAATCAGTTCATTTGTTCCTGTTGAAATTGGATGAGGGGTGAATGTTGTCGGGCACTGGACGAACCTAATGCTCTTGGCATTTTCAATTTCCACTTCTGCAATTGCAATTAACAAGTAGGAAAGCAATTTAGGGATCAGCCAAGAGATGGCACCTCTGACAATTCAGCACAGTCACAGTAAAGGAATAATTGTTGACCACGATTCTAACTTCTGGTATTCACATTGCTAAATAAGTGAGCATATTGGCACACTATTCTCTTAACCTTGCCTGCGCTTTCCCCAATTTCTAGTTGTGGGTTTTTCTCCTTGTCCTTTTTTGTTCTATATACGTCTTCAACGTCTTGTTAAATAAATTGAACACTCTGATTAAATTTTGGAAAACGCTCCCACTATCATTGATTGGCAGAATAAATGCTATAAAAATGATAGTGCTACCACAAATAATATATTTATTTCAATCCATACCAATATATATACCAAAATATTTTTATTTAAAACTAGACTCTAATATTACTAATTTTAAATGGGACTACAAAGCACATAGAATTAAAATAAATCATTTGTATAAACCTAAAGATGTAGGGGGAGTTGCACTGCCTATTTTTTATATTATTATTGAGCAGTGCATATTAAGAATATCATTTATTGGTTGGATTGTCCTTCTCAACAGATGGAATGGATAAGGATGGAGAAAGAGGATTGTTTTCCTTACGATTTAGGAGCGATCCTCTTCTCCCCGATAAAATTGAATAATATTATACAAGAAGAATCCAATCATACACAATATAATTCGAATTTGGAAACAAATAAAATTAACTTTAAAATTAAGAAACTTATCATCATTAACACTAATAGTGAATAATCCGGTATTTACACCATCTTTTATGGATAAAACATATAGACAATGGGAAAGATTGGGAATTAAAAAGTTGGGTGACATGTATGAAATGAGAAATTTATTATCATTTCAACAATTAAAATAAAAATGTAATCTGAATAACAATACTTTAAATACTCAGATATGTGACTTTATAAAAATATATATACCAAGACTACAGAACATAATGATAAACCCACTGGAAGAAGCAATGAATATTAAGGCGCTCACAAAAATTAATATCATATTTATATAACAGTATTCTTAATAGAGAATTGCCATCAACAGAGACAATTAGAGAAGACTGGGAAAAAGAATTAATGACAAAAATTTCTTTCATTTCTTGCACAAAACTTCAAAGATTTTGGTGTGATATATTTGATATATTCACTAGTTTAAGATAAAAATAGAACCTAGCATGGAAATGATTATCTTTGGAGTAATAGGAGATGGAAACAAATTAAATATATCCCAAATCTCATTTTTTAATTATGGTTTAATAACAGCGAAAAAACTCATACTCAAACTTTGGAAAAAGGCTACTCAAAATGTGGATTGGTAATATGTTGGAAACTGCCCATTCGGAAGAAACGAGACTCCTCCTAATAGAAAAAAAAAGACCAATTCTTAACGAGTTGGTCTCCATTTATTGTGGTGTCATGTGGTGCAATAGTATCGTAAAATTAAAAATTCTGGGTTTGGGCAAAAAATGATTAAGAATATAAAAAAAACATTGACGTGGCATGGGAGAATCTCCTTTCTGCTTCACTTTCTCATATTTCTTTCTTTACACCACACTCACTAGACTATCCTTTACTCTTCACTACTTTCTTTCTCATTTCTTTCTAAAAAAAAAGGAAGTTGTATAAAGAATGTTTTAATAATTCTGGAAACATGTCAAAAGGTACCATCAAAATGTAATGTACTTCTAATAAATTTTTTTTTAAAAATTAAAAAAAACGTCTTCAAGGGCAAAAACACGACTGTGCTTTATAAATGAACCATGTGTGAACCAGAAGCAGTGTGTTTTTTTTTAAAGAAGTGTGTTTTCATTTGCAATTTGAAGTCGATACCAGGAGCATCCAATCGCATATGATAATTAGAATTAGGGTGGGTTTTGAACAATTGCGGTGGAAATTTCCTGAAAATGTGTATGGATAAAATGATCATCATAAGAAGTTCATTATAGAAATTGATCAATTATTATGAACTAGTGAACACCAATTTACACTTTCTTACTGTTGGAGTAACTCAGTGGGACAGGCAGCAGCACTGGAGATAAGTTCCTTCTTCTTCCATTCCTTCTCTCCAGTGATGCTGCCTGTCCTGCTGAGATACTCAGCTTTTTGTGTCTATCTTTGGTTTAAATGAGCATCTGTCGTTCCTTCCTATACTTTCTTACTGTCAGCTGGATCCAGGGAAAGGAATAAGAAAGAAAAAGTTCAAATAGTATTTTCACATCATGTTTCATGCATTTGGGGTAATCAGACATATGTTGTAGCCTCAAATTAAAGATTGCTCTGCAACATTGAATGGTAATGTTATCAGTGGTTGGATTTTGCTGATTACATCTGAAATCAAAGTTGTCTACTTAAATGACATAAGAGACTCTGAGATTCAGCATTTGCGCAGCTGTTGAAATTTAAGAAGCTCCCTCCAAGCCACATGCTGAATTAACTGACGACTTTCTCAGCTGGAGCTCTTCATCCCGTCTTTATAAAATCTGATGTAGCATTTGGTCAGATTGCTGCAGTGCTTGAAACGTTTTTTCTAAAATACCCCAATGATTGATGAAGTTCATTTATTGAACAGTTGAGAATTCTTTCAGTTAACCCCTAGGAAGTGTCGCATTGTTGCTTATTGATTTATTTTGGGAATGAGGGAGAATGATGATGATTGTAAGGGAAGTTTCTTCCAGTTGCCTTTCCTTAGCAAAACACTTTGGAAACTTAGTGAAAAGGCTACCCCATTTCATGAATTGTTTCTTTACTGAGTTTTGAAGCATTACCAGAACAGAAGTTGCGATATTGTGCATTTTATTTGCGATACCGCAAGCACAATTTTTCCTCCCACCTTTATGTCTCTCTAGAATTATGGATTCTAGAGAGACATAAGTCTGAACATCTGTAATTTAATTTTACTATAGAGGGTTGTAAAAAACGATGGGTTCTTCCATCTTTACATTGATACAACAGCTCGGAGCAGAATATGTGCAGCTGGTTGGATGTGCCCCTCGAGTCATTTTAGGGTCAATGTTTGGCTCATGATTTGAAGAAACTTGACACTGACAATTCAATCAGTAAACCCATGAATAACCATAATAGGCATAATACTGCTGCTCAGTTATAATAATAATGCTCAGTTCATTCTTGGAGCTTGCTTTCCATTAAGTGCTCATCCAGGGCATGTGACAGGCGGAGTAATTAAATTAATCTTCCTGTGGAAGCACCTCAAGTATATTTTGGTGATCAGTCTTTGTTTGGATGGAACTGCCATTGCACTTCAAAAGTCAATAGAGTTTATCATTAAGGAAATCCAGTGGGATCAAGTCATCCACTGAACGTCCCATGAGAAGGAAGAAAGCCAAGAGATAAGAATGCATCAGGTCCCATCAACTGTTTATTCCAGACACAACCGTACCTGATGGTGTAAATATAATTTCATACATTCATTTCATATTTTGGGCGGGTGACATCATAGGAACCAAAAAAGTTCTGAAAAATTGCAGCAGGATCTTGGTCATTTGGGCTGAGGGATGGTTAATGGAGTTTAATACAGATAAGGCCAGGGCAGGACCTTCACAGTGATTAGCAGGACTCTGGGAGTGTAGTAGAGCAGAGGGATCTAGGAGTGCAGATACATAGTTCTTTGAACATGGTGTCACAGGTAGATAGGGTGTTCAAGAAAGCTTTCAGCACAGTGGTCTACATCAGAGTATCCAATATAGAAGTTGGGATGTTATGTTATAGTTATACACGACATTGGTGAGGGCACATTTGGAGTTACACCTGTCCCTATACCTTCTCCCTCACATCCATCCAATGACCCTAACTGCCCTTCCAGGTGAGACAGAGGTTCGTGTGCATCTCCTCTAACTCATCCACTGTATTTGGTGCTCCTTATGTGGCCTCCTTTGATCCACCTATATTCCTTCCTCTGGTTTCATATTTTTCTCCTCTTTTATCCTTACCTCCATCAAAAAACGTTTGTCTTTTCATCTCTTGCTTTTGTCCAACCATGATCTGCCAAGCAACTCCCCCCCCCCCCCCCCCCCTCAACTGTATCTACCAATCACTTGTTAAACTTTGTCCTGCCCTTACCTATCTTTCAGCTTTTCCCCCCTACTACAATCAGTCTGAGAAGGTTCTTTTCTGAAACGTTGCCTATCCACGTTCTCCATTGAAGCTGCCTGACTCCTGAGTTAGTTCAGTACTTTGCAAAGCCATAGATGCTGCCTCACCCGCTGAGTTTCTCCAGGAATTTTGTCTACCTTTGTAATGCCTAGTTGTGCTGAGAGTGCACAACAATAGACGTTATAGAAAATAGGTGCAGGAGTAGGCCATTCGATGTGATCATGGCTGATCATCCAAAATCAGTACCACAATCCTGCCTTCTCCCCATATCTCTTGATTCCGTTAGCCCTGTGAGCTATATCTAACTCTTAAATACATCCAGTGAATTGGCCAACAATGCCTTCTGTGGCAGAGAATTACACAGATTCACAAATCTCTTGGTGAAAAAGTTTTTCCTCATCTCAGTCGTAAATGGCCTACCCCTTATTCTTAAAGTGTGACCCCCGGTCCTGGACTCCCCCAACATCGGGAACATTTTTCCTGAATCTAGCCTGTCCAATCCCTTAAGATTTTATATGTTTCTATATGATTCCCCTCTCATCCTTCTAAATTCCAGTGAATATAATTCTAGTGAATATACACCAAGCTTTGCACTGGAATTTGCATAATTATGAGCAAGTTCAATTCCGAAAAGTCATCTTCTCATAAGCAAGAACAATTTCACAAGGCATCCAGCTGTATTTTAGAAGTGGCTCAATATAACCCAACACCATCGTTAATGCATTCCATTCTGAAAATGTCAATCTTCAGACATTCACAGCTTATATAAAAAAAAGCAGAACACAATTAAATTTCTATACAAAAGTTTGTCAAGACTTTTATTAGGATTTGAGGAAGATGTTTTTCTGGAGATAAGCCCTGGTCTGCATGAATCAAAATTATAACTACCCAGAATTTATTTTTAAAATCTGACAGTTGTAGTTTGTGTTTAGTGCTTATTGTTTTTCTGTTTTCTCTTCTGCCCGGTTTGTCCACCGCTAATGTCGACGGCACCTGTCGGTGATGCGGGCCAGTCGAAGAGCGGGGGGACTGTCTGAGAGGGAGGTGAACTGCCGAAGTGCAAGGAGGGCTGTCGGAGAACGAAGAGGGTCGTCGGAGAGCGTGGGGGGGCGTTGGCGAGCGAGGGGGATGTAGGAGAGCGAGGGGGGTGTCGGAGAGCGAGGGGAGGGCCGTCAGAGAGAGGGGAGTGCCGTCGGAGAGCGGGGAGCACTGTCAGGGAGCCGGGAAAGCCACCAAGAATGAAGGGGGGGGGGAACCACCAGGGGAGGAGGGGATGTTGTGAATGAAGGGGAGAGCTAACAAGGGAGGGGGGGCATGAAAGGAGGGGGTACCCCGTGAGAGGGGAACCGCCAAGAACCATGGGGGAACGCAGGGGAGGTGCCTGCTGCCACGTGCGGCGGCAGGCAGTAGATAGGACTGTTTGGTGAATCATTGATTCTGATTTAGATCAATACAAAATATCTAGCTAAACTGAGCGACTAATGTTTCTGCAGTACTAAACTGTTACTGACTTCCTGGAAATGATTTTAACGGTTTAATTGCACAAACTGTTCAATGTTCCGATGACTTTACCACTGTTCATATGATGGTTTTAAACAACATGGACAATGAACTGAAAGCACGATTACCTGATTTGACCACAAATCATATGCTGCATAGAAAACAAAAGTAAACATGTTGTATCTTGCAATCAAGTTCGAAAGAAACACAAATAACAGTGAATTAAGTATGTTAAAATGAATCATGTACAAAAGAAGTGCATTAGATAGTTAACAATGGATTTACTAATCTAGGTATACCATTATCTAGTGCTAACATTTTTACATATCTCACAATTAATTTGCATCATAGAAATGTATGGACATTGAATTAAGCACGTTTAATTTTTATTTCAAGGCCAACATCCATATAGGTACAAACTGCTCGGGGATGTCCAGCTGTTTCTCAGCACAGATGATCTCCAGATTAGTTTTTGCTATGATATTCCTTAAAATATTAATCTCCCGGATTACACTACTGTCATTTTGGTCCAAGACACATCCCTGTCGTCCAACATTATCTTTAATGATGATAACTCCATCATCCTTCAGGCTGCTCTTGCATCTTATTAAGAACAGCATCAGGTCCTTATCAGTTAAATGTCCTGTTGTGGAAAAAGAATTTTATATAAATCAAGATCATTTCAGACGACTTTTAGTGCATATTGTTTTCTGTTTTGTTCCATTAGCCTTCTTAAATCAAACACCTTTTTCAGCCGCGAAAATAGAAATTCAAACTTATCCCTTGCTATTGCAAATGCTATTCCAGATTATTTAAGGTGCTCTGTGATAGCACCAAAATTGGACACAATACTCCAGGTGCGGTCTCACCAGGGCCCTGTACAACTGCAGTAGGACCTCCTTGCTCGTAAACTCAAATCCTCTCGCAATGAAGGCCAACATGCCAATAGCTTTATTCACTGCTTGCTGTACCTGCATGCTTACTTTCAGTGATTACAAGCACACCCAGGTCTTGTCATACCTCCCCTTTTCCAAATCTGACACCATTCAGATAATAATCTGCCTTCCTGTTCTTGACATCAAAGTGGATAACCTCACATTTATCCATATTATACTGCATCTGCCATGCATCTTCCCACTCACCCAACCTATCCAAGTCACCCTACAGCCTCATTGCATCCTTCTCGCAGCTCACACTGCCACCCAGCTTTGTGACATCTGCAAACTTGGAGATGTTACATTTCATTCCCTCGTCAAAACCGTTAATATATATTGTGAATAACTGGGGTTTTTGCGGCACCCCATTAGTCACCGCCTGCCATTCTGAAAAGGACTGTTAATTCCTACTCTTTGCTTCCTGTTTGCCAACCAGTTCTCTATCCATGTCAATACCATACCCCCAATACCATGTGCTCTAATTTTGCACACTAATCTCTTGTGTGGGACCTTGTCAAAGGCTTTTTGTAAGTCCAGATACACCACATCCACAGGCTCTCCCTTATTCGTTCTACTTGTTACATCCTCAAAAATTCCAGAAGATTAGTCAAGCATGATTTTCCCCTTCATAAATCCATGCTGACTTTGACTGATCCTGTCACTGCTTTCCAAATCCGCTGCTATTACATCTTTAATAATAGACAAGTATCTTTCCCACTACCGATGTAAGGCTAACTGGTCCATAATTCCCATTTTCTTTCTCCCTCCTTTCTTAAAAAGTGAAGTCACGGTATAATTTCAGAATTATTCTCCGTAATTCTAGAGGTATAACTCACCGGTTACCCACTGAATCCAGATAACATCATACTTTTTAATGGGTGGAGTGAACTGCTGTAAGGGAAAGCAGAAATAATCCTTGACTTTTTGTGCATCTTTTCCAATGTAGGAAAGTGCCTCAAATAAAAAGTTATCCATCATGTCCACCACGTCAACAGAGGAGAAAGAAGGGAGCAGGACATATCTGGTAACTCTGCCAATGCCACAGCCACAGTCCAATGCATACTCAGTGTCAGCCTTCCCTGGACCCTGTGAAAATTAAATATATATCAGTCTCTAATTGATATTGAACAGCAAAATAATGCAACTTATTCTGTACAAATTCTGCCTGCATCTCTGTCAAGAAGAGTAGCGCAAAAATGCAGCCTGAAGGATTTTAAAGGCCGTCTCTATTATTTATTTAATATTATTTTTCTAAGTTTGTAGAATTGCTTTTGTTAATTAGTGTTGGCTTTAGTGAGGAGGATTTACTGGCCATATTTGTCAATGCAGGTTTGTCAAGAAATGCAGCAAAGACTGATGATCTGCTTGTGAATAGAAATTATAAACTGGTTGCAGAAACAAGGAACTGTAGATGCTGGCTTACAAAAAAAGCACAGTGTTGGAATAGTTCAGCGGGGCAGGCCGCATCTCTGGAGAACATGGACGGGTGATGTTTTGGGTCAGGGCCCTTCAGATTGATTGTGGTGTGGAAAGAAAGCTGGAAGAGAGGAGGGGCTGGACAAAGCCTGGCAGCAGGTAATGGCTTGACACAGTTGAGAGGGGGTTTTGAAAGGCAGTGGACAAAGGCCAAAGATGAAGAGATAGGTGTGAGACAAAGGGATTGAAGAATTGCTAAGCTGTTGGAAGGAATGTAGGTGGAAGGGGAGAGGAAGGGAGGGAGAGGGAAGAAATAGGTGTGAGTCTAGTTAGGGCACAGTATAAAGAGGCGTGGGGTGGGATGGGGATTGGGTGTGGTTGATGCCAAAGACTGCATAATTCAAATTTCATATTGTTAGGCTCAAAGCTACCCAAGCGGAATATGACGTGTCGTTCCTCCAGTTTGTGTGTGGGTTCACTCTGGCAATGGAGAAGACCCAGGACAGAAAGTTCAGTATGAGAGTGGGAAGAAGAGTCAAATTGATTAGCAACAGAGGGAGGCCATGGCAGACCGAGCCCAAGTGTTCAGTGAACCAGTTTAGTAAACTTGTTGAGCTATTGCTAGCTTTCACAACTCTAGGAAGCTGAGGGATAACTTTATGGAAGTGTCCAAAATCAAGAGAGGCATAGATAAAGTGGACGGTCACGGACTTTTTCCCCAGAGAAGTCCAGAACTAAAAGACATAGGCTTAGAAGGAGAGGAGAAAGATTCCCCCGAGGGACAATTTCTTCAGGCAGAGGGTAATGCATATTTGGAACAAACGGTTAGAGGAATTTATAGATGCAGGTACAATGGTGACATTTAAAAGACACATAGACAAGTACGATACGGTAGGACTTCATTTATCCCAGGAAGGAAATTAATCTGCTAACAGTCATAAAACACAAGATACGCGAAACATGAAATTCATGTGACGAGTGGAAAGGATTTGGGATGTGCAAAGATTGGGGGGAGGGGGGTGGGCAGTCGTTCTACTGCACGACAGAAGGGGGAGGAGTTGTACAGTTTAATAGCCACAGGGAACAAGGATCTCCTGTGGTGTTCCGTTTTGCATCTTGGTGGAACCAGTCTGTTTCTGAAGGTACTCCTCAGGTTGACCAGTGTGTCATGGAGAGGGTGAGCTGTATTGTCCAAGATGCTCTGCAGTTTAAGTACATGGATTATTAAGATTTAGAAGGATGTGACCCATATGCAGGCAAATGGGATGAGCTTGATCCTAACACCTGGTCAGCTTGGATGAGTTAGGCTAAGAGGGCCTATTTAATGATGCAGGACTCTATGACTAACTTACAAGTTAGTTGAATTTTTTATCTGATGATGGGTCCCAACTCAAAACTTCCCCCATCCATGTTTTCCAGAGATGCTGCCTGACCTGCTGAGTTACTCCAGCATTTTGTGCCCATTAGATTGTTTTATTAAAGATTGGGGGAATTGAGGGGAATATGGTATTGCAAAAACAGAGTGGGGGGCAGATTTGAAGGGTTGGGTGGCCTATCTATGCCTTTATTTTCTTAGTTTTCAGCAGTAACCAAATTATGCCGATAACTGAGGCATGATCTGCCGTCAAGATCCCGTGCAAATGCAGCTCCACCTGTCGAGGTGAAGTCAGGACAGCATTGTATTTCAATGCCATTGGCTGATTTTAAGTCACAACTGGTGACAATTAAGTCAATTGCCAATTCATTGTTACATCAAATTAGCCAATGAATACTAACATTGCTTCCATTCTGGAGTTAACAGCACCTTTCACATTTTGACTAGATAAAGAAGTAGCCACTGTAGAGAGCTCAATATTTTTACTGGTAGTTAGATCCTCAAATATACATATATCAAATCAGTGGCTATCAAACTGTTGGTAGATGTCACCCAACAATATCATGGCATAAATATTTCAAAAGTGATAACGTTCCATAGAATTGTAGGTGGTTTTGGACACATAGATTTAAATACTTCAAGGAAGAAGAAGATACATTGGCTGTAATCATCTTTAGATATTTAGAGCTTTTGAAAATGCAGAAATAAAGGTCATTTGTGTGCTTGTGGTAACACTTAAAGTTTAGATTGAATGAATGCCTCTGAGATCCATAAAAATAAAAAATTATGATGTGGAATATATTTGGCCATTATAGAATTGGCACTGAGCGTGGGCAAGCGTTGCATCGACCCCAGGGGTCCGCTGTGGGCTGCACAAAAGTGACCACAACTTTATGTCCCTTGACGATAACGCCATCCTGGAGCACCAGTTCGTCGCGGACCAGGAAGAAAGGCTGTGCTTCAGATGGCGCGGCGGAGCGCTTTGTTGGCCACCCTGCTTTAATCACCGATGCAAGCTGCTGCAAAGCCGGATCGGCATGCTCGGCCAAAACCTGTAAATAAAGTTAACGCCCAGTACGAGCAAGTCCTCTCAGAGGTACGCGGGGCTCGCGACAGGGTGTCCGCAATGTGCATCTCGGTGCCCTTCTTGTAGATTATGTCAAAGTCGAAGCGCTGGAGCTGCAGCATCATCTGCAGTGCGTGAACAGGATTGGACCGTAAATCTGCTGCCGAACAGGAATGAATGCGGCAGCTCTTTCTCGATCTGAGCGTACCGCTGCTCGGTGTCCGTCATGGTGCGGGAGGCATAGGAGACGGGATGCAGCGATCCATCGACAGACTGAAGGCAGGCCGCACCCAGACCGAACTTGGAAGCGTCACAGGTGACGGTGATGGGGCGACCACGTCGAAGAACCGCAACGTCGGAGTGCTAATCAGTTTCGACCTGATCAAAGGCCTGCTGGTGATATGTCAAGGTAGTTCACCATGCCCAAGAATCGTTGCAGACCTGGCACGTCGGTGGGGGCTGCCATTTCGGAGATGGCATCAAGGGGTCGGGCTTTAGTCCTGAAAACATGTCCAACATACGTGACCTCTGAGACACGAAACCGGCACTTCTTGGGATTCAGCTTCAGGTTCGCCTGTCGCGCGCGATAGGCGCGGCGGAGGTTCAGGTCGTGCTCGGCAAGGTCCTTCCCGTAAACCAGGATATCATCCACGATGATGGCACATGGCAGGTGCGCGAATAATTGCTCCATCGTCTGCTGAACACCTCGCTAGCAGAATTGATGCCGAATGGCATTCGCAGGAACTTGAATCTGCCGAACGGTGTGGCGAAGGTCGTCAGGTCAGAAGACGCTTTGTCTGCCAAAACGAGTTCTTGTCTAGGACCGAAAAGATGGTGGCTTGTGCCTGGCTCCCAGGGAACGGAGTTGAGAAATGGTTCAGCCCTTACAACCTTTTTCGGGGGAAGTAAACAAGAACAACGATTTCTTAAAGCAAGGATGTCCCAAAGACATAATTTATTAGGTAAATCCTAATGGCATTAGTGCCACACAGAATATACACCAAATATCAGGGAAGTTCGAGGCATACATTTTTCCAGTCTTTTCTAAGAGCTAAAATCCTTTAAAAATTAAACATATGGTTCTCTTCAGCCTATTTCTATAACTTAGAAAGTAGAACAGTGCAAGACAGGGAAAGGCCCTTCAGCCCACCATGTCTGTGTCAAACATGATCCCAAAATAAATAAATCGCTTCTGCCTGCACCTGATCCATATCCTTACATATTGACGTGCCTAGCGTAAAACCTCCTAAATGCCACTATTGTGAAAGTTCTCAGAACCATTTTCTCAGTCACCTGGGGGTCTTGGCTTGGCCCCTTATCTGTGCAGACACTTTGGAGCCTCAGTCTTTTGGTTTCAGAGATGACAATATTTATGAAAGAGAAAGATATTAAACCACCACGCTTCTGCCAGTGGCGCTAACCAATGACATGTTAAAAGCTTGTGAGCAACACGTGGAGTACAACTGTATTGCTTGAGAGTTCCGAGTTGCAACCCTGACCTCTCCTGTTGATGGATTTTGCACGTTCTCCCTGTGACCACATGGGTTTCCTTTCCATCCTTCAGTTTCCTCCCACGTTCCAAAGATAAGCATTTTTGGTAAATTAATTTGTGACTTCAAATTACCGTGTGCAATTGAGTGGTAGAATCTAGAGGGAATGAGATTAGTCAGGGATTAGTCTAAGTGGATACTGGATAGTTAGTGGGGAGTTGGAGGACTAATGGTGTGGATTTGGCAGGCTAAAGGGCTCATTCCTGTGCTGCGTGACATGTATTCTTGGCTTTAAAACAGAATTAGACCTAAATATAAAATTTGACCTGGGAACAAATAGGCAATTCTAATATAAAATGAATAATATCAAAAATGTATAAAAATCAAGTTTGAAATATTCTTTTATAAAATGTGATGGAATGGAGAACAACCTGGTGGCATAATGGGGATTCAGTAACAGTGATTATGGTCATGATGGATTGAAGGGGCTGCTTCTTTGTTGTATGACTATGACTCCAAGACCAAAGGTTGATTCAAGTGCACTGAGATGCAAAGTTTATGGTTTAGGCTTTTATCAGCGTGTGTGCGTACACAGTGAAATGCTGGATAAATTCATGGCAAACCTTCAATAATGATTGGTCCCAGCTTATAAAGCTTTTCGGTTCTTTTCCTGTACTGATTTTATTTGTAATGGTCACTATACTAAGAAACTAATTTTGCTATAATTTGGAAGAAAAATAATTAAGGTTGGGCATTAAGAAGAAGTAATTGATGATGATTCCCAGAATGATAACACCACAACATTATGAAAAGTTAAGGCACAGAAGGAGGCCACTTGACCTGTTGTGTCTTTCCAGATCACTTTCCCCCACTTCCCATCTTTCATTTCGTAGCCTTATAGATTACAGCTCCTCAAATTCTCACCTAGGTGTGCCTGAAACAGGATTAGAAATTCTGCCTATGCCACCTGCTTAACTATTATCTCATTAATTATTTTACTAATTATGTTAAGTCCCCATTTCCTAATTAGCAGTCATTCTGCCAAAAGAAATAGGTCCTTTCTCAAAGCTCCCTTCATACTTCTTTGTTCCAAACAAAGCTCATCTCAACCTAGTTAATCTCTTCTCAAAACTATAATTCTCCAGCACTAACATCACCCTTATAAGTTTCCCCTGCACCCTCATTAAATTTGATTAAATCCAACCAAGTTACCCACAGAGATTTGGATAGGTTCCAAGAAATCTACTCTTGTAGACATCCCATCATCAAAATAATAACTACCATATGGTTTACTGAACAAATAATAAGCCATCAATAGAAATTTCTCAAGAGCAGCACGATGAGAACCACGGTTCTCCATTTAGTGGTTTGTCTTAATGCTATGCTCAAGTTATATTACATATGAACATACAAATTAAGAGCAGGAGCAGGCCTCTCAGCATCCTAAACCTGCTCAGCAATTTCACGAGATCAAGGTTAACCTGATTGTAATCTGCAATAACCTTCACTTTTTTACTTATGAAGAATCTATCCAGCTCTGTCTTATAAATATTCAGATACCTTGTTGCCTTCACCCTTTGAGGAAGAGAGTTCTAGAGACTCACAGCCCAATGAAAGAAAAAACATTCCATAGATTTATGATTTCATATCAAAATCCTCTGTAGATCAGACCTCTGCAATCTCTCACCATGTACACATGTCCCAATCTTAATTATGTTCCTGCCAAAATCAACTACTTCACAGTCTTCCACTTTGTACGCCATTTGCCTACTATTTTGATCTAACAATGTTCCTATGAAGCCTTCTGATACTCTCATCATAACTTAATTTTGAACATATCTTTGTGTAAAATAGATAGCCCTGGTGCCCTTATCTGAGATTTCTATAAACTGTAAAATATTGAGGCTGTGGCATTGATATGTAATATACTATTCTTCTTGACTGTTTTTGCTTTCCCATAACCAGTCTCCCTCAGGCCCCTTTGAACCACAATTGCTCTTCCTTTCCCCACACCACAAATGCCCCAGTCATCTGTGTCATTTTTGTGACTAACACTGGATTTGACACCATGTCCTTTCCTGAATCTCCCTTAGTATTTACCACCAAGAATAATTTCATCTGCACTGTCCATCCTTTAAGACCTTTGCCTAACTTGGGTCTATTACTCCATGATTCAATTTACAAAGAAAATGTGTTTCACATCCCTTGGGGAAGCATCAACTTTTCATTCTTTCCCCCTCATTTCCTTGTTTACATGCTGTTCTTGACTTTAGCTGTTTGCATGCTCAACTTTTACATTGTTATTGCTGATAGCCATTGTTGCCTCCCTACCACCCTCTCCTCATAAATTCCTCAACCACTACTTTGCTGTTTAGTTGAATAAGCTGAGTAATTGTATGAATAAGCAAATGACTGAAACTATGCTATATGTCTCCAAGCAAAGCCTCCACACATTTGCTTCAGGAAGCTTTCATCTTCCCCAACGTCCATTTTGACTGAACCTCTTTCAAAGCCTAATACCTGATCTTAGCTGTGCTTAACAACCCACTTCCTTGCAAGGCAACTTATTTTGTCTTTTGCATCCCCATCCACCTTCATCCACATTTCACCCCTATTCCATTGAAATGGTGATTAAGCCATATTTAATATTCCCCTGAGTTCTGCCATCAATATAAAATGATTCAGAACTCCACCACTCATATAAACTGACTCTGACCTTGTTTCATTACACATAATGTTTAAGGTTGAGTAGGCTGGGTCTCTATATCTTGGAGCAGCAGTAGGATGAGGGGTGATCTTCTAGAGGTGTATAAAATCATGAGAGGAGTAGATCTGATAGATGTAGAATCTCTTGCCAAGAGTAAGGGAATCGAGGACCAGAGGACATAGGTTTAAGGTGAAGGGGAAAAGATTTAATAGGAATCTGAGGGGTAAATTTTTCACTCAAAGGGTGGTGGGTAAGTTGGGCCGAAGAGCCTGTTCCACACTGTATCACTCTATGACTCTTATGACACCTCCATTTGTTTTCAGTGCCAGAGCCATTAATCGGCTGACCCCCCTCTTCCCACCTCCCAATTTCTCTAAACGCTTCATTTTGCTAGCTCCATGGTTCCATAAAATGCCTCCCTAAAGGCACTTTCTGGATATCTGGAAGTTAGTCCTATTTCCACCTTTACTATGCTAGGTATTTTTACCCCGTAAGATGCACTTTATTAGGGTGTTCTATATTACATCAAACTTGCAACAAAATCTACATTTTCTTTGTTGTGGCACATTTCCTGCCTTCATTCAGTAATTAGGGAATCACAGCTGGTCCTGATTTTGTGCTTGCATAAAATTATCTCACATCTAAGTAGAATCTGCTGGACAGCGATGTGCATTGGAAATCCCGGACTGAATGTGGGATCTTGCTGGTTTGGTTCTAAACTTGTGCGCTCTGTTCTCCAACATACCTCACTTTAACAAGAACAAAATGCACACTTATTTTGTAAAAAGGTAAAAAGTGTGACATATGCTTCACCCAAATTATATTTGAAATTATATCATCCAAAAATAACTAGCATATTGATATGATTATCCAGGAGTGGTTTTGACATGCATTATGCAACGTGTCTGTTAACTCTTGTTGGCTGTAGTACTGCACTTACTCCAACAAACTTCCTCAGAAACCCACAGGAAGCCTCCACATCTATGCTGTTGAGCTCCAAAAAGTCTCCCATCATACCCTCCTCTGTTGCTGGCACATCTTCATAGAAGCGTTTAGCTCTGGCATAGAACTGCATTTCACCATTAATGATTTCACTTGTCAAAGTGAATAGTTTCACTAAAGAAAAATACAAAAGTAAAAAAAGTCAATGTGAGAAGAAATTAATCCATTTCCCAAGCTTTTAAATGACCATTTTTGCTTTCTATCTTTTTTCATTTGTTAGCTTTAGAAAATCATTTCTAAATATTTGTTCAAATAGTTTGCAATATAGAAAAAGCTGTACTTTAATTTTAAATGCTATGAATCAAAACATTCACTTATATGGTATGTTTCATACCAGGGGTATGTTTTATAGTCTGGTATACTTAAAAAAAATATCCACATACCGGTAGTATATTTTTTATAAAGCTACGATTGTTTCAAAATGGTTCTTTACAGTCTATCAATGCACTGAATTCAAATTTACTTTCAATAGCTGCAAGCCAAAAAAAATATTAGTCCTTTATTTCCCAGTAAAAATAGTTGGAAAGAAGATTTTTGGACAGTAAGATATTTGATGTATTTTCAAATAATTGAAAGAGCAAGCTTGAATCAAAAGTGAATGCTTAGTCTTCAACAGGGAAGGACCAAAGACATTAGAAGTTTAACATTTGACATGTTATTTGGCAGTGATTTATCACCCAGCACCTCCATCTCCACATGTCTGTTTTTCTAAAGAGGGTGTTTCACTGAGTCATTTTTGGAGCTTTTGTTTTTTTTCTCCATGTGTGAGCAGGCAGAATCTGCCATCAAAATGGAATTGCACCATCAATTAGTGCAGGAGCACCACATGGCATCACTACGCTGGTGCTATCCAGGGGTCTTGCTCTTACACTATTTTTATTTATTAAAAATGAACCAAACAAACTGAGCTTTTTGAAAATAGTCATGGTTTCCAATTTCTCTATCTTTTTAAGTTGGATTTAAAAGACTGAATTTGTCCGCAGTGTGGGTAAGTGAGAGGCAATTTAGGTATTGTTACTCCAGTAAACTCTATTACATTGGGGATTTGTACCCATAATTTTCCATAAGGCAATCAAGTTACTATTCTTTACCATGTTGTCAGGATAGAGGTACTAAATAGAGACCAGATGTTCTTGTACATCTTGTAAAAACTAACTACAAGCAGAATTTGCAGAGACCTCGGGAGATGCCCTTGTCTGCTATATCACTCAGTAAATAGTTCACTGCCTGGGCCAAAAAGAATTAAAACACAGGGGAAGAAAATACATAAAAATGAAAGGCTGAGAATAATATGAAAAAAAATTCTAATATAATTGTAAACAATGTCACTGCCTTGAGTCATTCAAAAGAATTATACATTTTATGTCCAATTTCAATGCTGTGCAAATGTTTCCTATATGATATTAATTATAATGTTTGGTTGTGTAAAGTGATTTTCAAAATGTTTCCAAACCATCTTGATTAAAATAATCGCCGGGGACCGAACTTCTGCTCTCATATTAGAATATGTAAGAATGAAAGTCTGCAGGAGAAATTGGATACCCATGGAAAATGTATGTTGGAATCTTGCTACATGATTTCCCCACTCCGGTTTGACTTGGTGAACCTCATACTCTGACAGCATTATCAATATTGGGTTTGATTAAAGTTGTGCCTACATTTTGTGCTAAAGGGGAAATGCTAATTTTCTCTGAACTCAGTTGCAAATCAGTGTCCAGCAACAGAAACGGTGATGTGCTCAAATAGGCATAGGCGTGGAGGGTCTGATCATCAGTTTTCTTGAGGTATTGTTTTAAGAGAAGTGGTATTATATAGACACTCTTCACCCTCAGTTCCAAGAATCACTAGAAATCAGCCTTGAAATAGCAAAGGGGTAAAACCCAACCAAGAACGTCAATTCAGAAGTGAGACGCTATGGATCTAGATGCACAAAATTAAGTTTAATGACTTCACATCTAGTTTAAGATTAGTAAATACATTGGCAAATCCTAACTACCAATGCCTGCAGCATTTCTGGAGAACATGAATGGGTGATGTTTCAAGTCGGGACCCTTCTTCAAACTGATTGTGGTGGGTGAGGGGCAAAGCTGGAAGAGAGGTGGGGTAGTCCAAAGGCTGGCAAGTGATAGGTGGATACAGATGAAGGGGATCTTCCTACCTGAGCAGGTATGGGAATCTACATCTCTTGGAGCTGGGAAACTACATCTCTTTCCTTCAAGACTACTAAGTATCACTCTAAATTGTCCTTAATGCACCAACCTATGTAAGGACAGTCAGTTTTCGGAATTTATGAAAAGAACCCAACATTTGAGCAGCGATTCCTCAAAATGAATTGTTTTAAGATCCTTGCTCCCTCCGGAAATAGTGACACGTTTGTGACAGTGATAATATTTATCCTCCTGCACATTGACATTATTATTATTATTATTGTCTTTGCATTCTTGTTGATTTTTATGGCTTTGGTAGCAAGCCTTAACATAAGAGTGTTCTATGATTACAAATTGTCTTCATTTTCACAAAAATAAACCAGTTGATCCATTGGCAAGATCACTTTTTGATATATTGTAATAAGAAGAGTTGACACTCAAAAAAATGTTAGAATTAGTATTTAGAAAACATATCTTCAATAGCTGTTACTGGGTATATGAATTCCCGCTTAACTCACCCTATTTTCCATTCATAGAACAAATGAATAATACAGCACAGCACCAGGCCCTTCGGCCCACAATGTCCACAATCTATGTGCCTATCTAAAAGCATCCAAAATGCCACTATTATATCTGCCACCATTACCAGCCCCCGGTAGAGCATTCCAGGCATCCACAATCCACTGTGTAAAAAAACTTGCTCGCACATCTCCTTCAAACTGTGCCTCTCTCACCTTAAAGGTATGCCCTCTAGTCTGACATTTAGATCCTGGGGTAAAGATTCTAACTGTCCACCCTATCTATCTATGCCTTTCATAATTCTATATACTTCTATCAGGTCTCCCCTCAACCTCAAGCATTCCAGGAAAAACAATCCGAGTTTGGCCAACCTTTCCTAATACACTCTAATGCAGGCAGCATTCCAGTAAACCTCTTTTGCACCCTCTCCAAAGACTTCATATCATTCCTGTAAACGAGTGCCCAGAACTGCATTTAATACCAAAGTCTTACACAGCTGCACCATTACTTCCTAACTCATATATTTAATGCCTCAATCAATGAAGGCAAATTTACCAAATGCCTTCTTTATCTATTGTGTTGCCATTTTCAGGAAGCTATGGACTTGGACCCCAAGATCCATCTGGACATCGACTATTCCCTGACTATTACTTACATAATTCACAAAGGTGCATTAAATATCTTGTAAAGTGTCAAGCTCTAATACCAATATATTTTATATAATAATAAAAAAAGATCTGAAATATTTCTTTCAACTTTACCAATCTTGAAGACATTTTTAATTTGGAAGTGGAAGAACATCATGTATTGTATGTTATGAATTTAGCCTAAACTTTCCTTGGCCACTCACGAAGCCAAAGAATATGATAAATCTTATTGCATCTCGTCATTAGATCTGAACTGAACCATTAACTGTGAGCCACTTGGACATCAGTAAATACCTGAATTACTAATTCTTCAAAAATTACTTTTCTTCAGTTTAATGATATAATATAATTCTTGTTTTTTTATTTGTTTTTTTACTTTAAAACAACAACTTTATTTTGTAACTTTCTTAAAATGTTTTATTTCAGAATTAGTAGTTTTCAAAACCATTTTATAGTATAGACATTTAAAACTGTTAAATTTGTTGATTAAGTTGACAGAATGGAAAGATCTACCATCAGCTTGGACATGTCAAAGATGATCAGATTGTTCATTCGGCATTTCACCAGCATCAGGGATTGGTCATCTGCATCTGGTACATTGTAAGCATGTGGGACCATGCAGAGACTCCAAGCATTGCGATGGGTTCAGAAAGACCTGACTAATTGTGTTATACACCATGCCTTTTACAGGTTGTATATTATTTGTTAGTCAATGGTTCTGACTTGTTCACAAATGTTTCTGTTGAAGAAGTATATGATGCAGATTTATAGGACTTTGGTTAGGCCACATTTAGAGTATTGCATACACCTCTGGTAGCCCTAATACAGGAAGGATGGAAGGATGTGGAGGCTTTTGAAATGGTGGAAATGAGATTTACCAGAATGATGCCTGGATTAGAGGTTACTCGCAACAAGAAGTTGGACAAACTTGGAATGTTTTCTTGGAAATGCCAGAGGTAGGGGGCGCCGTCCTGTATGGTGTGGCTGCCCAGCCTGCAGCTGTTTGTTTTTCACTCTTTTTTTAATTTTTATTGAGTTTTAGTGTTTTGTTTTTGGAGTTCTAGTCTTTTTTATGTGGGGGGCGGGGAAGGGGGAAATTACTTTTCAGGGTCCCTACCTGGTCGGAGAGGAAGCTTTTCTTCGGGCTGCACTTTTGACCTGTGGCCTACCAGCGGGCCTGGAGCGGCATTTCCTGAGGGGACTGCCCAGAACCTCGGCTTCGGCGGCGGCACAGCGCTGGAGCGCTATCGCGGAGCGGGCGATGCCTTCCCTGGGTCGCTGCGCTGGAACTCCAGTGAGCTGAGACCGCTGAGAAAAACATCGCGGAACTGCGGGTCTGTGGAGCGGCCAGCTGCGGGCGGCGGCACTGACTTAACATCGTGAGCCAATGGGAGAGCTCCATTCAGCGTTGCCATGTTGGCTTTGGAAGCCGCGGACTCCGGTAAGGAAGCGGCCGTTCCAGGTGTCCCAAGCTGCTGAGAGGATTGTCCCGACGAGAACGGCCTGGAACATCGGGCCTCCATGAAGGCGACTGCGGAGGCCTCAATAGGCCCGACTATGGGTGGACATGGGATGGGGACTGGACATTGTGCCTTCCCTCATAATGGGAACCATTGTGGGGGGATGTTTTTTATGTTTAAAATCTCTTTATTATTGTTATGTCTGTATTCTTTTTTTATGTGCTGCATTGGCAAGAAACATTTCACTACACCAATTGGTGTACGTGACCAATAAATAACCTTTGAACCTTTGAGGTTGAGGGGAGACCAGATACACTAGAAGGATGTAAAATTATGAGAGCCATAGATAGGGATGACAGTCAGAACCTATTTTCCAGGATGGAAATATCAAATACTAAAGAGCATAGCTTTAAAGGTGAGAGGAGCAAAGTTTAAAGGAGATGTGTGACTCACGTTGTTTTGCGCAGAGGGTGGTAAGTACCTGGATTACGTTGCCAGGGTTGATGGCAGAGGCAGATACGATAGTGACATTTCAGAGGTGTTTGGATAGGCACATGGTGAGGGAATGGAGCAATATGGATAATGTGCAGGCAGATAAGAGTATGCCTTGGCAATTTGTTTGGCACACACATTGTGGGGGATGGGCCTCTTCTTGTGGTTTACCATTCTATCTTCTACACATGCTGGGAAGTGTGGATGCAGCCCACACCATGACACAAACTAACCTCCCTTCTATTGACTCCATTTACACCTCACGCTGCCTAGGCAAGGCCACCAGCATAATCCATGATGCTGCACCATGCCCACTCCCTCTTCTCCCCTCTCCCATCGAGCAAAAGGTATAGAAGTGTGAAAACCCACAACTCCAGATTCAAGGACAGCTTCTTCCCAGTTGTTATCAGGCAACTGAACCATCCTACCAACAACTAGAGAGCAGTCCTGAACTGCTATCTCTCTCATTGGAGACCCTCAGACTATCTTTGAACAGATTTTAATGGCTTTATCCTGCACTATTCACATTATTCTCTTTATCATGTATCTGTACACTGTGGGTCGCTTAATTGTAATCATGTATAGTCTTTCCACTGACTGATGAGAACACAACAAAAGCTTTTTAACTGTACCTCGGTAACAATAAACTAAACTGAATGTTGTGTCACGTTAGGCATCATCTGTGAAACATACAATATTTTGGTTTCTCTTTCCACAGATGCTGCCTGACTTGCTGAACTTTTTGTCAGCATTTTAGTTTAATTTTCCCTATTTTTACATATTTTTATTTTTATATATTTTGTTCAATTATTTTTCTCAATGTTACACACCACATTTTACATATTCATTGACTATATTCTAGTTTAGTTTAGTTTGGATGTTTGTAGACTGAACTGATCTCTGCCCACGGATAATACAATCTTTAACTCTATTTGAATGCTCCCTTAGCAAAGTTTTTTGAACACATATCTATGTTCTTTGTGGTTTCTATAAATCAGTGCTTAAAGCAAATGAGTGGAAAGAGTAATTGTTCATGGGTTCTATCAATGAATCAGAAATAGTCATGATGAATTCCTGAAATATGGCGACAGGTTTGATTTGGATTCTATATATTCAATTGCTGGTTGCAATCAATTGAGAAAATGTTTAAAATGTTTCTTGTACTCTTTATTTTTTTAGGGAAAAGTTAAATATTTCCTTTATAACATATTTATAGTTTTGCCAAATCCAGAATGCAGTCAGTGGCTTTTTTATGCTTCAATCTATTTTGCAATTTTCATCTGAAATTACAATAGATAGTAAGTATTCTCATAATCTTATATTTGCATCCTGGAGTGTAAAAGAGGAATAACAATATTGCCACCCCGAAACAGGCATCAAATATTGGACGGATCGAGTGAAAACTGGGACAGGACCTGTTTACAATTGTCTTCTTTGACACCTGTTTTGATTTCAGAGTATAATTATGCTCCCAAAGGTGGATAGAAACATAATGTAATTAAGAAGCTGAGTAGAGGAGCCCTTGCATAATTTTTGTTGCCAAAGATACTCAGGAACTAAAATTTAGTTAATTTGATTCCTCAACTATGGATATTGCACTATTAATTACAGTATTTAATCGTTTAATATTGCTGTGCTATGGCAGGTGTCTGGGAATATTTTGCAGTGGCTGATTAGTTTACCAGAATCACATAGAGATATGAGAGTAAATGAGTAAATGCAGAAACCCACGGTGCTGCAGTGAGAATGTGCGTACTCCACACAGACAGCACCCATGGTCAGGATCAGACCCAGTCACTGGACCCGTAACTGCAGCGTCATTTGTGCCATTTATATTGATATCATATATTATATATTATATATTTTCATAATTCAGAAGACACAATCAAGCTCATGTAGACTATAATGGCAGTTTAGCAGAAGTAAATGCACATCTCAACAGGTTATGGAGGTAAAAGCTGGCTTTTTTTTCACATTGTATGATTGGAACCTCAGATAAGAATCAATTTTTAAGTGAAACTGAACTTTGAAGCTATGAGCAGTTTAATATGAAGCAGTTGTCTGGGAGGAAGAAGAGTTTACGGTAGAGAGAATGATTTTGGCCTTACATTGCATGGGCTGCGGAACCGGGGGAGGGCTACAGCCACCCCCCCCCCCCCCCCCTCCACTTTTTTGGCTAGACATGTTTCAATGTTTCCGGCTTTGGACGAGGCGCTGCCGTGCTCTGAGCAACCTGGTCATGGGTGTTGGAGAGCCTGAGTGGAGGGAGGGATGGAAACAGAAGCAGCGGCGGGGGCAGATGCAGATGGGGAGCCGGAGATGGCAAGTCGCCCGCTGCAGCTCTGGGCATGGAGCAGCCTCAGTGCAAGAGTCCCGGGCCGTCGGAGGCGCCGGAAGCGTTGCGCCGCTGCCGTGAGAGTCTCTGTGCTGAATTCGCCCTGGTGACCGGCATGGACCAGGCTGCGGCTCGGTGCTTCCTGGAGGACAATCAGTGGCTGCTGGAGGTAGGTACCAGGCACTGGGTAGAAGCGGTGGAAGATAGTGGCCTTCAAATGGGGGTGGTTGGAGAAAGCATCCTGCTTGCCTGATAGATTTTCACTTACTGTAACTGCAGGAAAAATGTTCCCCATGTTGGGGGAGTCCAGAACCAGGGGTCACAGTTTAAGAATAAGGGGTTGGCCATTTAGGACTGAGATGAGGACAAACTTTCTTCACCCAGAGAGTTGTGAATCTGTGGAATTCTCTGCCACAGAAGACAGTGGAGGCCAATTTGTTGGATGTTTTCAAGAGAGAGTTACATTTAGCTCTTGGGGCTAGTGAAATCAAGGGATATGGGGGAAAAACAGGAAAGGGGTACTGATTTTAGATGAACAGCCATGATCATATTGAATGGGATGGGATGGGTCGAGCAATAACAAAAATAATAATCACCTGCTCCTATCTCTCATGTAGGCCCTACATTATGTTAAAAATACTTCAAATAAAAAACATTGAAATCATACTTCTACAATGCACTAAAACATGATTTTAATATATCAACTTTCAAAAAGTTAGTTCCCACACCCTCCCTGTGAAAGTTAGTGCGGTTATCCTACATCTTATTGAGCTTATATAGTTGTATTTGCTATTAACCTCCATCTTGTACCCAGCATACAGGTAACAGTTTAAAATATTGGCCAATTTAGAAGTCTGCAAAAGCCTGTGAATCCTGAACAGAGCTTGTAATAAACGACCTTCGCTGTCTCAATGAGAATAGAGATAAGGGATGTTCCTGGGCATCTGGAACTCCAACACTGATACCAGTAAGTTGTAAGAAGAACAATAGGCCTGTTCTTCCCTTTGCAGCTGTTCTGCTTCCCAGACTAATAGTTATACTTTGTTTCTTCCCCAATGTAGCTGAGGGGATCCACTGAAGCTCCTTTGTTATTAACCATGTGCTTATGGCTGTTTTATTAGTATAAAGATGTGTGTAAATCCTCTGTATCGTCAGTCTGAACAGCGCCAGCCTTTGGTGTGGACGCTCTGTAAACCACTGGTGACGTACTATAGATTTTTGACAGAGATTTTTGACTCTTTGATTTATTCTACCATCCGAGTGAAGTGAACTTTAACATCCCCCCACGCAGTCACTCCACTCCCTCATCAGGTACGCACAAGGCCAGTAATCAGTGATCGCTCAGCCCCCCCACTTTCAAAAACACTCTGTGGCCCCTGCATTGGTTAGCTGGAGGAAAGTAATACTTCAGCGCTGGATATCAATCAAGCAACATGACAGTACTGGTGCAGTTGGAAAAATTTGAGAGGTAGACAAAAGGATGTTCTCAATGTATAAATGAAAGTTGAGCCTGCATCACAGATGGTGTTACCATGAGCTACATATGCATGAGGAGAAATAATGACCAAGTGACAATAGACAAGTGTTCCAAGAAACCACTGAAGGAAAATCACTGGCTTCCTTCCTATGATTTGTTTGTTGAGGTATTTCCAAGCTTCATTTCTATAAACGTAGCTCTAATGTTTAGACTCTGCTCCTTAGCTTCAGTCACCTGAACTTTTTCTTGCTACTCCATCCTTTCTTCTCTTATCATAAATAGCAAATTGTCCCAGGGAATACAACCCGTCCCTGTAATTTTCTTTCACCATTTAACTCCTGGTCCAGATATTTTTTTGGTAAAGATATTCTCAAACCACATGACACCAAACGGCTCTCAGTACTCGAGGTGCAGTCTAAACTAGGCCATTTTAGATGGTGGATAGGGTAGGGGAGGGATGGATAGAATAAAGAAGGTATCTTTGATAAGGCAAGTCCAGATGACTTAATGTGGGCATTAAAGTAATGGTTAAAATCAAATTAATCTTCTTTATCTAATGTATAATGTGTAATGTATTGATATCAGTAAGGTTGTAGGACATGTATCTCAGACCAGACCATCCAAAGAAAATAAATACTGCACCAAAATGCTAATGGGAAGAAATGGCATCTTCTAATACAGAAGAATGAGAAAGAATGAGAGTTCAGGAATTTAACATTGATTCTTGAAGGCTGCAATGTTCCCAAGTGGAAGATGATGTATTGTCCGTTAAATCTGTGTTGTCCTCATAACAGTGCAGGAGGTCTAGACATAAATGCCAAAATGGGAATGTGGTTAAGAATTAAAATGGCAGGCAATCAGAAGTTAAGGAGCGCAAAAACCATCTTGCCACTGGTTTTTAAAGGGAAGAAGCCCGATAAAAACCCTGTGTGTTTCATTTAGTTCACATCTAATTTTTCTCAAACTCCACGGATTTCAGACATACTCTCCTCATGGGACGAACCATTCATTTGGTGAATCAATTAGATGATTTTTTGTTGTACCCCATCAATCTCTTTGTCTTTGTCTCTACCTTCTATCACAAGTATATCCTTTCTTAAATAGGGAGACTAGAGATGTATGCAATATTCCATGTGTGGTCTCACTCCATATAATTGAAGTAAGATGTCTATACACGTGTACTCAAATCTTTCAGGGGTAAAGGTCAACACATTGTTTGCCCTCCTAATTGCGTGCTGAACCTGCATGTTAACTTTAAGTGATTCGTGCACAAGGGTACCCAGGCCACTCTGAACACCAACCCCCTTCAAACTCACTTTATTTTAAAAAGATCCGAACTTTCTATTTTCTCTATGAAAGTCAATGACCTTCAACCTTTCCACATTATATTCTATCTGCCATGTCCTCACCCATCCACTTAACCTGTCCATAACTCATTGAAGTATTTCTGAATCTTCCTAACATAACAAAAAAAACTGCATTTTGATGATATAATAATTTTCCCCCCATACGTTTTCCCTCATCCAAATCATTGAAATGAATTGTGGACTGGGGCTCAAGCACGATCCAACTCCAAAATATTTCTACTCACATTTTCTGTCCATTAACCAATCCACAATCCATGTCTGTATATTACCCCCAATCCCTTGTGGTGTCATATTATTCAATAACCCCTTATGTGGTATCTCCTCAAAGTGAAAACATACACATTCACTCATTTTCCATTCCTATCTGAAGAAGCACCCTGATCTGAAATGTCATCTGCCCATATTCCCCCCACAGATGCTGCCTGGCTCACTGAGTTTCTCCAGCAGTTGTTGGGGCTCTGTTCCAATTTCCCCGTCCCACTATCCAGGCATTCCACTGAGTATGTCAATGCATCTTTCGTGTGTTCCTTCATCTTCAACACAGGCCTTTCTTTCATTGCATGTAACAGGGCCTCTTGATCATGTCCATTCCATTTCCCATCAGTCTGCTCTTATTCTTTACTCCTCGCTCCAAGAATCACAACAACAGTAGCCTTGTCCTCCCTTCAAAGCTTCCACATCAAATAGATCATCTCTACCATCTTAAACATTCTTCATCCACTGACCACATCTTTTTCTACATCTTCAGCACTCTGAATGGACCATTACCTCCACCAAAAACCGAGTTAACTCCCCAAAATAATCCTTCCACCCACCCCCACCAAAAGCTCTTCCTACATATTTAATATTGAAGATTGCCCAATTACAAGCCACAAATCATGCCTTATCAACTTATCTCATTATACCCACAGGTATTTTTTTTGTGTGCTTATCTAAATTATTACATTCCATTCACCAATTACACTCTGATTGATCTCGTTGACTCTGGGGAAACCCGACACAGTGCTTCTTTTCAGAATGCCTCATTCAACTAAGCCATCAAGTTCCAGGTGATTGTCTTATTTTTGAAAAAAGAACTGCGATGGTAATCAGCCTGTCAGTTGACAGCTGCAAAAGCTCAGTGACGCCCACATATGTGTAGACACACAGTCGCAGGATAATAGTTAAACTCATGCAGTATATTTGCAAAGAGCTCCAGTAACCACCCTGCTCCTTAGGCATTGGCACATGGTGTTATCAGGAGCTGACCTGACATGAAATAAGAATTCATATCCTTAAAAAGGTCGCACTTCATCAAATATTCGTTTGAGTGATCAAATGATTTTCGAGGTTTTAATTTAAACCGTTGTTGTAAAACGGATAATTCCTTCACTCCTGCACTGTCAGACCTTTTGTTATCACTCTCCTCTGTCGATGATCGTTTCCATCACTTTTCTGAACCAATCATTTTATACACATCTTTCCTTCTATTTTCATTCACAGTGACGAGTCACAGTTATCTATCTTCTTATTCCACTCTTCCATTCACAGGATTTTAAATCCAGACCTTCTTAGGTTTCAGTTTCTGCTATCATTTATACACTATTGAAACCCGAGCTTGCCATTGCTGTTTTTATTGCCGGTTTAACTTCATCTCGTCACTACTCCTTTCGCATAGTGTGGTGTCCTGTACCCCGAGCCTTGGCAAGTCTTCTTAGTGTGCTAAGAAGAAGCTGCTCATAATATCCCATAATGGAGAATCGTTATAGTTACGGATTGTTCTATCGGCGGTCCTTCACTATATTTCAGATTATATGAATATACAACGTTAAAACACGCCCGTCCCCTGTGAAGTCAGTAAAAGGTCAAATCAGTTGACCTTTCCTAGTCCAATAGTACCATTAGCAAATGCTTTGAATATTGGTAAACAATCTAAGTGCATAATTTGTGCACATTTATCTTTGGACAAATAACATAATACTGAAGTAATATGTCAAAGAGTTAAAATCATCTTGCCCTGGACTTAGTTTTATGATTGATATGTGACTCTCCACTTTATTAACAGTAGCAAATAGCGATCGTTTACAGTAATAGCGATAAAATTAGCCTCAACCGCACACTCTGGTTTCTTTTCGTAGACGAAATGATTTTTAAATCGATGCGGTCTTTTTTTGTTAGGAAAACAGGAAACGTTTCCCTTATTGCGGATCACTGAGTTCTCTACATCTGTGTATACTCTCGCCGAATCATATCACCACATCGTGTAGACCCTTTACAAGAGTTTTATTGAGATTAACTGTTAACGGACCGGATATCCCAGGTAATCAGCAAATCCGTGCCTGTTTGCGATTGAAGATGAGTGCAATTCGTGATTTTCTTTACATTCCCGCCAAGCATGAATGTAATTTAACCAAATATGTAAATGGAAAACGCTGCCAGCGCCTTCCAGGACGAATACATTTTAAACACAATTTGGCCAATGGTCCCCTTTCTATTGAAATTCACCAGTGGTGGGTTTCGAATGGGATATTTCATTCCCGCCGCCCTGCGGATCCCAGGAGGAGACCGGGCCCGCAGCGTCGCTTCAACTCACCCAGAGGCAGCCCCTCCAAGAGGAAGAGATAACTGGAAAAAAAGTCACTCCGGATGGTTTTATGGAGGAAGAACGACATGCTGTTGCGGCACATGTCATTGTCCGTTCTGTCCCATCGCGATTTAAACGCGTGATGGGCTTTTATCCATGCCATTTTTTCTCCCATCTTGTCCGGGAGTTTGGAAGGTTGCTAGATATTGACGCTCTGCTTCGGTCAGAGTCGCTGTTGATTCAGCTTCTTTGTATTTCAAATAACTCGGTGCGAATGTTCCGGGTCTCTGCTCCACGTCTTTGCCACTACCCGTGAAACTGATCAAGCCCTGTTCGCAGGGCAGGTGCTGAAAACGCGTTTCTCAATATGAATTATAACCGTTCGCACCAACCAGATCCTTGCACTCGTAAACTGACCTCATGCAGCCACGTTATGCAAGACTAAATCCCGGCGTTAAAATAACTTTTAAAGAAGATATTACCGAGTGTGTAGCTGACACTCAATGTTACATTGAAAGTTCGTAGGAGTTTGACACGCCCACAGAGGTTGAACATGAAAATCGTGGGTCACCGGTATGACAGACAGTCAATGTAAGTGCTGTATATTGGTTTTGCAGTTTCTCAGACTAACGTTCAATGTATGTGCACCTAGACAGCTTCTTAATACAACAAAAGAGTGGGTCCAGTCTCGATATCCGAGACACGGCCATGTGCGAAAATTCTGGGGGAGAAAGTAAGTTAATAGCTCGTGTTAGAATTGTGCAGATTGTAGGTATGTCAAGTCATTGAGTGATTCAGCGTGCCAGCAGACCTTTTGTCCCACGGAGTCACCGCCAAGTATCAACCATCCATCCTATAAATCCCGACTATTTTATTCTCCCCACATTACTATCAACTCCCCCCAGATTCTAACACTCACCTACATACTGGAGCAATTTACAAAGGCTAATTAATGATCCTACCAACTCTCCCTTCTGTGGGATGTGGGAGGAAACCAGAGCATGCAGACGAAACCCTCATGATCATATGGAAAATAAGTGAACTCCCAAGGTTAGGATTGAACCTTGGTCTCATGTGATGTGTTTTGTGGGTCGCACTAACACGATTTATTTTCTGCATGTTCATTTAAAGATACCATCGACATTAAGTCATGTGGCTACGGAAGTACAGGGTGCATGTGGCCCTTGGACTATGGATCGTGATACACTGATCTAGATTTTTTTTCACATTCGCTTTGAACTTTCTTCTCCGAGAACATTTGCAGATTATTGAATCTATTTATATAATTGAATGTTCTCACCTCCTGGACTGCACAAAATCTGTTTCTCCAGACACTTAAATTTCTCCTATGGTGCATATGGCCAGAAATGCCCAGGTCAAATCAGTATTTTGCAGACTTTCAACATAATAATGCTGCATTTCTATGCTCTGCATCAGTTTATTAAATCCCTGATCCTTTATGCTTCATTTAAAAAACATCTGTCAATATCTCCTGCCATTTTCATATTTAGCAGACAGTTCACGTACACACATCCTCTGTTTAAACATTCATTTTAGAATTGAATACATATTATGTCTATCCAGGTCCTTCCTAATAATATAAATAACTTGGTATTTTCTTTCTTTAAGTTTCAGCGAAAGATATCTGTCTTTTCCACCTAGCAAAGCCCTCTTGAAATCTATTGCTGATCACCTCACCTGACCTTCCAAGTAAAGGTCAACGTTTATTTACATTTTACTGAGCTTCCTTGGTGTTCTCAGTCAAATGATACTTGGACAATGTCTTACTTAACGCACATATGGAATTTAGTCCCTTAGTCCATGTTTGGATCAAACTGTAATGAAATCTGGAGTTGGGTTGGTTGCCATATCCATTGATCATGAGTACAGATTATTAGTAAGTTGTTTTTAATATTATGACCTATCTTACATTTTTGTGTGATGTAAAGATTCAATGATGCAATGGAAGATTGGGTTGATAATTAAGCAGGATGGATTTTCCCTGATTTTGGAAGGCTGAACATACCTTGGCAATTTTCCATAAAATTGGTTCCAGAGTTGGCAAGTCTTGGCAATATGCTTGGCCAGTTCAGGAGCTCAAATTTCCAGCGCTTCTGATGAAGGGTCTTTGACCTGAAATATTAACATTGTATCTCTTTCCAAAATGGTTGCCTAACCCACTGAGTGCTTCCAGCATTTTTGTTAGTTTTTACCTTCAGCATAAAAGCCACAATGTTATTGAGTTTCATTGCTGTACCCACTGCTCTTAGCTGTTTCTTGATATCACATGGAGTGAATTGAATTGGTAGACAATGATCTTCTATGATTATTGGAATTCTGGATGAAGCTGAGATAGATTATTCAGTTAGCCCTTCTGGCTGAAGATGGTTGCTGATTCTGCAATCTGTTCTTTTCCACTCACATGCTAGTCTACATTATCATAGAGATAAATATATATTTTATATATATATCGCGTAGTTGCTGTCGAGTCATCCATCATTATTCATAACTGGATGTATCAGAGATCTTGATATGTTTTTGATTCTATACTATAACATCTGTGGTGATGTCTCATTGTAAGCTGTGCCTGGTGGAACTACAAAAAAATTAAATGGATAAAAGTAATCAGATGTAGACATTACATAACATTTTATAAATTAACAGACTGATTATTGGAAAACAGAAAGAATACATGGGCATCCTTTTTAGGATGAGCTTTCTCATTAGAAGCTTATGATCCAAACAGTGTCATTTAATTTAGTTATATTTAGTTTTGAGGCAACTGGCATGTGTTGGAAAATTTGTTTGCATAATAGCTACAGGATGGACTATAGTATTCCCTGGTGATATTTCATTCAGATCTTCTATTCTACCCAGCATCTTAAGTTGATCACTACTTGGACTTTGGTTATGCTGCCCATGAGTGTCATAAAATTTTGCCACAAGAACACTTATATAATTCTGATTGATTGTGTTTTGTTTTGGTCATGGATTGTTCCCAAGTTTTTCATATATGTATACAGGTCCACCACCGATTTTCCGGCAACTGATGGTCCGGCGCCTCCTTTAATCTGAACAAAATCATGAGAGCGCATTTGAAATCTATCCCCCCCCCCCTTTCCGGAAGTCCCCACAAAAATGTGATGCCTAAGTCAGGTAAGGTGGACGATCTTGACCTCATTGGGACTTCTGTGCCGATTGTCCCATATATTGGGTCAAATGTGCCCCTTGGGGCCTGGGCTCTGGAACTCTGGCTTGGCCGAAGCTGGCATACGGTTCCCACAGCCGGTTACTGAGGCTGACATTACAGGCTGGTATGTTCAAGAAAGAAATTCAGATGCTGGAACAATCGAAGGTAGAAACAAATACTGGAGAAACTCAGCGGGTGAGGCAGCATCTATGGAGACAAGGTATAGGCAACGTTTCGGGTTGAGACCCTTCTTTAGAATGATTACGGGCTGGTGTCTGGGTCCTTTGGCAGCCTCGGCAGACCTCGCCAGAACTGTTTGAATCTTCTCGGAGGCCATGACCTCTGTTGGCCCGGCAAAATGGATAATCCAGAAAGGTCTCTGGAACCAAGGGTGCTGGAAAATCAGTGGTGGACCTGTATATAAATAATCAAACAAAATGTGTAGGAAGGAACTGCAGATGCTGGTTTGCTCCAAAGATAGATATAAAATGCTGGAGTAACTCAGTGGGACAGGCAGTAATTATAACCATATAACCATATAACCATATAACAATTACAGCACGGAAACAGGCCCTCTCGGCCCTTCCAGTCCGTGCCGACCATTTGTTTTCCCCTAGTCCCATCTACCTGCACTCAGACCATACCCCTCCATTCCCTTCACGTCCATATACCTATCCACTTTACTCTTACATGTTAAAATCGATCCTGCCTCCACCACTTCTGCTGGAAGCTCATTCCACACAGCCACCACCCTCTGAGTAAAGAAGTTCCCCCTCACGTTACCCCGAAACCTCTGTCCCTTAATTCTCATGTCATGCCCTCTTGTTTGAATCTTCCCTACCCTCAATGGGAAAAACGTATCCACGTCAACTCTGTCTATCCCTTTCATCCTATTAAAGACCTCAAGTCCCCCCTTAACCTTCTGCGCTCCAAAGAATAAAGACCTAACTTGTTCAACCTTTCTCTGTAACATAGTTGCTGGAACCCTGGCAACATTCTAATAAATCTCCTCTGTACTCTCTCTATTTTGTTGACATCCTTCCTATAACTAGGCGACCAAAACTGTACACCATACTCCAGAATTGGTCTTACCAATGCCTTGTACAATTTTAACATTACTTCCCTACTCCTATATTCAATGCTCTGATTTATAAAGGCCAGCACACCAAAGGCTTTCTTTACCACCCTATCTACATGCGATTCCACCTTCAGGGAACTATGCACAGTTATTCCTAGATCCCTCTGTTCCACAGCATTCCTCAATTCCCTACCATTTACCATGTACGTCCTATTTTGATTTGTCCTGTCAAGATGTAGCACTTCACACTTATCAGCATTAAACTCCATCTGCCATCTTTCAGCCCACTTTTCCAAATGGCCAAATCTCTCTGTAGACTTTGAAAATCTACTTCATTATCCACAACACCACCTATCTTAGTATCATCTGCATACTTACTTATCCAATTTTCCACCCCATCATCCAGATCATTGATGTACATGACAAACAACAGTGGACCCAACACAGATCCCTGAGGCACCCCACTGGTCACCGGCTTCCAACCTGACAAACAGCCATCCACCATTACTCTCTGACATCTCCCATTCAGCCACTGTTGAATCCATCTTGCTACTCCGCCATTAACACCCAAAGATTGAACCTTCTTAACCAACCTTCCATGGGGAACCTTGTCAAAGGCCTTACTGAAATCCATATAGACAACATCCACTGCTTTACCCTCATCAATTTCCCTAGTTACCGCTTCAAAAAATTCAAGAAGGTTTGTCAAACATGACCTTCCAGGCACAAATCCATGTTGACTGTTCCTGATCAGACCCTGTTTATCCAGATGCTTATATATATTATCTCTAAGTATCCTTTCCATTAATTTGCCCACCACTGACGTCAAACTAATAGGTCTATAATTGCTAGGTTTATTCTTTGAACCCTTTTTAAACAATGCAACAGCATGCGCAGTACGCCAATCCTCCGGCACTATTCCCGTTTCTAATGACATTTGAAATATTTCTGTCATAGCTCCTGCTATTTCTACACTAACTTCCCTCAATGTCCTAGGGAATATCCTGTCAGGACCTGGAGACTTATCCACTTTTATATTTTTCAAAATGTGTCAGTACTTCCTCCTCTTTGAATCTCATAGTTTCCATAGTTACTCTACTTTTTCCCCTTAACTCACAGAGTTCAATATCCTTCTCCTTGGTGAATACCGAAGAAAAGAAATTCTGGAGCGAATGATTGAATACATTTATTGGCCAAGTATTCACATACAAGGAATTTGCCTTGGTGCTCCACCCGCAAGTGACAACATGACATACAGTGACAGTTAAGAATAACACAATAAACATTAATAATAATGCGAATGGGTAACGTTTCGTGTTGAGATTCTTCTTCATACCGAGAGGATAACAAAATATGGAAGTGTACAAAGAACCTTGTAACCCAGCAAAGAACCTCGTAACCCAGCAAAGAACCTTATAACGCATTGCAATCGCGGAAGATGGAGAGAATAATAGCTTGGGTGAGATTTTGTGCGGATTTTACTCGCTATGCTTAATATTTTCCAATTCGGTTGGGCCTTCCTTTTGTCTGACTGCACATGTGGGAACATTTTGCTGGAGTTGCCATCCAAATGCGAATAGTTTCGGTGCATGTGTCCGCTCGGAGTGGAAGTGCAGCACCGTGGCCTGTCGGCGGCGCTGGAGGCGGAGTGGCGCCGCTGTTTGTTGCGACCCTCGGGCTCGGCTCCGCCCTGTCGCCGCTCGGTTTGTGGGGCGGTTGCACTTGTCGCTAAAGGTCGTAGATCCAGTATCTTTGCTTGTCACAGGCAAGCGGGCCGGAGATGCGAAGCTAGTGCCGGTGAAAAAAAAACCCAACAACACACAAAGGACACGGCTTGCAGCTGAAGCCGAGCGACAGCGGCCAGGAGACATGCAGTCGGAGGATGCTCGCTATCTGAAGAGGTGAGTGGGCGAGGGCGGCGGCGGCGCTCTGTGCGGCGGCCGTTGTCTTGTCAACGGCCAGGGAGGGCTGGGCCCTGCAGCCCGATGCCGCTCTCACTGCACTTGTCCTGTCTGTATCTGGGCCACGGCTGTGTTTAAGGTACACGGACAAGGTGTTTAAGGTACACCCTGTTCAGGTTTACTCAAGTGACGAGCAGTGATGATGTAAAGTGGAAGTGCAGATGCTGGTTTACAGAGCGAAGATAGGCGCAACAAGCTGGAGCAACCCAGCGGGACAGGCAGCATCTCTGGAGAGAAGGAATGGGTGACTTTTAGGGTCTTGGCCCTTCTCCAGTCTGAGCTCGGTCTGTAGGGGCTCGGCCTGAAACGTCACCCATTCCTTCTCTCCATGTAAATTTCAATGTCTGGTTGACAGACTTGACTGAAACATCATGTCGATTTCTTCTTCCGCTGTTCGTGTTTGCAACATCATCTTCCACTGTGTGTGTTTGCAGCATTTCATGTTTCTCCTTCATGTTTTCATTGTTTTTTTCTCGAACATCCATGTCATAGTGTTATCTCAGAAGTCTGTCGTTACTTTTCCGAAAATCAGCCGCCTGATTTTGTCACCCCATCCTTCATTTAGCTCTACGGTGCCCAAGGGAAACTTGAATGTATCATCTTTTAATTGCTGTTTGCCTTCCTACTGAGATAAACGTTGTCACCTTAATGTTTATTGGCAGGCCATATCTTCAATTATTTGACTTCCATAACTGGTCTTCACATGGCTTCCTCAATTTTCAAGTTGATTCTTCATATCTGTTTTTGTCTTTGCCTTCCATTTTATCAGCTTCTTCCAGTCTAGCTATTATGACATATCCCTGATGCATAGGTTGAACCTGCATGGTGATAAGATGCAGTACCACTTCATTACTTTTCCAATATAGAACCATTTTTCCTGCATTGTGTCTACACTGTCCAGTATGTTGTATTTTGTATAGTGTGTGGACTCTTAAGAAGGATCATTAGTTATTCAGGGCCATCAGCCTTTTCCTTTAAAAATGAAATTTGACATTCAATTGGATTAATGTTCCCAGCAAGTGGAAGGTATAACCCAGTGAATCTCCCTTGTTTCTCTTAAACCAGCTTGACTGGCAAAGCTATCCTGCACAAGCTAATCTGCTGGCCTAAGATTACATTTGGGTTACATTTGATTACCCAGATTACATTTGGGTTTCTGCTCAAAGGATTTGATTGAAAGATGCAGCATGGAAATAGGCCTTTGGCCCACTCAGTCCACAACGACCATCGATTACCCATTCACGCAATTTACAGCAGCCAATTAACCTACAAACCTTCACAGTGTTGGGATTTGGGAGGTAATCAGAACATCTGGAGGAAACCCACATGATCACAAGGAGAACCTGCAAACTATGCACCGACAGCACTCAAGGTCAGGATGGAACCTGGGTCACTGACACCGTGCGTCAGCACCTCTACCAGCTTTGCTGGTGTGCCGATCCTCTTTCTGTAACCCCCCCCCCCCCACACCACTGTTGAGGCTGTTTGAGTTACAGAAAGTCACACTTACATAATTCACAAATTGTTCTAGCACTTGCTACAAATACGTGGCATGTATTTTATTTATTTTATTTGTCATGTGTTTCACATGTAACAGATGTGTGGGGCACAATTTGTGCTGTGAAGTCGAGGAAGAAAAATTTGCAAAATTTCAAGTGCCTGGTTAATTACTTTTTAGTTTAGTTTAAATTTATTGCCACATGTACTGAAGTACAGTGAAAAGCTTTTGTTTTGTGCTAACCAGTCAGTGAAAGACAGTGCATGATTATTATTGAACTATTCACAGTGTACAGATACATGATAAAGAGAATAACGTGACTAACATTTAGTGCAAGATAAAGCCAGTAAAGTTCGATCAAAGATGGTCTGAGGATCTCCAATGAGGTTGATAGTAGTTCAGGACTGCTCTCTAGTTGTGGTAGGATAGTTCAGTTGTCTGATAACAGCTGGGAAGAAACTATCCCCGAATCTGGATGTGTGCTTTTGCCCGATGGGAGAGGGGAGAGGCCCGGATGCGATTTGTCCTTGATAATGCAGGTGGCCTTGCTGAGGCATCGTGAGGTATAAATGGAGTCAATAGAAGGTAGGTTGGTTTGTGTGATGGTCTGGCTACATCCACAATTCTCTGCAATTCTTGCGGTCTTGGATGGAGCTGTTCCCAAACTATGCTGTGATGCATCCCAAAAAAATGTTTTCTATGGTGCATCAGTAGAAGTTGGTGAGAGTTGTTGGGGACATGCCAAGCTCTCTCAGCTTCCTCAGCCTTCTTGGGAAGTAGAAACGTTTGTGCGCTTTCTTGGCAATCGCTTCAATATGGGTAGTCCAGGAGAAGTTGTTGGTGCTATTTACTCTTAAGAACTTGAAGTTTTCAACCATCTCCACTTCTGCATCGTCATTGTAAACCAGGGTGTGTGTACCGCTTCGCTTCCTGTCTTGCTGATATTGAGAAAGGTTGTTGTCTCGACAATAATGCACAAGGTTCTCAATCTCTTTCCTGTACGCTGTCTCATCATTATTTGAAATCCAGCCCACAATGTGGTGTCGTCTGCGTATTTGTAAATTAAATTAGATTTGCACATGGCTGCACAGTTGTGGGTGTACAAGGAGTAAAGAAGGGGGCTGTGAACACATCCTTGAGGAGCACCAGTGTTGAGGATTATCTTCGAGGATGATTTGTCCCCTATCCTAACTGATTGGGGTCTGTTGGTCAGGTAGTCGAGACTCCAGTTGCAGAGCTGAGTGCTGACACCAAGTCCAGTGGGTTTGAATGAGCTTGGATGGTATGGTGTTAAAGGCAGAGCTGTAGTCTGTGAATACGAGTCTGACGTAGGTGTCTCTCTTATCCAGATGTTCCAGGGATGAGTGTAAGGCCAGGGAAGTGACATTGTCCGTAAGAAAACTGCTGCAGTGGTTAATTCAGAGACCAGGGTCCTGAAATTAAAGAAAGGAGACTTTGAAGGTATGGGATGGGATTTGGCTAGGATAGACTGGCAAATTATACGTAAAGTGTTGACAATGGGGATGCAATGGCAAAGATTTAATGGATGAACTCCAAAAATTGTTCATCTCTGTCTGGAAAAAATATAAAACGGGGAAGGCGGCTCAACTGTGACCAACGAGGGAAATCAAGGATAGTATTAAATCCAAGGAAGAGGCATATAAATTGGCCAGAGGAAGCAGCAAACTAGAGGATTGGGAGATATTAAAAATTCAACAAAGGGGTTAATTAAGAGGGGGAAAAAGAGCATGACAGAAAGCTTGCGGGGAATATAAAAATAACTGTAAAAACTTTTTGAGATTGTAAGGGACCTATTAATCTTTTCCTTTTTACAATCAGAGACGGGTGAATTTATAATGGGAACCAAGGAAATGGCAGATCAGTTAAACGAGTACTTTGGTTCTGTCTTCACTAAAGAAGACACAAACAATCTCCCGGAAATACTAGGGGACCGAGGATCTAGTGGGAGGGAAGAACTGAAGGGAATCCACATTAGTCAGGAAATGTTGTTAGTTAAACTATTGGGACTGAAGGCAGATAAATCCCCAGGCCTGATGGTCTGCATCGCAGAGTACTCGGGTAGCTGGAAATCGTGAATGCATTGGTGATCATTTTCCAATGTTCTATAGACTCTGGATCAGTTCTTGTGGACTGGAGGGTAGCCAGTATAACTCAATTTTTAAAGGAGGGAGAGAGAAAACGGGGAATTATAGACCAGTTAGCCATAGACCTGGTCCCCCTTGTCATCACCTTCCACCTCATCAGCCATACACAGCATATAATCCTCCAACATTTTCGACACCTCCAACGAGATCCCACTACTGGCCACATCTTCCCATCTGCACCCCTTTCTGCTTTCCGCAGAGACCGTTCCCTCCAAAATTTAAGAGGGAGTTAGATGTTGCCCTTGTGGCTAAAGGGATCGGGGGGTATGGAGAGAAGGCAGGTACGGGATACTGAGTTGGATGATCAGCCATGATCATATTGAATGGTGGTGCAGGCTCGAAGGGCCGAATGGCCTACTCCACCTATTTTCTATGTTTCTAAAACTGCCTGGTCAACACGTCCCTTCCCACCCAAACCACCCCGTCCCCAGATACTTTCCCCGGCAACCACAGGAGATGCAACACCTGTCCCTTTACCCCCCCATCAACTCCATCCAAGGACCCAAACAGTCTTTCCAGGTGAGGCAGAGGTTCACTTGAACGTCCTCTAACCTCATCTACTGTATCCGCTGTTCCAGGTGTCAACTTCTCTACATCGTCGAGACCAAGCGCAGGCTCGGCGATCATTTCGCTGAAACCTCCACTCAGTCCGTCTTAACCTACTTGATCTCCTGGTGCCTCAGCACTTCATCTCCCATTCCCAATCTAACCTTTCTGTCCTGGGCCTCCTCCATTGTCACAGTGAGGCCCAGCGCAAATTAGAGGAACAGCACCTCATATTTCGCTTGAGTAGCGGTATCAACATTGACTTCTCTAACTTCAGATAACCCTTGCTTTCCCTCTCTATCCCCTGCCCCTTCCCAGTTCTTCCACTAGTCTTACTGTCACGAACTACATTCTATCTTTGTCCTGCCCCCTCCCCTGACATCAGTCTGAAGAAGGGTCTCGACCGAAAGTCACTCATTCGTTCTCCTGAGATGCTGCCTGACTCGCTGAGTTACTCCAGCATTTTGCGTCTACCTTAGGATTTACTGCCTGCGGTCAGGTAACCTTGTGCAGGATAGCTTTGCCAGTCAAGCTGTTAAATGCACAGCGTTGCAGAAGGTAAATATGGCTACAGGAATAGCCATACAGGGAGACCAAGAATTATACCCAACCAGTCTTGTTTGTTAAACGTATTAAACCTTTATACTTGAGGATACGCTCTCTTTTAACCAAGTATGCTGCCTAATAGATCTTATTCCATTATAGTAAAAAAAAGTTGGATGCAAACAATTAACTGGATGAATTCAAGACTTTCATATGTTCTGAGAAAAATGTTGAAAACTGCAGAAGATGCATATGTACTAACTGGTTCTTGCCAGCTGTAGATTGTGAACACTTTGAAGATGTCACAAACATACTGTAAATCAAAAATGTAAAACAATTAATCTTAAAAGGCAGGCCCCAAAAAGTAAAATCCTCAGAATATCCATTTGCTGCACCTTTATAATGCTAGCATTTAAAACCCCAAGTGTGTAATTGGGCGCGTATGGCTGAAAAAGGTTTGCGTTCTGATCATTCCTCACTTTATTGAATTTCATAAAAGCTATAATCTTGGTATTTCCAATCCTCTATAAAATAATGTATATCCATGAATTTTATTTTTAAGAGACTACAATCAAAACAAAACCAAGTATTAAATGTGATTTAGTGCACATGGGATAGTTAGAATTTTTCCACAAGATAAAGAAAGAGTAAAAAGCATCTTATTAGATGCATGGCCTAAAACATGGTGATTCCCTTGCCCCCATTTGGCCTAATTTGCCCATGCACTTCAGATCTCTATGTAAGCATTCCTATTACTGCATGATCCCCTACGTGATTACCCAACTGCCTCCCATTGCACAAACCCAGGTCCAGGCATGCAAATGCACTCTTTCTTAACAACCTTTCCTTTCCATTGTCTTGTACAACTATAGCACAACATCCCAACTTCAATACTCAGCACCCTGACTGATGAAGGGCAATGTGCCGAAAGCCTTCTTGACCACCCTATCTACTTGTGATGCCACTTTCAGGGACCTGCACCTGTACTATTTGAACCCTCTGCTCCACAATACTCCCCAGGGTCCTACAATTCACTTGCCATGGATTGATTTCCCAAAATGCAACACGTTGCATTTATCTGCATTAAACTCAGTTAACCGTTCCACAGCCCATGTGGAGAGCTGATCAAGATCCATCTTTGCTATCTATGATACCACCCACTTTAGTATCTTCTGCAGATCATTGAAAAGAACCACAAACAGCAATGGGCCCAGCACTGATCTCATTGGTGCTTTTATTTGCCACATGTGCAAATGCAAAGTAATATAGTAAGATTAAATGAGAACTTACCAGTTTGAAGTTGGATCTTGAGTTTATGAGGAGTTACATTGGTGATTATGTGAAGAAGACCCGCCAGGCCGCATGTGCACCAATCTTCAAAGCAGCGGTATGAAATCACAAATAACAACACCGAAGTGACATAGTAAGATGCGTGACTCGAGAACTACCAGATGATCCTTTATGAGAGAGGGTTGGGTGTGGCGGGCATGTAATCACCAACGTAACTCCTCATAAAATCAAGATCAAACTTCAAACTGGTAAGTTCTCATTTAATCTTACTATTTTACTTTGCATTTGCACATGTGGCAAATAAAAGCACGAATGAGATCTTACTATTTTACTTCGGAGTTGTGTGAGTGATTCCGTGAAGAGTTCAAAACTTTGTGATTTCATGCCGCAGATTACAAATCTCAGCATCCCACTGCATTGATTGACTTGAATGAGAAATTAATGCATTAGTCGTAACATTGCATTTAATGCAGTAATAAAGTTTATTAAAAAATATAAACAAACAACAGTACCCCTCTATCCCAGGGCACTTTAAACAGAACTTAACATAGCATTGGCAAACAGCCCTGCATCGGCAATCGGCCGATGATAGAATTCTGAAACATCAGCTCATTTGCCCATCCGGCGGCCACCAAAATATGGTCGACGGCGTACTAGTGGAATGAGATGTAAACACTATCTAAATGATACGCTGACGTTGATGGTGACCTGGTGGAATGAGATATACAATCGTCAGTGTTAATACCTGTAACACCCAGAACCTGCTGCAGCCACCTTGAAATAGTCTGAACCGACCTTCCTTTGTGTAGTTGTTTGTTGACTAATAAACAATGCTGATTCCATACTACTTAGGATTCTGGTGGCCTTGATAACATAGACGTGAGACCATGGGGTATCCGAAAATGATCTAAATCATGCCACCCCTAGTCTACTCTGCGTGTGTAGACCAGAATGTAAAATGTAATGGCACCTGCAGCCAATTCCATCTTATCTAGCCACAGCGTTTGCATTGTTTGCCGTCGTTGTGCAGATATAAGTGTCATAACTAAGGATGTAGCTGGAACCCCTTGGTGAAGTAATGTTCACACATTTTCAATAAACAACTGCATAATCTTGTAGTGGGAGAACTTGTGTCAAGATCTTTTAACAACTCCATATCCGGGTTGAACCCGACAGTGTAGTTCCCTTATATTGCAGCTGTAATGTCTCTATAACTGAATTATTGTCAAATACCATTTAAAACGAACTGGAAAATGTCAGTAATCTGTATCGTATTAAATGTAACATTAACATTTAACAAAAACACTTCCGATCCCCTCAGTAGGAATGTACTGCTTTTTTGCGTGCTATCCCTGCACACTGCAGTGAGCACCTTCATGGCTTGATGTGACAACCGGAGGCATAAGTCAATCCATTCAAAATGTGTAAGTCAATAATTATTTTACTGTGCAAAGGTCGGTCTCCTGAACCACAGTTTGAAACAGCAAGTTCTTGTTTTTTGGAATAACCGTATATCATTGTGCCATAATGCCTGATGAAGCGGGCAACATGGACGCTTGGCCAGTCCGACAGTACGAACCCAAGCGAGGGCTTACTGACTGTTTTAAGACCCAGCTAATGAGGCAAAAATGAGGAAGACATAAAAGACCATTCCTCCTATTGAAGCGAGAATGTATTTCTCCGCACTGTTGTGCCACATATTTTTGTTATCAGTGAATAAACATTCACCAACATGTCGATATTCGATGTAGCAATGAACCATACTTTCATCATACTTTGAAATCCAACACTTATTCTGTGTTATCATCAATCTGAACTGGATGATACACCAGTGGCAAAGGAGATTTAGTTAATTATTACAGGATACTTTTACTTGATTACCATGTGACTAACATATGTCACCATCGTAGAGCAGCAACTTAAATTTGAGCATGTAGAATATGTATATTCGCTCAATAGGCCCTTACCCATGGGGTCCATCTAGTGTATATATTTAGTTGATACCAACAATTGAAGAATTGGTAACTCGTGCAATCTCCAATACCTCCAAGTAGGTGATGGTATTCGGAACTTCTCATCTTAGAGTCCTAGCATCAGTTTGTAATTGAATTCGACCGACCACACTACTGTAGCGAGTTTCAAGTTCAAGTTCAAGGAGTTATTGTCATGTTCAGCAATGCTGAATACTGTTACTTCATCATTGTGACTGAGGTAGCTTCAGCTGACAATAGCATAAGGTTGTTAACAATGGTCTAATTGCTACTTACACGATATCAGTTCCTTGATTTGCTCGGCTGAAACACAGCTGCCATATTGCCAATTACTCTTGATGAAAATAAAACTCAGTTTTCTAACAGATTGTTATAACTCCAATCTCTTGCCACAAGGTGGAGTCAAGGCTAATAATAATTAAGGGTAAATCCCAATGACCAACAAAGAGTTTATCCCATATCCGAAAGCTTTACTGTTATAGTACAGTTATATTATCTTTGATAACCTCTGTAATGGGATTTGCATAGCATGGATTTCTGACCCTTATGAATCTGTTGTTAGTCAGGAAAAATACATTTTCATATTCGGAAAGTTCATATGCCCGACACACTCCATTGTTCATAATAACATGTCACTCCTGCCTTACTCCATGGGTGATTTGCATGAGAACTTTTGCCCAATTTCCGAACCTTAATTTTTTTTTAAAAATAACCCTGGCCATAATCCAAACTTGCTTCGAATGCTCCGACTGTGCCTCAACCAAATATTTTTACCCTTTGTGTGTTGTACAAAACAAATGTAAATATTACAACTTGTGAACGGTGCACAACCCATATCTTGGAAGTGCTAGACCCATTTTGTTGAGTAGGATTGGTAAGGTGCATGGAATTTCTGAGCTATCATGCTGCCCCCAGCTCCAGTGAACCGCTTACGCCGATGAGCGTCTGGGGTGCGTTCTGAAACGATGACTTTTGCCCGCCGTTGGCCTAATTAATTCGTCTGCCAGGCTTTCTTCCCCTGTTAAATAGACCTACCTGAATAACAGATTCAGTGGCTGGCTCTCACATCCCCCTGTTGGCGCTGTTCACTGCCGGCACATATGTGCTTAAGTATGTTCTATTGACTTCTTTAGAGCCTGGACTCAGTTATATCTTGACCTTTTGCTCTACCCTCCTCAGAGAGGGTGATTCGTAGGCAACCCTAAACAGGCGCTGCCGCAGGATACCAATACTGATACAAATCCATTGGTCTTAACCCAAATAGAATATTCTACTGGGATGGCAACTTTATTGTCAGGAAAAAGGTACCTCTGACACGTGCCCTTCATCCCTTGGGGTATGCCCCATGGCCATACCCTGAGACTCAGTGTCAGCAGGATACTGACCCGTCTTGGTCTCTGCCTCCAAGAGGGAGACCTCTGTAGCACTGTATGCAGCATTTGCTGTATTTGGGATAGTCGTTTCAAATGCACTATCCAGCCCCGGTGAGGAATTCATCCCCCGACTCCATGGGCCTTGCTATCCAACCCCGGTGGAGAATCATCTCCCGACTCCGTGGGCGTAGCAGATTATGTGTGAACTTGAGCAACCCTGTCCCAGGCGTTGCTGGCGCCGCCTTTCATAAAGGCCGGCGCTTTTTGACATGAAACAGCCCTGTACCAGGTGCTGCTAGCACGGCTCTCCCGTAGGCCGGCACTTTCATACATGAAGCAACCCTGTCAGGCGCTGCTGGCGCGGTCTGTCCCATAGGCCCGCACTATTGCACATGAAGCAGCCCTGTCAGGCGCTGCTGGCGCGGCCTGTCCCATAGGCCCGCGCTATTACAGAGTAAGCTCACTAAATCAACATTTTTAGTATATAGCTTTACCTGTGAAGGGTTAAAACAATTCACAGCAACTTCTGCTAAACAACAAGGATTACATTGTCATAGACATATAACAAAAACTTTTTATGACTTTAACTTTGCCTTTAGCTTTTAACTTTAAGAAAAACACTATAACATACATACATTTTATTATAAGGAGAAACCCTTTGAAGCCCGACTCACCTGAGTCCAAATAGGGCTGAATTAGTCCCATTTAATTAATTGCCTGGGGACCAACCTCTGTGAGCCATTGACCCCACTCTCAATGACTCTAGCGTTACTTCCTTGCTGTTCCAACGGCATCCCCGCAGGCTGGGAGCTGCTGACCACACTGTCAGCGACTCTGCTTGAATTTCTTCCCGTTTTTACGGCATCCCCGCAGGCTGGGAGCCGCTGACTACATTGTCAGCGACTCTGCTTGAATTTCTTGCCGTTTTTACGGCATCCCCACAGCCTGGGAGCCGCTGACTGCACCGTTAGCGGCTCCTTATCTCGCAACCCGATCAATTTGCCGGTTATCCGCTTCCCCTCAGTCCATAACCGGCACACTCGTCGGGCTGCGAAACTGGCAGGAAACCTCTGTGAAAAGAGGCTCCTGCCTGAAAAAACCTGGTAAGTAAAAACAAACTTACCTTCTAGGTTTAACTTACTGCTGGCAGGTGCGCTGCCCTGCCAGTCTAGTGCTTGCGCCAGTGCGGCTGACGTACTGGTGCGCATGCGGCCTGGCTGGTCTTCTTCACTGAATCACTCACATGACTCCGAAGTAAAATTATTTACTTAGTCCAGTAAATTATTGCCATACCTAAGCACAATCCCTGATTAGCGAAGTGTACAGGAGTAGTCTACTGAGCCCACATGCATGAGGGGTTTTGGTGCCATTTTTCAAAATCCAGTCTGAGTTCTAGTCCTGATCCAGGCAAGTCCCATCCAAATATCTTTGGATTTTCCTTAATATTATCTTCAATAGCTATCTCCTGCCCCCTTTTTGTCATCCTGATTTCCTCCTTAAGTATGCTCTTTAGTTCCCACCACTCTTCCAGGGACACACTTGATCCCAGCTGCCTATACCTGTCCCTTGCCTCCTTTATCCTGACAAGAGATGGAATTGCTCGTGTCATCCAGGCCTCCTTACTCCACCTATCTTGCCCTTTACTCGAACAGGATCATGCATGCCCTGAACTCTTGCCATTACACTTTTAAAAGCATCCCATTTTTCAGACATTCCTTTGCCCACAAACAACCTTCTCCAATCAACGAGCAACTTACTGTCCAATTCCATCAGAATCGGCCTTGCCCCAATTCAGAATTTTACTGTGTAATTATGCCATTCTGTTCACTTATGTCATTAACTGGCTGTACTTGTATTTGTTCCTAAACTTTGCCCATGTCATTATTAGATAAAGTTGCCACTTCATGATTTTTGAAATGAAAATGTCCTCCAATTAGGCAAGAAACTCTTGTCTAAAAGCGCACTGTCTATAGATATATGTATGTGTATAATCCTCTCTGTCTTGGTGTCTTATTTAAAAAATTGGTGGAAAAGTTACATTCCCTTATTTTGTAGTGGGATATTTTTGAGGCATCCAGCTAATACAACTTTGAGGGATCCAGAATACAGGTTCCTCATAAGACATGAAGTTATCTAATAGCAAGATATCAGTAAAGAGGGGTGTTGTCTGATGTCTTTAATTTTAGATTTTTTTATATGTTGATGTAACTGCATGTTTGTTTTTGTTTTTCTTCAATAACTTTTATTTTTATCTTTAGGAAAGTGAAAGGGGGCAATATAGATGTTCATCCAGTGGAGAAAGCTTTGGTTGTTCACTATGAAGTAGAAGCTACGATTTTGGGTGAGATGGGCAATGCCATGCTAGGAGAACGGAAGGAATGCCAGAAGATGTGAGTATTATGAAACATGTTATTCATTTTTGTTTCTGTATATTATTTATTTATAAATATTGGGAAAAATTATTACTACTTTCATACTGTAACTGATTCATGAAATATTATTTAAATCACTGCAGCAATTTTTATTTACATAACATCTTCAATGAAGAAAGGCAACATTTCTTTCACTGCCAAGTTTTTGTGATTGTTGTACAATTAAGGTTCCAGCATTCCATTCGCAAAAACAAGTCTCTCTACTCATGCAGTGCCAGAAGCTGTATGTGGTGATAACTAATTGAATAGTTCAGAGTTTTATCTGGGTGGAAAGGAGTATTGCATTGTCTGCAAACCTCTTGGGGCAATGAAAAAACATTCAAAAATTCTTGGCGAAACCTTCAGAGGGTTGGAAGGAAATGAATTTTTGACCAACCACAGTGATTTTTAAGCAAAAGCTAGGTCTTTGCTGACAGTTCAACACATTATTTTCACAGTTAACTGTTTGTAAATATATATTACACACTATGTTGATATATTCTATCTGTATCACGGTAATTAATCTTAATAATCCAAATCCAATGTGGCTAATATAACATAATTAATCTCCTTTCATCTTTCAGCAGCTAACCAAATAACTTGGGTAGTTTACTCTCACAATGGTATCAACAGATTAGGCTGGTGGGTACATCTTCTAGCTGCAACATTATTAATTTGAAGAGTAAAATTATTTTAAGGCAAAAAATAAAATGTGCAACAAATGTTTCAATTTTATTTTTCAATGCCTTTGGGTCTGTAAAGGCTTGAATAAGGATCCATTCAGTCATTAGATTAATTTTTGAATGTGAAATGTTGAAAGCCTATCCAGACAGAACATATGATTGTGAAATTAAGGAATTTACAGAACAAAGGTTGGATCGTATCTTATGAAAATTATAGAGTTGCAGCACAGAAACAGGCCATTGAACACAACTCGCACATGCCAAAGGGGTCTTCCTGAGCTCGTCCCATTTGCCTGAATTTGGCCCTTTTCCCTGCAAACGTTTCCTATCTATGTACCTGTGTGAATGTCGTGTACTTGTCCCTATTGTTTCCTCTGGCAACCCATTCCATGTACCGTATCACGTGTAGATTAAGATGCCTTTCAGGTCCCCTTTTTAAAACTTTTCACTCTCACCTAAAACCTACATCCTCCAGTTTTGGACTTCCCTATGCTGGGGAAAAGACTGACAATCCATGTTATCAATGCCACAAATTATTTTATAAACCTCTAAGGTCACCCAGCCTCCTTTGCTTCAGGGAAAACTATCCAAAGCTATTCAATCTCTTTTAACTCAAATTATCCTGTCTCTTTATAACTCAAAACTTTGCCAGTCTTTGCCCTTTTAATGCTAAGCTCATGAATTTCTCACTAGTATATCAGGATATACTTGTCTCAGACTACAGAGTTGCAGATTATTATGTGGTAGCTCATTGATAATTTGGTTTTAAATGTTTCGGTTTAGATTTTTGCACCTATTATTGAAAGTAACAACTAATTTTGTGTAATTCAAGGCAGTACCAAATATCCAATGTTTTTTTTCCACACTTATAGAACTTGAAAGCATATTATTTTCATTATCCAGAATAACTTTCAGAGGTTTAAAAAAAAAAATCCCTTTACTCTAGTATTAAGTATAATCGTTTGGGTATGTTCAATGTTCTAAACTATTAAACAAGTAGCCACTATTCAACAATAAATTTAAGTGTGATAATCCTATTATAGAACTTAATAGTTCACCTAATCAGAATGAGAATGGCTAATGTATGACAGATTTGCAAATTAATCATTTTAATATGACTGATAGACTGCTGCTAAATCTAACTAGGTAGTAATGGCAAATCAGGAGCAATATTATTAAAAAAATATATTAAATCAAAAAAACAATTACATAAACCATATTACCAATATGATTATTTTAGGGCCAACATGCAGATTGTTTATAGAAATATAGAAAATAGGTGTAGGAGGAGGCCATGTGGCCCTTCGAGCTCAGTTTTGACTCTGTCCTTCAAAGCCACAGGAATGTGATGGGCAGGATGATCAACATCCGGGTCTCACATCCGGGTCCAGATTCATGCGATAGGTTACATAGCCCCAGCAGTGGCAGGACATCTTCTTGGACAATGTAAAATGGTGATGTGTATGGCTGTCATAGAAACATGGATAGAAACATAGAAAATAGGTGCAGGAGTAGGCTATTCGGCCCTTCGAGCCAGCACCGCCACTCATTGTGATCATGGCTGATCATCCACAATCAGTAACCCATGCCTGCCTTCTTCCCATATCCCTTGATTCTGCTAGCCCCAAAAACTCTATCTAACTTTTTTTTTAATTCAGCCAACGAATTGGCCTCTACTGCCTTCTGTGGCAGAGAATTCCACAATTTCACAACTCTGGGTGAAAACGTTTTTTCTCATCTCAGTTTTAAATGGCCTCCCCTTTGTTCTTAGACTGTGGCCCCTGGTTCTGGACTCCCCCAACATTGGGAATATTTTTCCTGCATCTAGCTTTCCTACAACTTGTCCAGTTTTATATGTTTCTCTGAGATCCCCTCTCATCCATCTAAATTCCAGTGAATACAAGCCCAGTCTTTCCAATCTTTCCTCATATGACAGTCCTGCCATCCCGCGGATTAACCTTGTGAACCTGAGAATAGCCAATTGATTCAAATGTATGCTCCAATTCATTTGTCATATGATCTAGGGACTCATCAGCTTCTCCTTGAAGAATAATCTGTTATTTCCAATCCTTTATTATTGTTTTACATGGAATCAGCATTAGATATTTGAAGTTTTGGGTCCTTTTATTCTTGTAAATGAACACATAGTTTGCGTTTCACGTTCAAACGTGGATCATTTTAATTTAATTGTGAATGGAAATTATTTATTATTTTGCAACTTAGCAAAGGAACAAAAAAGTATGCCATCCATTTATTGTAAAATGTAGTTTGGTCATGGTGATGACTTAGAAAGTCCAGTTCTGACATCTAATCAAGATCTTTGGTCTTATATTTAAGTTATTTATTTTTAATTACTTTACAAAAATTTCTAAACACCTGTTTTTGCTTTTTTATTATGGGGGTATTGTGTGTAGATTGATTATATTAAAAAAAGAATTTAATAAGGCTGTAACGTAACACTTGTGTCTATCTTTGGGATTACTTTGGCAACTTTGATCTGCATCCTACTACAGACATTCTCTTTGTTACGCCACCATCCTCTTCTCTGCAACTTAACACATATTTGTTTTCTTAATGTTTCAGTTTTGACAAAGGGTCATTGACCAGAAATGCTAACTCTTTCTCCTCTTATTCTGTTGCATGACCCACTCTGTGGTTCCACCATTTTCTATTTTTGTTTTGGATTTCTGGCATCTGCAGTTTTGTTGATCTGATTATCAAAATATGCTTTTATTTTAGATTTAACAATTCAGCTGTCTCAGATATTCTATTTTTCAAATATTTTGCACGGAAAGCAAAATAAGAGGCCTGCGCAAAAAACTGGCAGAATGCCAAAATATGTATTTACTGATGAACTTTGATGGCACGTTGATCATAAATAAAGCAGTAATTTGCAGTTGTCATTCAACATATTCATTTTATGGCTGAGTTTAGGAGGAGCTTGAAAACAGCTTAAACTGCATAAAATGTTTTGAATAACAGTAGTAATTTTTTGCTAACAATTATGTTGTCTTGTTGTTCCTCTTAAGATACAGACAGTAGTTCTTCCTCATCAAGGAATGGGGCATGAGTCAAAGGTCCTTAGAACTCATTGCGTGGAGTGCTTGGGGGCATTAATCCTAATAGGTTGGGGCGGCACAATTGGTCTGGTCTACTCCTGGGAGCAGGTGTCCTTTGTGGACAGTCAGCTGATTTTCCCCAACTCTCCCAGAAGAATCTTCTCTCCCTCCTCTTTCACCTTCCCAAACCTTTATTTGCCTACTCATTGATGGTTGCTGACTCGGATATGCTTATGTGTGTTTATTCATCCAAATGCTGTCGGTGCCACTACTGTTTCCCTGCCATCTTTCCCTCTCCATTCTGGTCCAGGCATATAGACAAGGTCAGTGTGTTAAAATAGCAGAGGAGAGTCATTGTACACATGGCTCCAAGTACTAATGAACCAACAGAAAGTTATTGATTGATTGAAAAATACAGCATGGAAACAGGCCCAATGGTGCACCTAGTCCCCACCAACCATCAATCACCTCTTCACACTAGTTCTATGTTTGCATTTACTCCCTATGCATTAGGGGCAATTGACAGAGTGCAATTAACCGACAAATCCGCACATAGTTTGGGAGCAGACCGGAACACCAAGAGGAAACCTACATGGTCACATGTAGAGAGCATGCAAACTCCACACAGACAACACCCAGAGTCGGGAGCAAACCCGAATATCTGGCACTGTGAGGCAGCAGCTGCGCAACTGTGCCGCATGAGAGTGTAATTTTTGTGGAAGCCTCAATTTCTCCAAAGTTATAGTCTACTTAGCACTGACATGCTGGCATCATCAAATGTTGTTTTGTTCAGCAAAAAAATGGAAATAAATATACTGTAATGTTCTGTAAATATTTTTAGGATGATTCAATGGATTAGGGTGGGTGGTACTTAAATGTAAAATTAATCATGGAAAGAAAAAAATGAGAATGAGAGAGGACTTTTAAAATTGTTCTTGAAAATGTTAAAATCTGAACCAAAGGAATGGACATTTTTAATGTAATTTTCAGTTAAAAAGATGGATCAGCAGTCAGTGATACTGAGCACATCATTATTGTTGATTGGACAAAATATATTGCTGAAAAAAACAAAGATAAGGGCAGATTCACAAAGCTAATGGTGAAAGATGGAAATTTAGATTTATGTATTTAACAACATTTCTGCTTTACAGCTATATGTATCATTTATCCATAAGTAATAATTCATGCCATTGTCTTGTATTTTATCATCAAATTATGGTACAAGTTTTGTGCAAGTACTCAGCATATTGATTCTTGACAAGATAATCAGATCATTGTTATTTTCAGTATTCGCCTGAAAAGCTTGAATGCTAACACTGACATCGCATCCCTGGCACGCAAAGTGGTAGAAGAATGCAAGCTCATTCATCCGTGTAAACTAGCAGAGGTTGAGCAGCTAATCTATTACCTTCAGAACCGCAGGGAAAGCCCTCCAGGAAGAGGTAGCAATTTACTTATGGAGTTTCTTACAATTTGTCTCCCTGTTATTTAATAAATAATCATCACTAATATTTCTATGTGGCTGTATGTACAAACCTGCAGTATTTTCATCTCTAACTGACACTGAAACCCAGTTAAAAAAAAAAACTGGGTAGAACGCTCACAAACTATTACTTCTGTGTACATGTAGAAGTTTCCTAACATTGAAAGGCCTGACTAATATCTAGCCCATGTCTCTTCAACCACCAGAAATTGTGCTGTTATTGTGCATCATGCTATCAGTTCCCCTGGTTATCTTGAGAGTCAGAATTATCCTCTAAATTTCAGTAGCCCCAGTTTCTTTAATTTCTCCTTAAAATCAAATGTTTTCTTTTCTCCTGTTTCCCTTTCAAGGATGGTCACACCCTTCCTATGTGTAGGAAAGAACTGCAGATGCTGGTTTAAATTGAAGATAGACACAAAATGCTGGAGTAACTCAGCGGGACAGACAGCATCTCTGGAGAGAAAGAATGGGTGACGTTTTGGGTCAAAAAACTTCTTCCTATGTTTCAGTGCCCAGAATAATTTTTGGTGCTCCAAGAGTGGTTTAATCATGAGCTGTAGTCTAATAGTTCTGTAGTTCTAAGTCTACTTTATTATTACTGAAGTAGGCCTTCTATGTTTGGCCTTCATGATTATTGTTTTTTCAGCACCTGTTCATGAAAATTGATTGACCAACAATATTGACCCCTTGATGTCTTTGGACCTTCATTGGTCCTAGAATATTTCACAGATAGTGAATTAAATCTTGCAATAATTATAATTGGGCAATCAATTTCCTAAATTCAAATGTCACGATTATGAATTACTAATATTTTATTGTAATTTGTGCTTGCAAGTTTAACATAAACCAGAATGAGGAAAAATAATGGATGCATTGTGGTAGCATGCTTTCTTTAAAACCCCATAGACAAAATGTCATTATGGAAAATAAATTCTTACTAACTCATGCATGCCATTTAGAAAATAATGTCATTTAGAAAATAATCTTTGTTTCTTTCCCTTTTGTCCAAAATGTTTGACCTCTCATTTGTTTCCATTGAAATGTCCACGTGCATCAAAAACAAACCCATTCTGTGGAATATTTTCCATTGGTATCATGAAACTTTGATATGTTCTTAAGAAATATCTGGCTCATTTGTACATTCCTTACTATTCATATTGAAATAATAATTATTCATACTATAGAAGATTAAATAACCTGACAAAGTGCATATTCTCTTGTAATCCTTAAAATAAAATCATAACATGAACTTCACCAAACAATTGGTGATATTCCCTTTGTTGTTCTTATCCTTACCCCTATGTTTTCCTGCTGCCGAGAACTGAACTTGTTTTCTCCTTTTCCCTGTTCTGAGGAAAGGTCCTGGGCCTGAAATATAAACTTTTTTTTCCCCCCACAAATGTTGTCAGACCTGCTGAATGTTTCCAGCATTTCCTGTTTTCTTTGAAGCAAAGTGTTGCCTACTCTTATGGATTTAACCATTGCAAATATTTGTTTTTGGCATAAAATATGTACTCTTGTCCTTTTTAGAAAAACAAGAAAAAAAGATTGGCAAGCTGAAAGACCCACCTCCTTTTGAAGGAATGGAAGTAAGTTACAAAAGTAAATTGAACTTGAAACTGAAAATATTGTGGTGGGGCATTTAAAAAAAATGTTTTAATGTAAATTAAGGATGTCAAATAATTCTTCAAAATATTTAGTAATAATGATTGTTGCCAAGTGATTATGTGGTGAATCTGATTCTAATTTAAAATGAGAACTGACTAAAAACAAAGTGCTCAGCTGAGGGAAACATGAAGACGTAAGGGTTTGTCCCATTTTGCGATTTTTTTCGGCGACTGCGAGCGTGACTGACGTCCGTAAAACCGTCAAATTGTACGACATATATGCTGACGTATGCTGTCCTGCGGGTGACGCCTGGTCAGGGTTAGGGTCAGGGTTAGGGCCAGGGTTAGGTTAGGGCTATGGTTAGGGTCTGAACGACTCCGACATCTTTTCATTTGCACAATTGATTTTATTGTATTCATTTTAATATATTAATGTTTAAAATCCATGCATTGAAGGAAGAATATTTTACAGCCCATCTGTGGTCCCTAACCGGGCGTCACCCGCAGGACAGCATATGTCAGCGTGTGACAGGGCGCACGACATGATGAGACACACCAAAAAGTAGTGACGCGCGGGGTCTCCCTGTCGCCCCTGGATTTTGGAAAGTTCAAAATCCAGGGGCGACAGGGAGACCCCGAGCGTCACCGCGCGTCACTTTTTTTTGGGACATTGCATTGATGTTATCATATGTTATAAGAAGTGCCTGATTATTCTGCATATATTTTACTTCCCACAGATTGATGAAATAGCAAATATTAACGATATAGAAGATTACATAGAATTGTTATATGAGGATATAGCTGACAAAGTCCGAGGTTCAGCACTCATTCTTCAGTTGGCTCGCAATCCTGATAATTTGGAAGAATTGCTACAGAATGGTAAACTAATCTTCATAATTGAAAATCAATGGTGGCCTGCTTTCAACATCTGCTTTATACTCTCTGCATGACTTCCCTATACTTATATCATTGTTGGAAAAGCTTCATCAGTCTCATTCCAAGTTCTTTCACTCAATACCGTATATTCAGTTTGGATTCAATCGGCATTATTTTTCTTCAACTCCACGGAAAAAAATATTGAGAAATTTTGCATTTTCATTCGCTCAGTACCAAAGCAGAATAATAAACTCCAGGAGTCTATTCTACCATTCTGTTAGATCATGGCTAATCGGTACCTTGGTACATCGGTACGATGGCCATTATTTAGCCATCCTTATTTTAAGACAATATAAGCACCTCCTAATTATCCCACACTACTATTAAATATATATTTTTGTACCATCAGTCCCCTGAACTGACATTAATTAATTTGTATGATGCATATTGAATTGCATTTGCCACTATTGATATAATTTGACCTATGTTTCAAAGAATTATTTGGGCAATTCTTCCCCATTTAGCTATTTTAAAATGGTTATATTTCTATTTTCAGAGACTGCATTGGGAGCATTGGCTCGAGTGTTGAGAGAGGACTGGAAGCAAAGTGTGGAGCTTGCAACCAACATTATTTACATATTTTTCTGTTTCTCAAGGTAGGACTACATATGCATATGTTAATCTATTGTGAGCTGTTTTCATTTTAAATGCCTATTATTACTATCTTGCATTAAATATTGCACTTAAACTTTCTAAATATTGTGTATAAATTGCTCAAAAGATAAAAAGGTATAAATTTAAAAATCCTAGAAATTGCTGAGAATTAGACTCTCAGCAATTTCTAGGATTTTTAAATTTAAGCCTTTTTATCTTTTGAGGCATTTACACACATTTTTTAGAATGTTTAATAGCAATATTTATGCTTACTATCATTTTTGATATTCATTTGACGCAATATCTCTGAAACTGACAGTTCATATTTTTATTGCCATCATCTTCAATAAGTTCTTTAAGTTATCACAATCTAGGGACCATAGAGCATCACCTTAATGTCCTTTTTGAACACTTCAATGATTTTTAATTCCTCGGCCCCCATTGCCTTAAGGGCCTGTCCCACTAACACGACTTTTCAGAAAACTGTCTGCGACCTTCAAGCATGGGGGCACTCGCCTGAAAAACCAAGAGCTGGATCGATCGTCGGCGCTCAACACACAGACACAGACACAGACACAGAGTGGGGGCCAGGGAAAGCGGGGGAGCACTGTCTGAAATTTACGGTGCAAAGCCAAGGTGACACCCGCGATGAACAGGAAGGTTAAAGACGGCTGGCACAGTGTATGTTAAGTCCTTTAAAAGAGAGGAGGGGGAGAAGGAGTGGAGACATTGTTAAGAAGCCAGACAACTTTTAATAAGTCAGAGATACACAGCTGTGAAGTTTAACGGGCATTTAACATTACCGGTTGGTTTTCCTTGGTTCTGAAAACTCGTGCTTACGTTTTTTTCCCCCCCAATGAGCCAATTAATATGCCCGGTCAGCAAAGGAGATTGCCTACGGCTACCTCGACTACCTACAACGACATGGTGACCCCACTACCACTGCACTACGACCTCAAAGTATCGATTTTCTCCATGCCGACCAATTTTTACTCGCAGAAAATGTTTCAGCTTGTTGAAAAAATTTCCACAACCATACTGAGGCCGCGAGTAGTAACCACTATGCGGGAACTCCTCTCGACCATGAAGGAGACTCACCAGAGACTGCCTGCGACCATGTGTCGACCATGCTGCGAGCTTGTGGCGAGCGCAGACTCTCCTAAACTCGCCAATAAGGTCGCAATAGTGGGACAGGCCCTTTATCTTTACCATTGATGTCCAGTCCCTTTACCCCTCATTCCCCACCAGGTGTAGCCATGGGCACTTGCATGGGCCCAACTTTGGCTGTCTTTTTGTTGGTTACATTGAACGGTCCATGTTTCAAACGTACGCTGGTACCATCCCCCAACTCTTTGCAGTATTGGGCCTGCTTTCTGCACCCATGCAGAACTCAATGATTTAATTAACCTTACTACTAATCTCCACGTGCCCCCAATTACACTTGGCCTATCTCTGTCACCTCTTTCCCCTTTCTTGACCTCTCTGCGTCCATTAAAGGAAACAGACCTTCAACTGATGCCTACTATAAACCATGGACTCTCACAGTTATCTGGACTGCATGTTCTCCCCCCTTGCCTTTTGCAAAGCAGCTATCCCCTAATCTCAATTTCCATGTCTCCCCCGCATCTGCTCCCAAGATTAGGTTTTCCACTAGGACATCAGAGCTGTTCTCTTTCTTTAGTAAACGTGGTTTTCCCCTCAGTTGTCAGGGATGTGTCCTTTACTCGCATATGGTCTGTATCCCGTAGGTCAACTTGTGTACATTCCTCCCCCCAGACGGAACAAAGGTTTCAAAGGTCTTTTATTGTCACGTGTACCAATTAAGGTACAGTGATATTCTAACTACCATACAGCCATACTAAAAAAAGCAACAAGACACACAACTACATAAAAGTTAAAATAAACATCCATCGCAGCAGATTCCCCACATTCCTCACTGTGATGGAAGGCAATAAAGTCCAATCTTCTCCTTATTCTCTCGCGATTGGGGCAGTCGAACCATCTGCAGTCAGGGCGATCGTACCTCCTGCAGCCGGCGGTCGAAGCCCCCGCGATCGGGGCGATTGAATCTTCCGCATCGGGGCAATCGAAGCTCCTGTGACTTGGATTTCCCGAAGTCGGTCTCAAACCAGCGACCGCGAGCTCCACGATGTTAAGTTCGCAGGCTCTCTCGATTGGAGCTCCGAGGTCGATCCCTGGCAAAGGGATCGCGAGCTCCACGATGGTAAGTCCCGCAGGCTCCTGCTGTTGGAGCTCCCGACGTCTGTCGCCAGCAGAGGCCGCCAACTCCTCGATGTTAGGCCACAGTGTGGATGGAGATACGATACAGAAAAATCACATCTCCATCGAGGTAAGAGATTTTTAAAAAGCTTTCCCCCCCCCCCCCCCCCCCCCCCCAACCCCCCCCACATGAAACAAGCTAAAGAACACTAAAACATACATTTAACACATACTATAAGACAGCAAAGCAGGAAGGGACAGACAGACTGTTGGTGAGGCAGCCATTGCTGGCGCCACTCGGTGAACAAGGGCAGAGTTACCCTGGTCCTTGCTGGAGGTATGAGACAGCAATGATACCTGCAGGTTGATGGTGCCGCTTGACTTTAGTAGATTGTCAGTGTTTTAAATTTCTTTGTTTCACAACCTTTCGACTTTCATAATCCTGTGATGTATATTTTGTATTGATGTTTTTATGCATTGCAATATAGTGCTAGTAGTTGTATCACACTGAACCTGTATTTTATTTGCAGTTTTTCTCAATTTCACGGGCTAATCACTCACTATAAAATTGGTGCTCTCTGCATGAACATTATTGACCATGAACTGAAGAGACATGACCTATGGCAAGAAGAACTCAATAAAAAGAAGAAAGTAGATATCCTTTCACATTGTACCAAAATCAAACACAACCATATGCTAATTTTTGAGTCATTTTATTTTGAAGTTTCCCAAATAATTGCCATAGATGCACAGTTAACATCCTATAAAGGTTTTCTCCATTTAGTAATACAGTTCTGTGAATTCTGAAGATATAGTGAATTTCATGAAGGATTTCATGAAGAAACAAGAAAAATGTGAATGGATAATTTTACTTTTAACTCTGGGAATTAACCCGTTTAAGAAACCCATCTAATTATTTTGTGTGTAAAATAGCACTGCTCATCAGCAGATAATTCTATAAGTAAATTAGAGTTACTAAATGTGTATACAATTGTTTATTTAATGTTTCACCTGCCAAAAAACTCCCCGAACCCCCTCTCTCCACATCCCCACTTGAGTTTTTTTTAAGAAGACAATCCCAAGTCCTATCAGTAGTTTGTGATCTTGGTTAACTTTAATATCCCCCTAAATTCCTGCAGAGCTTTCTGCTCTAAATTTTGTGTGGTTATGACCCACTTAAAAGGTAATTTACAAATTGGCAAGCAGAAAAAGAACTATCTTGGAAAGAAATGTTTCCATGCAGCCTCCTTGCAGTAATCACTTTTGTCTTTTAGAACTCAACAAATAGAATGCAGTATTGTCTTTTAAGAACTCAACAAATATTTTACCCGCAGGAGTCTATTGAAAGTGACCAATGATCACTTCAGTTGACACTGGGAATTCAGAGGTTGGCTGATTCTCATCATGTCCATTAGAATGCTCTTAGCTTTTGCACCCAAGTAACTTGCACCCAGTGCTACTGGTTTTCTTCTAAACCCACTTGTAACATCTTTGTGGCTAAGCCATGAACATGACACCACCATTGCTATTACCACTTCTGTGGATATGTTTTCTGCTTCTCTAGAATTGTGCTCCGAGTAAAGCTGCTTCAAGATTTGGTACCGTCTCAATGGTTATTCTGCATGCTCCCTCAAAGGTCACATTTAGCATGTTAAATACTCCAACTTCAGATCTGTAATTTATGAATATGTGCACTGTGATCTGCTAGCACCCAAATTGGAAATTGCACACCTCTGCTGGTCAATAAGAGAGCAATAAGCTGAGCTTGTAACTCTCAAATTTCTGAAGCTCTGAAGATTCTCTGCACGTTCTTCACCACACCCCCGAAAGGGATTTCATCTGTGGTGTGAGGTACTCATAAATTTTGCAATATTTTGTATGACACTTGGCCCTACTACCAGCAACTATATCACCTTCTACTTTTCACAGTTGATTGGGCTGTACAGTATCGTTTTCATGGTGCTTGATATTATCATTTACGCTGGGGAAGTTTCTATCTGTTCCATGTCCAGGACGAAATTGGCTGAAATTTATTATAATTGTTGAGCTTGCCAATGTGCATACCATGTCCATTGGCTACTGTCATAGTTACTCTGGCAAGAAAACCTGTTTTTGTAAGAACTTCTCACTCAGTCACATCAATATGCCGCCTTGGCTGCAAATACAGTGGCTTGCAAAAGTTTTCATACCCCTTGAACTTTTCCATATTTTGTCACGGTACAATCACAAACGTAAATGTATTAGTAGGATTTTATGTGATAGACCAACACAAAGTAGTGCATAATTGTGAAGTGGAAGGAAAATGATACATGGTTTTCAAATTTTTTTACAAATAAAAAAACTAAAAAGTGTAAAAGTATTCAGCCCCCTTTACTCTGATACCCCTAAATAAATCCATTGTAACCAATTGCCTTCAGATGTCATCTAATTAGTAAATAGAGTCCACGTGTGTAATCTAATCTCAGTATAAATACAGCTGTTCTGTGAAGGCCTCAGAGATTTGTTAGAGAACATTAGTGAAAAAACAGCATCATGAAGCCCAAGGAACACACCAGACAGGTCGGGGATAAAGTTGTGGTGAAATTTAAAGCAGGATTAGGTTATAAAAAAAATATCCCAAGCTTTGAACATCTCACGGAGCACTGTTTAATCCATCATCCAAAAATGGAAAGAGTATGGCACAACTGCAAACCTACCAAGACATGGCCGTCCACCTAAACTGACAGGCCGGGCAAGGAGAGCATTGATCAGAGAAGCAGCCAAGAGGCCCATGGTAACTCTGGAGGAGCTGCAGAGATCCACAGCTCAGGTGGGAGAATCTGTCCACAGGACAACTATTAGTCGTGCACGCCACAAATCGGGCCTTTATGGAAGAGTGGCAAGAAGGAAGCCATTGTTGAAACAAAGCCATAAGAAGTCCCGTTTGCAGTTTGCCACAAGCCATGTGGGGGGGGACAGCAAACATGTGGAGGAAGGTGCTCTGGTCTGATGAGACCAAAATTGAAGTTTTTGGCCTAAATGCAAAATGCTATGTGTGGCGGAAAACTAATACTGCACATCACCCTGAACACACCATCCCCACTGTGAAACGTGGTGGTGGCAGCATCATGCTGTGGGGATGTTTTTCTTCAGCAGGGACAGGGAAGCTGGTCAGAGTTGATGGGAAGATGGATGGAGCCAAATACAGGGCAACGACCCTAAACATACAGCCAGAGCTACAAAGGAATGGTTTAGATCAAAGCATATTGATGTGTTAGAATGGCCCAGTCAAAGTCCAGACCTAAATCCAATTGAGAATCTCTGGCAAGACTTGAAAATTGCTGTTCACAGACGCTCTCCATTTATTCTGACTGAGCTTGAGCTATTTTGCAAAGAAGAATGGGCAAAATTTTCAGTCTCTAGATGTGCAAACTGGTAGAGACATACCCCAAAAGACTTGCAGCTGTAATTGCAGCGAAAGGTGGTTCTACAATGTATTGACTCAGGGGTGCTGAATACTTTTGCACGCCACTCTTTTCAGTATTTTATTTGTAATAAAATTTGGAAACCATGTAACATTTTCCTTCATCTACACAATTATGCACCACTTTGTGTTGGTCTATCACATAAAATCCCAATAAAATACATTTACATTTGTGGTTGTAATGTGACAAAATGTGGAAAAGTTCAAGGGGTATGAATACTTTTGCAAGCCACTGTATATCCCAGTAGACTATTGCTAATTAAGGGAAATAATAGAGCCACAAACAAAACAACCAGTGTTGTATAAGCCACCAAAATAGTGAGAATGTACAACTTTCAATGAAGTAACAGAAATTGTAAAAAATAGAGTCTGAAGAATGGTCCTGACCTGAAATGCCACCTATCCATGTGCTCCAGAGATGCTGCCTGACCTGCTGAATAACTCAAGCACTTTGCCTTTTTTTAAATCAGGAATTGTATGCTATGATACTCTCTCTAGGTTCTCAAAGGCATCTAACTTTTGCATTGCCCTAATGGGACAGGGCATTGAGCATCAGTCAAAATGGCATAATAGCTGGAGGAAGATTAGTTCAAAGGAAGGATTTGAACACGTGTAGGAAAGATTTCAAATTGTTGTTTGTCTAAGACAGTGAGCGCGGGTCAATGGATAAATGTTACATTGTAAATAAGAATAAATGTTCCCAAGTTTTAAATTACAAGATTACTACAATGGCAAAGAGGGAAGGTGCCGAAGAAAACATTTGGAGAGTCACGGTCAGAATTAACAAAGGAGTAGATGAAGGTTTCAGCACCAGGTGAGTGAGTCAAGAGTGGAAGTGAATGATAGCGAGATGGAAGCAAGCATTGTTGGTAAATCTAGAATCTATTTGTCTGGCTAATTGGGGTCCGGGGGGTTTGTTCATTCTCAGCCAGTGGGATCATTTGTCCATTGTAAAACCACATCAATGCTTCTGTTCAAAATAATTCAACAATGTTTTCTTGCAACGTATAAAATTTGATTCTTGGTTTCTTTGATGTAGGTATTTATATTGAAAATTCTTCATATTATGAGATCTTTCCTACAAGAAGCTGGCAGCCTTTTGAGTTATTGAGTAGTTTACCACAAATAAGGAATCAACTTTTCAATTAATGTACCTTAACTTCAGCCTTACTTGAGGATGATGCTGATAACCAAGTCCTGAAAAAGGATTATGTGAAAACATACAAGAAATATCAGGGACTCGTTATCAAGCAGGAGCAACTGTTGAGAGGTAGAGTGTTATTTTATTCTACAATAGAAAAATAAATAAAAATATCTGATTATGATGAAGGAATCTTTGATAATCAGTCAAGCACGTTTCTTAATTTGCCATTAATGTCCTTAATATTCTTGAACACAGTTCGATGACTTTCAATTCCAAGGCCCCCATTGCCTTATTTACCATTATCCCTTTACCCCTCATCCCCACCTGACTGATTCTCTTATTAATGGTTCTTGATGTACTCTACCAGCATAAACTAATAGAGATTGAAGACAAAGGTTATTGTGTGTGGGCGGGATGGGTGGAGAAACTTTTCTTAATCCTATTTGCAGGAAGAACTTTGAATAATTATAATTTAAGCAATTGAAAATATTTTCTGCTGTATTGCGCCTGAATATAAATAGCATTTAATGTTACTTTTTGAGAATACCTATCTAACATTACTTTGGGAGAGTTTAAACATATTCAATGTTCATGATTTCGTATGATTTCTTATTTTAAATTGTGTTTCCATGCAAGTATAGTTCCTTTTATGTCCCTTATTTAAGCCAGAATTATATATCATAACGCAGAACCACTACATATTTTTGTGCAAATTTTAGGTACTAATTTATCTTTTGGTCTTTACTAGTTGCTTTTTATCTTCTGTTGAATTTGGCGGAAGACACGAGGACTGAACTCAAAATGAGGAACAAGAATATTGTCCACATGCTTGTGAAATCACTTGATCGAGAAAACTTTGAGTTGCTGATCCTAGTGATGTCCTTCTTAAAAAAACTTAGCGTATTTGTAGAGAACAAAAATGATATGGTACGTGAGCTATGTTTCTGTTCATGTTTATGTAAGACATTATGTTTATGTTGACATCTCATTGAATCCAGCCCTGAGGCCAAATGAGTTCACACTCACATTCATGCACCTATTTACAATAATCCTACACTAAACGCAACTAAAGTGAGAATGAATTAAAACAACATCTGGTCTGATACTAAATGTGTCCTCAATCTTCTCATGCCTAAACCTTTTCTTAGATCAGGATGTGACTAACTGCAGTTTAGTAAAAATAGTCCAAATTTTTAAATATAATATTTGCCAAGTGTTTTAGTGTACGGCTCTTTCCCATATGCTTTCATAACTGTTTTACGAGCTTGATCAGCCATTTTCAAATATTTATGATTATATCCTTGGGTCTCTCTGCTGCCCAAAATAGTACTGATTAGTTTTTAATTTGTTGAACATTTGGATTACATTAGCAAACAGGATTTTACAAATTCATATATCAGGATTGTGCAGGATTAACAAATCTTAAAACCAAGTAAACTTTATTACGCAGTGTGAGCCTTTAACAGATTTGTAAGTTTTTCATTTGTCAAATTAAACTTTAGACCATGCAGAGCAGAAAAATATAATGAAATATTGGCAAGTAACATTAATGAAAACATGAGTCTTGCAAGCTTTGAAAAGTAGAGTAAGTGTTTCATTGTCGATCAGAGTAATCATGACCAATGCAAAAATAAATTGTGTTGTATTTTTAAAAGTTAGTTAAAGCTTTGAGTATTTTGGGCATGTTTTTGTAGTCATTGAGGCTGTTGAGTTGTAGATACTGTTTAACCGTATGATTTGATCATAGAATTTTTAAATTAAGCAGCTAATCTATTTATTTTACTGTTTTCTTTATATAAAGACTGAAGATGTATTTATTTTTTGCCATTTTCACTTTTATAAGCTAAATTGACCAGCTTGATTGTGCTATTTAAAATTCAAGAAATATTTGATATTCTATTTAATGTAATTAGGCTAATTTAAGTGTTTAAGAAAGAACTGCAGATGCTGAAAAAATCGAAGGTAAAATGCTGGAGAAACTCAGCGGGTGAGGCAGCATGTATGGAGCGAACGGCCTGAAGAAGGGTCTCGACCTGAAACGTCGCCTATTCCTTCGCTCCATAGATGCTGCCTCACCCACTGAGTTTCTCCAGCATTTTTGTCTACCTTAGGGTAATTTAAGTGATCAGATAGTCATACTAATACTATCGTACACACACTAGTGACGATTTACATTTATACCAAGCCAATTAGCCTAAAAACCTGTACATCTTTGGAATGCGGGGGGAATCCAGAGCTTCCCAGAGAAAACCCACGCAGGTCATGGGGAGAATGTATAAACTACTTACAGACATCACCCATAATCAGGATCGAGCCTGGACTCTGGTGCTGTAACGCAGCAATTCTACCACTGTGCCGTCCAAACTGCTTGGGAACAGAGAGGCATTAAAGAATCAACCATATTAGTATGTTGGAGTTACATGTAGGCCACACCAGATGAGGTACATTTCCACCCCAAAGCAGATTGGTAAACCATAAGCATTTGTACTAAAGTCTGGTACTGTTATGGTTACTATTTGCTGAGATTAGTTGTTATTTTACCCTACTAAGCCAATAGAATTCAACTCGTGTCTCTGAATTAGTGAGTCAGAGTTTAGGCAGCAGTTAATTTACTTAAAAATAACATCCAAATGTTACACCCGGTATAATCTGTTTTCTCAATCTCATAACTGTTGATATTAATCTGTGGTTGTTAAAATCCTTAAGTACCTCATTTGGTGAGATCCCTGTGATTGTGCAGAGAATATGTTGGATTTTGTTTGTGCTATTTGTTTGTGAACCAAGTGGAATTCTAGTGGCCGAAATGTGTAAGAAGGAACTGCAGATGCTGGTTCATACTGAAGATAGACACAAAAACCTGAAGTGCTTCAGCGGGACAGGCAGCATCTCTGGAGAGAAGGAATAGGTGATGTTTCGGGCCGACCCGAAACGGCACCAATTCCATCTCTCCAGAGACGCTGCCTGTCTCACTGAGTTACTCCAGCTTTTTGTATCTGCGCAACTCTAGTAGCAATTTGCTCTGGGTAGACATTCGAATAGCAAGTGTGGCTAGCTTGCTCGCTTTTGCCCAGTGAAATGGTGAAACCAATTGCAGTCCATTTATTTTTCGTTGGAGCAGTTGCTTAACAAAACTCAGATAATCAAATCTAGGACTTTCCGGGTCTACACATTATGTGGATCAGTGCTGCCATTGTATTCTCCGTTGTGCTGTTGAGCAAATGAAACTGGAACTGTTCTTCAAAGTGTATTGTGCTAAAGCTCCACATTCATTTTTAGCACTTGGATAGAGTTACATCTAAAAGGTCTCACTCCATCTAAATTACAGTGATTTTTTTTCTGCGTATTATAACATGTTTGAATTTCAAATAAACATGTATGTGATGTTTTTGATAGGGGTTTAGAGGAAAATATCATGTTAATGTAACTCATAAATTTTCTAGGCTTTTCATACTTGCTAATCAGCTTTGGAAGTCTTTGAAAAGTCACACCTGGAAGTAATCCGATGTGAGTAACAGAGGCATTCATCAAAGCTGCAACGTGAACAGTTGTTTCAAATCCAGCTACCTTTCCGAATGCAGTTTTGTTTAGTGTTGAATAATGGTGGCATTCTTACATAAATGAATAATTGTTGAGAATATTAGTAAGGTAATTGTCTACCCCAAAACATGACTTTAATAGTCTGCTCAGAAATTCTGATATTTTTCCATTTCATTTTTAACCGTCAAGGAAATTTCCATAAGTTGGCTTTGTATAAATTTTTAATGAAAGAAAATAGCTAATTTATTGTTTTTTACTGTAAGTTAATTAATGGCCTGGTAATAGAATTAGTAACGCTTGACTGTACATTAGTCAAATAAAACCTGTGCCAGGTAAAAGTTCGGGATGAGAAATTTCCATTCAGTGTTGTATCTGGTTTAATTTCATACCACTGAGAAGTGAAATTGCAAATTTGAATTATATCTTGAAATGTGCATGTTAACCAAAATACCGTTAACTTAAATGCCGTTTCCCTATTAAAATTTGTAAGCTTTATCATTAAAAGCACATTACAAATAATTGATTGTTATCCAACTTGTTTTCCTGGCGGTACTAAAATTTTAAAGTTGGTATGGGATTACATACAACTGTCTGAAGACTTTAAATGTTTTATAATGATGTGCTAAATCTTAACCTTATTGTAATTAAATCCATCTTTCCTTAAATGGGTTTTGTCATTATCCTAATGCTTGTGCATCAAGAAAAACCTATAAAGACATTAAGCACTGTTTAGTGATGAAAATGAGTTACAGAAAAAGCGATTTGGACATGCAGATGTTTCGCGTTAAGAGCCAGATGAGGTGTACATGGACCCCCATATGTGCGGTGTCCTCACAAGTTCTTGATTTCTTTTTCATCTCACCTGTGTACACGTGGAATGAATTTGCTGAAAGTGGGCAACTCACCAAAACTCTTTTAATTAGATCATATATAAAGTGTTCAATGAAGAGAGCTGACTGCTGTGGTATTGTATGTATTAAAACTGTAAATGGTTAGCCGAAAGTAAGTTTGCTTTTATTCAAAATACTTGCTAGCCAACAATATTGCCTTTAGGCACAGCAACAAAATATTTTCTATCTATAAATTATTATTTTTTTTTTTTAACTTGTGTTCAACTGTTATTTCATGGCAATATGATTAAGAAATTTCATTCATGATAAAAACAATCATTTTCTTAATATGGATATCCTTCCATTTTACAGTTCAGCAAAATCAGTGGAAAAGTTGCATTATTTAAAAAGTAACAAATTAAATTATTACAGCTGGATATTTGTTGTTTTGTAATCTTCTACATTGGCATAATGCATGCAGTATTTAACGAAACATTCCATTCATTCAAAAGACAATTTCTAAATGTTTGTAACTATAAATGTAAAGAAAACAGCTAGTTGGTTTATTTACTGAAAATAATAGAGCTGGTCCTCGAAGAGGAATTTGGTCACCCTTCGGTACAATGCGCGCAATTCAAACTTATTTGAGAATTGTCATACCTAATTGATCCAGATGGTTCCACATCATATTGTTTCTAGTAGCTGAAAGTATTTATGATTTTGTTAATGGAATCTTCTAGATGGTAATGCTTCCTAGATTGTAAAACAGAATTTAATGTAGGTGGAGGTATATTCACGGATGTTGCTGATTCATTTGATCATGGTCATTCACTGTGTTGGTTGCTTTTCTGATTGTGTGTGGACGTCTACACAGTGCACACAAATCTAACAAATTAAGAATTACATCTGGTGTAATTGTATTTCTGGCCACTGTAAAATGCATCTGACTGTAGTTTTTGGCTATAGGGCAAAGTCTAAAAAATGTTGAGCCCGTTGTGTGCATCAAAGTTCGATGACCAAACCATTATTTTATTCTGTTGAAATTGTGACTGGATACATTATGAAGCTTTACTTAAAGGCGAGATGTATTTAACACTTGGTGGCACAACAATGCTTAGTGTAGGAAGGAACTGCAGGTGCTGTTTAAACTGAAGATAGATGTGTAGGAAGGAACTACAGTCTGAGGAATGGTCTTGACCCAAAACTTCATGTATTCCTTTTCTCCGGAGGTGCTGTCTGACACGCTGAGTTTTTCCAGCTTTTTGTGTCAATACTTAGATACTATTTTTCTGCCTTTTTAATATCTTGTGGTAAAATAAATAATTATAATGAAGTGACTAAAATAAAAATCTTACCTAGTGATGTCTATTTGTGTAAGGGCTCTCATGTTTCATGCCTATTAAGAATGTCAAAAGGCAGATATTATGAATGTAGCTGAGAATATAGAATCTTAATAAAAAATAAAGTAGGTAGAATGTATTAAAAGAAACTTTGATGCAGATTGGCTGACAAGTGTGGTATCTGACAGTTTTTTTAAATTCTGTTCCATGATAATCAGTGTTCTCACTTATGATTCATAATTGGGTTTGAACAGTCCATGGTGCGATGTGACATGACAATGCACATGAAGCTAGTCCAATATTCACAATGACATGTTTATAAAAATAACTTTAATTAAAACTACGTTTTCTCTGTATCCGAAGGAGCTCGTGAGACAATGTCGTGGTTAGGACGCTTATTCTGAAGTGGCAAGGTGGAGGGAGATTCCTATTCTTTTTTGAGGTTCATGATTTGCATTCAATAATTAATTGGATGTAGTGTTGCGCAATGGTTTTTGATGATTTGTGCTCTTTGTGGAGTTTTATGGTCTACAAACCAAACTATTTTTCTTTAATTATCAAATCCTTAGGTTTGTTCTTTAAATGCCACATAGGTTATAATAAAACGTTTTTTTTAGTTGTAATTACTGTAAGATTTGTTGTCCATATGTCACTTGATTAATTACTGTCTTAAAATTGTACATTTTTTATGTCACCTTCTCGCTCCTTAAAACATTTGATCTTTGAGTGTGAAACGTCGGCTACTTGTGAGTTGTTGAATCAGGTGACGTGGCAGTTCTTTCTCACATTTGAAGGCTGGTGCTGCACCTTTGTAGTAAAATAAATTCGGAAATGTAGTGCAATAATAAATGGTAAAAGGTTACACATGTTTTCTCTCACTGCAGATTACCAATTTTCAAAATTTGAAGAGAATTTTGTTAGATGTTTCAAGACATTAAATATTTAGAAAAACAGAAACATTTGTTACTAAACGAAGTATAAGAACTACATTTATTCAGTAAATATGATTTTTTTGTGATTAAAGTTTAATATTGGTTTATTCAGCAGAGTTGACACTTCCTTAGAAATTAATTAAAAAATGTTGTTCCAGAAAAATGAAAGCTTTATAAAACCATTTTGATTGACGGAGAGGTTCTGCTTTAAGCTGAGTGGGAGGGAGGCTTTGTGAAATAATTTCTTGACTTCCCATGGATCTGTCTGCCCCAGGTTACAACAAGAGTTAAATGGGTATAATTTGTCTACTGCACTGTTCCTGTTGTTCTTTTATATTTGTGTGATTCACCAATGCAAAAAAAAAATTCAATTCTAATATAAAGACTGCCTTGAAGGCATGGAAGATTTAGTAAAGAATATTAAAAATGTGTCTGAAGTATGCTTTTGAATGGGGATAGTAAAGAACCTTAAGTATTGACAAAAATCTGGAAGCAAAATTTTTAATGCTTCAGGTACTGAAATCCAAAATAAATTAAAAAACAGTAAATGCGAGAAATTTCAAGCCTGCTACACATAAAACAACTGTTAATATCTGTTGTGAAATGTCAGGTATTTTCTTGATACCTTTTTCTGTATTTTACATTTTCTGTATAATAAAGTCAATTTATGTTATAATAAAGTCAATTTCTATAATAAATCTTATTAGTTTGAGTCAAGAATTTCTTATGATAAGAGAACAATATTGATCATAATGCTTTGCTGGTCTGCAGGTAGAGTTAAACATAATTGAGAAGCTATCAAAGTTGGTGCCGTGTGATCATGAGGATCTTCTGAATATTACCTTGCGCTTGCTGCTGAATCTTTCCTTCGACACTGGGCTTCGGAACAAGATGGTCCAAGTGGGCCTACTCCCAAAACTGACTGCACTGATAGGTAATGCTAAGTAGCCAACCATTGATTCTTAATCTAAAGTTTGCACTGTTTTGTAAATTGAGCGTATGAAAGGCAATCTGAGTGACCCCACTTGATTGTAATTTGGTAATAGAATCGTGGATTTCTGAAATGAATCTCAATCAAAGTGCAAACATTGTTATTGTTTCTAATCAGCTAAATACTCGCTATGTAGTTTAAAACTGATGGAGGGAAGATTGTTGTAAAATGCAAGTGTCATAACAGTTATAAGAAAAGCACGTACAAATGTTTGAGTCTGAAAATACTAGTAGTACTCATTTAGTCAGGCAGTATCTTTGGAGAGAAAAACAGTTTGTGATTTCACGTTGATGATTTTTTTTATCAGTAATGAGGAATGTTTGAAAATGAGCATGCTTTAATTTGCAGAGAATGGGGAGGGGGGGAGAGTGTACTTGTTGGCCAATGTATAAAAGGTGTGCAGGCCTAGAAAGATTTAATGTGAAATGATAGTACTGGTTAAGAGAGGGTGGCGAAGACTTGTTAATCAGAGATGATCTGCCTCAGAGTGATGTAAATTGGAGATGAATGAATGGAGAACAGAAAAATGAAAGGAAAATAAAACCAGTACTGAAACAGTAAATGCTGGAGAATCAAAATACTGGAAATCTTAAATAAAACCACAACTATGGAAATTCTCGGCTGGTTAAAGTAGCATCTATAGAGAGAGAAACAGAGTTACTGTTAATTGGTTAGTTCTGGTTCAACCTGGGAAGGCTGGTTGTTTGAAACAACTAAATAAAATTCAATATCGTGAGGACTGTTTTGTGCAAATCTGATTTTGTGTAAACTTGTGTCGGGTTTTGTTGGAATGGTAACAGGCTAAAGACAGAGTAATATCTATCCTTGAATGTTTTCTTAATTTTTGAAACACTTTAATAGACAATAGGTGCAGAAGTATGCCATTCGGCCCTTCAAGCCAGCACCGCCATTCAATGTGAACATGGCTGATCATCCCCAATCAGTACCCCGTTCCTGCCTTCTTCCCATATCCCCTGACTATCTTTAGCTATCTTTATCTAAGAGAGCTATCTTTAAGAGCCCTATCTAGCTCTCTCTTGAAAGTATCCAGAGAACTGGCCTCTACCACCCTCTGAGGCAGAGAATTCCACAGACTCACAACTCACTGTGTGAAAAAGTGATTCCTCGTCTCCCTTCTAAATGGCTTACCCCTTATTCTTAAACTGTGGCCCCTGGTTCTGGACTCCCCCAACATTAGAAACACGTTTCCTGCCTCTGTGTCCAAACCCTTAATAATCTTATATGTTTCAATAAGATACCCTCTCATCCTTCTAAACTCCAGAGTATACAAGCCCAGCCGCTCCATTTTCTCAGCATATGACAGTCCCGCCATCCCGGGAATTAACCTTGTAAACCTACGCTGCACTCCCTCCATAGCATGAATGTCCTTCCTCAAATTAGGGGACCACATCTACACACAATACTCCAGGTGTGGTCTCACTAGGGCCCTATACAACTGCAGAAGGACCTCTTTGCTCATATACTGAACTCCTCTTGTTATGAAGGCCAACATGCCATTCGCTTTCTTCACTGCCTGCTGTACCTGCATGCCTATTTTCATTGACTGATGAACAAGGACCCCAGATTTAATCAATTTCCCTTCTAATATAATGTTATATGAGGAATATAAGCTAGTATCAATGACCCTAAAATTGATGCATGAACTGCAACCTAAATGGAAGTACAAAGGTACATATCAGGCCAATTAGTCCAAACTACCAAGTTGATTATCCTCTGTGGTAAGATTCTATCAAACCTGCTCTGTTCCCTTTCATTTACTTGTTATTTGTAGTTAACCAGTCTGGTCACGACTATTGATTACATCATTGGTACAACGCATCCTTACGATGAATCTGCAACTACATTTCTTTCTGAATCACATACATTTAATTGGGTATCTATGGTCGCCACATCCTCATCCCCTCAAATACTGAGTAGTCTGTTTCTGCCTCATAGATTTGTTATTAGCTCAATTTTTAATACTGGACCCACTGATAAACCAGGATTCTTCTTGCCAGGAGTGATGAATCTCTTGAACTATTTAACATGGAGGATTCAGCAAATTTGATCACTGGAGGTATTTTGGAAAAAAAAGGGTTAAAAACAATAAGGGAAATTGAATTGTGGGCAGTTGGGAACCGGCAGATAACAAGGCTTGGGCAGATGCGCATTGATAGGCGGGGCAAGCTTGAGGGGAAGGTGGCCGACTTCTCCCAGGTTGTATTTGTATGTTACCAATTATTTACAATTTGTTCTCAATCGGAGGTGTTGCTCTCATTTTCCCAACTAATCTATATATCCAAGTACTTTAACTCTTCCACAGCACCAAGCCAACTTTTATGGAAAGTATGATTACAGAAAGTAATTGTGGAACTTATGAATGTCATGATTCACTTGCACATGGTTCTTGTTCTACTTAATGTGTTCTATCCAATTATCCTGCCCATTTTCTGGTGTTCCACTTAATCATCTCTAGTACACCGTTATAGAATTTCTTAAAATGTATGTATGCAATGCATTCTTTCTATTTAACATGTCAGTTACATCATCGAGGAATGTTACGAGATTTATCAAACTTTATTTGCTATTGTTGTTTTCCCTTTTTATGTACCAGTAATGTCATTAATGTATAATTTCCTTTACCACATATCTTTGAAAGATTGGGGGAATTGAGTGTTATAGGACTCAGGCACTGGGGTTGAAGTCTAGCTAGATCAGCAATGGTCATACTACTATCAGCAAATGTAGCAGTCACTAGAGTCCCAGCTGCAGTGGGTTGCAGTATTGTTGTATGAGATGATAAATGCCATGCACTACTTCATTAAGTACAAATACTTAACTATGGGCCAGTACACCCTGTTGGGATGGTAAAGATGTGAGCTCAGCTCTTTATTTTGTTCCTGCATCTGCGCCTCCATATAATCTTTCCACTATTTGGTGTTGCTGTTCTAGCCAGAGTTGAGTAGTTAAATTATTCCCATTTTCTGAAAGCTTTGCACATACCTCTTTAATATTTTCAACACTGTCATGCAACAAATCAAAAACAATAGTAATTCTGGATTCAGTGACATCTTTAAAATCTTTTGTAGATGAATGCCCAATTTAAATACCATCAGGAGTTGTCAATTTTTAATTCTCAACTATTGTGATTTGTGGGTAGATTTTGTAAGCAGTGGAGGATAGTAATTGATTCTTGCACTAAATTAACTATATCTTTAATAGATAATATGACCACTTTTAGATAGACACAAAACGTTGGAGTAACTCAGTGGGACAGGCAGCATCTCTGGAGAGAAGGAATGGGTGACGTTTTGGGTTGAGACCTTCAAACCATCCTTCCCACTCAATTCCTGGTTCTGATCCCTTCCCTCATTCTCCACAACCTTCGTGACAGCCTCTCAGTCTCCTCATTCTCTTGTCACTCTCCCTCTTGGCTTTCTTCATCTTTACTTATCTGCCTCTTGGTTTGGCCATTCCCTCTTCCTTCTCCTCTTGATTCCCGCAAGCTCACTCCACCCACAATCTCCAGCTGCTACTTTCACACTCTCTGCCGTGTTGACCACTGTGATTCGCCTACCTCTTCTCCCCAATTGCTAATTGCTCTCCTCCTGCCCAGCCCAATCCCAACAGCCACGTCATGGTCCATATCCTCAGGTCCTCTCTTATTTGCTCTCCTGTGCTGTGCTGTTGGCAGCTTGTGTTCTCTTGCTGGGTCCCAATGTGGAATAATGTCCCAGAGGAAAGGGATAGATTCACCATGAAGAAGGATGTTAATCTCACTGAGCTACCATTTGTGCCAAAGGATTAATGTAGAATGGTACTTGATGGTTGCCATTGGCATGGTGGCTAAAGATCCTGTTTCTGTGCTGCAAAACTATGATGCTCTATCTATAATGGGATATTAGGATAAGTACAAATGTGAATATCTGCATTGCCTATTTTGTAAATTTTCTACAACTCTGCTATTTGTTATTTATTTAAACCTTGCCTATTTCTGCGGAGAGCTAACTTGAAGTCTGCTCAAAAGTCAAAATTGTCCATTGACACTGGTGAACACAGTGGTGAACATTAAATATGCCTGCAGGACTCCAATTATCACTTTTTGAAAAAGATTCAACAGTGACCCCTGGTGGCAAATATTTTGGCACAGCACTATTTCTATGGCCATTACCTCAATTGCTTGAGAACAGCTGTTGAGATTTGTGTAATACATTAATTAGTTAGCAGTTTAGCGCATCATAGCCACAGGCCCAGCTATTAATATCAATATAGCTTTTGGCACAGCACTATAGCTAAAAATATAACTTTCGCAGTGATGTCATTTTGAACATTTTCCGACATGGGTGTAGCTAAATTGTGGGTGCTACTATTGTTGTAACTCTAGATGCACGTAAGCTGTATTTTCAAACGCATGTGATATTCAATTATAAAATTGGGCCTCATGTTAGGAAACAATGACTCATTTATTGCAATTAATCTGTTTGTAATACAATAACCATTAACTCCACCTCATTTTAATTCTCGGCAGAAGATTATATTTTTCCAGTCTCAAATTTAAACCTCTACTTGGCACAATCATAAGGGCCTGTCCCACTTGTGCGTCATTTGTGTGTCACGCACGTGGCGTGCGAGGATTTGGAGAATCCCAATATCCTGGGGCGCCGCGCGCTATCGCGCTTCACTGCTTATGTCGCCATGCGCGCATCACACGTGCGTTATGACACGCTCGTCGTGACGCGTAAATGATGTCGCGTGAATGACGCCTAAGTGGGACAGGCCCTATAGTCATTGCTTCTGAATGGCTATAATTTCTTTTTGATTGTAATGTTTAAACTTTAGTCTAATCTACCTATCATAATCACATGATAGGTAGATTAGACTAAAAATATCACAAACCCTCTGCAGGACCCTCTGCAGTTTGCATACCGAGCCAATCGATCAGTGGATGGCATGGTCAACCTCGGCCTGCACTTCATCCTCCAGCACCTAGACCGCCAGAGGACCTTTGCAAGGATTTTGTTTGTTGATTTTAGCTCTGCATTCAACACCATTGTGCCAGAGCTACTACGCTCCAAATTCTCCCAATTGACTGTGCCTGAACCCCTCTGTCAGTGGTTCACCAACTTCCTGACAGACAGGAGCTGCATGTGAGGCTGGGAAAGCACACCTTGGACCCGCAGACCCTCATCATAGGAGCACCGCAAGGCTCCGTACTCTCCCCAGTCCTTTGCTCTCTCTACACCAACGACTGCACCTCCACAGACTCCTCTGTCAAGCTTCTCAAGTTTGCAGACGACACAACCCTGATTGGATTGATCCAGGATGGGGAGGAATCTGCCTACAGACAGAAAGTGACACAACTGGTGTCCTGGTGCCTTCGTAACAACCTGGAGCTCAATGCTCTGAAGACAGTGGAATTGATAGTAGACTTTTGGAGAGCTCCCCCTCCCCTCCTCTCACTCACCATCAACAACACCACAGTCATATCTGTGGAGTCTTTTATGTTCCTTGGAACCATCATCTCCAAGGACCTTAAGTGGGGGGCTATCATCGACTCCAGAGTCAAAAAGGCCGTACAGAGGATGTACTTCCTGCGGGAGCTGAGGAAACACAATCTGCCACAGGCAATGATGGTCGAATTCTACACGGCCATCATAGAGTCTGTCCTCACCTTCTTCATCATGGTCTGGTTTGGCTCAGCCACTAAGCACGACATCCGGAGGCTGCAGCGAATCGTTCGATCAGCTGAGAAGGTTGTTGGCTGCAAACTTCCCCCCCCCCATTCATGAACTAAACTGCAAGATCAGGAAGCGAGCAGGTAAGATCATCTCTGACCACTCTCACCCTGGCCACAAACTCTTTGAAGCACTTCTCTGGAAGGCGACTCTGGACTGTCAAAGCCGCCACAGCCAGACATAAAAACAGCTTTTTCCCATGAGTAGTAGCTCTCCTCAATAACCAAAAGTCTGCAGCCTCCTTTTGCTCTGGTATTTTATTTCATTCACATGTTTAAACTGTAATGTTTTATTATTAATGTTTAATGTTTTATGTTTTATTCTTAATTGTTTACTGTATGTCGTGTTGTCACTTGCGAATGGAGCACCAAGGCAAATTCCTTGTATGTGTACATACTTGGCCAATAAACCTTTTCATTCATTCATTCATTCATAATGGACGCTATGATTTTGAAAGTGTTTTGACTTGCGATGCTAATATTTTTCAAGAGTATTTTTTGAACCAAAGTGCATAATGAGAAAACATGTCTAATTGGATTTGACGGTTATTCTGCCCAATATCCAAGTACTTGAGGAAGAACAGAAACTTTCCACAAATCGAGAAAGAGAGATCGGTTCGTATTTTCAGTCATACAGCATTCAGATGAAATTCTTTGCCTTTTTTTCCTTTTAGATGTGATCACTCTTGATTCTAAATCTTCAAAGGTATTTTATTGTCACGTACCAATTAAGGTACAGTGATATGCGAATTACCAGACAGCCATATGAAAAAAAAGCAACAATACACACAAATACATGAAAGTTAACATAAACATTCACCCCAGCGGATTCCCCACATTCTTCACTGTGATGGAAGGCAAAAAAGTTCAATCTTCTTCCTCTTTATTTCTTCCGCGGTCAGGGCAATCGAACCATCCGTCAGGGCGATCGAAGCTCCCGCAGCAGGTGAACAAAGCTCCCGCATCGGGGCGGTTGAAACTCCTGCGGCTTGGAGTTCCCGATGTCGGTCTCTGACCAGAGATCGCGGGCTCCATGGTGTTAATTCCGCAAGCACCCATGGTTGGAGCTCCGAGGTCGATCCCTGGCAAAGGGATTGCGTGCTCTGCGATGTTAAAGTCCCCTAGGCACTCGCTGTGGAGCTCTCAAAAGTTGGTCTCCAGCAAAGGCCGCCGACTCCTTGATGTTATGCCGCAGTGCGGACAGAGATACGATACGGAAAAAAAAACGCATCTACGTCGAGGTAAGAGATTAGAAAAAGTTTCCTCTAAACCCTACATAAAACAAGCTAAAGAACACTAAAAACATACGTTTAACATGTCTATATATTACTAAAACTCTCACCTTGTTTGTTTCTATGTCTGTGATTATGTCCAAAATGCGATCCTGAAATTTACACCCAAAAGGTACACAATAACGCTACAATTTTTGGCCCACCTTACTCACAAAGGTCCTGTGGTGTGGTGTATCAAGTTTCATTAAGATTGATGTTATCTTTTACAGTTAACAAAATCCAGTTTGGAACAATCACATGAACTGGCACTGGCAGTTAGCAGCTGGGACGTCACAATGGGATCTCATTTACATAAACTGCCCATCAGCAGTGTCCAACCCCACAATGACGTCACAATGAGATCTCATATACATTAAAAAACAGCAGTGTTCCATTCAGATTGATGTTATATTTAAAACTTTAAAAAAATACCTTTTCACTTGATAAAATCAAACTTTGCACTTTAAACTTTTCTGCCTGTTATCTTTTCATTTTAAAACTTGCTATGGCTGTTACAATGTTACCAAATGACAGAGCACCCAGTGAGAGATTTGTTACATTGTTGTAAAGAGAGAGAGAGAGAGGGAGTGGGGGAGGGGAGACAGGACTCCCAGTGCAATGAGAGATTTGTTACATTGTTGTAAGGAGAAGGAGGTAGTGGGGTAGGGGAGGATTGTTGTTTAATGTTATTTAAACATTGTGATTAGTGGGGGAGTGGGATAGGGGAGAAGTGAGGAGTGGGGGAGCGTGGAGATAGGAGGGGGGTAAGAAGGGGAGAGGAGTTTTGGAGGGAGGTAGTGACTGAGGGTAGGGAATGGGGAGGGGAAAGAAGAGGTAGGGTGAAGAGGGGTAAGGAGAATTGAAGGAGGATGGGTAAGGAAGAGGGATGGCAAGGTAATGGAGGAGGGGTGAGGGGAGGACACAAGAGGGTGAGGAGTGTGAGGATAATGGAGGAGGGGAATAGGGGGTGAAGAGGGAAAGTGAGATGTGTTCACATTGATCTTATTTTTTACAAGTTATTGCAATTTTAAATTGTAAAAACATCAGCCGTGCTTGCGCAGTTGGGGGCTATGGGTGAGTGGTACAATATTGCATTCGGGGACAAGCCCTCCCATGTGACAGTGACCCAACCGGTCCCACTTGGTCTTGTATAAATTACTAAAACTTACCTTGTTTGTTTCTATCTCTGTGATTCTGTGTGTCTGCCTGTGTGTCTGCCCATGTGATCCTGAAATTACGCCAAAACAGTACAAGATAGCGCTACAATATTTGCCCACCATACTCACCATTGTCATGTGGTGTGGTGTATCAAGTTTCATTCAGATTGATGGTATATTTTATATGTTATTCACATTTTAAACTAAAAGAATTTAGCCTTTCACTTAAAAAAACACAATTCCCTTGCCCTGTCCTTGCCGGTTCCAATGTTACTAAGACAGGACACTGAGTCCTGTGATTTAAAACATTGTAACGGGCAGGGCAAGGGAATTGGATTTTTTAAAGTGAAAAGTTAGTGAATTTTTTAAAGTTTAAAAAGAGGGTGGGTGAAGAGGAGGGGATGGAGTGCTGGGGGATAAGGGGAATTGAGCTGCGTCTGCGCAGTTTGGGGCTATGAGTGAGTGTTGTGTTGGGGGAACGGGTTGCGTTGGGGGACCAGGCCTCCCGTGTGACAGGGACCCAATGGGTCCCACTTGGTCTAGTATCTATATATTACTAAAACTCTCATCTTGTTTGTTTCTATGTCTGTGAGCCTGTCTGCGTGTCTGTGATCTCTGAGTCAGTGATGTTCTCAGATTAAGCCAAAACGGTACATGATAGCGCTACAATTTTGGACCTCCTTACTCACAATTGTCATGTGTTGGTTTGTCTCGAGTTTCGTTCAGATTGACATTATATTTTACAGGTTATTGCCATTTAAAATGTAAAATATTTTTAAACAGCACTCCCACTTGCCCGAAGCAGCTTATGACATCACAATGGGATCTCATTTACATAAAACAAACATGCTGTCCCCGATAAAAGCACGCCAGACACAGGCAGGGCCTGGAGTGGCGCTCCTCCCTTCCCCCTCCCGCAAATCAAGACGGCAGCCTCAAAAACTCACTGACTGACTTTCAGTTATTTCAAAATGCCGGGAGAGAGTGAGGCAACCAGCCGGGTGAGAGAGGGAGGAGCCTCTCCGCTGGCCCGCCTGCCCGCACCACAGTCCAGGGCCCTGAGTGCAACTGAACAGAGACACGGACTGGGCCCGGAGCCGCATGCCTCCCTCCCCCCTCTCACCGCTCCAGACCGGAATAATGCATTAGGGGAACGAGGCCCTACGGGTCACACTTGGGGTAGGGAGGGGAGAGGGGTTATGGACAATGTTAACCAAGACAGGACTCTCAGTCCAATGAGAGATTTGTAACATTGTTGTAAGGAGAGGGAAGGAGTGGGGGAGGGGACGAGAAGAGGATTGTTGTTTAATGTTATTTAAACTGATAGAGGGAGAGGAGGGGGGTAAGGAAAGTGGTTATAGAGGGAGGGAGTGACTGAGGGTAGAAGAAAGGAGAGGGTGAGGGAGTGGGAGAAGAGAAAGAAGAGGGAGGGTGAAGTGGAGAGGGAGGGAGTGGTGAGGATGATGGGAAAATGAGCCGCTCCTGCGCAGTTGGGGGAATGATGCAATATTGCGTTGGGCGAACGGGTTGCGTTGGGGCAACGGGGACCAACGGGTCCCACTTGGTCTAGTGTGTGTATATATATATCACTAAAACTCTCATCTTTGTTTGCGGCGAGTATGATCCTGAAACTATGCCAAAACGGTACACGATAACACTACAATTTTCGATCCACCTTATCATTGTTCTGGGGTGTGCTGTGGCATGTTTCGTTCGGATTGATGTTATATTTTACAAGTTATTCACATTTAAACTTTACAAAAATCACTTTTCCACGCCCAGCCGTTGGAGGGAGAGGAGGGCAGTGGGGGAGGTGAGGAGGGAGAGTGGGGGAGTGGGATAGCGGGGAGGTGAGGAGTGGGGGAGCAGGGAGAGAGCTAGAGGAGGGGGGAGGGCGGGGAGAGGCCGCGCAGGGGTTCCAGGGCCTGGGCGCTGAGTCTGGATCTGGGGGGCGACGCTGCTGCTGCTCTGGCCCTGCAGGGAGGGAGAGGAGCGGGACCCTAGAGATCTAGGGGAGGTGAGGTGGGAGAGTGGGGGTATTGAGGGAGAGGGGGTGGTAGAGAGGGAGGGGAAAGTGGGGGAGATGAGGGGGAGTGGGGTAGGAGGGGAGGATAGAGGGAGCGGAGTGTGGAATAGAGGGAGAGGACGGTAGTGGGGGAGGTGAGAAGGGAAAGTGGGGGGTGGGATAGAGGGAGGTGATCAGTGGGGGATAGAGGGATAGGAGGGGGAGAGGGGTTATGGAGGGAGGGAGTGACGGTAGGGAAAAGGAGAGGGAGGGAATGGGGGAGGGGAGGTGTAGAGGGGAAAGAAGAGGAGCGTGAGGAGGAGGGAGTGCTGGGGGATGAGGGGGATTGGAGGAGGCTAGTGGTAGGAAGAGGGATGGCGAGGCGCAGTTGGGGGAGGATTGCCGTGACTCGCGTGACAAAGGGGATCTCTGGGTCAGTGGTGGAATATTGCCTTGGGGACGGGGCCCAACAGGTCCCAACCTGGTCTAGTACTATTTAAACACAAAGAAGGAAAGGACAGGCAGACTGTTTGCGAGGCAGCCATTGCTAGCGCCACGCGGGGGTCAACCATGGTCAGGGTTCTTCCGGTCTGTTTGTTTCTGCTCCCCACTAAAATAAAAACCTTTGTATCCTTGTCACCAGCTCCACAATTCTTTTTGTTCAAGGTGTTTGAAATCGAGTTTAATACAACTTTTTTCTGTGTTTGCTTGTCTGAGCTATTCCTTAAGCCCCTGTCCCACTTACGTGTCCTTGGCACGCTAATTACGCGACCTCGTGGTCGGCATTGAGCCGTGATGGTCCCGCGAAGGTAGCGCGCAACTTCATTCGACCGCACAGCCGTCTGGAGCTCGTGACGTCATTTGAGGATGGGTGATGTTTCGGGTCGAGACTCTTCAGTCTGAAAGAAGGGTCTTGACCCGAAACACATTTGTGTCTATCTTCAATTTTCTTGGCCCCGCTCTGGGAGTAGAAGTGGGGGCGGATCCGGACCGCAATGGCCGTCTGCCCCAGGCCGAGTTCGGCAATCGTTTGCCTGCTTCTGCTGCTGTTGAAGGTGAGACGTTGCATCGTGGCAGGGTGTTGGGCCTGTCCCACTTTGGCCGTCAGTTCCGCGACAGGCTGTGGGCGTGCAAAGATTTTGTTCGCTGCAAAGATTTCGGAGCCCCGCGCGATGTCGCGCACAACTCCATACCCCTCTGCGCTTCTTAGTGGAACAGGCCCCGCATGGCCATACGATGCCCATGCACCTCAAAGCGCCACGAAGCTGCAGAGATGCCAAGTGTCCCGGATTCGCCGTATTTTGTCCCGGCGAAATAACTTTATTACGGTGTTCCGGCAGCCAAACATGTCGTTACGGAGAAGGGCGGGAACGAAAAATAATCAAAACAATAAACGGGAAGGGCGGGAGCGGGAACGAGCGGCGGTTGGACACGTGCAGCGGGAAGGGCGGGAGCGGGAACGAGCGGCGGTTGGACACGTGCAGCGGGAAGGGCGGGAACGAGCAGCGGTTGGACACGTGCAACCTGGGAACTCACTCACCTGGGAAGATGGAGCTCCACGTTGCAGCGACGGGGCAGGGCACCAGTCTCCTCCCTCGGGCCCAGCCCCACCGCGGAAAGGCGTCAGGGAGATCACAGGCAAAGATCGCTGTAGGATCTTTGATCATAGCCACCGGTGGAGGAGGAGGGAGGGAGAGGGACTTCATCGTTGTACAGGTCGGGCGAACACCAGCGCACCTTTGACACACTTTCCTCGGAGGGGAAAGAGCCAGCGAGAATGAACGCAGCGATGCAGGACGTTCACTTTCTCAAGTCCGCCTTGCCGTCGGACGCCCCGGTCTCCACCCTGGCCGTCCCGTCCGACCGACAGCTGGACCAGCGCAGCGAGCACCGGCAGGGCAGCCAGCAGAAGAGCATGAGGGTCCAGGAGCAGGTCCTCACCATGTTAAAGAGCAGCAGCAGGGCCAGCGCCAGCGCCTCGTCCTACGGCAGCTCCCTTCATGAAGGTAAGTGGAGCCCAGCTCGGCACCTCCTTCAAACCACTCCAAGAGTCAACAATGTTTTACCTTTGGGAGTACACAAAAGGCTTGGAGAAACTCAGCGGGTGCAGCAGCATCGAAGGAACCAAGGAGATAGGCGCCGTTTCGGGTCGAGACCCTTCTTCAGACATTTACACAACGCTTTACCTTTGTCACGTACCTTTTAGGGGGGAGATGAGGAGGAATTTATTTAGTCCGAGGGCGGTGAATCTGGGGGAACCATTACCACAGAAGGCTGCGGAGGCCAAGTCAATGGGTAAAGGTGGAGAGTGACAGATTCTTGCTTGGATGTCACCGGTTATGAGAAGGCAGGAGAATGGGGTCCAGAGGGAAAGATAGATCAGCTACTATTGAATGACGGAATAGACTTGATGGGCTGAATGGCCTCACTGCTCCTATATCTTATGAACTTATGTGTCCTGAAAGGGAACAATGAAACTTACTTGCAGCAGTGCAACATATGTAAGCACAGTACTCTGTAAAACACATACTAAGCAACAAAACATTCATTGTATACACCTATGTACATAGTGTGTGCAGGAAGGAATTGCAGATGCTGGTTTACACTGAAGATAGACACAAAATGCCGGAGTAACTCAGTGGGGCAGGCAGCATCTTGGAGAAAATGAATAGGTGATGCTTTGGGTCGAGACCCCTTTTCAGACTAGAGTCAGGTGAGAAGGAAACTGAAAGTATGAAAAGTATTGTTAGCTGTGCCTGAAGGCTAAAGCATTCAAGACTCATCAAAATATATATAAGTACATCTTTTAAGTGATACTGTGTATACTAAAGGATGTTTATGTGTGTTTAATGAGTTTGTATATAGTACTAGTTGAAAAAAGGAAGGTTGGATTCAACGCGCGTTGCAGATTTTGGGTCGTTGCCATGCATATATCTGGTGCCGCAACATGTTACTGAGAGAAATGCGTTTACCCCCATTTGTTACTGACAAATGGGTTGAATGTTACTGTGAACTAAATTTAGGGTTGGCATCTCTGCGAAGCTGCCAAGGACACGTAAGTGGGACAGCCCCTTTATGTTATATTCTACAAAAATATCAAGGTATTTTATTTTTCAGTGTTTGACTGCTGTCCATCCTTGCACCTTGTAGCAATGTTACAAAATTTTGAGATTTTAAAAATCAAGTCTGCAATTTATCCCATCAGATAAAGCATAAAAATAAGTTTAATTTGACACCGGATTCACGTTCATATCTTCAGTATTAAAAGAGTTATGGCCATTTTCATACTCAGAAATTAGCATCTTGTTCCCTATTGCTTTTCCATTGACTTAACACAAAAGCTGTGATCAAGGACAGTCAAAAGCCCATAACTTTCTTAAAAATTAAGAGAACTGAATGACATTTTCAGTTATTATAGATTGAAGCATTCTGAATCAAATATGAAACTATCTTACTTGGATGACCTGAAATTAAAGCATATAATTAGTTAGTTACATAATTGTAGCTAATTACAAAATTCAATTACTAGATCTAAACATCTATCCATTTCTTAAGAAAAGTGTCTAAATAACATTCACACAAGAATTCACAATATAACATGATTTTTAAATCTTATTGTCATGAATTTATAGGCCAAATGGAAGGCATTTAGTGTTTCCTAATTCCCGTAAATTAATGGCCATTTTAATCATATTGCGAGTGGGTTTTTGTGGAACGCGATCGTTTGGAACGTTGCGGTGAATTTAAACCCTATATCGGCAGGAAAAGTACTGCCGGTTCGTATGGGGCCTAAGTCACCTTTTCGCAATGTGACAATTTGATTAAAGGCATCCTAAGAAGCAAGTTTATATGAAAAAATAAATGGTGTACCTTGCCTTGTCCCCTACGTGAGATCCGTCCCGTTGTCGGCATTAGAAGATGATTTTTTTATTTACTACTGCTATTAAATTATCCAGTGCTAATTTTAATAAACTTAATAAAACGGCAGTTGAAGCGATTTTTCTTCAGCAACTAAACCGTCTGTTCAAATTCGATTTGAATAGGCTGGAGAAAAATCGCATTTTAAACCCGCTCACCCTCTCAAAGGCGCCAAAGGCGCGCACACGGCCAGTGGCAGAACTGCAGCGCCAATTAATGTAAGTATTGTAACATACCTACACCTTAGCTGTGGAAATGAATTGCATTTTGCTGTTGCCTGAAGCAAACTATCCTATTAATCTCAAAGCTCCATAAATGCAAAAAAATCAAAATCTTTCAAATATATATATTGCCACTGTCTAAGCCACTCTCACCCAGAAGTCACTTTATTTTTGTTTTCTAGAATGTTGAACTTCAGATCTCCATTCTCTCTTACAAATCCATCCATAGCCTTGTCTCTCTCTTCTACTTTCAAATTAACATGTTCTGTTTTTGGACATCCATTTGCCTCGCACAGGTTGCCCTGTGAATTCCCTTCTTCCTTCAGTTCTCTTTTGGTAACTGAATCTTTACTTATCCCTGGAGATTCTTATTTCCGGGTTTAAAGATTTTCTCAACAAGCACGACTTTGATGCTTTTGTTGCTCATCACATAAACACTCAGTTGTGGGCTCTAGTTTCCCTTTTTTGTGGGATGATTTTTGTTTAGGTGGTACATTAATGAAATTTGTTAACAGGGTGTGTACATTTATTTCTGTGATGTCCTTTAGCCATTGACATAATCCTATCTATTTTATGGAACTGAATCTTTCAAAGTGGTAGAAAAAAGGGTCGTTACTTATATATGCCTCTGTTTTGTACCCAAATAATGCCTGTGCAAACAGTGGAGAAATATTCATCCAATGCTATTTTTTTTTTCTCCTCTGAAAGAAAAATGTTTCGGTAGCATTTTGCTGCACATCATAATTGTTATATCTTTCAAATTGCATCATTCTGTCAATTTAATTTCTAGATTTCTTATCCCAGGACTCAGGAGAAGTGTTATCGTGCGTCTTTCTAAATTTTATGATTCTGAGAATGGAGGCAACTTTTAAATATGTCACCAGTTAGCCGACATTCAAGTTCAGAGCCACAATCATTTACCTCATCTGACTTGCCAGGTGCTATTGGACATGGAATCCCAGCTGGTGTTGGTCGCATTTTCCAGACCATGGTACTGCAGAACTGCAAAGCTGCAACTCTGTTTACAGGTTCAGAATTTGTTTTATCAAAATTATCCAAATTACATTAAATACTGAATTTAACAAATTTTATGGGTCAACAATCTGTATCGTTGATGATGAGTTAATCTGCTAATCTTTTAATTTTGCAGATCACCAAAGAATTAATATATTCTAATTGGTTCCTGTTTTTCCTTATTTATTATTACCTGCATGTCAATTGTTTTGTACTAACCCTGTAAAATGTCTTGGCACTTTATTTACTCCTTTGGGGTTTGTCCCAAAAATTCTCACTCCAGCTTCAAACAGGCATAGCCTTTCATGTAGGTGCTGGGCACCCCCTGTTTTAAATAAGGTTTTTATGTTTTACTAAGTAGTAGGTGTCTGCATTGTGAGCAAACATACATGAGGAATGCCTAGGAAACATTTATCGTTACTACTCTTACTCATTTCCTGGTGTTATTTTACATGGAAACTTCATATAAAATACTAAATGTGCTTACAAATGTAAGCTTTTTTCGACTAAGCAGCCTCAAATGAAAATAGCTCACATTACCCACTACTTAAATATCCTTTGAGCTAAAAATGGGAACCTTCAGCCAATCTTTCCTATTTATGTTTCATGCTATTTTGTGCTTTTGGTGTCTCGTGTGTCTATTTTTCCACAACACTATTTATTGCTTTGTATTTATCCAAGAAGTCTATTGTACTTCCATCAGCCATGTCATGACTTTTTAAACAGCAGTATTAATATGAAACAATTGCAATTTATTGACCAAGAATATGTGCACAGTCCAATGACAATTTTAATCATCAGTTCATATTGTTTGGTTGCAACATTGCTGCTCGTTATGCAGCTCATTCCTGTTTCTTGTTTTCAGAGTATTTAGCAAGACGACCCTTCTTTCAAATGATATTCATCTTCACCTTTTTGAGCTGGTGGTCACATTGTTGTATTTGTGCATTATTTGAGGAGATACTAATTCATTGCACTTATTTGAAAGCCTTCAGTTTTTGGTTCATGATGACAAATATTTTCTAATACTTGTTAATAAATTGTAAAGGCCAGGTATCCTTAAGAGAAATTGTAAGGATGCTTCATTTTAGCGAACATACAGCTATCATGGATTCCAACCCTTCCTGTGTCTCTAACTTGGTGCCTAATAAGGCAAAGGCAAAAAGTGGCTCTTTAAGCTGGTCTCGGCAGAACACCATTGTTTACTTCATTGCAAAATTGTGGCCAATTTAGTAATGCTGTATGAACAGGGTATTGAGCTTTTAAATTTGCATTCCTTTGGCAGGCATATATACTAATTTTCAAAGTTCAGGTGGGTAATACAGAGAGCAACCAAACAGAGTATGGTTTCTTATCCTGTTATGAAATGACAGACACGATTCTCATATCAAACCCTGGACCATAGCCTATCCAATCCATCAGAGGACGAGTGTAGCAAGATGTTGATGGAGGAATAAACCAGTTGCTTCTATTTACAAAATATGTATCTTTTCTATATTTGTGTTCCTTAAGAATTATTATAATCTGTTATAATGCTATTTGTGTGATGTTTTATTTGTCTGCTTTAGTTAACATAACTGTTGCCAAAATCTATGTACTCAATTTAACTACCTCACCAGACTTTGGGGGACAATTAATCTTGCAGATTACTATAAAAGAGGCCCATATTGCTACTGTAGTTCTTCTTTAGATTTAATAGACCATTGCTTGTTATTTTTAGGGGCAATCTTTTACTATTCAGCTTATAAACAATCATACATTTTTTCTACAAATGAAGTGAGGTAATAGCAGGAGTCAGATGTGGCAAAAACCCTAACTCAAACCATCTGCCTCTGCCAGTGGGGGTGCAGTAAAGTTGTATCAGGATTGCTTGAAGTTATTGATGGCAGTAAAATTTATGCTTCCTCCTGTTTTCTCAATTAAGTGGAGATGCTATTTTTTTCTCCTGGTGTTGGACAAAACACACATGGTTTTAATAGACCATGTGCAAATATCGCCTGAGTTTCTGTCTCTTGTGCAGACTTCCTAAAAAGGATAAAGTTTACCAATCGTAGGTTGTTAAACCTGAAATGTGCATCACTCATGGAATCCTGTAAACCTAGTATCACTTATCAAAGATCTGCATAATCAAGTCAATTTCATAATCTTTCACTGTTAAAATGGGTGCACCTGAAGAGAATTGAATGCCTTGACATGTCATTTTATTCAGCATTTATTTAAAGAAAGCGCTCTATAATATTTTAAACGCGTGTTATATTGATACCTAAACAAAACAAAAAAACCTGCTAGAGTAACCAGCAGGCCAGGCAGCATCTGGAGGGGGAGGGGGGGGGGGGGCTAATGAACAGACAATGTTTGGGTAAAGACCAGACTGATGGAAGAAAGGGGAGATAGCTGATAGAAAGAAGTGAGAGCAAGGGGGTGGGACAAGAGTTGGCACGTGATGGGTACATCCAGGTAAGGTGAAGCTGATTGGGGAATGAGTTAGGTAGGGAGTGAGAAAGATGGAGACTTCAGCAGAGACCTCTCTCTTTTCTCTCTCTCTCTCTCTCTCTCTCTCTGACTTCTTGGTTCACTCATCTCACTCCACCCGCCATCCCCCTCCCCAGGCACTTTCTCCTCGAATCCCAGGATGTGCAACACCTGTCCTTGCACTTCTCCCCTGCCTCCATTTAGGATCCCCAAAAACCTTTCCAAATGAGACCAAGGGTGACTGCACCTCCTTCAACCTCTCAAGTGCTCTCAGTGTGGCCTCCTTTACATCGGTGACCAAGTGTAGTCTAGGCAGCCATTTTGCCAAACACACACTCTGTCCACCAGTGCCAGATGGAGCTATTGCTTGCAAGCCTTCTCCAGCCTTAGTTACAGTGGCTTGCAAAAGTATTCATACCCCTTGAACTTTTCCACATTTTGTCACGTTACAACCACAAACGTAAATGTATTTTTTTGGGATTTTATGTGATATACCAACACAAAGTGGTGCATAATTGTGAAGTGGAAGGAAAATGATACATGGTTTCCAAATTTTATTACAAATGAAAAACTGAAAAGTGTTGCGTGCAAAAGTATTCAGCCCCCCTGAGTCAATACTTTGTAGAACCACCTTTCGCTGCAATTACAGCTGCCATTCCTTTGGGGTGTCTCTACCAGCTTTGCACATCTAGAGACGGACATTTTTGCCCATTGTTCTTTGCAAAATAGCTCAAGCTCAGTCAGATTGGATGGAGAGTGGCTGTGAACCGCAATTTTCAAGTCTTGCCAGAGATTCTCAATTGGATTTAGGTCTGGACTTTGACTGGGCCATTCTAACACATGACTATGCTTTGATCTAAACCATTCCATTGTAGCTCTGGCTGTATGTTTAGGGTCGTTGTCCTGCTGGAAGGTGAACCTCCACCCCAGTCTCAAGTCTTTTGCAGACTCTAACAGGTTTTCTTCCAAGATTGCCCTGTATTTGGCTCCATCCATCTTCCCAAGAACTCTGACCAGCTTCCCTGTCCCTGCTGAAGAAAAGCATCCCCACAGCATGATGCTGCCACCACCATGTTACACAGTGGGGATGGTGTGTTCAGGGTGATGTGCAGTGTTAGTTTTCTGCCACACATAGCGTTTTGCATTTAGGCCAAAAACTTAAATTTTGGTCTCATCAGACCAGAGCACCTTCCTCCACATGTTTGCTGTGTCCCAGCACATGGCTTGTGGCAAACTGCAAACGGGACTTCTTATGGCTTTGTTTCAACAATTCTTCTTGCCACTCTTCCATAAAGGCCTGATTTGTGGAGTGCATGACAAATAGTTGTCCTGTGGACAGATTCTCCCACCTGAGCTGTGGATCTCTGCAGCTTCCCCAGAGTTACCATGGGGCTCTTGGCTGCTTCTCTGATCAATGCTCTCCTTGCCCGGCCTGTCAGTTTAGGTGGACGGCCATGTCTTGGTAGGTTTGCAGTTGTGCCATACTCTTTCCATTTTCGGATGATGGATTGAACAGTGCTCCTTGAGATGTTCAAAGCTTGGGATATTTTTTTATAACCTATCCCTGCTTTAAACTTTGCCACAACTTTATCCCTGACCTGTCTGGTGTGTTCCTTGGGCTTCATGCCCAAGGAACATTGTTTGCTCACTAATGTTCTCTAACAAACCTCTGAGGCCTTCACAGAACAGCTGTATTTATACTGAGATTAGATTACACTCAAGTGTACTCCAATTTTTACCAATTAGGTGACTTCTGAAGGCAATTGGTTGCACTGGATTTTATTTAGGGGTATCAGAGTAAAGGGGGCTGAATACTTTTGCACGCCATACTTTTCAGTTTTTTATTTGTAAAAAAATTTGAAAACCATGTGTCATTTTCCTTCCACTTCACAATTATGCGCCACTTTGTGTAGGTCTATCACATAAAATCCCAATGAAATACATTTACATTTGTGGTTTTAACGTGACAAAATGTGGAAAGGTTCAAGGGGTATGAATACTTTTGCAAGCCACTGTAATACCTCGACCTTTCTCACCCCACCTGTATCATCTGCTAATGAACCTTTCCCTTACCTGTGTCAACCTATCACATGCCAGCTCTTGCCCCATTCCTTCCCCTTGTGTCTTTCTACCAGGTACCTCCCCTCCACTCTTTCAGTATGAAGTAGTGTATCTAACCAAAGTGTCAGCTGTCCATTTCCCTCCTCAGATGCTGCCTGACCTGCTGAGTTACTTCAGCAGTTTGTTTTTTGCTCAAGAATCTGGCATTTGCATCTCTTGTGCCTCCCCTTCACATTGATGTCTTGTTGTTTGTGCCAGCCATGGTTCAGTTGATTTAATTTGTGGTTGTAGATTCATGTCCCTTTCTTGAGATAAATAAAATATCCAATGCAATACTGAAGGGGTTGATTTCTTTTGGATGAGATATTAGATTGAGACCAATAAGTATTCCCAGATTGGTGTAAAAGATCCCATTGTGTTAGATTGATCCTCTATTCCAATATTTTCTCTTCAGTGAAAATCAAAAAATCATATTACTGTATTTGTTCATTGCTGCTTTGCTTGTGTTGCCTTCCCACCTGTTTATCATTGGTGTACCTAGAACAATGATGTGAGTCTTAGCATCACACCACATCTTTGCTTTGTCATAAGGAAATATGAAATAGGGATTTTAACTAGTCTAACATATCAAGGGTAATTTTAATTATTTGGGAATTACAAAATTACCCAATGATAAGTATTCAGTAAATGATAGCTTGGCATCAGGTCAGCAGCTACCAAAGTCATTTTTAGTGCAGTCAGTTATTTATGGTGGTGGGGGAGAGGGGGGTGGGAAGTGAGGGGAGGGGGAGAGGGGGAAAACGCTCAGTGTTGCATTGGGCTGCGCTAGATGTTGCTGATAGAGAGCTGGCCTCTGTCTGAAAGATTGTGCCCTTGCAAGTTCAACCTGATATGTCAAATTGTAAGGGGACATCTGACTCCTAGTACCCATCCAAACAGTCCACTAAGAGCAGGTCTTAAAGCAATTTCTGTGAAATCAAGATCTGGCTGTGAACATTGAATGTAACAAGTCGTCAAGTCAATTTTATTTCTATAGCACATTTAAAAATAACTCTCGTTGACCAAAGTGCTTTACATCAGCGCAGGTACTAACGTGCTACATATAGTGGTACATAGATCTAACAATGCATACATAAATACATACATACAGCGCTCCCTCAGAGGATTTCATGAAACACTTGTGAGTAGAAATAGGTTTTAAGTTTAGACTTAAAGGAGTCGATGGAGGGGGCAGTTCTGATGAGAAGAGGGATGCTGTTCCACAGACTAGGTGCTGCAACCGCAAAAGCGCGGTAGCCCGAGCATATACCTGGGGGCTACTGCGGGATATTCAGTAGCCCCAAGTCGTCCGATCTGACCAGGCACGTGCTGCAAATAGTAATTATTTAATATATAAATATAATATATATATAAAATATATATAAAATGGTCATAAATAGTAAAGTCACGGGAGAATTATGTCTCCCTAAGAGATCAATTTCTTAGGGAGGCATAATTCTCCCGTGCCTTTCACCAGCAGTACGTTTTAAACGCGGAAGTATGAGGTACTCGCGTGCCGTCGGCGCTGCTTCAAGCCATCAGTGGGAACGGTCCGTAAAGGCAGCTGGAACTCTGCCTCTACACTGTGAACCAACTGCGTGTATGTGCTGCGTTGCGCACTGCGCATGCGCACCAGCCTACTGCGCATGCGCAAGTATCTTAGCGGGATTTTCAAGGGTGGATAGTGATTACCTGAAGCGTTTCACGAAGCAACCTTATGGATATTTTTGCTGCAGAATGGATTTTGTGCACAAATAATATGGTAAGTAATTTTTTTTTGAGCTATGTTTTTAAATACTTTCTGAAGAGATAGGACCTATTGAAAACAAATTACATGATAAAAGTCGAGGGAACAATCTGCGCATGCGCGGTTTTCACGATTTAAAAATAGCCGAATGACAGTTCACCGGTGAGGGAACAATGTGCGCATGCGCGGTGTTCAAGATTTAAAATAATGCCGACCGACAGTTTACCGGGGAGGGACCAATGTGCGCATGCGCAGTTTCAAGATTAAAAAAAAAGCCGACTGACAGCTCACCGGGGAGAGAATAATCTGCGCATGCGCGGTTTTCAAGATTTTTAAAGGCCACTGCCTACCCTGGCTGATTACTCACGGCACGTGCCTGGATCTGACGGACCTGGAGGTAGAGTGGTGGGTTAGCAGATTTTTGATGTAGGTGGGGGCAAGCTCATTAAGGGCTTTGTATACATATAGGAGGAGCTTGAAATTGATTCTGTACCGCACTGGGAGCCAGTGGAGAGAGGCCAGAATCGGGGTGACGTGGTCCCTTTTACGAGTGCCCGTCAGAAGTCTCACTGTGGCGTTTTGGACCAATTGCAGGCGGGACAGGGACGATTGGCTGATGCCAGTGTATAGGGAGTTGCACTAATCAAGGCGGGAGGAGGCCGTGTGACCTTATAATGCAAGCTGGCTGCCATGCTGAAGATTTGTGCTTGTACACAAACCATGCCTTCAGCTAAACTGTTCCACAACCGCTACCATTTGAATAACGAAACACAAATGTGTAAACTTGTCTGCCCATCTGTTTAAAAAAATAGGGCAAATGTAGTCTTGCTAATTCCTGTCCCTTTGCCAATCAACAACAAGATGATTGTTCTACTATAGTGCTATCAAGCAATGTATGCTGACTGAAAATCAAAATTGCAGATACTAAGAATCTGAAACAAAATTAGTAAATGCTGGAAATATTCAGCAGGCATGTTGGAAGAGAAACAGTGTTAACATTATATATCAACTTTCCACCAGAACTAGGATAGAAAGAAAGTTGGTATTAATAAAACATTGCAAAAAGATACCTGGAATGGATGAATAGTGCAAAGGGAATATTTCTGGTATGTTGAGGTCAGGGTATCTAATGTAGATTGGAAAAAGCTGAGGCACTGCACCATACGAGTGGCCCACGGCAGAACTGGCAAATTCTAATATAAAAAGAGAAATAGTAATTTACCTAGAGTTGTAGAATTTTGGTGTAAGACTGCAACGTGCCCCAGCCAGGAGATGCTGTTGCCAGCGGGAAAGGTTCAATACTGAAGCAAGTGAGAGGAGTGGTGATGAAAGAGCAAAGCAGGGAGTTCAAGGACAATAGTCCCCTTTGTATTGTTTCTAAAGTTTGAATCACTGCTTCACTGGATCCACCACCGCCCCCACCAACCTCAAAAATATTCTCTCTAGGATCTGTTAATAATGATGACCTCCCTCATCAAAAAGGCAACTAAAACTTCCCTCCTCTATATGCCTACCTTAAACCACTATCATACCTGTAGTCCTCATCAGCCATTTTTCTGTTATGTCTATAATGATCCTAATTCCCTGAGCAAATCCTGGGTAATGTTAAATAAAAATAAATGCAGGCTTGAAACCAACTGTTTTTTTGCCTCTCTTTGCCATGCTCCAGGTTTTGCCCCCAACTTTCTCACTCTCCTCAATAAACGCACTCCTGCTCCTGGGGTGTAGGCTAACTCTTAGTTGATAACTCTCCTGTAGCCCACTAACAAATCTCCCTCCCAGAATAATCAATCCAATTCCACTTGAGTTGCAACCCATCCATTTTTGTACAGGTCACGTTCACCCCATGAAAAAGTCCCAATGATCCTATTAAACCTGTACCCTGGCCGCTCTGCTCCATTGGATCACTCATGATAATCAGGACCATACTTTCCATTCTGCTTCACCAGCACCATGGCACTGTGAGTAATCCGGAGATTACTACCCTTGATAAAAACCTCTATTGGTTTTTATCTCTTACCCAATCTATCTTCACGGTCTCTCAAGGCCCTCATCTGTTTTTTCTCTATGCAGTTGGTACCCATGGCCACAATGACCTGTGCGGTAATCATATCCTTAAGCAAGATCTGCAACTGATCAGAGACATCCTTGACCGTGTCGTCAAGGTTGAGGCACACAAAACAGTCATTCTTTGCATGGTTCCCATCGGGCTGCTGCTGCTCCCCCCATACTTCTGATCAAGTAATTTCGCCCTCCCCAACGTATTTCAAAGAGTCCCATTAGAGGGTACACACAAAAGGCTGGAGAAAACCAGCGGGTGCAGCTTTTAGCATCTAAGGGCCGGGGGGCGAAGGAGATAGGCGGGACCTTTCGGGTCGAGAGACCCTTCTGTCAGACTGGTCAGGGAATCAGGGAAAACGAGAGATATAGACGCGGTGGATGTGAGAGATAAATGAACAATGAAATGAACAGATAATGCAGAAAAATAGTAATCGATGCTAAAGGGAAACAAGCCATTGTTAAGCTGTTTGTAGTGTGAAAATGAAGAAGCTAGTGGCGGACCTAGGCTGGGGGGGGGGAGGGGAAGAGAGAGAGAGGGAGAGAGAAGAGAGAGAGAGGAGAAGAGAGAGAGAGATAGAGAGAGAGTTGAGAGAGAGAAGACGGGGGGGGAGAGGAGAGATGGGGTGAGTGAGAGAGATGATAGATGGTGTGAGAGACGAGAAGAGAGAGGAGGAGATGAGAGAGAGTATGGGGTGGGGGGGGGGGGGTGAGGAGAGTAGATAGGATGGAGGAAGAGAGAGAGAGAGACATGATAGAGAAGAGAGATGATGAGGAGAGAGAGAGAGAGAGAGAGAGAAGAGATGAAGGAGGAGAGAGAGAGAGAAGAGAGAGAGAGAGAGCGAGGAGGTTGAGAGAGAGAGAGAGAGAGAGCAGAGCGAGATGAGGAGAGGGGAGAGATGGGGAGAGAGAGAGAGGAGAGAAAGATAGAGAGAGAAGAGAGAGAGAGAGAGAGAATGAGAGAGAGAGAGGAGAGAGAGGAGAGAGCGAGAGCGAGGAGGGAGGAGAGAGAAGAGAGAGGAGAGGAAGAGTTAGAGAGAGAGGAGAGAGAATGATGAGAAGAGAGAGAAAGAGGAGAGAGAGAGAGAGAGAGAGAGAGAGAGAGAGAGAGAGAGATGAGAGAGAGAGAGACGGAGAGAGAGAGAACGAGAGGTTGAGAGAAGGAGATAGGAGCAAGAGATAGAGGAGTAGGCAGATGAGATTGAGATGAGAGAGAGAGATCGAGAAGAAGAGTCGGAGAGATGAATCGAGAGAGAAGATCTGAGGAGAGAGAGATCCGAGGAGAGAGAGAGATCGAGAGAGAGAAGATCGAGAGGAAGAGGAGATGAGAGAGAGAGGAGAAGGAGAAGAAGACGAGAGATGAGAGAGAGAGTGAGATGGAGAGAGAGAGAGGATCGAGAGAGAGAGATCGAGAGGAGTGAGAGATAGAGAGAGAGGAGGAGAGAAGAGAGATGAAGGAAAAAGAGAGACGAGAGAGAGAAGAGAGAGAGGAAGAGAGAGAGATCGAGAGAGGAGATCGTGAGAGATGGAGAGAGAGAGAGATAGAGAGAGAGAGAGAGAGGAGAGAGATTGAGAGAGAGAGAGAGATCGAGAGAGAGAGAGAGAGGCAGAGAGGAGGAGAGAGAGGAGAAGTAGAGAGAAGAGAAGAGAGAGAGAGAGAGAGTTGGGAGAGAGAGAGATCGAGAGGAGAGAGGATCGGAGTGAGAGGATCGAGATTTGAGAGAGAGAGGGAATTCGAGAGTGAGAGAGGATGAGAGAGAGAGAGATTGATGAGAGATGAGAGAGAGAGAGAGAGAGAGAGAGAGAGAGAGAAGTAGAGTCGACGAGAGAGATGGAGGAGAGATGAGAGAGAGGAGAGAAGGATGATCCGAGAGAGAGAGATCGAGAGAGAGAGAAGAGAGAGAGAGATAGCGAGAGAAGGAGAGAAGAGAGAGAGAGAGAAGAGAGAGAGGAGAGAGCCCTTTTCCTTTTTGTGTCACCCACTATCTGCTGCTTCGATCTAAATGTGACCCACACTCACTAAAAACTAACTGAATTATGATGCCTGCGGCATTCTGGATGATGCCAACCTGCAAGTTCCTTACAGTGGTCAGTCATGGAGTTGCATGTGGGCACATTCCACATAGAATGAATCACCAGGAACACTGTAACTTTCCTTCATCTCTTCNCCACATCCTGCAAGAGGAGCAGGCCACTAACTTAACTGCCATTCAGCCTACACTATGTCCGAAGAATAAAGTTAAGAGACTTTACCTCCTCTTACTTGTACCTCAGCTTAGAATCATTGCTGAAACCTGTCGAGTCAAGAGAGTTTATTGTCATGTGTACCAGATAGGACAATGAGATTCTTGCTTGCTGCTGCACAACAGAATATTGTAAGGAAAAATACAAAACAGTTCAGTTCAATATACACATAAATAAGCGGATAAAGTGCAATAGGCTGTTACAGTTCAGAGTCTGTTTGTTGGCGAGTTTAATAGCCTGATAGCTGTGGTGAAGATGCCGTTCCTGAACCTGGATGTAACAGATCTCAGGCTCCTGTACCTTCTGCCCTATGGTAGCAGAGAGATGAGTGTGTGGCCAAGATGGTGTGGGTCCTTGATGATGTTGGCTGCCTTTTTGAGGCAGCGACTGCGATAGATCCCTTCGATGGTGGGGAGGTCAGAGCCGATGATGGATTGGGCACACATCTTCAACCCTCACCCTGAACACCGGCGTTCCACAGGGCTGTGTACTGAGCCCCCTCCTCTACTCCCTCTTCACCTACGACTGCACTCCTGTACATGGTTCTAATACCATCATCAAGTATGCAGATGATACAACGGTGATTATCCTCATCAGCGACAATGATGAGTCAGCCGATAGGGAGGACGTTCAGCTCCTAGCAGCATGGTGCGCTGACAACAACCTGGCCCTTAACTCCAAGAAGCCCAAGGAGCTCATTGTGGACTATAGAAGGTCTGCGGGCTGCATGCACACCCCCATCCATATTAACGGGACGGAGGTGGAATGTGTTTCCAGTTTCAGGTTTCTGGGGGTCAACATCTCTGATGACCTCTCTTGGACCCACAATACTTTTACACTGGTCAAGAAGGCTCACCAGTGTCTCTTCTTCCTGATGAGACTAGGAGAAGGTCCATCTGATCTCCTCAGATTTCTGTGTGACTTCACTTGAACTTATACTACGCTGGCTCCATCAAGAGCATTCTTTACCAACTGTATCACAGTAATGTGTATGGTAACTAGCTCTGCTGTCACTGACTGAGAAAAGAACTGCAGAGAGGTGGTGAAAAACTTGTCCAGGTGCATCACTCACTGATTTCCTCACTCCCTCTCCATTGAGATCTTGTCCATAGCAAGCAATGTCTGTGAAAGAGTGCACAGCATTGTCAAGGACTGGTTCAATCATCACCCAGTCAACAGACTGTGTACAAATGACCCTCCTCCCCCCCCATCCAGGGGAGGCGCTACAGGTACCTAACACCATATCCCCCTCCGTTGCCGGACCAGCAGGTTCAGGGAACAGCTTCTTCCCTGTTACAACTTACTTAACTCTGCACCACGGTGATTGCCAGTCACTCCCCCCAGTATAATTGCAACACTACTGAATACTGATTTTGTACAATAATAATAAAATTATATATGTAAATATTATATTTTTTTATATTCTTTTTAACCATTCATTATTACTAAAGGTTCGCTTCTTCTTGGGGATTTGATGCTAACTGCATTTGTTGTCTCTCTGTACTGTGATGTACACCGCACAATGAAATGTAAAGATTGAATTGAAAAAAAAATAATTTTAAGGACGACTGTCGTAAACTTTCAACCAGTGGCTCCCGCATATTTTTCCTCCACTTCTAGAGTTATCCCACAATGTCCTCGTGGTATCTCAGATTCTGACCCTGGAGATTAGCCATGACTAGTAATGTACCTTTGTAACCTACATCTTTATGAACGGTAACCCTGACACTTACTCTCAAGGACACTTCCAATGACTACTTCACTACTCTACATCCAAGCTCGCCCTGTACTCCCTACTCCCAACGTCCTACTTTCTGCCATTGCTCTTGGTTAAATACAGAAGGATAAATATTCAGTTAGGAACCTTACCCATCTGCTGTGACTCCACACAGAGGCGACACCACCTTTGATCCCTGAGCTAGTCCCATCCACTCTCTCTCTCCTCCCTGTTACCCTTTTACCCCCACCTTCATGTATTTTATAACATATTTTGGGATTTGTCCTTAATCCACCTACCACCGACGCCTGAAGCTATCTTCCTGGCCCCGATTTTTTTGCCCTTTTGATGATTCCCTTTTTTTAGTTATACTCTGACCTTAGTTTGCCCGCGAAATCTCCTCCAGGGATGTTACTTGATCCCAGCGACATTATACCATGTCTCAAATTCATTCTTCTTGTTTTGTTTTATTAACTAACGTCTCAATTTCCCAATCATCCAGCCAAGTTACTCCTTATGTTTGCCTGTGCATTGATATTGCCCTTCTATAAACGGCTTAAGGGGACGTACATATCCTGGAGCTTTCTTCAGAACACACTTTTAAAAACATCCAACATTTGGTCGATGTTCCTTTTTTCCCCCTCTCTAATTAACCTGCTCCAGTGAACTTGAGCGAGAACAATACTCGTCTCTCATACCCTCCAAAGTTGGCCTTACCATTTGAGCATTTTCACACATGGACCCTCTCCATCTCGATTCCATAACATCTTAAACCTAATCGAACTGTGGTCACTGGTCAAAAAGGCTCCTCCACAACACACTTCATTATTTGCCCTTCCATTTCCCAACACTAGATTCAGCGGTTGCCCTCTCCGTGCAGGGTCTTCCACATACTGCTTAGAAACTTACCTGAACACTTTTGAGAATAGTCACCATCTGAAACCCTTCACGCTATGAATTTTCCCAGGTCTATATTGGGGAAAGTTAAAAATCCCCTTACTACAACAAGAACCTTATTTGACCTGGCGCTGTTTCCTTTTTATGGCAATCTCCCAGCACATTTGTTCTTCTAATTCCGTTGACTTATTCGGGGGTCTGTTAGTACACCCTTAACAAGGTGATCATGCCTCTTTCTTGTTCCTCAGTTCCACCCATATTACGTTGCACTCCTTATAATATTATAGAGTCTACACTTGTCCCCTACATGGCTTGTGGCAAAACTGCAAACGGGAACTTCTTCTGGGCTTTGTTTCAAACAATGGACTTTCTTCTTGTTGCCACTCTTCCATGCAAGGCCGATTTGTGGAAGTGCACGACTAATAGTTGTCTGGACGGATTCCCCCCCCCCACCCTGTGTGTGGATATCTTGCGCTCCTCCAGAAGTTACCCATGGGCTCTTGGTTGCTTCTGTGATCAATGCTTTCCTTGCCCAGCCTGTCAGTTTAGGTAGACGGCCATGTCTTGATAGGTTTTGCAGTTGTGCCATATCTTTCATGTTCGGATGATGGATTGAAAACAGTCTCCGTGAGTGTTCAAAGCTGGGATATTTCTTTATAACCTAACCCTGACTTTCACACTTCTCCACAACATTATCCAGACCTGTTGGTGTGTTCCTTGGGCTTCATGATTGTGCTGTTTGTTCATAATGTGCTCTAACAAAAACCTCTGAGGCTTCACAGAAACAGCTGTATTTATACTGAGATTAGTATTACACACAGTGGGACTCTATTTAACTAATTAGGTGACTCTGAAGCAGTGGTGGCATTGGATTTTTTAGGGGATTATCGCGTAAAGGTGGCTGAATACTTTTGCATGCCACACTTTTCAGTTTTTTATCTAGTGAAAAAATTTGAAAACCAAAGTTCATTTTCTTCCACTTCACAATTATGCGCCACTTTGTGTTTGGTCTATCACATAAAATCCCAATAAAATCCTATTACGTTTGTGGTTGTAACGTGACAAAATGTGAAAGTTTCAAGGTGTATGAAACTTTTGCAAGCCACTGTAGTTCTGCACTCTAAACATCCTTTTGCTTTTCCAGTTTAGGTTTATTGTACCCGTTGTCACCGAGGAACAGTGGAAAAGCTTTGTTGCGAGCTTACCATCCAGCGGAATTTACAGTAAACCGGATTACAATCAAACCATTCATAGTAGTGTTCAGAACAGATAAGGGAATAATGTTTATGCAAGATAAAGCAGCACCGTCTCGTTCAAAGGTCGTCCAAGGGTCACACAATGTGGTAGTTGGTAGTTCAGGGACTGCTCTCAGTTGTGGTAGGAGATTCAGTGGCCTAATGACAGCAGGGAGAGAAAGTGTCCTGAATCTTGAGGTGTGCATTTTCACACTTCTATACCTTTTGTCTCCTATTGGAGAGGGAGGGAAGAGAGGAGTAGTGGGCCAGGTGTTGTGACCCGTTCTTGGTTATGCTGCTGGCCTTGCCGCAGGCAGCTGAGGTATATATGAGTCAATGAATGGCGGTTGGTTTCTGTGATGATCTGGGCTGCATCCCACAATTTGCTTGCAATTTCCTGCAGTCTTGGATGAAGCTGTTCCCAAACCAATGCATCTTGATAAAATGCTTTATGCGGCGCATCTGTCGAATGTTCGGTAAGCATTGTTTCCAGAAGATTCTGGAGTATAATGACTCCTGCAATTTTAATCATCTACAATTGACAGAAACGTCTGAAAATTTATTGTGCTTTTATTTTTATGTTTTTCTTTTTACAGGTGCTGAAAACCATAGGCAAATTAGTGATGTGTATTCTGTACCATGTCACCATGGATGATCGTTTAAAATCTATGTTTGCATACACTGATTGCATTTCCACAGGTAAAAAATAAATTACATCAACTTTGTAAATGAGGGGGGGGTCTCTTTTAAATTAGATTGGTTATTGACAAATTAAACTGTTGTATCATGGGATAGTTGAGATATTACAGCCGCCCTCCATATATGTTTGGACTAAAAGGACCCATTTATTTATCTTGCTTTCTGTACCCACCCATTTGAGATGGTACGTAATAGGATAAAAAATCACACAGTGGGATAAAGTGGAATGGTGATATTATTAGAAGGGTAGTTTTTAGACATTTTGGTATCACCATGTGTATGAAATTATAGCTTGTGTTTATACATAGTAATGTCTCTGGGTACATTCGAGAAGGATATTGATGAGAACAAAGAGGCATGTGTCTATACTGGAGGATTAGAGCCAACATTTGTCAACATAATGCAAGGCTTGCACATGTTTAATTTCCAATAGGAGAAGCCAAGCAGCTCAAAGCCGCCTGCAAATGTATTTATTCCTCCTAGACATGCTCTGCTCACTTGGAGACGGGGAACTTACCAATAATGTGCCTTCTTAGGCCTTAACAGCCCCGGACAAACATAATTCGAATCCAAGGCCAATGTTAAAAGTTCATACACGTGGGTAAACCCTCAAAACATCTGACCCTTGATGATGTGCCTTGGCCGCATATGTGGACCAAAACGGGCTGGAGTGTTTCGGTGGACACTCGGTCAACCTCGATCACTCGAGTGTCCTGCCACCTGATGTAAAAGGACAGCCATATACGTATATGTCCAGTGTTTATGCAGCGAGAAACGGAAATTCATACTGCTAACAGCATTACAGGTAATCAGTGCACCAACACAACAAATTAATTTGTGTAGAAAGGGAACAGCGAGAGTGATTTTACACACCAACGATAGACACAAAAATGCTGCTGGATAGAAGGAATGGATAGACGTTTCAGGTTGAGTCCTTTTTTCAGACCCCTTCTTCACAACACTGCAAATAAGGTTATTGTATTATTGTTTATAGTACATTTAATATAACCAGGTAAGACTAGACCATAATGGTGGGAGGCCTAGTGTCATAAAAATGCCGGTAGTTCATTGTGAGGCTCTTAGGGTTGTGCGTGCTTCAAGAGGCCTATTGCTTGATAGGAGATAGTAAGCTTTACTTCTTGCACCTGAAGGTCATGGTTCTTCAGACTCCTGTACCTTTTTTCAGACGCTGGCTCTGTGAAGGTGTGGACAGAGTGGTGTAGGTCTTTTTAAGGCAGGGGTGGGGAGGTTCAATACCCTTGAGGGATCAGGCAATGTCTGCCACTTTCTGCACTCTCTTTTATTCATCAGCTTTCCACGATGCTGAACCTAGACCATGGTTGCAAGCAGTCAATTACCTGTAGAAGTGCCGATAGAATATATCTTACATAATTCTGGACGTATTGCCAATGGACTCGCACCACTGTTGCACTTTCTCGCAGGTTGATGTTCAATCTAGTCTCCACATAAGCCAAGTATATACAATCCTGACAAAGCCCCAGGGAGTTTTTTTGTCCTGAAGCTCGAATACGTTGAACATTTTTAGTTTGATCCAGAGGTCTAATGACAGGTCAGAAATGTGTGCCACGTCTTGATGCAATTTAAAATGGTCCAGAGAGAAGATCAGGTTTGAGGCATTGTGGGCTTTCAATTGAGATCAGCTTTGAAGCAGTTTCCTATCCTTAATCAGGTTGTGAGGATGTTACTAAGCTATGTTCTTCTTTAAGACTACTGATCACATTTCTTGTGGTAAGTCTCTGGGACAGGGAATGGTTTTTGGATTTCCTCTTCCTCGCATCAGCTCAGATGTAAAATAGGAAGTTAGCGGAGAGCTGATCAGGGGAAAAGTATTGTTAAGACCAAGGATTATGAATTGATTCCTGCTTCTTAAAAGTCATTTGATTCTTGGTGCAAAGGAGCCATAGAATTACTGTTATATAGAACCAATGAAAATGGATGCTTGTAGGATGATGTAATGATTGTTTTAAACTGATTGGGCAACATGCTTCTGATTTGAGTTTATGGATTTTGTAAAGCCATTGTTTTGATGGCTCCCTTTGATATGTACTGTCTCTTCCACTAATTGAATGCCGCTGAAGGTTTCCTCAGATCATACCCGTTGCACTTTGAAGTTATCTGCTGAAATAAATAAGCTAATTGATCAGACTGTGAACCCCAGAGTGATTGGTCAGAGCAGCGATTCCAGAAGAAAACATTTTTTTTTGCATTGTAATCATTCAAAGATGTTGAAGGAGAAGGTGTGAGAATGTGGGGAGAGCAGTGAAAGCCTCTGATTCCTGGTAAGTAAGTGAAGTCAGGTGCCAGGGAGTCTAGACACAGTGGGTTCAGTTTAGGATTGTGGTATCTGATACTCAGTATGGGAATTGTTTGAAGGAATATCACTGCTTCTTCACTACAGCCTCTACGTCTAAATCCTTGCCTTTTAAATCAGTGACTAATGACAATAAGCACATGTAAATGAGGCATATTTTGTTTGACATCATTTGTTAGTGCAGCAACTAGGCTGCAACTATTTGCATGAATAATCATTTTTACACATGACTGCAGATTTAAATTTCTAGAAATTATTGGAATTCATTATTTGGTATAAACGGCACACTATCAGTTTTGATCTCAGTTATAAATCAAGGTAAATCAATTCATAAGTACTTGATTTCAGAATGAATACAAAACACGGGATCAGGCAACAAGAAATTCTGTGCCAAAATAGCTATGAATTCATTTTTATTACATAATTTACATGTTTGGAAATGTTTAAAGTTAATTGACACCACCTTTTTAAATTTATTTTTATCTTATGATGGAAAATGATCGTTACTTTCTTCTTGATTTTATTTTCATTATATTCTCTTTTCTCCTTAAGGCACTGCCAGTGCTCCAGTAACAGTTCACTTTTTCTGTGTATGAGTATATTCCTTGACAATTGGCTTAACAGACCTGCCTCACTTTACTATTCGACATATATATTTTGCAGCCAGGTTCATTGGTGATCAATATTAGTTGTTTACAGAAGTGCTAAGTTAAGTTACATGACACTGCAGATTGAGATCCTCTAATTCCGCAAAATGCCTTGCTTTAAACATGGCACCATACTGTGGGTTTAAAGGAATTGATGGAGGCAGGTGAGCTGGCCGGAATTTCTAATTATCTTCAATGTATCTATGTATCATTGTCTACATTACATATCTCCTAAAATGCAACTCCATATGACCTACTTCCTTACAGACTTCTGAAAAATGAATGTACCCAATGCCAGAAAGTTTGAAAAATATTTTTGAAAGGATGCAATTTTATTATCTTTTTTGTATTCTTCAATTACTTGAAGCTCCTAAGGATGATTTATCAACCCATCTGTTTGGTTACCAAATTTCCTTTCTCCCCACTTTTATTTTCCATTAAAATAGAAGCGATTTACCATTGAGTAGGCTAAAAACTGTGACCCACCTCAATCTAGATGATTTCCCATTGGTTTGGATTATGTTAAAATTGAGTTCAGTTTCTGGAATTGCTGCCCCTTAATGCTGAGAACTCAATTCTACATTCTGTATCTTTCCATTCTCACTACCTTTTATATTTAAATTTGGATTGATTGTGTTTATGTATAATATTATCTAATTTGATTAGATAGTTGGGAAAACAAAACTTTTCACTGTATCTTGGTCCAAGTGACAATAATAAATCTAACCCTAAAATTACCATCAAGTATTGTTGATCCATATAGCTACTTTATTTCTTATCTTTTACTTATACAACATAGAACAGTTCGGCCAAGGAACAGGTCCTTCAACCCACAAGGTCTGTGCCGAACATGATGCCAAGCCCATCACTTATCTACCTGCACATAAACCATATCCCTGTATATCCATATGCCTGTCCAAAAATGCCACTAACATATTTGGTTCAACCACCACCCTTGGCAGTGCATTTCAGGCATTCAACACCCTTTGAGTAAAACAAAATTTGCCATGCACATCTCCTTTAAACTTTACCTGTCTCACCTTAAAGCTATGCCCTCATGTTTGATTTTTTTTCCATCCTGGGAGAAAGATTGTGAATCTCTACCCTATCTATGCCTCTCATTATTTTATCTACTTTTATCAGATCTCCCTGCAACCACCGGCATTTCAGAGAAAACAATCCGTCTGACCAACCTCTCCTTGTTGCTAATACCCCTAAATCCAGGCATCATTCTGGTAAACATCCTCAGCACCCTTTCCAAAGCCTCCACATCCTCCTGCAATGGGGTGACCAGAACTGCACACAATACTCCATGGATGGACTCCACTGGATAGGACAAGTTTGGAGGGATATGGACCAAGCGCGGACTGGTGGGACTAGTGTAGCTGAGACATGTTGGCCGGTGTGGGCAAGTTGGGCCGTAGGGCCTGTTTCCACACTGTATCACTCTATGTCCCCTTTCATGGCCCCTTTTGGCCCTTCTAATCACTCACTTCTTTATATTCCTCAAAGGCCTTATCTGATTCCAACCTCTTAAATCTTGCAAGTGCTTCCTTTTTCTTTTTGAACAAATGTACAACCTCTTTGGTCATCCAAGCTTCCCTTACTTTGCCATCCTTATCCCCCACACCCCGCTTCCTTACTGGAACATGCCAGTTCTAAACATCAATCAACTGTCTTTAAACAATGTCAGATGTGGAGTTTCCCAATAATAATTGCTCCTACTGTATCCTCCTGAGCTCCATATACTGTTTCAAGAAACCTTTTTTGGATCCACCTCAAAAATTCTGCCCCTTGTAAGACTTTGGCACTGAGCACGTTCCAGTCAATATTGGAAAAGTTAAAATGACCCACAAAGGCACCCCAGTTGTTTTGGCATCGATCGGTTATCTATCCTCATATATACAATTATATATCTCCCGCTTGCTATTGGTGGGCACTGTGGTACAATCCCATTAGAGTCCTTACACCTTTCTTATTTTTCCGAGCTACCTATTCTGCTGCAGCGGACGAACCCTCCAGTGTGTTCTCTCTGAGCATTACAGTGACAGTCTTCTTGATCAGTAGTGCAACTCTCCACCTCTTTTTCAGAACATCTTTCTTCAGATGTTCTGAAGAAGGGTCTCGGCCCGAAACGTCGCCTATCTCCTTCGCTCCTTCGATGCTGCTGCACCCGCTGAGTTTCTCCAGTTTTTTGTGTAACCCTCGATTCTCCAGCATCTGCAGTTCCTTCTTTAACACGACCTGCCAGTCATGTTCCTCACACAACCACATTTCCACAATGGCGGCATCATAGACTGAAGCATCAATCCAGGCTCTAAGTTCATCTGTTTTCTCCATAATACTTGCATTGAAATAAGCACACTTCAGCCTATCAGCTTCATCAAATTTCTTCACTTATATACCTATGTTACTGTATTTCTTGGCCTTCGAAGCATTGAAAAAAAAGATCGATTTACTGTGGAGAAGGAGTGCTTTCATTTTTTTTTATCAATGTCAGTAAATTATTTTATGTGTTTTTTGTTTAACAGTTAATGAAGATGTTGTTTGAATGTGCAGAAGAGCATATTGAAATGGAATTAATCTCTTTTTGTATTAACCTTGCATCTAACAAGAGAAATGCACAATTAATCTGCGAAGGTAAGATTTTCCCCAAACTTGTTACTTATGCAAAAGCAAAATCTGAACTCTTATCTACTTAGCAGAGGGAAAAAAATAACTTCATTGTCTCTCCCTTTGTACTTGTTTATTTTAAAAATGATATAATTATTGATATAAATGGACTAAGGCTATAATTATATTTCAATTTTGTAATCACTGTTTTCTTATTTGCCGTTTTTAATGTTTTACAGTGTACATTGCTGCAATAACAGCTAGGCTTATTGCTCAGTATGGTTGTTATTATTCATATCCACTTTTTGTCCTCGGCCTGTGTGGATTTTAGCAGTCTAACTTTCCTTTGTATCTCCAGTGCATTATCAAGTACCTCAATATAATGCAAACATTTTTTTGTAATCTATTTTCCAGCATTTTACAATTTCAATAGTGTGCAATGCATTATGGAATATCTATGTTTGCAATTTTAATTTTGTGGTAAACCTGAGGATATCTCTTCTGGTTAGTTTAGCTGACAAAGCTAAAGATTAATACGTTTTCAACTTAACCAACTATATATAACAGTTTTGCTAACAATTTATGTCTGGCAAATGTGTATGTGGATTGCGTTCTACTAAATTTTCAATAACAATTTTAATAAGTTGAGAAGTACTTTAAACAGTAAACCTACGAATAACGTCACCTTGCTCGTAAATGATGAGTGCTGCCACGATGATTTAAAGCAGGGATTCGCAGTTACTGGTGTAACATGCTTATCCGAGTCGGCACACTGTAATAAATTCATGGCCTCAGTACTAATTTTGGCTGCATGGTATATTTTATGTAATGAATGAGCTGGATTTCTTTTCATGTTTAACTTTATTATGTTGGTATTCATTTTACGGAAATGAGAGAGGTGCCTTGCATTCCAGCTACATAGTCTTCAATTATGTAGGGCCTTGGTGAGAACACATCTGAAGTACTGTGTTTGGTCGCCTTGTTTAAAACGGGTAGCTAATGCATTGTAAGCAGTCTAGGGTAGGTTGATTAGATTAGTGCCCAGAATGGATGGGTTGTCTTATGAGGACTGTTTGGACAATGTTTGATTGTATCTGTAGGAGTTTAGGTGACTGGATTGGAACATTGGGGATTTGATTGGAACATACAAGATCTTCTGGGATCATGAAAGGGTTCATGTGAGACAGATATTACGTCTAGGAGAATCTATGAAAGTATAAAAATAAGAGGTTTCCCATATAAAACAGATCTCAAGTCAAATTCCTTATATCTGGTTTGTCGGGATTGGAACTCAATTCCATAATAGTAGCAATAGCTTTGAATATTTTTAAAGCCAATGGATTCTTGATAAGGAAGGTGTGAAATTGGAAAGGAATACAGAGTTAAGGTGAAAATCAGATATTCCTCTACATAATTGGCAAGGAATGTGGTTAAGTCTGTTGAGCTGTCATCTGATTATGTTTAATCATGGTGTTATACTGATAAATTTGACTTTGAATGGCTGACTTTGAACATTACACATTTTAGGAAATGGCCTTAAACTGCTAATGAAACGAGCCTTCAAATTCAAGGATTCGCTGCTGATGAAAATGATCAGGAACATTTCACAGCATGAAGGCCAAAGCAAAGATTTATTCATAGTAGGTATCATAAGAGTTCTGCACCTGTGTGTCATTGGTAGTAATGCATCTGAGTGGGGTGGAGGGGGTTGGGTTTGGGGGGGTTGGTTGTCTGCATGTTTATGCAGTTAGCCAATAATTAAACGGTCATCTATTAAATTGCCTCCTCCCTGTTGATAATTTTTAATTCTGCTCCCGTTTATCCATACTGTTGCTTTGCACCCATTATTTGGTCATTCACCCTCCCATTCTTGATTACCAGCTACCTTTAGGCCAAATCAAGCTAGCTGACTGACTGACAGACTTGTCTCATCTCAAGAATTTGCAACTCTTGTTCAAATATTGATGTTTGGATGGACAATTGGGAGGTCAGATTCTGGTTGACCTAAGCTCTTGTGCAACTGCTGATAAAAATATTGTTATTACATCAGACCTAATGTCCCACCCTCCCATTATATTCACTGGTGAAACCAGTGCATCCAACCTTTTGCTCCAACATTGGACGTACCATTGAATTCAGCAGATTTGACCTCTGCTCTACCATTCTGTTCACCTTACTGTACGACTGGATTCACCATTGAATGCAATAGCAGTTAATGCTTGACTGCACATTTTGAAGAGGCTCGCGATGTTTTACAATTAAGCTGAACCATAATTATTTTTATGTACTTAAAGAAGTTGACATGTTTCTTTAATTAATTATATTTGCATACCTATGGGTCAAAATATAATATAAATATTGCACACATGAACCAATTTACAAATGTCCTCAAATTTTAAAAGTCAGAATGATATATTGATTATTAAAACAAAATACATTAAATATGTTTCCTGCAAAAATTAGGAAAAATGAGACCAATCGATGTCTAATTTGGCTTTAAAATACTTTGTTTTTAGTTGTTTTAGATTAGGGTGCTGAATTAAATTAATTACTACTTGGTATGTCTTTAATAAGTTGGGAATTGATTAGGTTTTTTGATGTTAAAAATGTTAGGGCGAAAATACTTTTCAGCACATCTATCTATAATCCTGATGATGTGACCAATGGCGAAGAATAAATAATTTTAACCTATTAGCCAGATCCTTGTACTTGCTCGCAGCCTTAGTTTAGTATTCTTTAAATCTCATCGATTAGCCCATAGATCCATATGCTGTGTATTATTTATATAATTTCAGCAATAAAACTACATCCAGTTACTTGTAAAAATGGCATGTTGACATGGTAAAATGGTATTCCATATAGACTGCTTCTTGAAAAAGTATCAGACTATTTTTAAAAAAAAATTTCCCAAATCATGCTTGTTAGCCCTGATGTGTGTGTGTGTGTGTGTGTGTGTGTGTGTGTGTGTGTGTGTGTATATCTTGGCACCCTATTCAGCAAGTTATAATTTATCTTAGTCACATTTACGAGGATGTTGCCTAAACTCGAGGGCCTGAGCTTTATGGAGAGATTGGACAATCTAGGACTTTATTCCTTGGAGAGCAACAGGCTATGGGCTGATCTTAGAGAAATGTATAAAATAGTGAGGGGAATTGATAGGGTGAATGCATAGCCTTTTACCCAGGACAGAGGAATCAATAGCCAGAGGGCATAAGTTTAAAGTGAGAAGATCAAGATTTAATAGGAACCTGAGGGACAACTTTGTCACTGTGGGTGGTGGGTATGTGGAATGAGCTGCCAGAGGAGGTAGTTAAGGCAGGTATTATAACAGCATTTAAAATTCAATTACAGGTACATGAATAGGAAAGGTTTAAAGGGCTATGGGCCAAAAATGGTCAAATAGGACTAGCTTAGATGGAGCATGAACGAGTTGTTCTAAAGAGTCTATTTCTGTGCTGTATGATTATGAAATGTACATCTTTTCTCTGGAAGACATAGGCTTATGGTGAGAGGGGAAAGATTTAATAGAAATCTGAGGGGCAACTTTTTCACTCGGATGATGGTGGGAATGTGGAATGAGCTACCAGAGGAGGTAGTTGAGGAAGGTACAATAACAACATTTAAAAGAGATTTGGATAGGAAAGGCTGAGTGGGATATGGGCCAAATATGAGCAAATGGCACTAGCTGAGATGGGGCACCTTGGTCGACATGGACGAGTTGGGCCAAATGGCTTGTGTCTGTGCTGAAAAACATATGGTTCAAACCAGATAAATGTCATTACCGTTACATGCTTATCTGTGGATTAATTTATTCATAGAAATCACAGTTATCTGATTTGTTTCATTGTTTATATTTTGGGGATGTCAATAATTAGAGCAAGAGCCCTGCTTGTAGATAAATAATATTGGTGTACTTTTATATGTTAATGAATTTAAATTAACGATGGATGTAGCAAAAAAATAAATAATTACTTGCACTAAACTGAAGCTAAAATATTGACTGCACTCTCTATCTGATGTTCTGTTCCACAGAATCGGTGAAGCCAGATGTGTGAGGAAGGAATGTGTCAGGTGGTTGATATGCTAGCATGTGTTTGGGGTGCTTGTGATTAAAGACAAAGTTTCGACATTTGATTTTGCAAAATGGACAGTGATTCATTGAAGTCACAATCAGCTAGTTTGTGCCCTTCAAGTGTGTGCTTTGTATCAAGGGATGCAAGGATTTTTTCCAGATTGGTGTGTTTGCTTTCATTGGTCCAGATCTTGCAAGAAAAATAATGGTGTTCTAAGAATGTCATCCATTATTATTGTGCAGATCAGAAACTAAATTATGTAGTTTGAGATACATTTTGATTGCTAGTTAATGCATGTCATTCTGCTGTTAGCATCCACAGAAAATATCTCTCCCTCAGTCACTTTATAATGTTGCGGATCTGCATATTGGCTGTCCATCAAACTTGAAATAGGAAGTTAACTTTGCAATTAAACAAGACTTCAACATTTTGTTTATCAGTGCAGCAGTAATCAACATCCATGACCCAGAGAGCTGATGGTTTTGATCATCTACCACTGGTGATCGACGGACCTTGATGTAGCCTATTTTTTTTGTTCAACTTTCTTCATACCTTGTAATTACCGGTACCCTTGTTTAAGTTAAGACACTGGTTTTGAACCTGAGCTATTCATAGAAACATAGGAAAATAGGTGCAGGAGTAGGCCATTTGGCCCTTTGAGCCAGCACTGCCATTCAATATGATTATGCCTGACCATCTAAAATCAGTACCCTGTTCCTGCTTTTTCCCCATATCCCTTGATTCCATTAGCCCTAAGAGCTAAATCTAACTCTCTCTTGAAAACATCTAGTGAATTGGCCTCCGCTGCCTTCTGTGGCCGAGGATTTCACAGTTTTTTCCTCATCTCAGTCCTAAATAGCTTACTCCTTATTCTTAAACTGTGCCCCCTGGTTCTGGAGGGCCCCAACATCGGGAACATTTTGCCTGCATCTAGCCTGTCCAATCCTTTAAGAATTTTATGTTTCAATAAAACATCCTCTCATCCTTCTAAATTCCAGTGAATACAAGCCCAGTCGACCCATTCTTTCATCATGCTCACGCTCAAACTGTAACTGATATTCTATTATCTGGAAAAACCTTAACTTCGGGATCTCTTTTTAATACCGCCGCATTATATGACCAAATCGCCTTAAATCTATATTACTAAAAGTTTGATCTTGACCGCTTTTGGCTCACTGTGGTGTGTCCCTATTCTAAAATGCTTGCAGAAAGAGTGTCTCTATTGGTTCCAAAATGGTTGCAAAAAGTGTCCCTATTAGTTCTAAAATGCTTGCAAAAAGTGTCTAGGTTCTAAAATGCTTGCAAAAAGTGTCTCTATTGGTTCTAAAATGGTTGCAGAAAAAGTGTCCCTATTCTAAAATGCTTGCAGAAAGAGTGTCTCTATTGGTTCCAAAATGCTTGCAGAATGTGTCTTTTGGTTCTAAAATGCTTGCAGAAAGTGTCTCTATTGGTTCTAAAATGCTTGCAGAAAGTGGCTCTATTGGTTCTAAAATGCTTGCAAAAAGTGTCTATTGGTTCTAAAATGCTTGCAAAAAGTGTTTTGGTTCTAAAGTGCTTGCAAAATGTGTCTATTGGTTCTAAAATGCTTGCAGAAAGTGTGTCAATTGGTTCTAAAATGCTTGCAGAAAGTGTCTATTGGTTCTAAAATGCTTGCAGAAAGTGTCTCTTGGTTCTAAAGTGCTTGCAAAAAGTGTCTATTGGTTCTAAAATGTTTGCAAAAAGTGTCTATTGGTTCTAAAATGTTTGCAAAAAGTGTCGCTATTGGTTCTAAAATGCTTGCAGAAAGAATGTCTCTATTGGTTCTAAAATGCTTGCAGAAAGTGTCCATTGGTTCTAAAATGCTTGCAAAAAGTGTCTATTGGCTCTAAAATGCTTGCAGAAAGTGTCTCTATTGGTTCTAAAATGCTGCCTGGCCAGAGTGACTGAGCTGCCTGGCCAGAGTGACTGAGCTGCCTGGCCAGAGTGACTGAGCTGCCTGGCCAGAGTGACTGAGCTGCCTGGCCAGAGTGACTGAGCTGCCTGGCCTGAGAGCTGCTCTGGCCTGTGTGACTGAGCTGCTGGCCAGAGTGACTGAGCTGCCTGGCCAGAGTGACTGAGCTGCCTGGCCAGAGTGACTGAGCTGCCTGGCCAGAGTGACTGAGCTGCCTGGCCAGAGTGACTGAGCTGCCTGGCCAGAGTGACTGAGCTGCCAGCCCAAGAATCCATTTGGCCCACAATGTCCATACTAGACCTCTGGAAACCAGTCCCTTTGACCCACAACACAAATACTAGCACTCCAGAAAGCCCCCCCCCTCCCGAATTTATTATCCACAATAAGAATAAATGATGTTATTATAACTATAAGTATTTTTAAATTGTAAGTTATAGTGGAGAAATGGGATAACATAGTGTGATTCATTCTAGCGCATGAGTTATTTAACTATTATTACATTCTATCTGGAAAATTTCTGTGGCACATAATATTAAAATGGGCAGTTGAGGAGGGAAAAAATAAAGGCATGCCATTGCTGGACTCAACATGATATCCCAACAATGGACCCTTGCCTTTCTTCTCCGATCTTCTCCGATCTACTGTAGAATCTCAGCAGGTCAGGCAGCATATGTGGAAGGAATTCACAGACGATGTTTCAGATCGGGATCCTTCAATAGACTGATAGGAGTAAGTGGGAGAAAGCTGAAAAAGAGAGATGTGGGCTGGACTAAGCATGGCAAGTTATAGGCAGATGCAGGAGAGGGGGGTTTAACTGCGACATGGGTGTGGAGTAAGTTGTCAATGGCTAGAAGTGAAAAGGAGATAAACTTTGTAACTCAGATAAGCTTAACTACCAGCCATGTTCTATGAAAACAATGCTTTAAGTGTTTTATTCAGTAGGTGCAATGCTATATTTTACTTTTTACTAGTAGTCGTGTTAAAATCAATTTTATTTATTTTATTTTATTGAAGGCACAGGTTTAACAACATGAAATAATTGGTTTATAACTGCCATGGTAATGTAATGTTTTGAATGTTGAGCATGGGTCACTATTACACATGTAAAAAACACACATGCTCCTGTATAGGGCTTTGCATGTTCATAAATGTAATTCTTAGGGAGTTTTAACAATGTGCTTGGGTAATTGGCAGGATTCCTCGTTTAATTGTATTTAAATTAAAAGGACCTGGCCCTTTGGGTGAAAATAAAACTTAATTCAAATATCTTTTTTTCTTTTAGGATTATGTTGGGGACCTGGCAGCTCAGATCAATATCAATGAAGGTGAAGAATTTGTTATTGAGTGCCTTGGAACATTGGCTAACCTGACAGTTCCAAATCTTGACTGGGAGCTTGTGCTGAAAGAATATAACTTAGTGCCATTCCTCAAGGACAAACTGAAACCAGGTTTGTTGGATGGGTGGATATGATATAAAGATTAATCAAAATGTGATTGTAAAGTTTAGTCATGGTGATAAATTGCAAAACACATTTTTGATATTGAATTGAATTTAATAAATGTTAGTAACCAAGTATGTATACATACAAGGAAGTTGCCTTGGCACTTTGCTCGCAAGGATAACAACCAGATGTACAGTAGATAATTAAAAATAAAACATAATTTAAATGTGAAGAATAAAAAAAATTCCAGAGACTATAGACTTTTGGCTGTTGAGTAGAGCTACTGGTGGAGAAAAGCTGTTTTAATGTCTGGCTGTAGCGCCTTGACAGTCTGGAGTCGCCTCCCAGAGGGAAGTACTTCAAAGAGTTTGTGGCCAGGGTGAGAGTACAATACAGTTGGAGGGAGAAGATGAAGGAAGTGAGATCGATATTGATCAGTCAGATGCCTCCATGACCTAGATAAGAATAATGAAGATGAAGTTGTTCCTGTGGATAAAGTGGATCCAATCATAAAATGTCCTTTACTTTTATGTCCTGTTTAGAAATACAGTGCCTTCCATAATGTTTGGGACAAAGACCCACCATTTATTTATTTGCCTCCGTACTCCACAATTTGTAATTGAAAAAATTACATGTGGTTAAAGTGCACCATGTAAAAAGTGCAGCAGTATTTATACATAGTCGTCCCCCCTCCCCTCCCCCCCCCCCCCCCCCAAGTGAGCTTGCTAATTGCAATCACAAATCACAAAGGGACTGGCAGGCCAAGGAAGACCTCCACAGCTGATGACAGAGGAATTCTCTCTGTAACAAAGAAAACCCCCCAAAACACCTGCCCGAAAGATCTGAAACACTCTTCAGGAGTCAGGTGTGGATTTGTCAATGACCACTGTCTGCAGAAGACATCATGAACAGAAATACAAAGGCTACACTGCAAGATGAAAACCACTGGTTAGCTGCAAAAATATGATGGCTGGGTTACAGTTTGCCAAAAAGTTCTTCAAAGAGCAACCACAGTTCTGGAAAAAGGTCTTTTGGACAGATGAGATGAAGATTACCTTATATCAGAGTGATGGCAAGAACAAAGCAAAGAGGAGAGAAGGAACTGCCCAAGATCCAAAACATAGCACCTCATCTGTGAATCATGGTGGTGGGGGTGTTGTGGCCCGGGCATGTATGGCTGCAGATGTTACTGGCTCACTTATCTTCAATGATGATACAACTGCTGATGGTAGCAGCATAATGAATTCTCAAGTGTATAGGCACATCCTATATGCTCAAGTTCAAACAAATGCCTCAAAAATCATTAGCCGGCAGTTCATTCTACAGCAAGACAATGATCCCAAACATCCTGCTAAAGCACAAAGGAGTTTTTCAAAACTAAAAAATGGTCAATTCTTGAGTGGCCAAGGCAATCACCCGATCTGAACACAATTGAGCATGCCTTTTATATGCTGAAGAGAAAACTGAATGGGACTAGCCCCGAAAACAAGCATGCTAAAGATGGCTGCAATACCGGCCTGGCAGTGCATCACCAGAGAAGACACCCAGCAACTGGGGATGTCCATGAATCAAAGACTTCAAGCAGTCATTGCATGTAAAGGATATGCAACAATATACTAAATATGACAACTTTAATTTACATGACATTGCTGTGTCCCAAACATTATAGTGCCCTGAAATTGGGTTTACTATGTATAAACACTGCTGTAATTTCTACATGGTGAAACCAAAATGTATAAAAATGGCCTTTATTAAAATCTGACAATGTGCACTTTAACCACATGTGACTTTTTCTATTACAAATCTCAAATTGTGGAGTACAGAGGCAAATAAATAAATGATGGGTGTTTGTCCCAAACATTATGGAGGGCATTGTATGAAGTTTTTCTTTAGATTAGTATTGTCAATTTAGTACAAAAACATTTAACCAGATTTTTTTGGTGTTGATGAATGCTGCACTGTTATTGTGTAATTTGCAGCAGTCTTCACGCAAAACCTATTGTAGCGTGCAATTCATGTTCAGAGAAACTGTATTCAAGATTTAGTTTCATTCTGAACACTATGTTCTTGAACTTTGTAATGCTGTGGTTTAACATTCAAATGATTTCATTCCTTAAAACCAAATGTATTAGGTCTAATTTAGTCGTACAAAAATTGTTTGAGATCAAAAATCACCAGTCTAAACTTCTGGTGTCCTCTTTTGGAGAGAAGCGAAAAAGAGTAGTGCAATTAAAGATATTAGCATGACAAGTTAATCTTTCTCATCTGATGGAAAATGGATAGGGATGTACGATTATGATGCCAATACAAAGTTATTTGAATGTTCCACCATGATGGTTATTTATAGATATGCATTACATTCTAATTTTGCAGAGGATTTCTAAATATGTAGTGCAGCCAAATATTGTGGAATAATACAACCATATGCAGGAAGATTATAACAGTGTGGGCCCATTCATTCCCTCAGATCTTTGCCATCATTTATTTAGATCATGAATCTGCATCTCAATTTCATTAACCTATCTTTCCTTCATAGGACTTAAGTACTCGTATGTAACAGAAAAAATGAGCTTTTATGAAAATGTATTGACTCATTATTGTTTCAATGAGCTGAATACTTGAATCCTATGACAATCCTATTCCACTTCTGAACTGGTTGAAATAAATGGTTGAAATAATGTTCTCCTTCTCACACAATTGAACCTTTTCAGTTTTGCTGTGGTTTCCTCAATATTCAGGCAAATGACCTTTTGGGTATTCTATAAGTTGTAAATGCTGTATCAGTTAAGTTATAGGCTCTATGTTAAAGCTACAATAGATAAACCAAGCTTTTGTCCATAGTTATTAATGAAAGCACATTTGTGTCTCTGACTCTCAAGGTTCAACAGAAGATGACCTGGTTTTGGAAGTGGTGATTATGATTGGCACTGTGTCCATGGATGATTCATGTGCAGCAATGCTAGCTAAATCTGGAATTATTCCAGCACTCATTGAGCTTCTAAATGGTAAGGCTTGAGAGAACATTGTGTTTTCTTCTGTGTTTTTCCCTTAGCAGCATGATAAAAATGATGTGAAATGGACCTTCCTAATTTGTATATGCAAGATGAGCATCAATCAGAAACAGATGCACCAAAGGTTCTTAATAATCCTACCTTGGAACATAGAAAGTGTTATAATTCCAACTAGTGTTGCAATGCCAGTTAATCTTGACTGTGAGCCAAAACAGAATATGAATCTCCAAACTCAATGGACTCTTGCCGTTTAAGAATAAAAGTGAACTCTATACCATCATGCTGGTACTGTTCACAGGGATTTTCATCATCATCATGATTGGACAATTCACATTAGCAAGGGAAACCTTGAGCACAAGGTCACGTGTACTTGTGACATTTCTTGGAGCAGCACACTGACAAGCCACCTGGGAGCAGGCTATTTGTATTGCCAGAATTAATTCATGCGCTCATAGTAAGTAATCCTCTATGATCTTGATCACAGTCTCCATCACAAGAAATAGACTATTGACTAACGTCTAATACAAACCCACTGACTCCCACAAATATCTCGACTACACTTCTTCCCACCCTGCTACCTGCAAAGACTATCCCCAACTCCCAATTCCTCCGTCTACAGGAACGCCGCATCTGCGCCCAAGATGAGGTGTTCCATACTAGAACATCGAGATGTCTTCATTCTTTAGGGAACTGGGGTTCCCCTCTCCCATCATAGATGAGGCCCTCGCTCATGTCTCCTCGGTACTCTGCAGCTCCGCACTTGCTCCCCCTCCCCCTAGATACGACATAGACAGAGTCCCCCTAGTCCTTACCTTTCACCCCATCAGCCGTCGCATACAACACAGAATCCTCCAAAATTTCTGCCACCTCCAACGGGATCCCACCACTAGCCACATTTTCCATTCTCCACCCCTTCCCGCCTTCCGCAGACTGTTCCCTCCGCAACTCAATGATTAACTCATCCCTTGCCACCCAACCACCCCCTCCCCAGGTACCTTCCCCTGCAACCGCAGAAGGTGCAACATCTGTCGCTATACCTCCTCCCTCGACTCTGTCCAGGGACCCCGATAGTCCTTTCAGGTTAGGCAGAGGTTCACTTGCACCTCCTCCAACCTCATCTACAGTATCCGTTGTTCAAGATGTGGACTCTTATACATAGGCGAGACCAAACGTAGACTGGGCGATCATTTCCCGGAACACCGTTGCTCTGCCTGCGTGAACCAACCTGATATCCCGGTTGCTGGACAATTTAATTCTCCTACCCATTCCCACACAGACCTTGTTTAAGAAGGAACTGCAAATGCTGGGAAATCGAAAGTAGACAAAAATGCAAAAATGTTTTGGGTTGAAACCCCTCTTCAATCTGAAGAAGGGTTTCAACCCAAAACGTTGCCTATTTTCTTCGCTCCATAGATGCTGCCTCACCCACTGAGTTTCTCCAGCATTTTTGTCTACCCACACAGACCTTTCTGTCCTCGGTCTCCTCCCTTGTCACAGTGAGGCTAAATGCAAATTGGAGGAACAGCATCTCATATTTCGCTTGGGCAGCTTACAGCCCAGTGGTATGAATATTGATTTCTCTCACTTCAGGTAGCTCTGGCATTCCCTCTTTCTCTATCCCTCCCCCACCCAAGTCGCACTAGCTTCTCATTTTCACCCAACAAACAGCTTACAATGGCCTTTTTCCATTATCTCCGTTACTTTTTTGCATTTATTTCATTCATTGTTCTTTATCTCTCCACATCACTGTCTATCTCTCGTTTCCCTTATCCCTAACCAGTCTGAAGAAGGGTTTTGACCCGAAATGTCACCCATTCCTTCTCCAGAGATGCTGTCTGTCCCGCTGAGTTACTCCAGCTTTTTGTGTCTATCCTCTATGATCATAGCAGGTTGGAATTTTAAGATTGGGTTGAGGGAGAGAAATTTGAGTGCAATTTGTATCCTGACCGTACATGTAGGCAATTACAAGAGTTGGCTGAAATGAATTGGGGAAAATACATTACGGAGTAAAATGGGAGATTAGCAAAGGCAGACATTTGAAAATGCGTTTCAGAAATCTCATCTATAAAGGCTCCATGAGATGGATACATGTCTGCAGCTCAATAAGGAAGGTAAAGATAGTATGAGTATGGAAAGATGGGACGCATGATGTGAAGATCAATGATAGGCCATAGAAATGGGGGCAGTTTGAGAAACCGTCGAAGGGTAACTTAAACAACAAAGCAGAAGAAGATAGATTCTGAGCGTAAACTACAAAATAATACAAATAAGAGATAATATAGGAAAATAAGGAATATTGGCAAATCAATAATGACATATAATGACATATGAAGAAAAGGCAGAGATTTCCAAGCAATTTATTTGGATTAGTGTTCATGATAGTGGACACCAAAAAAATCGGAATGATAGATAATTAAGATGTAGAAAATAAGAAAGAAAATAATTTTGTCATCGGGGGGAGGGGGGGGGGGGGAGGTGGGGAGTACTAGGCAAGTAGCTGGGGCTAAAGATTGACAAAATGCTTGGAATTGTTGTCCTGCATCTTATTTTAAACAAGTTTTCTGCAGAGATAGTGGATGTGTTGGTTGGTGTAATATACCACATGTTTTCTAGATTCTGGAGAGGTTCTAGGGAATTGCAATACCACAAATATAACATAACTACTCAAGGAAGGATCTTAGAGAAAGCAGACAACTTAAATAAGCCATTTAAACTGGCATATGTCATTGAGAAATTGCTGGAATACATTTTTACTAAGGTCACAGTGGAGTTGATGTGGTTATGAAAGAAAAATTGTGTTTGACAAATGCACTATATTTCTTTGAGAATGTATCAAACAGGGTGGATAAAGTGGAATCACTGTAAGCAGTGTATTTGGACTCCCAGTAGACATTAGTAATGGTTGGCAGGGTGATGCAGCCATTGTGTCACAGGTCCAGAGATCCTGGTTTCATCCTGACGCCAGTGCTGACTGTGTGGAGTTTGCACATTCACACCATGAGCATATACATTTCTTCCACATGGTCTGAACTTCTATCCCAATAGATGTGAAGATAAATTCATTTATTCCCATAAATTACACTTCACTGTTGGTCAATGGCAATTGTATATTTAAGAATATCATTGATAGATTTCGACATGAAAAAATATTGAGGGATGTCGTATGACAGAAGATCAACCATTATTACTTCGAATGGCAGAACAGAATTGATCTGAATGGCCTATTACTGGAATACCAATGGTGGGGTGATATATGTGAGGAATAAGCTTTTAATAAAACAGTGATAATGGCTTGAAATACTTTGCATTTGGAACATGGTGGAGGTATGGATGAGATGTAAACTCCTTTCTCTGTGTATTTCTATTCTTTCCAATAGCCAAACAAGAAGATGATGAATTTGTTTGCCAAATTGTATATGTCTTCTACCAGATGGTTTTCCACCAAGCTACCAGAGACGTAATTATAAAGGAAACCCGTATCCTTTCTCAATAACATTTTTTTTTTTTTACCTGTTCTGTTTGGTGCTTGTGTCAACCTTATCCAGAAGGAAAGTAATGGCGTTAGTATTGGTTTATTGTTGTCATGTGTACCAAGATACAGTGAGAAAAAATTGTTGTGTGTCCTATTGGGCAGATCACATGAGTACAGCTATTGAAAACAGGTATTGCAAGAATGAGTACAGAAAATAGTGTTAAGGCTTTAGAGAAACTGCAAATAAAAGGTGTGAGTGCCATGATGAGGTCGTTTGTAATGTTGAGTACATCTTTAGCATATGAGAGGTCCATTAAAGAGTCTGTCAACAGCAGGACAGAAACGGTTCTCGCATCTGGCGCTAGGTAATTTTAAGGTTTTTTTATCTTCTGCCTGATGGGGGAATGAAGAAGAGAAAATGACCAGGCTGAGAGTGGTCTTTCATTAGGTTGGCTGCTCTCTGTAGGTAATGTGAAATGTAGATGGAGGGGTAAGCTGGTTTGCATGATGTACTGGTCTGTGTTCACAACTCTGTTGTATTTTGCAGTCTTGGGTAGAGCAGGGCATAGGTGACATATCAAACTAGTTGAAATATTGGTAATGTACCAAAGCCTGGCATTTTATAATCACAAGGATCAAAACCAGTAGATTTGTGTGAGATGAAAATCTGTAACAGTAGTTTATTTTTGTAATGAATTTTATAATGAATATATTAACAGATTAATATACAATGAAAGTGAAGTCAATCAATTGAAACAGATCAAATGTTGGATTTGAAAATAAATGCGAATTGATCATCAAGAATTGCAGAAAGCACTTTAACTCCCCTTCCCATTCCCACACGGACCTTTCTGTCCTGGGCCACTTCCATTATCAGAGTGAGGCCAAACGCATATTGGAGGAACAGCAATTCATATTTTGCTTGGACAGCTTACAACCCAGTGGTATGAATATTGAATTCAACTAACCTTTGCATCCCCTCTCTCCCCCCTCCCCCACCCGAGTTGTCGTACTAGTTTCACTGTCGTCTTGCTGTTTCACTGTGTGTATAACTCGTTATCACCTACCCCGCAGCCAACAATGGACTTGTGGGCTCCACCTTTCTTTGATCATGATTGCTTTTTGCACATCTTTCATTCATCTGCTCCATGTACTGTCTATATCTCTCATTTACCTTACCCCTGACTCTCCGTCTGAAGAAAGGTTTTGACCCGAAACGTCACCTATTCCTTTTCTGCAGAGATTTTGCTTGACCCACTGAGTTACTCCAGCTTTTGGTTTCTATCTTAGAATTCCCCTTTCATTTGGATTTCAACGGTTCATAAAGGTGGCCCCATGATTTTCACAATGGCAAATTGAGGATTACAATTAGTACACCGATCTTATAATGTTTTTTTTAAGTAAAGCTTGACCATATGTTACTTTTCCTTAATCTGTTGCAAGAGGCTCCAGCATACTTGATTGATCTAATGCATGATAAAAATGCAGAGATACGGAAAGTCTGTGATAATACGTTGGACATCATTGCGGTAAGGAACAAATTATGCCCTATATAGCTCTTGTATAACTTGGCTTTTATTTTTGGATCAGGTGACATGCAAAGCAATTTAGCTAGGGATTGAAATATATCAATTGGAGGAAGACTATAATGTAAAGGACATATCAAAACAGCTGAATAAAACATTATTTCAAGCCAATACTGGGAAGAAAAAAATGATCATGTTTTGTTCCTGCACAAATTAACTACTGACATCACCTTTCTCTCTCAAATTTAGAACAAGGAAACAGACTATCCTAATGTTTTTTTTTAAATTGAATTCCATTTCATTCCATTTATAGTCAATCCTCAAGGTTTGTTTTCCTGTCTGATTGCCAAGTTTTGTTTAGTTAAATAATGACATAAATGTGAATATTTTAATATTTCTTGTGTTTTGTTTTTGGAATGTATACTTAAGTTGGCAGTGTTTCTCCAAACCAGCTGAAAATTCATATTTGGTCTCGCTTCAAATGAATACCAACAGCCAGTTTAGTTTTGGAAAGTTTGAGTTATGTTCACTTTGATGGAAACCATTTCTTAAAACCATAGTTTACCAGTTTAGAGAAGTTAAATTACCAGTGATCACGTTTATTCCTTGTACATTCAGTTCATGGTACCTATCACCAACTATCCAGAAGCAGGATTCAAGTGAAATATTGCAAATCAATAGTGAAATATCGTATAACACAGATGCTTTAATTGCTTCAAAATGTAACTAAAAGAAGAATTGAGGAACATTTTAGGATGCAAAGCAGCTACTTTTTCCTTAAACAACTACATTTAGTCTTATCAGCCCTGTGACATTTTCTACAGATGATAAATAGTTGGACAACGTTAGCGAAACAACTACATTGATAGGTTTGTGGCTCTTTCCCTTATTTTTGCAGGCAGTGCGTGTCCTGCTCTTTCATTGTTCATTCCACTGTAATGTCTTTATGTTTGAGTAATTTCCCACACAAAAGACATGAGCAAAATTAAGCCCTATGGAATTAAAGGGTCAATTGTAGCGTGAATAGAGGTTTGGCTTAAAGCCAGAAAGCAGTGTGAACTGATAAATAGATTTTCTAACACTGAAGAATTATGGACAATGGTATTTTTGATGAATCTGTGCTTGGGCCTCTTTTTTTGGATATATTAATGATTTAGACATGAATGGGCCTGGTAAGATTTCCTAATTTATAGATGAAAGTGAAGCTTGGAATGAAAATTGTAATAGACTGCAATTGGACATAAGCTGACAGAGAAGCATTCATGTGGCCAATGAAATGTAATACAGAGAGGTGTGAAGTGACGCGTTTTGGCAAAAAGAACAATCAACGGTGAAACACTAAATGACACAATCCTAAATGGTGAGCAGGAACAGTGGTGCCTGAGTATGTTTACATAAATCTTTGAAAGTGGCAGGGCGTGTTGAAAGAGTGGTTAGTAAAGCATATTAAATTTTAGGATTTATGAACAAAGATGTGGAGTGCAAACGCAGGGAAGTTACGTTAAAGCAGTACACAACAGTCACTGCACTTCAGCATTTCAGCTACAAAGTTAGAATTAAGAAGTTTGGGTTGTTTTCCTTGAAGTAGAAACTGATGAGCGGATTTTTGATAGCTGTGAACAAAAGATGATTGCATTCAATACGGTAAATAGTCGGAAGTTACTCCGAATAGACAGTTCACAGACGAAATGTAAAAATTTGGACAGAATTTATAGGAGAGATCTGATGGAAATTCTTTTCCCTCACAAAAGGTATAACTTGAAATTCTGCCTGTAAAGACGATAGAAATAGTCAATAAAACTTTTGAAAGGACTTCAAAGGCAATGGAGAATGGGATAGATGGGATTGCAGATTTCACGGTCAAATGGCCACCTTCGCTGCCATTACAATTCTGTGATATAACAGCTGGAAAGGATTGGAAAGACTTGGAGGAAAAATATTTTTCAATATACTTGTATGCAGAAGCACCGGGAAGATTTTTCAGATATTTGGGGGGAAACATCAATTTATTTTGTAGATTAGGCAATATGAAATTGATGCTTTCTGAACAAAGGAATCATGGGTATTTGCAACCTGCGTTTTTTGAAATGGGGGGGAAAAGCACAAGTTTCGTCTGGCCTGAGAAACAATCTATTGCTGCCTGACTACAAAGAAACCACACTTCTGGCTTGAATATGTTCATTCCCAGCCAACAACATTGTTTCTCAGGAATCATTGCTCTCAGGCCTCTTGGAGTCATGACTCCTACTGTTGTCTGTGGAGCTGTTCCAAGATGCATATGGGTGCTCATTTTACCTTTACTGAAAAAGATCGACTTTAAAATGTCCATTTTGACAATTAAACTGCTATTTGTACAAACTAAGAAAATCATGTCAGTGATTAATACAAAAATGGAAAATACTAGGAACAAATGTCAGTCTTTCTGTTTTAATTATATACTAGACCAAGTGCAGACCGTTGGGTCTGTTCCCCAAACATGCGGTTGAGAAGGGAGGGAGGGGGGGAGAGAGGGAGGGAGGGGGGAGAGGGAGGGGGGGAGAGTGGGCGGGCGGGCTTGATGCTGAGTGAGCCTGCGGGCCAGGCGTACGCCGTCAAGATGCAGCGTACACCGTCGAGACGCTGAGTACGCTCGTCGAGACACTGCGTACGCCCTCAATGCGCCTGTGGGCCGACAGGCCGTTGACGCGCCGGCTTTGTCACGCTGGTTCAAGCCAAAGATCGGCTGTTCCCCCGCTGCTTTTCGCCGGCGAAAAACATCGGGGGAATAGCCAATCTTTGGCTTGAGCCAGCGTGACAGAGCCGGCCCGGGGGGGGAGGGGTTGCAAGTGTAGGTAGTAAAATGTTAAAAATGTTGGTGTTTTTGGAGGAGAGCCGGGCGTCAGCAGCCGTTATGGTCGCTGGCCAGCAGGAGGGGACAAAATGAGTGAGTGTTTAATCTTGTTTAATAGTTGATTCCACGGGCTCAACATATTTCCTGACTCAGCGTATTCACTGGCATCTTTCACTGCTGCTTATTGTTTATCCAGCAATCTCTGATGCTGTGCATATTTTACACGTAACATTTGCTCTTTTGATACAAATGTGCTGCCAAACATTAATGAGGTTAGATGTTTGAATTATGATTATGTATAATTTTTGCAGTTGCGGAAAATGAATTGGGGTTAAGGATATGTTTTTATTGCTGTGGGAATGTAATTTATTTTACCTCAAGCGTATCAAACACCAGATGTAAATGAAAGAGGACCTGTTTTTCATCAGTTAATATGGAGGAGAAGTAGAAGTGAGCATTTGTTTGTCTTACAAGTTTCTTAATCAGACAGCTATGTTTCAAATGAGTGACATCAACACTGAAGTGTTGAAGAGAGGAAATAAAGCAAAAAAAAGTTTACAATTATCATAGCAGATGTAAAGTTTTAGTGCATGCCTTGTGTTTCATTTATAGTTTACTTTAAATGTACATATGAGTGTTTTTTGTGTAACTGCAAACAGATTCCTGAAGGGCCTGTACCACTTTACTGCATGTCATTTACGCATCACGATGCACGCATTACGCGCGCGTGGTGAGAAGTGGTGGCGGAGGCAGTCGCTCGCGGCGCCCCAGGATTTTGGGATTCTCAAAATCCTCGCGCGCCACCTGCGTGACGTGCAAATGACGCCCAAGTCGGACAGGCCCTTTAGTGTCTATTGTCTGATTATGTGGAAGAATGTTTAAGAAAGAACTGCAGATGCTGGAAAAATCGAACGTAGACAAAAGTGCTGGAGAAACTCAGACTGAAGAAGGGTCTCGACCCGAAACGTCACCTATTCCTTCGCTCCATAGATGCTGCCTCACCCACTGAGTTTCTCCAGCACTTTTGTCTACCTTCCATGTGGAAGAATGTGCTACCAGCTATCTGTTAAAATGTTTTTTCAACTTTACATGTGATATCATGCTTGCTACAAGATAATTATTTTTTAATGTTGTAAATAAACTTTGTTTTGCTAAATTAATTTATCTTTGCCCCCTTTTCCACAAATGCCTGCCCATTATTAAAGTCTTCCGAAGATAGACACAATGTGTTGGAATAACTCAGCGGGTCAGGCAGCATCTCTGGAGTAAACAGATGGGTAACTTTTCGGGTCAGAACCTTTCAGATTGAAAGTACTGGGTGACAGGAGGCGGGCCAGCCTTGATTTGATCTAGCTTTTCATGTCTCCAGTCCCCTGCCCCCCCCCCCCCCACCTCAACTTTCAGTCTGAAGAAAGGTTCCGATCCGGAATTCCACCCATCCTTTTCCTCCAGAGATGCCGTCTGACCAGCTGAGTTACTCCAGCACTGTGTATGTGTCTTCAGTATAAACCAGCACCTGCCGTTCCTTCTATCTAAAAGCAACAGGTATATAATGTACTATTTTTATTCTATTTTCTTGTATGTTCTGTGATTATTAATGTTGCAAGAGCCCATGGTGCTTCCTTTCTCCAATGATGGATAGTTGTTGCCGATAATTTATTGTCAACCTCTACCCTTTGAAATCAGTAACATTCAATTTTGCGTCTTGATTTATTTTGATGAAAATCGGATTTACCGTGGGTATTTATAATCCCCAACAGCTTTCAGAATTGTTGATTTATATATTGTGTGTCCCTCATGGCCAAATGCTAATTTAAATAGACAACACAAACTTTGTGTTTACCACTGTCTTTCAGAATAAGATGTAGGCTTTAAATAAGTTTGAAGGCATTCCAACACATTGTCTTTATGTAATAAATGCCTGTTCACAGATCCACTAACTCCTTTTGTTCTCGGCGCTTCCTTTTCCATGATTTCATTTTCAGGATCTCTGAAATAATTTTAGCAATTCAATTGGTTTACATATTGGCATTTCTCCATGGAAGTGACTGATAGAAACTAAAGATAAGGTGCAAAAATTGTTCCAAAGAAAAGTTGAGAGAATTTAAAAACTTGGGAAATAATAGATCCTACAGCTTAGGTAATCAGGTTTACTTCTGCCTGTTTGATTCGGGAAAGTCATTCACTTGCAGCATTTGAGGATATTACCTGCTGCATTAATGTGCTCCACAATTAAATGGTCATAATTTTGTTTTGCGTAGATTTTAAATGGGGAACAGTATTTTTAGGGAAGGTAGCGCATCCGTGGATAACAAGGGAAATCAGGGATAGTATCAAAACAAAAGATGAAGCATACAAATTAGCCAGAAAAAGCAGCCAACCAGAGGACTGGGAGAAATTCAGAGTCCAGCAGAGGAGGACAAAGGGCTTAATTAGGAAAAGGAAATAGATTATGAAAGGAAATTGGCAGGGAACATAAAAACTGACTGCAAAAGTTTTTATAGATATGTGAAGAGAAAAGGATTAGTTAAAACAAATGTAGGTCCCTTGCAGTCAGAAACGGGTGAATTGATCATGGGGAACAAGGACATGGCAGACCAATTGAATAACTACTTTGGTTCTGTCTTCACTAAGGAAGACAAATAATCTGCCGGAAATAGCAGGGGACCAGTGGTCAAATGAGATGGAGGAACTGAGTGAAATCCAGGGTAGCCGGGAAGTGGTGTTAGGTAAATTGAATGGATTAAAGGCCGATAAATCCCCAGGGCCAGATAGGCTGCATCCCAGAGTACTTAAGGAAGTAGCCCCAGAAATAGTGGATGCATTAGTGATAATTTTTCAAAACTCTTTAGATTCTGGAGTAGTTCTGAGGATTGGAAGGTAGCTAATGTAACCCCACTTTTTAACAAGGGGGAGAGAGAGAAAACGGGGAATTACAGACCTGTTAGTCTAACATCGGTAGTGGCGAAACTGCTAGAGTCAGCTATTAAAGATGGGTTTCCGCACAAATTTGAAAGTGATGAAATCATTGGACAAAGTCAGCACGGATTTACGAAAGGTAAATCATGTCTGTCGAATCTTATAGAATTTTTCGAGGATGTAACTAGTAGAGTGGATAAGGAGAGCCAGTGGATGTGTTATATCTGGACTTTCAGAAGGCTTTCGACAAGGTCCCACATAAGAGATTAGTATACAAACTTAAAGCACACGGTATTGGGGGTTCAGTATTGATGTGGATAGAGAACTGGCTGGAAAACAGGAAGCAAAGAGTAGCAGTAAACGGGTCCTTTTCAGAATGGCAGGCAGTGACTCGTGGGGTACCGCAAGGCTCAGTGCTGGGACCCCAGCTATTTACAATATATATTAATGATTTGGACGAGGGAATTGAATGCAACATCTCCAAGTTTGCGGATGACACAAAGCTGGGGGGCAGTGTTAGCTGTGAGGAGGATGCTAGGAGGCTGCAAGGTGACTTGGATAGGCTGGGTGAGTGGGCAAATGTATGGCAGATGCAGTATAATGTGGATAAATGTGAGGTTATCCACTTTGGTGGCAAAAACAGGAAAGTAGACTATTATCTGAATGGTGGCCAATTAGGAAAAGGGAAGATGCAACGAGACCTGGATGTCATGGTACACCAGTCATTGAAAGTAGGCATGCAGGTGCAGCAGGCAGTGAAGAAAGCGAATGGTATGTTAGCATTCATAGCAAAAGGATTTGAGTATAGGAGCAGGGAGGTTATATTGCAGTTGGACAGGGTCTTGGTGAGACCACACCTGGCGTATTGCATACAGTTTTGGTCACCTAATCTGAGGAAAGACATTCTTGCCATAGAGGGAGTACAGAGAAGGTTCACCAGACTGATTCCTGGGATGGCAGGACTTTCATATGAAGAAAGACTGAATTCACTCGGCTTGTACTCGCTAGAATTTAGAAGATTGAGGGGGGGGATCTTATAGAAACTTACAACATTCTTAAGGGGTTGGACAGGCTAGATGCAGAAAGATTGTTCCCGATGTTGGGGAACTCCAGAACAAGGGGTCACAGTTTAAGGATAAGTGGGAGATCTTTTAGGACCGAGATAAGAAAAACATTTTTCACACAGAGAGTGGTGAATCTCTGGAATTCTCTGCCACAGAAGGTAGTTGAGGCCACTTCATTGGCTATATTTAAGAGGGAGTTAGATGTGGCCCTTGTGGCTAAAGGGATCAAGGGGTATGGAGAGAAGGCAGGTACAGGATACTGAGTTGGATGATCAGCCATGATCATATTGAATGGCAGTGCAGACTCGAAGGGCCAAATGGCTACTCCTGCACATATTTTCTATGTATCTATGTTTATATCCAAATAATTCATTGCAATTCACTACTGCTGAAAGTGCTTTGCTATCTACATAATAGGAACAGTGCCATGTTGATCCTGTATAGCAATTAAAGGTAAATACCTTTATTGGAACAAAAGCCCAAATTTGGTCTCCCAAACCTAATTTGCCATAAATAAAAAAGAAAAAATGCTGGCCATGCTACATTGTGACAAAAGGTCATCATCTTATTTCTCTATAAAGGTGCTACCTGGTCTGAGTATCTCTAGTATATTCTATTATTATTTCAATAATTCAAAATTTACTAGGTAATTAATTAATTAGAAACTGGTAAGTTTTGCATTATTAATTCCTTGATGGAAGTTAAAATCCTAGAAATTTACTGTTTTCCAGCAAAAAGATCTATGGAATTCTCTGCCACATAAGGCAGTGGAGGCCAATTCACTGGATGTTTTCAAGAGAGCGTTAGATTTAGCTCTCGGGGCTAAAGGAATTAAGGGATATGGGAGAAATAGCAGAAACAGGGTACTGATTTTAGATCATATTGAATGGCGGTCAAAGGGCCGAATGGCCTACTCCTGCACCTATTTCTCTGTGTTTCTACATAGAATATGGAGTCATAAAGTCATACAGTGTGGAAACAGGCACTTCAGCCCAATCTGCCCACACTGACCAACATGTCCCTTCTACACTAGTCCCACCTATTTTCGTTTGGCCTATAACTCTCTAAACCTGTCCTATCCATGTACGTCCAAATGTTTCTTAAACTTTGCAATAGTATCTGCCTCAACTACCTCCTCCGGCAGTTCGTTCCATACACACCGGTGTGAAAAAGTTACCCCTCAGATTCCTATCCCTTCCTTCCCCCCCCCCCCTCACCTTTGTCCTCTGATTCGTGAATCCCCTACTCTGGGCAAGAGACTCTGTGCGTCTACCCGATCTATTCCTCTCATGATTTTCTACACCTCAATAACATCACCCATCCTGCACTGCAAAGGAATCGAGTCCTAGCCTTCTCAACCTCTCCCTATAGCTCAGGCCCTTGAATCTCAGCAACATCTTTGTAAATCTTCTCTGCATCTTTTCCAGTTTGACAACATCTATCCTTGTGTTATCAAGCTGGAAAGGGTGCAGAGAAGATTTGAGAACGTTGCCAGAACTCTGGGGCCTGAGCTATAGGGAGAAGTTGAGTAGGCTAGGATTATATTCCTTGAGCACAGGAGGATGAGGGATGATCATACAGAGGTGGACAAAATCATGAGAGGAAAACATGTTTAACAATTTCTTTTTTGAGTGTCTTTAAATGTTTTTGTCGGCTGTTGGAAAATTCTATTTTTGTGTGAAGAATATATATCTGTAGAAGAGTATGACTGATAGAGGTGTAGAAACAAAGTTGTGAGAAGGATCATTTTCCTTTAGGATTTCAGAGAGGAGCAAAGTGAGTGAATCCTGCTTACTGTTGACCTTCAGACCCTAACAGTTTATAGAAATAAAGGCAAAAGGAATATTTCTTTATATATTGAGGACAGCAAGCACAAACCATCAGTCTGCCGAATGGGAGAATATTATTTGAATACCAGGGGATATATGAGCTCCTTGTATATCAGAAAGGTTCATGGGTTAAGTGGTGTTTATGCTTACTTAGACAGACTGTTGGAGGAATTCCCACCCTCCTCATCCTACACCAGTGCCCCTCACCCAACCAAAGCTTACCAGGATATGTTTCCTAGAATTGAGTATTCACACCTCATCACTCAGACAGTATAACATGTTTTAAAATGTTGACAGGAATATGATGAAGAGTGGGCCAAAAAAATTCAAAGTGAGAAGTTTCGCTGGCACAACTCACAGTGGCTGGAAATGGTTGAGAACCGTCAGATGGATGAAAGTGAGCCCTATGTCTATGGTGATGATGGGTTAGAGACATTTATTCATGAAGGAGATATTCTTGAAAGACCTGATCTTTTCTACAATGCAGGTGAGAAAACAATATGAGACCAAGAAAATGTAAGTAAATGTTACCAGTTGGAAGTTAAGGCTTTAGTTTACATCACTGAGAAAATCTGAATGTTCCTGTTCAAACTATTCATGAAGAATCAAATGAAGAAGCTATTTTTGCCATGTACATATGCACGTATAAATGCATCTTTTAAATTTTGTTCTGCTTGTCGGGCTCACAACATCATACTTTTTTATTTCGATTTTCTAATTTTTTTAACTCATGGAAAAATTCGGTAAATTTTTAGTAGCCACTTAGGAGACATTATATATTTTAAAAGTACTTAGTTTATTTGGCTGATTAGCTGATTACTTTTCATTTGTATGAATTAAAAAGAATGATTATCACAGGGAAGGCAAAGATAGAATTATTACAAAGAACCAAAATAAAAAGGTTGCATTTATAAAGTTATGAATGTTCGCCAAAAACACCAGCCAGTCTGAATGCCTAATATGATAAATTTAACAGAGAACATAGAATAATACAGCACAAGAGCATGTCCTTCGGCCCACAATATCTGTGCCGAACATGATGCCAAGACCAACTCTTATCTGCCTGCACATTATCCATATCCTTCCCTTCCCGACATTTCCATATGTCTATCCAAAAGTCTCTTAAATGAGACTATTGTATCAGCCTCTAAAACCACCCCGGGCAGCACGGTCCAGGATTCCACCCTCTGTAAAAACAAAACTTGCAGCCTAACCAAAGTCAGATAAAGATGTATCATGACTTCCTGACTTTTATACTCAATGCCCTGACTCATGAAGGCAAGTATAAAATATGCCTTCTTTACCACTCTATCAACTTGTGTTGCTAATTTCAGGGAGTTATAGACTTGGAGATAAGTAAGGTGTCACTAACAAAATGGATTCCAACATTTGTTAGAGCAAATGATGATTAGTCAATGACTCAATTATCTTATGATGTAATAGATAAGGTTGACAAAGGTGTTATGGTTGACGTTATGTTTATGGATGGAGTGAGAAGATGTTAGCAGAACTTTAGCCTTTGGAGCAGAGGCTAGTTTGATATGTAACTGGTTAAGCAACAGAAACCAAAAATTAGTTTTCAGTTTCAAAGAAGTGAGAGATGTGAAGAGCATCATGGTTATGCCGCTTAGAAACAGGTCCTTTGGACTACCATATCTGTTTTCTGGCTATATGTCCTACTTGCCTACATTAATTCCACATTCCTCCACGTCTTGTACCTCCACGTCCTCCACGTCAAGTAGCTATCCAGATACTACTTAAATGTTTTTTTACTCTTCCTGCTTCCATCACCTCCTCTGGCAGCTTATTTCAGAAACCAACTGATCTGTGTGGAACAAATTATGCCACCTACATTCTCATCCAAATCATTAATATATATATATCACAATAAAGAGCAGAAACCACAGTACTGATCCCTGTGGCACACTACTGGTCACAAGCCACCAATCTGAGACAAAACAACCCTCTGCTTGGTGGTAGGACGCCTGCCTTTGTATTGTGCTGGTTGTAAGTAAGCCACATTCCATTCATGTCCCAATATCTGGACACTCGTAATGAAGATTAAGATATCACAAAAGTTTCACTAGCCTCTGTATTGTGCCAGATATAACTCCAAATGTGTAAGGCTAAGTCTGCACCAGACAATTGAAACGTAATAAAAATAATAACACCAATAGGTGCAGAAAACCTCACTGACCTCACAAAATCACCATGGACCCACAAGAAATTGTACAGCGATGGTTTATCTGCAATGCTGGGCAAGTACAAGGAGCTTGTTTGCTTTGTGATGGCCTGTCATATAGGATCCTGAAGCAATAGTCCAGTGCACTCTGAAAAAGTAATTTGTAAGAATGGGAAAACAAAAGATAGGAAGATAGAAAGCCCCATTAAAAAAAATAATGACGTCACCAAACTCCAACCCTCTGAATAATGTACAGCTGTCATATTTTTTGCCTAATTGTTTCCTTCTTCCATTGTTATTAATTGTAAGTAATTATGATAGTTGATAAGTTTGTATGCATGACCAAATCAACAAAGTAATGTATCAATATGTGCAGGAATTAACTAATTTGACAAAATAAACTGAGTAATGCCAAGTTATTGTTAACTTTATTTTCAGAAGGACTTTTGCCCCCAGATGGATCCATTAGTCCAGATTTCCTAACTGACTACCAGTTTCAAAATGGTGACCTTGTTGGACAGCATCCTTATAACAGGTAAGGTTAGATAATGAGTCTAAATTAATTGACAATTAATATAAACCAATCTTTCCTTTATTTTCATATTTAAGATATTACTTTTAGCTGATTTCTGATTTTTCCTGTATCAGAAAATCACCTCATTCATTCTTTCATCATCATTGAAAACATTAGCGTTGCAGTGGTGCTGGTTTCCAATGGGAACGGTGACGGATGCACCACACATCTCTGTCCTCCAGTTCCTGCGGACTTCCGCCGCTGGAAGTATAGGATTTTGGTGGGTGCGCTTTATCATCATGCAACAGTGATCATAACTTCTACTGAAGTATGGATGGCCGTTGGCTAGATGCTCGTCCGCTCTTTGACAGGTCTTATTTTTGGTCCTGCTGGGGGTCCATGGTCAATTAAACTAATTTGAAAACAACCAGAAACCAACATCCTTTAGTTAATACATTTACTGAAATCATTTGATTAATTGAGATGGCCAGCTGCAAGAAAAAATATTTGTTTCCAAGCAATAACTTGTCCCTTGTTCAGATAGATTATTTCAGTCCTTATTGTGATTTAATGCCAGAGTTGAGTTTCAGCCATGATAGTTGCTTCATTATTGTGGAACTAAGAATTTTTCATTAAGTAATGTGACATTCATTGAATTTTCTTTTTTGGTGGTGTGCTTTTAAAACGGCACATGAAAGGTGAGTACTCAAGGTCACAATTGTAGAAATAAAAAGTGAACTTCTTCCTAAAAGAAAACATGTTTCCGAATTTAAAATTTTCTAACTTTCTAACTTTCAATTAAAAATACAGAAAATACTTAAATCATTCAGTAGGTCAAGACAGGACCTGTGGAAAGAAAAGCAAAGTTAACATTTTTGGTCGAAGTTTCTATTTTTATTTCAATTTATTTCTGATTTCCAGTTTTTGTAGTTTTTTAATATTTAATTGGTAATATGATGTGATATTTTACTTTGTATGCAGTATAGGATTGCAGTCAACCTGAAATGCATATTTCAAGGAAAAACATTAAATGCTGGAGTAATTCAGCGGGTGAGGCAGCATCCCTGGAGGACAAGGATAGATGACAATTTGGACCTTCAGACTGATTGCACGGGTGGGAGAAAGAAAGCTAGAAGTGTCTTGCTTAATAAGTACCTTTTTAAGACAGTTGTAACTATTATGATTGTCGCTTGAGATGGACCACTCCCAACAGCAAATCCTCATTTTGGAGTATGCCTTTACCCATCCAATATTTAAGTAAATGTAGTGAGCACAAGATCAATCGGAAGACTTTAATACCATCTAAATTCTCCCATGTGGCATTTATTCTCAGTGATAGCTTCAGAATATGTGCCACATGGGAGAAAGTGGGCCTCTCATACTATTTAAGACTCAAACTGTTTTTGAAGATGAACATGATACATTGTACTCTCAGCATGAAATTTTAACAATTAAGTTCAACTCTAATATATATATTTTATTTGCAGGATTTAGTTATTGATTTTACTTGCAGTAAAATACATTTTAACACACGTTGAGGTATTAGCCATGTATGGATGCTAGAATATTTATAAATTATAAACAAATTTATACTTTTAAGAAACCAAAAGCTTTCTGCAAAGTTTAAAAAGATATAGTCAAAGGTGCTAAACTGAATGTGTTTTGTTAATACAACAGAGTTTAGTACATTTGGTGTAGGGAGGGGTCATAACTGAGCTCCTGTTCAACTGTATCTTCATCACTGTCTCAGCTTGACTTTGTTAGGGACCTGGATGAGGGTCATCAACTCTTCATAGGATCAATTCATGGAAAACCAAAGAATGTATTATTAGCATTTTCATTCTGTTGGAATTATAAAATGGGCTGATTCATGTTGGCTGGCCCAGACATTTCAATGGACACAGCCAGTTTTCAGCTAACCCCACATAAGTAAACCTTAGACTTAAAAGTGGCCTTTCTGCAAGGCTGATATGTGCTGAGTCATAGGTGTAGGTGTTCCATCTCTGTTCTTGATGTGGAGTTCAATGGCAGAGCCTTGTTCAGATTCTCCAGCATTAAATTGGGGAATATGTCCATACAATCCATACAGTTATAGTGAAGAATGGGTCTGTGCCTAATCCAGGGAAAAGTGAAATAAAACGTATGTGAAGCAATGCAAGGAAGTATACAATAACTGGGAGTACATAGGATGATGTATATGGGTTGCTTAAAAAATTGTATGTTCTTTATTAAAGTAAAGAATTGAAGGGGTAATAGGTTATGCTAAAATGTATGCCAAAACATGTTAGACCACAGGTTGAGTATTTGCATTGTTCTGGTCACCAAGTTACTAAGAAAGGTGTATTTTCATGGAAGCGAGATTCCTTAGAATATTGCTCAAACTGGAAAGTTTTCTTTGCAATGGAAGGAGTGAAGGTGAGGTTGATATATACAGAAAAATGTAAACATCTTGGTAAAAGTAAGCGAGAAGGACCTATTTTCACTCAATAATTGGAAGGTGAAGAAAAGTCTTTGTACTCTGGGGTTAGGGGTTGAATTTGGAACTGGTAATATGAAAATATGCTAGAAGAAGAAATGCTCATCAAATATTAAAGGTAACCGACTATGCATTTGAAAAGCCTTGAAGTGGATTAGGTTGGGTAGTTCTTTTTCATCCTGCAGTCAATGTGTCTTAAATTTTCTGAGTCTGCGTTTTTTCTCACTTTTTGCTATTTTTATTTAATTGAATTTTAATCCTTTGAATGATTTTAATTTTAATTTTTGCTTCCAACAATGTTAATAGTTTCTAAAAGACTGAAGAGAGACATGTAAAAACTTTGTAGCTACTGTCCTGGCTTTGAAAGAAGACAGAGATCTGTCCCCAGTTTTGCTTCCTGTTAAAGATTTCTGGTGTGTTGTGTGGACAGGATTACAACTGAACACCACCCGAGGCCTTGCCTAACTTTTCCGGTTGCCCCCGACATGGAGCGAAACAGCCCATGGGCAGATCCCATTTGATTTAGTACAGCAGGTTACTTTTATGCAAATACATTTTAAGCCAACCTCTTAGTTATTTGCCATGATATAGATGACATTTCCATTTATTTCAAAAGATCATAATCACAAAATGCTTGATGATCGTGATTATTAAAAAGCAATTTTATCAAATTGACAATAAACCATTCTGATATTTTACACTCATTGAAAGTTATCAATTCATTCAATAACATATTATTCAACGTAATTATTCTTTGTTGGACTTACCAGTATGCAATATAGTTGTCATATTTGCCTGCATTATAAATGTGATCACTTATTAATTAGTTATACGTTGCTTTGCACACCCTTTGGATGTAGAAGCTACTTAATAACTGCAACTATATATGCAGCAGCGTATATCTTTAGATGGTTTACAACACTTTGATACCAAAAAGAAATTTGTAAATAATTGGAACCTGATGTTGTAGCCATATTTTGTTATATTTTCATGGTGATTGCATTGACATTTCTGATTCAAATACTACTGAAGCTATTTACAATGATATCCTTAGTAGTATTCCAGCAAAAAAACGTAATCGTTTTATCTGTTCTCTTTGGTTTCTCCCAATGATTGCCAGATGTTTAGGGTTCATAACAAAATAGTTAATTATGATTCAAAGGGTAAATCCTTGGTAGTTTTTTAGTTAACTTTGGTCTATTTTACCAATTGTGCAGATTAAGGTGAATAATAGGTGGTATCAGTTATCAGACTGTCATTTTTATAAATGACCTAAAAATTGCCGTTTGTTCAATCTATGCCAAAATATTATATTTCTTTGTGATAGTTAAATCATAATTTACGAGTATTGTTATGAGACCAGACTACACTGGCATTTAAAATAATTATGTATAATTGATTTACTTACCCAAAGGCTCAAGATATAGCCATTTTATTCAAACGCAAACTATAGGACAGTGAATCATTTGTGGAACTAAAGAAACATTTGACGAAAATTACAACTAGAGATATATCATTAAAGACGTACATAATATTTATTCAAAATTGTGTTTGTACATTCTCATCCAATATTAATAGATTGTTAAAATTGTTTTAAAGCCTCTTAAATACCACTATTGTACCTCCACCACCACCCTGGCAGCGGTTTCCAGACACCCACCACCCTCTGTGTAAAAAAAAACTTGCCCCACACATCTCCTTTAAACATAGCCTCTCTCACCTTAGAGCTGTGCCCTTTAGTCTTTGATATTTCCATCCTGGGTTTCCATCATGTGGCTTTGTAGATTAAATGACCTCTGTAAATTTGTCCTGGTGTGTAAAGAGTGGATGAGAAAGTGGAATAACATAGAAGTATGAACGGGTGATTAAAAAAAAAAAAATTATGTCTTTCTAACATGGGTACATTGTGAGGTGTCAAGGAAGGAAGTGCAGATGCTGGTCTGTCTTTGGTGTGTTGTGAGATGTTACTTTCTAATAATAGTTACTTTCTAAGAAAGAGGTCATGAAAATCCATGTGATGCATAGCATGGAAACAGGCCATTCAGCCTACCACATCCACACTTGACCCATACTCTTCTATGTCTGCATGATTCAAGCGCTCATCCAGGGACTTTAAAGGATCTCTGGTCCTGTACTCTATCTCTCTATTCATCAATGCTACCTAATTGAATCATTAATTGTTTATCTCCTAGCCTCATTATACTCCCAAATTCATCACTCCATGTTGATCTGGATTGAATTCCCATCTGCCATTTCTCAGCCTATTTCACCTACACATCAATATCACTTTGTGGCCTAAGACTACCCTCCTTAGCCCTGGATCCTTTGTGCTCTTATCTTTTGGGCTGGTCTCCCATGTGGTACTTTGCCTAAGTCCTAACTGAAGTCCATGTAAACCACATCTACTGATGAGCCCTCATTGATATACTTAATTATCTCTTCAAAAGATTCAGTCAGATTGATCAGGGAAGACCATCCCTTAACAGAGCCATGTTGGCTATCTCTGATTAGACTCTATTGGTCCAAATGATCACTAATTTGACCCTCAGCATTTTCTCCAATACTTCCTTACTTGCTCTACTTCCCTTCTTGAAAATGAGGCCATCTTTGCTGTCCTCCAGACAGGAAACTCTCTGCAGACAGCGAGAATTTAAAAATCTAATTTAAAGTCCCAGCAATCCCTTGCCTCCTGCAGCAGACTGGTAGATCCCACCTGGCCCCAGTTATTTACCTACATTTAGGCCGTCGAGGCCCAGAATATTTATGTATGTATTGAATAAAACTCTTAGGGCTAACGGAATCAAGGGATATGGGGAGAAAGCAGGAACCGGGTACTGATTCTGGATGATCAGCTATGATCATATTGAATGGCGGTGCTGGCACGAAGGGCCAAATGGTCTACTCCTGCCCCTATTTTCTAATTTCACCTTCCCCTTTGTTAAATTCTTTAACTACAAAGTCTGTTCCCATAGTAAATACTGATGCAGCGTATTCATTTAGGACCACTTCTAAGCCCTCTGGCTCTCAAACATATATTGCTCCCATTAACCATAATAGGTCTTATTATATCCCTGATTATTCTATTGCTCTTAATATACATATAGAATGTCTTTGGATTAACCTTAAATCTCTCTGCTAATGGTATTTTGTGAAACCTCCTCGCTTTTCAAATTTCCTTTCTCAATACCTCCCTACACTTTGTGTTCTCCTGATAGTCTCACTCCCCTTTAGTTTCATATACCTGCCATATGTTTTCTTTTTTCATTTTATCCAACCCTCAACAACCTTTGACATCCAGGGTTCCCTGAACTTGTTACCTCTGGCTTTCATCCTTACTAGAACATGTTGGCCCTGAACTTTTGCTTTTTCCCTTTGAATGCTTCCCACCTGGAAGCACCTTATTGGAGAAGCTCCTTAATTCTGGCTGGAGACTTCAGTCTCACTTGGAGTCCACCCTTCCTGTTGATGGAACATTCCTTGATCATTTGTATGGTACTTCCATATTTCTTCAAGAGAGGAATTATTGATACTGTAGCTAATTAAACAAAAATCTGTTTATAGTGTAGATGTTACACAAGAAATAAAATTAAGCAAATTTTTAACGTATAACTGTAAAAAAAATGTTATCTCTATAATTGCATTGTAGTAGAGAAGTTGTATCCAGTTACTGTTTTTTTCTGTAGACAGATGTCTGGTTAATCTTGAATAATAATAACTGTTAAAATCCTACCTTTCATGCGTTGCATAATTATATGCCATATTTGTACAAAAATCAATTGCATTAATGGGCTGCTGTTGAATTTAAATATGATCCAAGTGTTATAAGTACATTATTACCTTTTTTTAAAAAAATATATTTTGATTTGTAGTTCAGGAAGACGTACTAAAAAGAATACAAGCTCTTAAAAGATTTACAATTTCTCCACATTCCAATGTTGCATATAAATTGAAAATTACTGTTAAGCATTTAGGAGAGTAAAAAGTACATGAGCTAGATGTAATATTATAGGAAAAAACAAATTTATTGGCACATGAAAAATGATGGATGATTACAATTAATTGTTACAATCTTTAATTTTAGTATTGTGGGGTTGCATCCTTTTATGATGGACAAATAAAATTGACATAGATAAGATGAATGCACACTGTTTTGCCGGTTTAAGAACTACAGATCGCAAGGTGAGAGGGGTGGGTACCTTTTTCACACACACAGTGCCACCGATATGGAATGAGCTGCCAGAAAAGTGATTGAGGCAGGTACAGTAACAACAGTACAAAATTCATTTGGATAGGTACATCAATAGAAAGGCTTAGAGGGATATGGGTCAAAAGTAGGCCAATGAGACTAGCTTAGATGAGGCTTCTTGTTTGGTATGCACGACTTGGGTAATTGGGACTGTTCCATACTATATGACCCTCTGACTCTATATTGCATTGTGCATATAATGCACTCTGTATATCTCATATGCTGCTCTATACTTTGTATGTATTGACTACAGCAATTCAGTAAAAAGGCTCAACACCATTTTGCCTTAGATTCTGATAATGAATTATATGAAAAGTCAATTGACCTGTAAACAGCGAGATTAGGACTATAAATTGGCAAATGTTTTTGGGTGCTATATTTTACAACTGAATATCAATGCATAAATAATCTAAAAGAGGAAATGTTATGTTAAACCCAACCATCTGGGGTTAAATGTAATAATTTAAAGACTTAAAAAAATACTTTTGACCAGGCTGCTGGTTCTCATCTGGAATGTTGGGAGAGTGATGAATGATGTTTTAATTTTTGAAAGGAAAGGCGTGAGATAGCAACTAGTAACTTGAGCTATAGATGATAGATCAGGGATGCAAGAAACAGCAGATGCTGGAATCCTGAGCAGATAAGGTTCCCAACCCGAAACATTGTCTGTCCATTTCCTCCACGGTTGCTGCCTGACCCACTGAGTTCTTCCACCACCGAACCAGACAAGTTGTCTCAGTTTTGTCCTGTGGTATTCCATGACAAAGACCATGCAGATTTTCTGCAGACAATGTTCTTTATTATCTCACTATTAGTTTTAATTTGAAAAAAAAAAACAAATTGGGACTTTATAAACATAATAAAATGCCCTTTTCCTCTAAAAATATAAACATAAGTTTTACTGTGGATATTGATCACTGGGAATGGCATTCAATGGCAAGTTAAAATATATTAAACACTAGGTAGTAATGTACTTATAACACTTGGATCATATTGAAATTCAACAGCAGCCCATCAATGTAATTGAATAAATACCATACCATCTGTTTGAAGAGTGGTATTTGACTGGTTTTGAAAAATTACAATTTTTTAAAGAAAATGTAGAGTGAAGCTTATTTCTGTTGGAGGAATCAAAAGTGAGTGTCTTCAAAATTCTTTGGGGCAAATATAACTTCACCACTTGACTTGGATGACATTAGCCAAAGCTAAATTAAACAAGCCACAAGCAAGATTAGAAGGCCAAAAGTGGTGGATTTATGAAACGGGCTCCAATGATTCTGACAAAGTTATAGGTTTGTATTTGTGACAAGATAAATATATTTTTAAATTGTAGTGTTATTTTTGTAATGCCATCGAACACAATATTCAATTTTCTTCCTAATGCTAATATCTTAATTATAGCTACCTTAGATTGACAAAGATTGTATGCCTGCCCCTTAGCTATATAGCATTGGACCTTTCATCATTGAGCTATCTGAAATACCTGACATTAACTCCTTCATATTGGGATGAATATAAAATTTGAATGGAATTGGAATAGTTCTGCACTAGGTTGATTAAATTCACCATATGGCATGGTAGTTCCAGTCTCGGAATATGAAAAGCTCAGCTGGGAGATGACTGGGAAGAATTGTGTATGTGCAACATATCTCAATAAGAAACTAGAAATCTGATTTTTTTTTTTTAGCTAACCCATTTGGGATAGGATAGCTTTACACCGAAGCTTAATTCATGCCAGGTTAGTTTGTAGAGTGTTAAAGTCGAGTAAGCTAAAAATCTCCATGCTGGCACATGGTCTAGTGCCCATAGGCAAGCTATGCTTTTGGTTTTTATGGGTATGCAAGATTTCTTGTCTGTGTGACATAACCTATTCTTTTGAAACATATTTTCTTTCTCATAGTTTAGAGAAAATCTTTCTGCAATAACACCTTAAAATTGATATAAAGACTGGGTGGCACTGTAGCGCAGCATCAGAGTTAGTGCCTTATAACGCCGTAGACCTGGGTTTGATCCAAACTATGGGTGCCGACTGTACGGAGTGCAGTCACAAGGAGAACATACAAAATCCGATGCACCGGTTTCCACCCACACTCCAAAGGCGTACAGGTTTGTAGGTTGACACAAAATGTTGGAGTAACTCAACGGGACAGGCAGCATCTCTGGAGAGAAGGAATGGGTGACCTTTTGGGTTGAGACCCTTCTTCAGACCAAAGATCCTATAGCGGAGCAAGATGGTCTACTCCCACGAAAAAAGCGTAGTGGGCAGATTCTTGGGTAATTATAGAACCCATTTCAGCAACCAGCCTCTGCCATCTTGCATCCGCCGAAAGATAGGATCTTTGCTTCCGCCTCCGTCTTTGGGGTTGAGGTGGCGGCCCGACTCGGGGCTGAGGTTGTGTCCCGGGTGACGGCCCGACTTGGGGCTGAGGCTGTGACCCGGCGGAGCGGCCCGACCCGGGGCTGAGGCGGTTTTCCGGCGGAGCGGCCGGACTCGGGGCTGAGGCTGTGTCTCGGTGGTGACGGCAGCTCGACCTCGGAGGTTCGGCAGCGAGCCAGTAGACGACATAGTCTGGAGCTCGCAAGTCGCAGGTTGGTGACGTGGTTTTCCGGAGCTCCCGCGGCAACAGCTTCGTCCGCTGGACTAGAGGGCGGCAGCTTCGACCGCCCCGGGCCGTGGAGTTGGAACCGGCCCGTGGCAATATTGGTGCCATATGCTGCTGATATGTCGTTATCAGATATTCAGTGTTAAAAAGAGAAAGAAATCATAATAAAAGCGAAAAGATGTTCCTTCCACAACGTGCGGGTAATCTGGCCCGGATCAGCACGGCCGCGACACCAAAGTGAAGTTGTGGGGAGGTTTACAATGTTTTTTTATTTAATGTTGTCCCTTGTCTAGTCTGAAATAAAGTTCATCATTAGATATAAAAATCCGAAGAAATGTAAATGTGTTTGTTATATTATTATATACATCTATATCACATTCATGTATGTGTGTTCTTTCCAGCACAATCGAATCAGTTGTATGCTCGCTGAATAAAACCATCCTTAAGTTATACATCATTTGTAAATCTTGCTTAAACACATTTAATTTTGTGAAATACTTAATTTAGATAACCCCACCATTACAGACAGATCTCATTCCACTCTCCGGCTTTTGGGAAGACCAGACCCATTTTATTGTTGAGAAACAACTCCATAGACACAAAAACATTAAGTAACATTCCAGGGCTAGAGCAACTGGAATCTTCATATTGCTATTATTTTCCCAAATACTGCAGTTGTGAACGGTGTGATTAGATGAATGAATTACAGAGTGCAAGTGTCAACTCAAACACAGCATATGAGCCATTTAAAAATAAATGATTTAAAAAACATTAAAAAAGAAAATTACCAGAATCAAAATTTATAAACATTTTATTCTTTAACAAGAATTAACAGAATTATGAATCTAACCGTATATCACACACACAAACTGTCCCCCCGCAACGTTGACTACACTGTGAGTCGGGTCGGGTAGGTTCCGATTACTATAAAATCAACTCAAACACAGCTTATGAGCCATGATTTAAAAAAGAAAATTACCAGTCAAATTTTATTCTTTAACAAGAATTAACAGAATTATGAACTAACAGAATTATGAATCTAGCCCTATATCACACACACAAACTGACCCCCCGCAACGTTGATTACATTGCGAGTCGGGTCTGGTAGGCCATGTGTGTAGTGTAGTACGCCCATGTTGCGTACTACACGTCAGCCCATTGCATTTCACAGGAGTGGCCTATCTTGCTCCGCTATAGGATCTTTGCTTCAGACTTCTTCAGAAGGGTCTCAACCCAAAACGTCACCCGTTCCTTCTCTCCAGAGATGCTGCCTAGCCTGCTAAGTTACTCCAGCATTTTGTGTCTATCTTCGGTGTAAATCAGCATCTGCAGTTCACTTCCTACAAGTGTGTAGGTTAATTGGCTTTGGTAGAAAATATATAAATTGTCCCCAGTGTGTAGGATAGTTCTAGTGTACGGCGTGATCACTGATTGGCACGGACTTGGTGGGCCAAAGGGCCTGTTTCCACATTGTGTCACTAAAGTTTAAAGACTGGTTACATAAAATCCCCATTGGACATTACATTTGCGTAATTAAAAAAAACGAATTCAAAACTTCAAATGTGTTCATCAATTTGTTTCTTGAAGATTGAAGTTGTAATGGCATCTTTTGTGAAGTTAGCCATAAAGAAACATTTTTTTAAATAAAAATAATTTCCACAAAAGAAAAATGGGTCAACATGTAATAAAACACAGGTAATTTTTAACGAACAACTCTTTTTCTGCTGAAAGTGACTCAAGTTCTCTTGTAACAATTGAACAGGATAATTTTCTATATATCTACAATTTTCTATGATGAGAAACGTCTCATGCAATACTACCAATATTCCTCTTGAATCACCATTTCCCCAGACGAAAGTCCAATGCAGCATTGCTCAGCTACCAAGTTGTCCAACATTTTATGTATTATAACTGCGTTGCTCTAGATAATTAAACTGATGAGCACATGCCTTAGCAATTTTTTTTCCCCATCTCAAAACAGATCTTAATGTTCTCATAAGGTCGCAACTAAACTAAATATTTCATCAGGGATTGTGGCTGATTTTCAAAAGGAAGTATACAGCTGGCAGTTGTTGTGCCCTTAACAGCATGTGATCATTTGAAAGGAATTTTAAAAAAATTGAATAGAATTACCAGCTAACCACTTGATATTTACTGCATTTTGAAAGGAGTGTGTAACCGGAGAAGTGACAGGAGAGAGAGATCAAAGGCATGGTTTAGTGAATGAGTAAAGGGCTAGAAACTTCCTGCAAGGAAAACCACGCTTACTATGGCAAAACCCATTTTGTTTAAAGTCTTGTTTTATATGGAGTCATTAGTCCAATTGTGGTTCAGGACCGACCTAAATGGTCCCTTAGAAATCTTTCATTTGAGAAGTTTTAAAAGAGATGGTTTATATAAGCTGTAATTCTCAATTTGTAAAACAACATTTAATTGTGCTGTGTGTATTTTATTGTTCGTCCGATGTCTTAAATTATAAGTACCATTTTAAAATGAATTAGTTTTTTTTTTTGTAGGTTTCTAAATATTCAGAATCCAACGTGAGGAACATCATTTAAAAAATAAAATTAATATACCTAGAAAAGTACAAGTCCTGTTTCAGAGTCATGATTTAAGACATTGAGCTGAGCTTGTACATATCTGGAGGATTTACGTTTGAATTTTAGTTGAATCAGGGAATTTTAGTTCAAACACAATTTAAGGAATCGCTTTGAGTTTGTGGCAAAGAACACCACCCAATCTGAAATCCAGTGCCTGTGCTGAAACATGTGTAGTCATAGAGTCCTACAGTATGGAAATGTTGCCCTTCGGACCATTTCAACATGCCAACCAAATTGCCTCATCTAAGCTAGTCCCATATGTCTGCATTTGGCACATATCATTCTAAATCTTTCCTTTCCATGCACCTGTCTGTGTATTTTAAATGCTGTTATCATTCCTGTTTTTAACTGCAGTGCCCTCCATAATGTTTGGGACAAGGACCCATCATTTATTTATTTGCCTCTGTACTATGCAATTTGAGAGTTGTAATAGAAAAAAAATCACATGTGGTTAATGTGCACATTGTCAGATTTTAATAAAGGTCATTTTACTACATTTTGGTTTCATCATGTAGAAATTACAGCAGTGTTTATACATAGTTCCTCCACTTTAGGGCACCATAATGTTTGGGACACATTGCTTCACAGACGTTTTGGGACACAGCAATGTCATATAAATGAAAATAGCCATGTTTAGTATTTTGTTGCATATCTTTTGCATGCAATGACTGCTTGAAGTCTACGATTCATGTATATCACCAATTGCTGGGTGTCTTTTCTGGTGATGCTCTGCTAGGCCTGTATTGCAGCCATCTTTAGCTTATGCTTGTTTTGTGGGCTAGTCACCTTCAGTTTTCTCTTCAGCATATACAGAGATGCCAAGTGTCCCGGATTCGCCGTATTTTGTCCCGGCGAAATAACCTTTTTACGGTGTTCCGGCAGCCAAACATGCTGTTACGGAACACCGCCGCGCCGGTGTTCCTCCCGTGGTTCATGTGCCCCCTGCCAGCTCGGCAGCTCGCAGCACGCACGCCCGGGCCGGGCGCGCCCGGCCCCGCGCGATCAGCGGCACTTTCTTGCCGCCAAGTCGCCGGGCCTTCGCAACTTTGCGTTGCGCGGCAGCCCCGCTGATCTGCACCTGCGCAGGCGCATCAAGTGAGTATGTACGGAGAGAAATGCATTTAACCCCATTTGTTACGGACAAATGTGTTTGAATGTTACTGTGAACCATCTCTGCATATAAAAGGCATGCTCAATTGGGTTCAGATGGGGTGATTGACTTGGCCACTCAAGAATTGACCAATTTTTAGATTTGAAAAACTTCTTTGTTGCTTTTGCAGCATGTTTGGGATCATTGTCTTGCTGTAGAATGAAACGCCGGCCAATGAGTTTTGAGGCATTTGTTTGAACTTGAGCAGATAGGATGTGGCTATGCACTTCAGAATTCATTATGCTACTACCATCAGCAGTTGTATCATCAATGAAGATAAGTGAGCCAGTACCTTCAGCAGCCATACATGCCCAGGCCATAACACCCCCACCACCGTGTTTCACAGATGAAGGTGATATTACTTGAATCTTGGGCAGTTCCGTTTCTCCTCCGTATGTTGCTCTTGCCATCACTCTCATTTAAGTTAATCTTCATCTCATCTGTCCACAAGACCTTTTTCCAGAACTGTGGTTGCTCTTTTAAGTACTTCAAGGCAAACTGTAACTTGGCCATCCTATTTTTGTGGCTATCTGTAGAGAAGGAATGGGTAATGTTTCGGGTCGAGACCCTTTGTGTCTACCTGCATCTTAAACAATGCAGTTATTTACTTCAGTTTGGGCAACATGCTCCCCCCCCCCCCCCCCCCCCCCCCCATCCGTATCACTACCCCTCAGATCTTGCGTGCTTCCAAGTGGGCTGGGATTATAGGCAGCCTTGTAACTCGAACGAGCAGCCATCTGTTAGGGAATAGGTTGCCCCTGCTGTTTTAAACTAGTAGGCACCCCACAGTTCACCACAGATAATTTAATTATGCCTGAGGTATCATCTGAAACACAGCAAAGAGTGTAAACAATGCAGAAGTTATGCTATATAACGTGTAGCACTTGCTAATAGAGTTGATTTATTGTAATATTTACATTGTATTTTTGTTTCTGAAATTTCAGGGGATTCATAAAAGAGCAGTTTTGTGTAACTGCTTAGTCCTTTATGGGAGGCCTTTTCTCCACCAACAAACCCATTCACTTTAATGACTTTTCTCTGTATCTCAGGGGTTAATAGTTTTGACCTAAAACCATAAATATCATAAAACAACTGCTGTCAATTTTCAAGGGAGCGTACAAAATTTTGGAGTTTGAAAAGGTAAAGCTGAGCTATATAATGTTTCAGGAACTGAGACTTGACAGATTATAGTTGCTTGGATGAAACTTTGTAACAAAATGAATAAACGTGATTTCTTTTAACAAAGATATAATCTTAAATCAAATATTTTAAAATAATTTCCAACTGTTTTACTGCAAATTTGGGAAAAGCTGTCATTTTTGATGGGCCTGGGATCGAACACTCATCACTGCTTTCACCCAAAGGGCTTTCATTTTTGCCAAATGAAATTTGTAATGACAGGATTGGCAATCCAGTTGGAAAAGTTAATGTGCTATGCACTGAAAAATGCCAGACTTGTAAAAGATGACTGGAAATGTTTTAATTAATCGGTTGAGCAACTGCCTGTGGTGAATACTTCATATCCTGAATAGTTGCAGATTTAAAATATATTTCCAATCAGATTAGACTTTGATTATTGAGAGGCGGGTTAGGTTTTAACTCTTAATAGTGTGGTTTTGCACTGCAAGAACATAGGTAGGACTCATTCACAATGCAGTAAGACTTGGGGTTGAAAGATTAATTTAATTGTAGGTTTTGGGAGTTGACAAGCGTGAAACACATCTATCCCATGGAAGGCTAGCTGTGAGATTGAGTAAATTGGATTAGATAGATGGTTTGTGAAAAGTATGGATATACTGGGTCGCTAGGCTTTTCCTTATTTTATATGTTAGTTACATTTCATTGAGAATATTATATTCATTTCAGTAAATATGTTTCTGCCCTTCAATTAGATTTGAACCTGAATTCCTAGGTCAGAGGGACAGATTGTTAAAATCTATTACCCCTCTAGCTCAGTTAATTGCCTGAAATTAAAAATCACAACTGAGGCTCTCTGGTTTTGAAGATTGGGAGTTGGTGATGGAGGAGTGGAAATTAGTTTGGAATTTTAATTGTGTAGAAATGAGTTTTTTACCTTCAATACTTCCAGGTGGTGCATAAATTTTATGAACCACAATTTGTCAATGATAAACATGGGCACTTAACATCTGTCTTAAATCATTCAAGCACACAATATTAATTTTTTTAATCAATAGTCCAGATTTTCTGAAGAAATGCCAGCAGTTCTGGGTGGGAATGCCATATAAGTATCAAAAGAGTTGGCACTACCATTAGAGTGTGCACAAGAGTGGAAGCCCCCAATTTCACACCAAGGGTTTACTGTTTATGTTCCACTTTAGATAGCTCAGAATCAAGTATTGGGGCTCTTAAATTCAAGCAATTCACTAATATTGGATTATAGCTGGCAACCTTGTTACTTTATATGAAGCGGAATGGCTGCGAGTTATCTGAGAAAGTACAGTATTGGGCATTTTAATTATTTGTTTATTTGTATATTCTTAGTATTGAAGCATTTTAATTTTTTTTAAATGTAGTTTATGTTTTTGATTGCTCTTTAATGTAAGAAACATTTTACTTTTGAAGGTTTTGACAGCTGGCTAAGCCAGGCGCATGGAACCCCAGCGCTAAATGTTTCTCTAGCATTTCTATGGGCATGGTCTTGTTACATGATATTTACATCTGGAAGGCTTTGCGCTTCATATAGCTTTGAAGTGAGGTGTGGAGATGGCATCATTTTAGGAAGTTTCCCAAGAAAATCCATTAAAGGTATGCATTAACTTAGCAGAAGGACAACCAATGTGTGAGATGGTCATTACCGGGAAATTTGAGACTTCGTCATGTTATATCATAATACAAGCAGTTTGGTATATTACGCGGACGCAAACACACATATTCTCGTTTGCATTCTCTAGTTTTGTGATATGGACAACAAGCACCATCATGTGGACAATAAATAAACTGCAGTATTATACATTTAGCATCTTAACTTAATCTGCACATTGTTCAACACTTTGTCTCTCATAGTTTATGATCACAAGACCTGGATGCAAAATTCAAGATTAAGTCAGAGCAGATATATGTAAAATTTGATCATTCCTCAAACAAATATTCATTAATTTGGATGTGTAGTTCACCATCATTTTAGTTTTGATTGTTCTGCACTAATTGGAGCATATTTAATAGTGTGGAAAGGAACTATAGAATCTTGGATGTGATTTGGCTATGTCTGCATAATTTCTTAATACAAGCAGCTTGTCTCGTTTCAAATTTTGCATGTCCAATGTAGTACATGTTAGTACGTTGTAGATCCCCTCAGCTGTTGGCATCAGAGTTTTAAACCGGGAAATGTTTCATTCTTTGTATTAATTTGAGTTGTTTAAAAGTCTAGCTGATCCCTTTAGTGTATTTTGTTGAAGATGTCAGTGCTATTTTCTCTTTTATGTTAAATTCTGTTAAAATAAAGCCAAAGAATGTGTTATGTTTTTTTTAGATTGCTGTCTGAGGGTATTCTGTGTAAACAGTTTTCTCACACACACACACACACACACACACACACACACACACACACACACACACACTCACTCTCACTCTCACTCTCACTCTCACTCTCACTCACTCACTAGAGGTGCTAATGTTGCTAACGTTTCATTTCACTGAGATGAAACAAAAACAGCACCAAACTCAATATCTGAAACACCATTTTCCTTGCATTGGTTATTTGCTGAATGAATTCCAATTTAGTTAATCTAGAATGTTTAACTGGAAGTATAATGAAAGAGCAAGATATCTTTCCAGGTGGCAGGTCCAAGTTTGTATATTATCCTCTCTTCATTCTTGGTCCCACAGTTGTATTTAATTGGTAAATTATGCTTTATCTTTGCTAGGTTATCAGATAGAATGGAAACAAATTCAACTTGCACTGAAAATTGGTGTGCTAAATATCAGCCATTGATACATTTCTGAAGATGTTAACATGCATTCAAATTGAAATTAGATGTATTCTTGATATTTTCTGTAGCTCCAAAACCAAGCTGGCTCACCTGGATGGTTGGGAGTGAAAGCGGGGGCAAGGACTGGCCCACAGCACTTCTGTTGAGTCAGGAAGAGCACTGGTGGCTCTCCTGGCTTCACAACAAATAAGCTATCGGAAACTTTTATTTATATCTAGATTACTCAAACTTCAAACAACAATGCAGTGCATGCTTTTTTTCTGATAAATTGTATAAAATCCAGCAAGACATTTAGAATCCCATTTTGCACGTGAGAGGGTGATTACACTGGCGCAGCTAGAAGTTGCTTCCACCACCATATCCCAAGAGGAATCAAAGATTTTTAAACGTGTCCCCTGTTGACCAATTAAAAAGCAAACCTTGCATAACTATTCAAGAGTGAACAATGTAAACTCTTTCATTATTTTCATTGCTGAAGAAAAAAATACCAGGGACAAGTTGCAGTAGAATTATAAAATAAATGCTTGAATTGATACTTTTGTTGGTGGCGATTAAAGCAGGGAAATGAAGTACAAAGTTGTGTGTGAAAGGGTAATTTGAATGAAAAACAAATTCTGAGAAAATATTGCGTGAGCACAGTTCTACCTTCTTAATCAAACATGACTCTTCTCAGTGACCTTGGGTCAGCCTCATAAGTACCTAATCCGTTCAATAAGACTGAAATAAACAAATACTGGAATGATAGTTTCAATAACTAGCCAAGGGGTAGAATCAAATCATGATCAAATTTTACTTCCAATCATTACAGTATAAGGACATGTCATAGGAAACAGTTTGGAGCCAAGGGGTTTGTGTAATTGTCTGCAGATATGCATAGTTGATTGCCAGTCATTTCTGAAGACAATTTGGCTCCAGCACTGCTGACATTTTCCTGCTCCGTGTATAGTTGTTTAGAATTGTAAAGTGGAGTGATTAGCATTTGAAAGCAATACCTAGATCGGATGCCCAGTTGTAGTTCAAAGCTAATGGAATAGAAAATGGCTATTGTGGCCCAAACATTTGCAGCAATGAATGATTTTCTGGTAGTAAATAATAAATTGGACTTTGGATATTTAAACATAAAACATCTTGATATAGTTTAAAGAGATCATTTTAATACACAAGTGTTATAGTCTTCCAATATAATGATTGGTGATGTGCAGAAAATGCTATTATCTCCTTGAAAAATTCTGCATTTTTACCCTGAGTGCCTTCAAGTAAGAAATACAACCTAACAAATGAACCAATTGAACTCCTGCAGAGAAATATAGTTTTAATCTCAGTGCACTGAGTTTTTACCATTGTGTCTCTATTCCAAATTTCTGAATGTGTGATTCCCAATGCAAATGCCAGATGGAGACAGGTCGAATTACTGAGTGGCACATTGACAAACCTTACAATTCCAAAGATTCAAGTTTGTATTTGAGCTACATCCGTTTCCAAACAAAACACTACAATTACTTTGGAGCTACATTAATAAAATGCTGATGTTGTAATGTAGGAGAAAGTATGTTGAAATATTGACTAGGATAAATATAGTAAGAAAAGTGTTGAGAGATTTTGAGGATAAACTAGTTGTACGTCTGAATGAAATATAATGTAAATGTACTAGGTAAAAAAAGGGAAGAAATTGCAGAGGCTCTGACCATCATTTTCTAATCCTCCCTGGTCACAGGAGTGGTTCCAGAAGATTGTATAATGCTCATGCTGTACCATTGTTTCAAAAGGAAGGGATAAACATAATAATTACAGATCAATTTAACTTCAGTGGTGGATAAATGATTGGGATTTATAAATCCTCTTTTAGAAACGCACAGTTTAATCAAGAGAAGTCAGCATGGATTTTTTTAAGACTCTGCCTCATTAACACAATCATAGTTTTTGAGAAAATAACAATGATAGAGTATTTGGTATATTTTTTATTGTAGTTTTTGCCAAATCCCATTTGGAAGGCTTGTCAACAATGTAAAAACCCGTGGGATTTAAGGAAGCGTATCAAATAGGATCCAAAAATGGTTTCATTGGCAAGAAATGAAGTGCAATGAATGACGTGAATTTGTGACTGTAAAGATGTTTCCATTGGGGTTCCACAAAGTGTTGTGCTTGATTTTTTGCATTTTGTAGTGTCTATTAATGGTTTAATGAGGTGACAGCTCTCTAAATGTTCCCAAGGCTAGTAGATAGAGTGGTAAATGAAGCTTATGGTGTCTTGCTTCAGTGGTCAGGGCATTGAGTATAAGTGGCAGGAAGTTATATTGCAGCTTTATAAAACTTTAGTTGGGCTACCCTTGGAGGAATGTTTGCAGTTCTTGCCATGTGGAGGTTTTGGAGATCGTGGAGAAGAGATTTACCAGGATGTAGAGGGTAGACAAAAGTGCTGGAAAAACTCAGCGGGTGCGGCAGCGTCTATGGAGCGAAGGAAATGGGCAACGTTTCGGGCCGAAAGCCTTCTTCAGACTGATGCAGGGTGGGGGGCAGGAAGAAGAAATGAAGAGGAGGAGCCAGAGGGCTGAGGGAGAACTGGGAAGGGGAGGAGACAGCAAGGGCTACCGGAAATTGGAGAATTCAATGTTCAAGCCCTCAAGGCTATGCTACTTTGAAAAACCTCAAGGTATGCCGACTTTGAAGAACCCTTAAGGTTTACCAGGATGTTGCCTGGATTAAAGTTTGTCTAGGAAAGGTTGGACAAATGTGGATTGTTTTCACTGGAATATCAGAGGTTGAGGAGAGACCTGGTAGAAATATATAAAAATTATGAGGCGGAGGGTCATAGAGCGCGGAAATAGTTCCATCCTCCCACCTGTCCATGCCAACCAAAATGCCCGTTCAAGCTAGACCTATTTGCGCATATTTGACCCATATCTCTATAATTGCAAAACCCAGATCTTGGATGTGTGTTTGTGTGCGTATAATCACATCTGCTCGAAAAAACGACTCTCTTAACGGTAGATTTTGACATATTTCTGTAGAGTTTTATCCCGTGGTTTCAGAAATCGGCTTACCTAAAAATTTTGAGCTTTTTCTTGAGTTATTAATGAAAATGTTCACAAATCTGAAATATCTTTGAAATATCTTTGGGATCATTGTCTTGCTGTAGAATGAACAGTCGGCCAATGAGTTTTGAGGCATTTGTTTGAACTTGAGTAGATAGGATGTGTCTATGCATTTCAGAATTCATTATGCTACTACCATCAACAGTTGTATCATCAATGAAGATAAGTGAGCCAGTAGCTACAGCAGCCATACATGCCCAGGCCATAACACCCTCACCACCATGTTTTACAGATGAGGTGGTATTACTTGGATCTTGGTCAGTTCCTTCTCTCCTCCATACTTTGCACTTGCCTTCACTCTGATATAAGTTTATCTTCATCTTGTCTGTCCACAAAACCTTTTTCCAGAACTGTGGGTGCTCTTTTAAGTACTTCTTGGCAAACTGTAACTTGGCCATCCTATTTTTGCAGCTAAGCACTGGTTTGCATCTTAAAGTGTAGCCTCTGTAGTTCTGTTCATGAAGTCTTCTGCGGACCGTGGTCCTTGACAAATACACACCTGAGTCCTGTCCTGAAGAGTGTTTCTGTTTTGTCGGACAAGTGTTTGGGGATGTTTCTTTATTATAGAGAGAATTCTTCTGCCATCAGCTGTGGAGGTCTTCCTTGGCCTGCCAGTCCCTTTGCGATTAGTAAGCTCACCAGTGCTCTCTTTCTTCTTAATAACCATATAACCATATACCAATTACAGCACGGAAACAGGCCCTCTCGGCCCTTCCAGTCCGTGCCGACCATTTGTTTTCCCCTAGTCCCATCTACCTGCACTCAGACCATACCCCTCCATTCCCTTCACGTCCATATACCTATCCACTTTACTCTTAAATGTTAAAATCGATCCTGCCTCCACCACTTCTGCTGGAAGCTCATTCCACACAGCCACCACCCTCTGAGTAAAGAGGTTCCCCCTCACGTTACCCCTAAACTTCTGTCCCTTAATTCTCATGTCATGCCCTCTTGTTTGAATCTTCCCTACCCTCAATGGGAAAAACGTATCCACGTCAATTCTGTCTATCCCTTTCATCATTTTAAAGACCTCAATCAAGTCCCCCCTTAACCTTCTGCGCTCCAAAGAATAAAGACCTAACTTGTTCAACCTTTCTCTGTAACATAGTTGCTGGAACCCTGGCAACATTCTAGTAAATCTCCTCTGTACTCTCTCTATTTTGTTGACATCCTTCCTATAACTAGGCGACCAAAATTGTACACCATACTCCAGAATTGGTCTTACCAATGCCTTGTACAATTGTAACATTACTTCCCTACTCCTATATTCAATGCTCTGATTTATAAAGGCCAGCACACCAAAGGCTTTCTTTACCACCCTATCTACATGCGATTCCACCTTCAGGGAACTATGCACAGTAATTCGTAGATACCTCTGCTCCACAGCATTCCTCAATTCCCTACCATTTACCATGTACTTCCTATTTTGATTTGTCCTGCCAAGATGTAGCACTTCACACTTAACAGCATTAAACTCCATCTGCCATCTTTCAGCCCACTTTTCCAAATGGCCCAAATCTCTCTGTAGACTTTGAAAATCTACTTCATTATCCACAACACCACCTATCTTAGTATCATCTGCATACTCACTTATCCAATTTTCCACCCCAACATCCAGATCATTGATGTACATGATGTACATGTAATGGTGTTCCAAACAGTTGATTTTGGTAAGCCTAAGGTTTGGCTGATGTCTCTAACAGTTTTATTCTTGTTTCTTAGTCTCATAATGGCTTCTTTGACTTTCATTGGCATAACTTTAGTCCTCATGTTGATAAACAGCAATAAAAGTTTCCAACAGTCAGGCCCGTACGAAGCTTTTCAAAAAGGGGGGTGGCATGACAGGATTACAATTTTTTTTAAAATGTGAAATAGCGTGAAGTCCCTCGATGCCGGCCGGGGTCCAGAGCCCGCTTAAGGGCCCTGGAAGCTCAGGGGTTTTAGATGCTCTCTGATGCATTCTGAGCCTTATTTTGGAGCATTTTTGCACCAAATTTATGACCAATATTTCAGAAATTAACAGGAATCTGAGGTAGCTTTTTCACACAAAGGATGGTGGATGTATGGCATGAGCTGCCAGAGTAGGTAGTTAAGGCTGGGGCTATCCTAACATTTAAGAGACATTTGGACACGTACATGGATAGTACAGGTTTAGATGGATATGGGCCAAACGCGTGTGAGTGGGACTAGTGTAGATGGGACATGTTGGTCGGTGTGGGCAAGTTGGGCTGAAGGGCCTGTTTCCACACTGCTTCATTCTATGACTAAAAAGTTAAGAAGAAAAATGCATGTACATAAGCAGAGCAGATTTGACAGAGGAGTGAAATGTAAAGGCTGAGAGAGGTTTATGGGTGGAAAGGAACATAGGAAAGGAGGGGGAGAGTGGGCTTGGGCAGATGGGTGAAGGGAAATTAGACACAAAGTGCTGGAGTAACTCAGCGGGTCAGGCAGCACCTGTGGAGAATATGAATAGGCGACGTTTCACAGAGTGCTGGAGTAACTCAGTGGGTCAGGCAGCATTTCTGGAGAAAAGGTATAGATTATGGTACCCGGACGTGGCGCCGACAGACAAGAAGCCGAAGCAAAGACGTCGAAGCCAAAGAACGGAATGGAAACAAGGCCGAAACACCAATAAACCGAAAGAGTCCGAAGACGAAACGCCTACTAACCGAAAGGATGGGGCGCCTACATGCAAACTAACCAAAAGGGCGGGACACCTAAACCCAAGGAACCGAAAAGCTGCGTCACCTGAAAGCAAATTTACCAAATGGCCGCTCTGTCGAAACGCCACCTACCCGAAAGGCGGCGTCGCCTACAGGCCAAAGGACCGACTGCCGCTCAACAGAAAAGTCCAATAACGGACTTGACATTGCGGGGGGGGGGGGGGGGGGGGGAGACGACGACTTGTCAGCGATTGGTCCAGACCCCCGCGTCCATCACATCACTGTGAAGGCATGAACATTGTCCCAAACCTCCGCTCCACCCGAGCGATGCATACCTTCGGCCCCTTCAACTTGGTGCTTGGGTTCAGATTGCCCAGTCACCTATGGCTTGTGTGGGAAAATGAACTCCACGCTCCCATCTCCCCCTTCTCTCTCCTCCTCTCTCTCCCTTCTCTCCTCTCTCTCTCTTCTTAAGGTTAAAAATGAGCAATTGGGTGTGAAGTGGTGATTGGAGTGGGGTGGGTGTAGAAGGTCAGGCTGTGTGTGGGTGTGATGATAAAATAATGAATTTAATCCATTTTAGAATAAGGCTGTAACGTAACAAAATGTGGAAACGTGGTCTGAATACTTTCTGAATGCACTGTATATCACTTGCTATCTTTATACTTTATCTCTGCTTTCATATGTACATAAAGCAATCTTAGATTAACAAAGGAACAGATTGAATTCCTCAGACGTTGTTTGGTTAAGTCAATTTTTGAAGACCTTATTTCACAGGAGCTTTGAGTTATTGTTGTTGAGAGGATTTGGGGTTCTGGAAAGGCCCATTCCTCATAGCCCTGGAAAAAATGGTGATGAGTTTCTTTATTGAATTGGTGCAATCCTTGTTGTAAAGTTGGACCCCAAGAAAGGGAATTTGTGGAGTGGATTCTTGGAGCAGCTTGTAGTGGTGCCTACCAGGGAAAAGGCATGGATAGCAGGTTGGCTGGATGGCAGAAGCCAAATAGTGGCAATAAAGGGGGCTTTTTCTGGTTGGCTGCCAATGACTCGTGGAGTTCTGCAAGGGTCGGTGCTAGAGGCGCTACTCATCACATTGTATATGAATGATTCAGAATAGGGGATTGAAGGCTTTGTGGCAAAGTTTGCGGATGATACGAAAATAGAAAATAAGAAAATAGAAATCCGAGGGGTAACTTTTTCACACAAAGGGTGGTGGGTGTATGGAACAAGCTGCTAGATGAGGTAGTTGAGGCTGGGACTATCCCATCGATTAAGAAACAGTTAGACAGGTACATGGATAGGACCGGTTTGGAGGGATATGGACCAAGCACAGGCAAGTAGGACTAGTGTAGCTGGGACATTGTTGGCCTGTGTTGGCAAGTTGGGCCGAAGGGCCTGTTTCAACACTGTATAACTCTATGACTCTTAGGTGGAGGGGCAGGTAGTGTCAGTAAAGCAGAGACTCTGCAGAAGGACTCAGAGAGGTTGGGAGAGTGGGCAGAGTAGTGGCAGATGGAATATATAGTGCAGCAAAGTGTGGAGTCATGCATTTTGGTAGTAGGAATAAAGGTGTAGACCATTTTCTAAATGGGGTGAGAATCCAGAAATCGGAGGTTCAAAGGGACTTGGGAGTCCTGGTGCAGGATTGCCAAAAAGTTAATCTGCAAGTCGAATAGGTAGTAAAGAAAGCGAACTCAATGCTAGCATTTATTTTAATTTATTTATTTTGGGAATATTGTGAGCAGTTTTATCTGAGGAAGGATGTGCTGGTTCAGGAAAGGGTCCTGAGGCAGTTTACAAGAATGATCCCAGGAATGTGTAGGTTAACCTGTGATGAGTGTTTGGTGACACTGGGCCTGTCGTCGCTGAAGTTTAGAAGAATGAGAGGGGACCTCATTGAAACATACAGAATAATGAAAGGCTTTGATAGAGTGGATGTGGAGAGGATGTCTCCACTAGTGGGAGAGTATAGGACTAGAGGTCATAGCCTCAGAATTAAAGGACATTCTTTTAGGAAGGAGACGAGGATAAATTTATTTAGTCAGTGGGTAGTGAATCTGTGGCATTCTTTGCCACAGAAGGCTACGGAGACCGTCAGTGGATATTTGTTAAGGCAGAGATAAATAGATTCTTGATTAGTACAAGTGTCAGAGGTTATGGGGAGAAGGCAGGGGAATGGGGTTAGGAGGGAGAGATAGATCAGCCATGATTGAATGGCGGAGTAAATTTGATAGGCTGAACGGCGTTGGTTCTACTTTTATTCATGACCTAAAGTGGACATAAAAGTGTAGTTGGTGGAGAATTCCAGGATTTTGAATAATGAAGGCATGGCACATCACAAAGATATATGATTGGAGGGGAATTTGATAGTGGTGAAGCTTCTATGTGCCTTTTTGGTGGTAGATGTTTATGAGGAGCCAGTGAAGAAACCAAGACATCGCACTTTATAAATGGAATAATATACATTAGCACATAGAACAGTACAGCATTCTGGTAAACCTCCCCCACACCCTCTCAAGCCTCCACATCTTTCCTGTAATGGGGTGACTAGAACTGCACGCAATACTCCCAAGTGCGGTCTAACCAAAGTCCCATAGAGCTGCATGACTCCCTGATCCTAATAAATGAAGGAAAATTATTGTTTCATGTGATGGATGACATGCCAATCAATTGAATTGCTTTTTCGGGAATACTGTTGAAACTAGACAGATTGTGCAAGTTTAGTTTAGAGATATAGCATGGAAACAGGCCCTTTATCCCATTGAGTCCAAGCCAACCATCGATCACTTGTTCACACTAGTAAAGAGAAAAAGTTTTTTTAATACAATCAATAATCCACATCATAAATATAAATTTGGTTCATTGAAACTATTGAGGACTTTTCTTAAGATGTAAAGAAAATTACTAAGTAATTTGTATGGTAGACTTGTTTAAGAAAGAACTGCAGATGCTGGATAAAAATCGAAGGTAGACATAAAATCTGGAGAAACTCAGCGGGTGAGGCAGCATCTATGGAGTGAAGGAATAGGTGACGTTTCTTATTCCTTCATCACCTATTCCTTTGCTCCATAGATGATGCCTCACCTGCTGAATTTCTCCAGCATTTCTGTCTACCTTTGTATGGTAGACTTGGTGACTGGAACATCGACACATTCTGCTTTTAATTGTATAATCATTAGCATTCTTACTCTTAAGTTGGAAAGGGTTCAGTTCCAAAACCAAGACATTATTTCATCAAGATACAAGTTTAGTTTCTGAGAAGGGAAATGTTTAATTAAGGGTACATAAAATGCTTGATAAACTCAGCGGGTGTAGCAGCATCTATGGAACGAAGGAGATAGGCAACGTTTTGGGCCAAAACGCTTCTTCAGACCTTTAATTCAAATCTTTAATTGAGTTGTGAGAGAGGATGTGAGGCACAAAAATATTTTTTTAATTATACCTTGCAGATATTAAAAAATGTTGATTTAACTTCATCATTAAGTTAGCTGAACTGCATGGGTTGATTCTTAGTGATTTCAGGAATATGGAAATAAATTACTGGGACTTTACCCATCATCTTATAATGCTCTTTGGATCTGGTTGTCGTGCCAAAGGATTGGAGAGTAAGAAATGTTACTCCCCAATTCAAAAAAGAGAGTTAGCATTAGCCCAGTAATTACATGCTTGTCAGTTTGAACTTAGTGGTGGAAAAGATTTTAGAAACATAGACCAAGGCAAAGCCAGCAGGGATTTGTTAAAAACAAATTGTGTTTAATTAATTTCATATAACTTTTTGTTAAGATGACAAATAGAGTTGATGAGGATAATGTAGTTGCTCTGGTGTACATGGACTTCCAAAAGGCTTTTGATAAAGGTGCTATGTAATAGGTTTCTCAGTAAAGTTGAAGCATATGGCATAACAATGTTTATTGATGGCATAGACAACTGGAGTATTGTGTTCAATTTTGGTGATCACATTATAGAAAGGAGGTGAAGGTATTATAAAAAGCTGAAGGACAATTTGGATGACATATGTAAAATGCTGAGAGGCCTGGACTGTGTTAATGGTGTGAAGTTGCTCCCTTTGGTGGAAGAATGGAGAACTCAAAATCACAAATACAAACTAAAGAGGCGGAGAATTAAGGGTGACATGATGAAAAACTTAATGCAGCCTGCGGTTGAAATCTGGAATGTATTTTGTGTTGAATTGATGGAGGCAGATTCTATTGCTGCCTTTAAAGGGGAATTGGATAATAGGAAGAAAAACTTTGCAAGGCTCTAAAGAGCTATGAACATGACTTATTATGACACGATTGGCCAAATGGTTTTCTCCTGTGTTGTAATCATTCTATAATTCCATATTAAACACGGGTTCTGTTTTGGTAATTAAAGGAGCAAAGGAACATTTGTTTTCCTTTAAACATCATGAAAAAGTGTGGCCATTCATCACAATGCACTGTGGAATTTTGGTTTGTCTAACTAAAGTGACTGATCACATTTTGAATTGTTTTACAGAAGCTCTTTATATTGAAAATTATGTCATTTTAAAATTAGCATGGACTACAAATATAACTTTTTTTTGCACGCTTTATTTAAGCTCAATTATCTTAAACAAATGTCCGTTGCTTAAAGTATTTAAAAAGTCAGGTGCTGAACCTGAACAACTATGCATGTCTGCTTTTATATCATTTCTTATGAATTACTAATTCTAACTTTCTCCCCCAATTTCAGTATGGCAGTTGATGGATTTGGTCAGCCAGTTAACTTTCCTGGGCGTCCAGTTACAGCTTATGGTTACCGTCCAGATGATCCTTTCCTTTTTCCATTTGGAACCAGATAAGCTCAGCAAAAATATTTATTAGTGCTTTTGTAACACTTCTGTACATAACTGCATGTATAATGTGCTGAGGGTCTTTGTTGGTAGTGCATAGTGTCAGAGTTAAGATGTGAATTGCATTTGTACATGTAACAATCCAATATCCTGACTGAAATATATTGGTTGTATTTGTATTATTTAATGTTTTCTGCCTTTATTTGAAACACTGGTTGAATCTGAAAAACAAAACTGGAATGAAGTCTCCAATATACAAACTGTACTTTTAAATAAGCCAATTCCACTGCTAATACTTTGCTATTTAAGTGTGGGATCTCATTTCATTAATCTAGAAATGTTTCATTATAGCAATTTTACCTTTAAATCTGTTTACCATAACAAGCTGCATTTTATATTTGCAGAAATAATTACACAAAATGCAGAGCCATATTTCCATGTTTTAAATTATTTGAATTGTGTCTTACTGCAGTTTATTACATTTCTGTTCTGTTTGTTCCACATCCAATATGCTTGTTCCTATTTATTTTGCCATTACTGTGATCAATGAACAAATGTGGGTTTAAACAGATCCGGCAGCATTGTTTTACGTTTGGAGAATCTATTAAGTTAAGAAATAAGAACTGAAAATAAACACAGCCAAAATCAAGTTTTTGTGTTGTTCTATTTGTGGGATATTTATAAACAAGACTATCTTTTGGTTTTAAAGTAGACAATTTACTGGGACATGATCCTTCGACAAAATTGGTGAAACATCCAGCATCTGCAACTTTTTATTTTCATTTACTTTGCAAGATGCTTGTTCTTTTTGTCTGTTGCAAGGGATGACGTAACTGCAAGTGTATGTGATCACAATGTATAGTTGCATCTCTGTGGGAGAGAAATCTCAAGCCATTTGTCCAAGTCCACTCATGACATGTCAGCAAACTCTTCACTAAGTATTTGGATTTTCTTTAGTCTCAATCCACAACAGCTGCTAACTCTTAGAAGTTATTCAATGAACAACATTGCTTTGGGAGGAGTAGTGTTACGCCTGCTTGACTTTGCGATTATTATGATAAATGGTCTTGTCACACCATCTCTATTCCCTTCTAATGATAGAGGATTCCAAGACGAAAAATTGGCAGTTTGAGTTCTTTAGCATTTCTAATACAGCAAATTGCTGGTTTGACGAACAGCTACTACTTCTGAAAACAAGAGGATTATCCAGACAATCTGAATTTTAAGTTGTACAAATCATTTGCACAGCTTAACTACAATTTGGGTTTTTTTGCACATAAATCCCACAATTCCTTTTAATTCAGACCATGCCCACATCCTTCTACATTTCATCTTTACAAAAAATGTATGCAGAATTCCGGAAAATCTTAATTTTTAAGGTTTGTTGAGAATACTGCAGATATGTTTGGTGGAAGCAGGTCTCAAACGGTATCCTGGAAAATAAAGCTTTACCCGGAACTGTGGAGGCTTGGATTCCACCACCAATATATTTTCTGTGACTTCCATAACGTGTATTAAGCAGCCTCAGAAGTTAAACAATTCTAGTAGAAAAGTGGATTCCATTGCTGAAGTTGTTCCGTTGAGAAACAGCAAGGAAGTATACATCTGGTTTAGAGCACAAAATCCTCAATACCTCTGCTTTGATGTATAAATCTATATTAGAGAGTTTCAATTAAATATATGCAAAAGCAGTTCCATTTTAAAGGAACAAGAAAGAAGAGCTGAAAGGGGCATGAAAAATACTAAACTCGAAACTGAAAAATGATAAAAGTAGTTCCCTAAAAACAATAATTGTTGTACATGGAAATGCAAGTAGGAGGTTATGCTTATAAACAGTATAATTGCAATGATATACTTGCAAAACACAAGGGTATTGTTAATGTTGCTAGTGAAACACACTGAGACCAGACCTGTAAGTGTAACTAAATGCTTTTATTTGGTACCAATGCAAGAACGATAAATGACTCTCCCAGGTAATAAAATTACATTGTGTTTTATACAGTTGGGCACAATAGTGATGATTGATAACGTAATAGATGTGCTCATGACAGTGTTCGCATGGGGCTTGTACAGGTGGCTTCTTGAGACATCCCTTCATCCCATGCCTAATTATGAGGAAAAGAGCTTACATTGTTATTTCGCTCATCCCAGACATTGTTATTTGCATTATACTATCATAGTCCCTGATTCTTAATAAATTCATGCCTATAAATTTGGTAAATTCCACAGATATGTTCCATTCATCAGTTGCTGCTGACTCCGTTTTTATGTGTCCTTTGATATGATAATGTTCAATCCTCTTGCCCAGTTTGGCTCTGTACATCTGGCATGCTCAGTTCCACATGACATTGCTTCTCTTCATTCTTCCCACTGAAAAGTAACACTGTATTTTTCACTTGCCATATGTCCATAAAGGTCAGTATTGAAAATGGGTGGGGAGCTAAAGTGTTTGGCAACTGAGAGACCACGGACTGAGTGAAGGTGTTAAGCGATACGATCGCCAAGTCTGCCCTTGGTCTCACCAATATATCGGAGTCCAATATATGCAAAAACAAAGCTTTTCACTGCACAATAAAGTAGCATTGATTTGAATTTAATCATCCCATGCTGTGCCACAATGAACTGCAAATGCTGCTTTACAAAAATAAAACCACACTAACTGCTGGAATAACTTGGTTTTTGTAAACCAGCATCTGCAGGTCTTGTCCATGAGCCACTGTGTTAACCCTAGCAGATAGACATAAAATGCTGGAGTAACTCAGCGAGACAGGCAGCATCTCTGGAGAGAAGGAATGGGTGAGGTTTTGATACGAAACGATAGAACTGTATTTATCCCAGGAGGGAAATTGGCCTGCTAACAGTCATAAAACACAAGGTAGACATCTACATCATTGCCAGCATATGCAGTTCCTTCTTAAACGTCATAAAACACAGATACATGAAATTAAAGTGACGAGTGAAAAGTTCAGGATTGGGGAAGTGCAAAGATTGGGGAGGGGAGTGTCAGTCTACCCCATGACAGAAGGGGAAGAAGTTGTAGTTTGATAGCCTCAGGGAAAAAGGATCTGAAAGGTCTGAAGAAGGGTCTCGACCCTGAAACGTCACCCATTCCTTCTCTCCAGTCATGCTGCCTGTCCCGCTGAGTTACTCCCGCATTTTGTGTCTGTGTTCGGTGTAAACTCTAGTGATGTTACAATACTTACCTTCAGCGTCGCTGCAGTTCTGCCACTGGCCGTGTGCGCGACTTTGGTGCCTTTGAAGGGGGGGGGGGGGATTAAAATGCTGTTTTATACTGCTTGTCTGCGGAGGACTTCCTCGGGCTGCTAGCTGCTGATGAAAAATCGATCGGACTAACGTTCGCGCTATATTTAAAAAAAATTTCGCTGGACAATTTAATATTTGGGTTAAAATAAAAAGCGACTTCTAACGCCCTCAACGTCTACTACGTAACGGATCGCAAGAACGGGACAAAACAAAGGGTATGTCGTTTAGTTTACATATAATCTTGCTTCTTGGGATGGCTTTAATCAAATTTTACGTTGCGAAAATGTTATTTGGGCCCCATAAGAACCAGCATTGATTTTCCTGCCGATGGAGTTCAAATTCACCACAAATGCAATGTTCCAATCGATCGCGTTCCAGAAGCAAGATGATTAAAATGCCCTTTTTTTTGGACAATCATGTCATAAGCCGTCCAAATTGTCTACATTTTGCGTTATTCACTATCCATGATCATTATTTTTAAACTAAATATTCACAACCGTTTGAGTCACATACAGTGGCTTGCAAAGGTTTTCATAGCCCTTGAACTTTTCCACATTTTGTCACGTTACAACCACAAACGTAAATGTATTTTATTGGGATTTTATGTGATATACCAACACAAAGTGGTGCATAATTGTGGAAGGAAAATGATACATGGTTTTCAATTTTTTTTACAAATAAAAAGTGTGGAGTGCAAAAGTATTCAGCCCCCTTTACTCTGAAACCCCTAAATAAAATCCAGTGCAACCAATTGCCTTCAGAAGTCACCTAATTAATAAATAGAGTCCACTTGTGTGTAATCTAATCTCAGTATAAAGCTGTTCTGTGAAGGCCTCAGAGGTTTGTTAGAGAACATTGGTGAACAAACAGCACCATGAAGCCCAAGGAACACACCAGACAGGTCAGGGATAAAGTTGTGGAGAAGTGTAAATCAGGGTTAGGTTATAAAAAAATATAAAAACTTTGAACATCTCACAGAGCACTGTTCACTCCATCATCCAAAAATGGAAAGAGTATGGCACAACTGCAAACTTACCAAGACATGGCCGTCCTCCTAAACTGACAGGCTGGGCAAGGAGAGCATTGATCAGAGAAGCAGCCAAGAGATCCACAGCTCAGTGGGAGAATCAGATATTTTTATTAGAAGTAATTACAGATTCAATTAAAACAAAGGAAAATATTAACGATACATTCTTAATATTTTTAAATTAACAGTCAATCTTATTTGATAGCAGTTGAGAAAAATAAATGAAAAAAAAAGAGATTCAGTGGGAGAATCTGTCCACAGGACAACTATTAGTCGTGCACGCCACAAATCGGGCCTTTATGGAAGAGTGGCAAGAAGAAAGCCATTGTTGAAACAAAGCCATAAGAAGTCCTGTTTGCAGTTTGCCACAAGCCATGTGGGGGACACAGCAAACATGTGGAGGAAGGTGCTCTGGTCTGATGAGACCAAAATTGAAGTTTTTGGCCTAAATGCAAAACGCTATGTGTGGCGGAAAACTATCACTGCACATCACTCCGAAACATGGTGGCAGCATCATGTTGTGGGGATGCTTTTCTTCAGCAGGGACAGGGAAGCTGGTCAGAGTTGATTGGAAGATGGATGGAGCCAAATACAGGACAATCTTGGAAGAACCTGTTAGAGTCTGCAAAAGACTTGAGACTGGGGTGGAGGTTCACTTTCCAGCAGGACAACGACCCTAAACATGCAGCCAGAGCAAAAAACAATAATTTTCATTATATTTTGAGAGGGTGTTTCTGGATTACTTTTTGGGAATTAAACATTAAATTCCTTCCATCTGGCATATAAATTCATGACAGTGAGATTTATAAATCATGTTATTTTGTGAAATCCTGTGTGAATGGGATTAGTTTTGTTATTTGGTCACTTTGGCTATTTAAAAAAAAAAAAAAATTCTTAAGAAATTGAGTCTACATGACATTCTTAATGGGAAAGTAGTGGGCAGAAAGGAATGTCATGCGTGGTTTGAAGAGCAAAAACATGTAGTTTACAATGCCAAAATTGAAAAGTTGAGGAAAAACAAGGTGTACAGAGTTGCTTATTGGTTACAATCTGAGGAGTATGATGATGCTACTGATTATGAAATGCCAATGTGCCAGCCAGCAACTGATCTTCTCCATAAAGACTTGGTCGATTGCTAGAAATTGTAATTTATTTACCTATCTGTTATGGACTTACAGCATATTATACAATAATATTAGAGTTATGATCTTGAGAATATCACATTTTTGAATTATCAAGGCAGTCTGGGTGTTTATTACTATTTCCATCACAACAGTCAATTTTGTTATTAGCTACAATTAGGTAATTAACTAAATATATGCTTTAATTTCAGGTCATCCAAGTAAGATATTTTATATTTGTTTCAGAATGCTTCAATCTATAATAACTGAAATTTTCATTCAGTTCTCTAAATTTTTAAGAAAGATGGGTCTTAATTTTTAAGAATTAGATCACAAATGTTGTGTTAAGTCAATGGACTTAAAATTACTTCCAAAATTCTTAAGGGGTTGGACAGGCTAGATGAGGGAAATTGTTCCCGATGTTGGGGAAGTCCAGGACAAGGGGTCACAGTTTAAGGATAAGGGGGAAGTCTTTTAGGACCGAGATGAGAACATCGTTTTTCACACAGAGAGTGGTGAATCTGTGGAATTCTCTGCCACAGAAGGTAGTTGAGGCCAGTTCGTTGGCCATATTTAAGAGGGAGTTGGATGTGGCCCTTGTGGCTGAAGGGATCAGGGGGTATGGAGAGAAGGCAGGTACAGGATACTGAGTTGGATGATCAGCCATGATCATATTGAATGGCGGTGCAGGCTCGAATGGCCGAATGGCCTGCTCCTGCACCTAATTTCTATGTTTCTATGAAAAGCAATAGGGAACAAGATGCTAATTTCCGAGTATGAAAATGGCCATAACTGTTTTAATACTGAAGACATGAAAGTGAATTAGGTGTCAAATTAAACTTATTTTTATGCTTTATCTGATGGGATAAATTGCAGACAAAATCTCAAGATGTTGTAATATTGCTATAAACTTCGGCATCTGCAGTTCCTTCCAACACATTTCGTGTTACCCCAGATAGACACAAAAATGCTGGAGTAACTCAGCGCGACAGGCAGCATCACTGGAGAGGAGGAATGGGTGACGTTTTCGTTCGAGCCCCTTCTTCGTGTTACCCCAGCACCAAAGATCCGCTCTATGATCTTTGCCCAGCACTGGAGCCGCAAGGGGAGTGTGGACGGGGCGGCTGAGTCTGCCGCGCTGTCCGCCGGCCGGGGGAGGCGCTGCTCTCTCTCCCTCTCTCCCTCTCTCTGCAGCGCGCGGGCGCGCGAGGGGCAGCCGTTGGTCGCGCGCCGCCGCCGCTCCGCCCACGTGGCCGGCAGTTAGCGGGCGGCACGTCATCGGTGCGGGCCATGCGGCGCTGATTGGCCGGCAGCTGCAGCGGGTGGTTACGGGGACATCCGACCGACAACAACACAAACCCACGACATTGTCAGAAAGAGAAAGGTGGGAGGAAAGAGCAAGATAGGTAAGAGGGGAGGCACATACATTCCCGTTACAGCACCGGTGTAAGTCGCTTCGCCAAACCAGCGGCCGTTAGGACTCAATTCCGTGTGTTCGTCACGCACTCTTGCAGGGGAAGGTTCAGACTCAACAGGCAGGCAGGCGCAGCCGGCTACAAGCGGTAGAATGGGCGACGTTTCAACCTTTTGGTTTCCCCGTGATTACTTGCCTGACATGTTTTATTTGGGAGCTTGTCAATGGTGACGCGACCTGAAGTGACGCCTCCGCTCTGAGGTCACAGTGAACGGCGTGATGTCACCATTCCGCCTGACGTCACGCGGGGGGGGGGGGGGGGGTTCCTATCAGCCCATTCCCTCCACAGACGCTGCCTGACCTGAGTTTCTCCAACACTTCACGTTTGGGTCAAGCGGATGGAGCCCTTTCTTCCTTCTCTCCCCCAACCAAATGGCCGAGCTCACCTTGTTTAAGGGTTGCAAGAGATGGCACTGTATCGGATTATGCTCTTGTAACCATTCCAACTATATTTTGTAACTTTGTAAGCACCCTTTACACACTGATTATTTGCATACCTTGGGTATGCAAGCAAAGGATTTCACTCTGACTTGTCACGTGACAGTAAAGTATTCAATTCAATATAGCCAGTAGCCTTTTTATTACAGACAAGATGGTTGTCCCAATTTTCTTGTGATTATACACATCCACTCATAAAGTTGGTAGCAGATGCAAAGTTTGTTAAGAGTGTGCAGGAGACAAACATCAACATTTAACCTTGTTTCGATTCCTTGGAGTTTCTGCTCCTTGACATGAGGAAGATCTAATGTCTGGAATTCCAGAATTTAGTGTGTGATTTGCAAAACCTCAATGCTGGTTGCACATTTGGATTTGTAGAGTGGCTGGTCCATAACATTCAGCAGGAACTTATCCTGATTGGAACGAGGGTTTCCATGTGAAAGTTGCACAATCTGTGGGGAACAGGGGCATTTAGGATAATGTAAAATTGAAAAGTAGGGTGAAAAAAAATTAGCATGGGTTGGTGTTAGGCTAGAGCACTATTGCTGCACATGTCCATAAAATAATTGATGGACTAATTTCAAATCCCATTCCCAAGAAATAAAGTATTAAAAAAACTTACAGGGCTAAAGGGCGACCAATCACGGAACTCAGTGGTCTGCACCCCTCAATTTTAAATGAGGTGGTTGTAGAGATGTGTTAAAGAAGGAACTGCAGATGCTGGAGAATCGAGGGTACATAAAAGGCTGGAGAAACTCAGCGGGTGCAGCAGCATCTAAGGAGCGAAGGAGATAGGCGACGTTTCGGGTCGAGACCCTTCTTCAGACGTCAGGGATCAGGGAAACGAGAGATATAGACGGTGATGTGGAGAGATAAAGAACAATGAATGAAAGATATGCAAAAAAGTATCAATGATAAAGGGAACAAGCCATTGTAAGCTGTTTGTGGTGTGAAAATGAGAAGCTGGTGCGACTAGGGTGGGGGAGGGGCGATATATTGTTTTCTTAATTTATTGCACAATTTTGTGTGTTTACTATTTTATGGTATCTATTGGTTACTATTTATAAACCTGTGGTGTTGCTACAAGTAAGAATTTCATTGTTCAGTTTTGGTACCTATGACAATTAAACTCTCTTGACTCTTGCTTGAGATAGTGGACCCATTGGTTGAAGGCACCAGAGGATTGAAAAGCAGCCAACATGTCTATTTTGTTCAAAAGCAGTGGGAGACAGAAGGCAGGGGACTATAGGGCAGTTATTCTAATATCCATTGGCGACAAGTCAATAATCAAACATAAAACAATCATTGGAAAGCTGACTCTAATCAACATGGTTGACTGAAAGGTAAATCATGTTTGACAAATTGGCTTGAATTATTTGAGGAAGTGACAGAGTAGTGTAGTGTATTTAGATTTCCAAAAGGTACTTAACAATCTGCCACATAAGATGCTGATGCACTAAGAAAGGGCCAATGGGTTTCATACGTAAACTAGAGAGTTGGAATAAATGGTTCCCTTTCAGACTGGAGGGATGTAATATAGCGTGTTGAATTGCAAAACCTCAATGCTGGTTGCACGTTTGGCTTTGTAGAGTTGGGCACCCTTAGATTGATTACCAGGCAGACCCCAGGGATTTGTTCTTCACTGACATTTATTTACTATTTTCATTATTGACCTGAAGGAGGAAATGAAAATAGATTTAAGAGCACACCACAAAGAAGACATTGCGATATTGTGATGAGTATTGTGATGAATATTGAGTAATTGGGTTAAAATATGGCAAATGGTGTTTCAGGTGAGGAAGTGTGCGATCTTGTACTTTGGTAAGAAGAATCAAAAGAGAGATCAATTAATTGGAAATAGATTGAAAATGAGTGTAATTTCAGGGGATTCCAGTGCAAGTATTTGAGTACATGAATGACAAAAACATAGCAGACATGTTCAACAGCATGTTGGCCTTTATTGTAAAGGGGTTGGAGTTTAACGAAAGGGAGGTTTTGGTAAAGTTGTATGGAATGTTGGTGAGGGCACACCTGAAACACTGCATAGCTTTGGTTCCCTTTCCTAAAAAAGGATATGGTAGCATTGAAGGAATCCGATGGAGAGTTTTCAGCATAATTTGTGAGATGAGGGTTTGTCTTATGAAGAGAAGGGCGATAGTTCGGTTCTGTATTCCTTGGGAGTTCAAAAGAGTGAGGTATGACCTTATTCAAAGGCAAGATCCTAATGGGGTTTCGCAAGATAGATATTTTCAACACTGGGAGAGTCACAAACAAGAGGGCATAGCTGCAAAATAAAGGGCTGGTCATTTAAAACTGAGGCACCTTGTAACATCTTCTCTTAGAGGGCCGTGAATCTCTGGAATTCTCTGTGATGGAGGGTGATGAAAGCCAGAGCATTAGAAATATTTAAGGTGGAGATAGATGAATACTTGAAATAAATTGAGAATAATGGGGAACTAGCACCAAAGAGGAGTTGAGGCCGGTTTAGATTAACCATGTTCATATTGAATACTGGGGCTAACAGGTGGTCTCCTCCTGTTCCAATTCTCTTGTTTTCTTGTGTGTTCTGGTGTTATTTGCTACAATGCCCCTTCAATGTCTTTCTGATTCTTAAAAGTGTTAATTTGTTATCATCTATCTTGTCTCTTATGATCATATTCTTTGTTTAGTTTAGTTTAGAGATACAGCGCGGAAACAGGCCCTTCGGCCCACCGGGTCCGCGCCAACCAGCGATCCTCGCACATTAACACTATCCTACACCCACTAGGGACAATTGTTTTACATTTACCAAGCCAATTAACCTACAAACCTGTACGTCTTTGGAGTGTGGGAGGAAACCGAAGATCTTGGAGAAAACCCAAGCAGATCATGGAGAGAACGTTCAAACTCCGTACAGACAGCACCCGTAGACAGGATCGAACCCAGGTCTCCGGCGCTGCATTCGCTGTAAGGCAGCAACTCTTACCGCTGCGCCACCATGACCCGTCATTTTCTTTGAAAATAGATCCAAATATTTGCAGGAAGATTCTATTAATTTCCTTCAACATGAATTCTTGGTGATAAAAGTCTTCCTAACAAAAAATGTGCTTATTTTTGGTTAAAGTGTAGTTATAGGGAATTTCTAATGATTCTTGCTTTGCTTATTTTTGTTCTCCAGAATATTGTGTAATCACCAAGCCGTGTACTCCTACAATTTAAATCTTTCTGTTTTTTCCTAGTATTCCCATTCCTAGCTCAGCAGAATGTGTAGTTTGAGGAGTTTTTGGAGTCACTTGTGCACAGTTTATCGAGCACGATAGGCAGTTCCAAAGCCAGTGTACTGAGGTAACTTCCGCCATGGCCTTTCTATAGATGTGTCAACAGACTATAGACTTCACAGCTTAGCAAACATTTGCTATTTCTGCATAGATAAATACGAATAATCCTTGGAATAACATCCATTTTACTGTGCTTTTCCTCTAATTACAATCATCCAGATGTTCAAGATCAGGAAACGTCAACTCTAAAAGTCTATTTGTTGTATTATTCTAGGCATTAGTCATTTGCTGGTATACTTTTTCTGTGGTCTGTATTAATATTATCTGGAAGCTTTTGCTATGGTGTTTAGATTGTAAAAGCAAAATACTGCTAATAAATATGAACTTAAAATGCACAAAATATTCAACAAATGAGACCACATGTGCAGAAGGGATTTAAAAATAACTTTTGGATTAATAACCTTCAATAAATACAGACTTTGGATTTTAATATAAAGTGTCTGACTGGAAACTAATATTAGCTACACAGAATTGGCATTTTTTGTTGTTTACATTTTGTTGGTATTGCTTGACGACTTTTACCATTATGAAGTTTCAACTTCTTTGGGGAACATTTTTTCCAATTCATGATGTCACTGGAATCAAACTTTATGTTGTCACAAGAAGGGAGTTCTACATAGAATATCTGTTCCAAAGTAGCTGCAACCATTAGTTCCAAACAGGGTAACAAAGGGTGATTTGAGAAATACTGGTAAGTGTTTAGCGTTCAACCAACTATATTTTGTGTAACCTACGATGTAAACAACATAAAGTGCAGCAATTTTGAGATAGTATTGAAACATATGGCCAGTAGTCATCAGGACAGGAACAGTGAAAACAAAACTAAAAAATAATATAAAAAAATACTAGCAGGTGGTGTATTTGAGATACTAATCAAAGTTCAAGTTACAACATAAGCCACAGGCAAATAAAACAATATTTTTAGATGGAGAATTTCAGCAGAGCAATAAAAACATTGCCATTTCTACATACTAGTTCAAAGCAAACTCTTAACCTTCCACTTTTTCTATCAATATTGTTTATATAATCACTTATACCTAATCTCTTATTTCACTTCTAATTTATAATCATACATAAATGAAGATGGCTTATTCTAACAGTATTGGCTCCTTCTCGTAAGGTAACAACCATCAGGGTATATAATAATATGTAGGAAGGAACTGCAGACGCTGATTTAAACTAAAGATAGACACAAAATGCTGGAGTAACTCAGCGGGACAGGCAGCATCTCTGGAGAGAAGGAATGGGTGACGTTTCGAGTCATGACCCTTCTTGAGACTAGAGTATATAATACTGTCTTTGTCATAGATTGATGATCTTATAGGAGCACTGACAGAAATTGGTTTAAAAAAATGGATTTTAAGAGGCAACTTAGTCATACTGCACGGAAACATACGGCTCAACTTGCCCACGCTGATCAAAGTGTCCCATCTACACTAATCCCACTTACCTGCGATTTGCCTATATTGTTCGAAATCTCTCTTGTCCAAATTAAAGGAGAATAAATAGATTGAATGATAAAAGGACAGTGGTGCAGTAGTAGAGTTGCTGTGTTACAACGCCAGAGCACTGGGTTAGATCCTGACTATGGATGTTGTCTGGATGGAGAATGTACGTTCTTCTTGCAATGGTGTGCGTTTTTTCCGGGTGCCCTGGTTTCTTTCCATATTCCAAAGACGTGCAGGTTTGTAGGTTAATTGGCTTTTGTAAATTGTTCCTTGTGTAGGATAGGACTACTGTACGAATGTTTGCTGGTTGGCACAGGTAGGCTGAAGGCCTGCTTCCACACTGTATCTCTAAACTAAACTAAATTAAATAAATAAATTGAAAACTCTCTGGGCTATTCAGGATCTTGCAGCCTTGTCAGCTGAAAATATGGTTTCTATTAATACTAGAATCCACAAAAGGTCAGGATTGGAGGAATACAGAGATATCACAGGGTTGTGAATTTAGTAGAGCAACAAAAATCGGGAGAACAAAGCCATGATGAAATTTGAAAACAAGTCTGAGAATTTTTAAATTGATGCTAAAGTCAACATGGCAAGCAAAAGGACAAAAGTTAGATACTGGAAAATAAAAATAACAACAGGAAATGTTGTAGGTTATTGCCTTGGTAGGGTGTAAAAATGAACAATTTATTAACAATGATGTGTGTTCATCTCAGCTTGACTTAATTTTCTGTGATAACGGTACAATGTTCCAATTATTATTTGTTTATCTAAAGTAGGAGTGAAGGCTCCTTTCTTTGTGTGTGAATTGGATCTGTTCACCAGGGACACATCATCATGGGGAAAACTTACCTCATTGGAGAGTACACTGAGAAATATCTTAAAAAGCTGAAGGGTGAAGAACGATATGGAACAACTGGTGTTTTGCTGGGGCAGGTAAGCAAACTGAACAATACTTTATTCACATGATAACAATTATTATTTTTTTTTAAACCAAAATTATTTCAAAGGTAGAAAAAAATCAACTCTTCCATATGACCGAGGAGGAGGCTTATGGATTAAATGCCAGCTCTCAGAGCAAACCCACCAGTCCCAGTCCCACTAATTTCCTTGTAACCTATTCTTCCACATAATTATTGCCTAATTAACAAAATGAACATTAAGGTATTTTGTACTGAGTTTTTAGCAGTCATTAATGATTGAAATACTGTGTGTAAAACCTGCAGAGATGTGATTTAGAAGCACAATTTTAAGCAAAGCAGATGCTTTGTCTCTCATACGTGTACTTCAAATGTCAGACTTTGAATTAAGGAAAATAACATTTACTTTTTTAATTGATATTTTTGGATTATTTTAAATTATACTTCATATTGCATCCAAACGCTTTACCTAAAAAAAGGATATAAAGCCTTTACTTCATTGTTACATAATTGTACGCCATTGTTTTCATGGATAACTTTAATCCAATTCATAAGATCATAAGACATAGGAGCAGAATTACGGCATTTGGCCCATCATGTCCACTCCACCATTCGATCATAGCTGATCTGTTTTTGCCTCTCAATCCCATTCTCTTGCCTTCTCCCCATAACCCTTGACATCCTTACCAATCAAGAACCTATCAATTTATGTTTTAAAAATACCCAATGACTGGCCTGGCAATGAATTCCACAGATTTACCACCCTCTGGCTAAAGAAATCCCTCCCCATCTCCATTCTAACGGCACATCCTTTTATTCCGATGCTAAAAGGCTATGCCCTCTGGCCCTAGACCTTCCCACCACTGGAAACATTCTCTCCACATTCACTCTATCTATGCCTTTCATTATTCGGTAGGTTTCAATGAGACCCCCCCTCATCTTCCTAAACTCCAGTGAGTACAGGACCAGTGCTATCAAACACTCCTCATATGTTAATCCAATTATCCCCAGGATCATTCTTGTAAACATTCTCTGGAACCTCTCCAATGCCAACACATCATTCCTCAGATATGGGCCAAAAAATCTAATTCCAAATGTGATCAGACCAGTGCCTTATAAAGCCTATTATTACATCCTTGCTTTTATATTCTAATCCTCTCAAAATGAATGCTAACGTGCCTTCCTCACTACCCACTCAACCTTCAAATTAAACTTTGGGAAATCCTGCACCAGCACACCCTAGTCCCTTTGCACCATCTCTGAATCCTCTCCCCATTTAGAAATTAATTTATGCCTTTATTCCTTCAACCAAGTGGACAAGACCGTCCACTTTGCTACGCTGCATTCCATTTCCACTTGTTTGTCCAAGCCCTTTTGCAGACTTACTGCTTCCGCAATACAACCTTCCATAATTCCGCAATAATTCCACAATTCCGCAATAAACACTTAACTTTGTATCATCTGCAAACTTGGCCACAAAGCCATCAATTCCATCATCCAGATCATTAGCATAAAACGTGAAAAGTAGTGGACCCAACACTGACCCCAGCAGAACACGACTAGTCACAAGCAGCCAACCAGAAAAGGCCCCCTTTATTCCCTCTCTGCTATCTGCCAGTCAGCCAATCTTCTATCCATGCTAGTACCATGTCTCTAATACCATGAACTCCTATCTAGTTTAGCAGCCTGACGTGTGGCAGCTTATCAAAGGTCTTCTGAAAATCCAATTAAACAACATTCACTGACTCTCCTTTGTCTGCCCTCCCGCGTTCGGGGCACTCGACCCTTCCGTGGTCAGATCTTGGCTCCCGCAACCGGCAGTCGAGCCCTCTGCATCAAAGCAATCAAGCTCCTGCATCTGGGGGATCTCAGCTCCCCGCGCTGGGCGATCGGACTCCCGAATCGTGGTTGGTCTAGGTTGAACTAGGCTGGTGTAAGCTGAACATTACAATACCATTGGACTTCTCTTGGAGGCCCGCATTGGATGACCGAGGCAGCGGGTGCCCCCCCCTATCACATTCAAATCCCAGGTCGACGAGGGGAGAGTCCAGTAGTTCTTCCAGGAAAGTGGCGCCTCAGCCCAGCGGGCAGCCACTGATCCGATCTTCATCAGGCCTTCCAAGGGCAACTTTTTAACTAACGCCTGGACTGCTTATGCAAGAAATGCAAGTTTCGCTGTAGAATTATTATATTTCCCGGCAATTAAGATGCACCTGCATCGAAGACGCACCCTCTTTTGAGTTGCTAAATTTTGAAAAAAGGCTGGCAGGACAGGATAAAGGGTTTTGTTTAATCCAGGGGTCGGCAACCTTTTGCGCATAAGGGCCAGGACCCCGTGTTTGTGAGCGGATGGCGGGCCACATCTATCGCTGTAGTTAATAACTTGAGGTAATAATACATACTAACTTAATTAGTAATAATACATACTAATTATATATAAATTAGTAATAATAGCAAAGTCAAATGTGGTTATCTACCTTGAAGGCAGACACGGGTGAAATTATTATGGGGAACAAGGAAATGGCAGAAGAGTTAAACAGGTGCTTCGGATCTGTCTTCACTGAGGAAGATACAAACAATCTCCCAGAAGTACTGGAGGACAGAGGATCTAAGGGGGTCGAGGAACTGAAAGAAATTTTCATTAGGCGAGAAATTGTATTGGGTAGGCTAATGGTATTGAAGGATGATAAATCCCCTGGGCTTGATGGACTGCGTTCCTGGGTCCTCAGGGAGGTGGCTCTAGAAATTGTGGACGCATTGGTGATCATGTTCCAATGTTCTATAGATTCAAGATCAGTTCCTGTGGATTGGAGGATAGCTAATGTTATCCCACTTTTCAAGAAAGGAGCGAGAGAGAAAATGGGGAATTACTGACCAGTTAGGCTGACAGGTGGTAGGAAAAATGCTGGAGCCAATTATTAAAGAGGTAATAATGGGGCATTTGGTTAGCAGTAAAAGGATTAGTCCAAGTCAGCATGGATTTATGAAAGGAAAATCATGCTTGACTAATCTTCTGGAATTTTCTGAGGATGTGTCAAGTAAAATGGATGAAGGAGAGCCAGTGGATGTAGTGTATCTAGACTTTCAGAAAGCCTTTGATAAGGCCCTGCGTGGGAGACTGGTGATTAAAATTAGAGCACATGGTACTGGGGGTAAGGTGTTGATGTGGATAGAAAATTGGTTGACAGACTCGAAGCAAAGAGTAGGAGTGAACGTGTCCTTTTCAGAATGGCAGGCAGTGGCGAGTGGAGTGCCGCAAGGCTCGGTGTTGGGGCCGCATTTGTTTACCATATATAATGATTTGAAAGAGGGAATTAGGAGCAACACTAGCAGGTTTGCGGATGACACAAAGCTGGGTGGCAGTGTGAACTATGAAGAGGATGTTAGGAGGTTGCAGGGTGACCTGGACAGGTTGTGTGGAAGATGCAATATAATATAGATAAATGTGAGGTTATCCACTTTGATGGCAAAAACAAGGGGGCAGATTATTATCTCAATGGGGTTAGGTTAGGTAAGGGGGAGGCACAGCGAGACTTGGGTGTCCTTGTACACCGGTCACTGAAAGTTGGCGTACAGGTACAGCAGGCAGTGAAGAAAGCTAATGGAATGTTGGCCTTCATAACAAGAGGATTTCAGTATAGGAGTAGAGAGGTTCTTCTGCAGTTGTATAGGGCTCTGGTAAGACCACATCTGGAGTATTGCGTACAGTTTTGGTCTCCTAATTTGAGGAAGGACATCTTTGTGATTGAGGCAGTGCAGCATAGGTTCACCAGATTGATCCCTGGGATGCGGGACTGTCATATGAGGAAAGATTGAAAAACTAGGCTTGTATTCACTGGAGTTTAGAAGGATGACAGGGAATCTTATAGAAACATATACAATTATAAAAGGACTGGACAAGCTAGATGCAGGATAAATGTTCCCAACGTTGGGCGAGTCCAGAACCAGGCGCCACAGTCTTAGAATAAAGGGGAGGCCATTTAAGACTGAGGTGAGAAAAATCTTTTTCACCCAGAGAGTTGTGAATTTATGGAATTCCCTGCCACAGAGGGCAGTGGAGGCCAAATTACTGGATGGATTTAAGAAAGAGTTAGATAGAGCTCTAGGGGCTAGTGAAATCAAGGGATATGGGGATAAGGCAGGCACGAATTATTGATTGGGGACGATCAGCCATATAAAAATGAATGGCAGTGCTTGCTCGAAGGGCCGAATGGCCTCCTCCTGCACCTATTTTATATGTTTCTAATACATACTAATAATACATAGTTTTCACGTGTTTTTCAATTAGTTTTCTGCAGTTTCCAGATCGCCTGCGTGCCCCGGGACTGGCTGCAGTTCCCAGATCTCTCACGTCCCCGGGACTAGCTGTAGTTTCCAGATCGCCTGCGAACCCCGGGACTGGCTGTAGCGCCCAGGTTACCTGCAAGGCCCGGGACTAGCTGCAGTTCCCAGGTTGCCTGTCCCAGAACTGGCTGTAGTGCCCAGGTCGCCTGCGAGTCTCAGGATTAGCTGCAGTTCCCAAGTCACCTGCGAGCCCTGGGACTAGCTGCAGTTCCCAGGTCGACTGTGAGCACCAGGATTAGCTGCAGTTCGCAGGTCGCCTGTGAGCCCCGGGTCTAGCTGCAATTCCGCTGTCCAGTCCCGAGCTACTGAGTGAGTTGCTGGCATGATCCCCGGAACCCTCCTTTCAACGCTCTTGCCCTCCCCGCAACTTTACCCCTGGCGGCCCAGCCGTGCTGACCCGGGCTAGACTCCCCACACACTGTGGAAGGAACTCTTTCCCCCTCCCCCCCCCCCCCCCCCCCCGGGGTGTCTTTTTACAGCCGCTGTACTGGAGGATAGCCAAGTCTATCTTTCTTGTTAAACAATCTAACCTTCGGCCTCCAAGAAGCAGGACAATTTTCGGGCCTTATTTTAGGGTTAAAAATTGCGTCTTCTTTGACGGGAAATACGGTAATTTACATTTAATATTTGTTATATTTAGGTTTCTAGCAGTCCATGGTGCTTTAGAGACACGGGAGGGGTATAATTTGTGGTTCAGTGGTGTATCGTATTATTATTACATGGCCTCTGTTGGTCGGGCAAAACAAATAATACGGCACGGCTCTTGAATTAAGGGTGCCAGAAAATCAGTGATGGACTTGTATAACCAACGCTATGAAAATATGCACATAACCACATATGCACAACTTAGCCATTAAATGTTACACATGCGAATAAAGAGGATTGGTTCGATTGTTTACGAGTTGTAGATCTCCAACTTTGGCAGTGTAATTGATCAATCAAATTTTCTGTCAAACTGCACGGTGAGCAATGTTTTGTGGTACAGTTGGAGGTTCCAGGCCTTGACCAAGCAAAGTTTGTATTAATGTTAAGGCATAAGGCATTTGAACCAATTTGACTCAGAACAGGTGGCCTTTCTCACATACAGTCTAACCTTGTTATTATGTACCTCTTTATAATTGATTTTGGTTAGAGTGGACGGAGCGGCCCCATTATAATCAGACACCACTGCCTTCTGAAGAACACAGGCTGCGAATTACACTGTAGGAGGTGATGGAAATTGGCAAGCAATAGCTTTGATCATTATGCATTGATATTCTATTAAACAATGTAACAAAACAGCCTTTAGTATTTTTAGCTCGCAGTGATAAAAATATTTTTAGCTGTTAAAAAGAACTTCAAAATAACTCGTCGTGACCTCTAGGTGGTTGGAGTGGATTCCTTACTCGGTTATAGCGAACAATCAACAATAACGGACACCATTTCCCCCCGCACCCCCATGGTCCATTAAAACGAGGATTATCCGTACTCATTACTGTTAAATTAGATCCTTACTGATAAGCAGCTGGCTAGTGAAAAGTAAACTTCTGCAAAATCTAAGGTCATTGTCTCTTAGTGCTATAATAATTACAAAGTGGTAAAGGGGGAAGAAAAACTGTCGAGTTGGTAGATTCCTTTTGCGAGATGTTTATAATAAAGTAATTGGCTTTTCTTTTTTCTTTCTCTATTTTTCCCTTTTTCTTTTTTCTTTTTTTCCTCTCCAGGGTCTATCTCTTAATTCCCGTTTCTAACTCTTCAAGGGTTTCCTTTCCCTCTGTCACGCTTTTGCACTTTCACATTCTCTTTTTCACTTTTCTACTATCTATGCTGCTATTTTTCTCTCTATTCCCTCTTTTCTAAAGCCTTAAAATAAAAAATAAAAATTAAGGGGTACAATGACTGTAAGACAATACAAGGGATGTACACTGATGTAACTGACAGTACCGCTAATAAATAAAGATATTAAAAAAAATAATAATAATTACAAAGTCTGTCTGCCACACTTCTTTCAAAGGGTCATTGTCATTATTCTCAGCATGATGGTTCATTTGGTCAAGCTGTCTAATTGGTTGGGAGACAAATTAGCATTGTACATTACCCCAAATGTAGGTGCATGAGGAGTTGATACACATGTGAGATGGAATGGGTTACAGGGAAATAGCAGGAATGAGATTGCTCCTCTTAGTACCCAAATAGACCCGATCAGCCAAATGGCTTCCCTTTATGTCATTGAGACATATTTATATAAATTCAGTACTAAAGAAACATAATGTTCTGTAAAATAATGTAATAGGACTGCAGAACTTGAAATAATTGATACTTGTTTCTTTGAAATATTTCTTAACAGTTTTTTGACAATTTCTATTACTTTATATTTGTTTACTCTTTTGGCTTTTCTATAATGTTGTGACATTTTTCAAATCAATTACTTGCATTAGGCCTGTGCATCCACAAAAATCTCAACGTATATTTAAACTGAGACTTACAAGCACATTGGAGCTGTTTAGTTATATTGGAAGGAGCAATCACCTTCAATTTATTGTCAAATGAATAGAATTTTTCAGAATCAGTGCTTTTCATTTGTAAACAAATAGATAATTGTAAATGGTGATCAGATTTAGCTAATTTTGTGATAACCTCGTGCTCCACTTGAACAGTTAAAAATCTGACATGTAAAATTATGTTTCAGCATACTTTAGAAGTTTTTGTAGTTCTAAAGACCCGGTTTCCCATCATTTTACTTACAGGCCACACCAACGAAAACCTACATAATATTTGCTGCTCGAACTCCACTTAAGGATCAGGCTGAGCTTCCACCAGATAGTCCAGATGAAATGAATGCAAGTGACATAGAGTGGATGACTGAGCATGCTCGACAGGTTAGTGTTACCATGAAATAATTTATTGAAGGGAACTAAAAGGTTTTTGATTTTTTTGTTTAAATTATTAATATCCTTCAAGTCAAGAGTTTATTGTCATGTGGCCTAGATAGGACAAAGAAATTCTTGCTTGCTGCAGCACAACAGAATATTGTAGGCATAAATACAGAACAGATTAGTGTGTCCATATACCATAGAATATATATACATATATATATATATATATACACACACACACACATAAATAAACAGATAAAGTGCAATAGGCTGTTATACTTTAGAGTTTGTTTGAAGTTGTGTTTAATAGTCTGATGGCTGTGGGGAAGAAGCTGTTCCTAAACCTGGATGTTGCAGATTTCAGGCTCCTGTACCTTCTACCTGATGGCAGCGGAGAGATGAGTGTGTGGCCAGGGTGGTGTGGGTCCTTGATGATGTTGGCAGCCTTTTTGAGGCAGCGACTGCGTAGATCCCCTCGATGGTAGGGAGGGCAGAGCCGATCATGGACTGGGCAGTGTTAAACAATCCTGTAACATTGCATGCAGTTGGTCAGCAATCAGTGCTGTCCTGAGATCGAGCAAGTGAAGAAGGATTGAAGAAAATTAATTAGAGAAATTGAGAGCATACCAACCTATTGTAGAATAGGGATTGACAGAGACCAACAACTGTTATCAGGCAGATTAAGAACAGCAGTTGATTCCAGAGGTTGATAATAGCTAGCATTTGGAATCAAAGCAAGCAGGAAATGTTACATATATAAAAATAATGGCTATGGTATATGGACATTTTACATTCAAAATGTAATCTGAATGGGTTGGATTCACAAAATAGAGAATCACTAAATGCTGAAATTTCAGTAAAAGAAATCGAAGAATCTATCAGATCATTAAAAAATGGTAAAACACCTGGACCAGATGGTATTGGCTCGGAATTTTATAAAACATTTTATGATCTGATTGCACCACGTTTGAAGATACTCTATAAATACTTTTATACTCACCAGAAACTACCAGAAACGTTAAATAAATCTATTATAACACTTATACCTAAAATAGACAAAGATCTGGATGACCCTGGATCATATGGAGCTATAGCTCTTTTAAATACTGATCAAAATATACTAACCAAAATATTAGCACAAAGACTAAGTACAGTTATTAATAAATTAATTCACCCAGATCAAACAGGATTTATACCAAAACGATATTCCTCATATAACTTGAGACGATTATTCAATATTATATATTCGAAAAGAGGTATTAATAAAGACCTAGTAATTATTTTGTTAGATGCAGAGAAAGCCTTTGACCAGGTCGAATGGTCTTACTTGTTTTCGGTTATGGAAACTTTTAAGTTGGGAGAGAAGTTTATTACTTGGGTTAAATTATTATACACTAATCCAACAGCCAGAATAATAACAAATCAAATGCTGTCAACTAAATTTAATCTATCTCGAGGCTGCAGACAAGGTTGTCCTTTATCCCCGCTACTGTTTGCACTTGCAATAGAACTATTAGCTCAACGTGTGAGATTACATCCTGAAATATATGGGTATGACACCAGAGATACTGAAAATAAAATCTCCTTATATGCGGATGATGTATTACTTTATATTACAAAGCTGGAAATTAGTATCCTAAATTTACTAAAATTAATAACTGAATTTGGATTATTTTCAGGATATAGTATTAATTGGAATAAAAGTGAACGCATGCCAATAATGGTAAATAACTTACATATATTACAATAATTTCCTTTTAAAATAGCAAACGAAAAAACTAAATATCTTGGAATTTATGTAACAAAAAGATTCGATTCTTTATTTAAATCCAATTTTCCACTCTTATTGAATAAATTAAATAAGAACATTTTATATTGGAAAACACTACCTATCTCAATGCTAGGTAGAATTAATGCAATAAAAATGATTTTTCTTCCGCAATTACTATATCTTTTCCAATTGATTCCGATATATCTTCCTAAAAAATTCTTTAAGAAGGTGGATTCTATAGTCACCAACTTTATCTGGGATTATAAGAGCCATAGAATAAATAAAAAACATTTATGTAAATCAAAAATAAATGGAGGTCTAGCACTGCCAAACTTTATGTTTTATTACTGGGCAGTTAATATTAAAAATATGAATTTTTGGTTATTAGAGATAGTTAAACAACCAATCTGGTTAAAAATGGAAAAAGAAGATTGTTCGCCTTTTGAAATTAGTTTGATTTTATTCGCCAATATTAAACTAGGTAAGAAAACCTATAGTGAAAACCCTATAATAGAAAGCGGAATACGTATCTGGAAACAAATAAAGAAAACATTAAAATCGGAATGTATACCACTAGCCCTTATCATTGTAAATAACGTTACATTTAAACCCTCAATGATGGACAAAGGTTTTTTACAATGGAAAAACTATGGAATTATTAAGATGGGCGATCTCTACAGGGAAAATTCTTTCCTTTCATTTCAAGAATTACAACAAATTTATGGATTACATTCAAAAGATTACTTTAGATATTTACAAATTAGAGACTATGTAAAAGCAAACACACAGGAAATTAGAAATAGAAAGACAGAAATTTTAGATGAATGTCTAAATAAACACCCGAACACAGAAAAATTGATATCATATATTTATAATATTTTATTGGAAAACGATGTCCCAATGACAGAAATATATAGGCAATCATGGGAAAACAAATTAGGTCAAATCATTAGACCAGAAGTATGGGATGAAAGTTTACAACATGTACACACTGCTCGTTAAATGCTAGACACTCTTATACAATTTAAAATATTACATAGACTATATTATTCAAAATCCAAACTACATAGTATTTTTTCAAATGTATCTGCCATATGTGATAAATGTCAGCACTTAGAAGCTAACTTAACGCACTCATTTACAAATTGTGTAAAAATTACTAAATTTTGGACAGAAATATTTAAGATAATTTTGAATGTTGTTTATATGAATCTGATCCCTGACTCAAAGTTAATAATACTGGGAATATTAGAAACAGATCAATTAATAACAACAAATCAAAGATTGTTTATTGATTACAGTTTAATAATTGGAAAAAAATTAATATTGAAATTCTGGAAAGGTCCTACATCCCCCACAATCAAAATGTGGATTACAGGAATGTCGGAGACACTTCATCTGGAAAGATTAAGGCTTGTCCTACTGGACAAGTTGGATCTTTTCAGAGGAATATGGTCTCCATTTATTGAATATCTAAAGGATCAAAATGGCTCGGTACGAGAGGCTGACTGAAGCCTGAATAATAGATGAAGAATCATGTATAACAAATCATGGATATATCTCCAATGATGGCTAACTTTTTTAATACTCCACTCATTTCTTTATTTTTGATTTCCTACTTTTACTTTATTTTTCTCTATCTTTTCCTACCTGCAAAAAAAAATGTATTGAAATACAAAAAGACATAATTGTTAATATTAATAATATTACGAATGTATGTGAGAAGTATATTCTATTAATATGTACTTGCGTCTAATAAAAATATTTAACAAAATAAAAATAATGGCTCACTTCCAAGTCTTTGTTAACTCGAGTTTTGATTATTCCAATGCATCCCTCTATCTTTCGTCTGTAAGCTCGAGTGCATTGAAAACTCTGCGGCATAAGTTATATTTTACACCATCCTGTTCACCTTTTAGCATTCTGCTCACTGAACTACATTGAACAATTTTATAACTCTCACTCTCATTTTAAAATCTCTCTGTATCCATTTCTCTAATTTCATCCAGTCCTATGACCTTAAAAACTTTGGTCTCATCCCCAGAATTTACTTTCTATGCTTGCATTTCCTGTTATTAAATGGGATGTGATTGTCTGGTCCTCCCTGATTAGTTGTTATTCCAGCCCTTGGCAAGCAGGATTAAAAAGAATCCTGAGACATTTTATACATTAATTAAAAGCAAGAAAGTAACTAGGGGAAAGGTAGGAACATTCAAGGATAAAGGAGGGAATTTATGCTTGGAGTCAGAGGCTGTAGCAAAGGTACTAAATTAGTACTTTGCATCAGTATTCACAAAGAGGAAGGACGGAGGATTGTGAGATGAGTGTAGGGTATATTATTATGTTGGGTTATTTTGATCTCAAGAAAGTGGTGGTGTTAGGTCTCCTGAAGAGCATTATGGATGTTCTCGGAGCCTTATGGGATCTGTCCCAACTTATTGAGAGATGGTATTGCTGGGGCCTTGACAAAGGTTTTTATATTCTCACTAGTCACAGGTGAGGTCTGGAGGACCAGAGAGTAACCAATGTACTTCCTTTGTTAAAGAACGGTGATAATCCAAGAAATTATGGGCTGGTGAGCCTCACGCCAATGGTAGGGAGACTTGGGGAAGATTCTTAGAGATAGGATTTACTTGCATTTGGACGAGAACGTGCTAATTCAGAATCGTCAGCATTGCTTTGTGTGGGGTTGGTCAAGTGTAAGAAACTTAATTGAGTTTTTTGAGAAGGTGATTGAAGAAGATAGGGCAGTGGATGTTGTCTACATGGAATTTAGTAAGATATTTGACAAGGTTCATCATGGTAGGCTGATCCAGAAGATTAAAATGCATGTGATCCTCGGTGATTTTGTAGTTTGGATTCAGAATTAGCTTACCTACATAAGAGAAGTTAAAGATGGAAGGGGGTCATTCTGGTTGGAGGTCTATGATTAATTGTGTTCCACAGGAATCTGTGCTGGGTCATCCTCTGTTAGAGATTTGTGAGAAGTATCAATGATTGGATGCAAATGAGGATGCATTGGTTAATAAGCTTACCGATGACAGAAAGATTGGTGGACAATAAAGAAGGCTGTCAGAGGAAACGGGTATATAGCTAATTTACAGATATTGGCAGAAAAATGGGCAGATGGAACTTAATTCAGGCATATGTGAGATGTTGCAATTTGGGAGGTCAAATGTGAAAGAAAAGTATACAGTTAGTGGCAGGACACTTAACAGCATTGATGGACAGAGGGGTCCAAGTCCACACTTCCTAAAAGGAGCAACGTAAGTAGATATAGTGGTAAAGAAGGTTTATGGTATGCTTGTCTTCATCGTTTATAGGCATTGAGTATAAAAGTCAAGAAGACATTTTGCAGCTTCATAAATTTTTGGTTACTACGCATTCAGTGTATCGTGTGCAGGTCTGGTCATTCTCTTTCAGGAAGGATGAGGACGTTTTGGAGAAGGTACTCATAAGCTCATAAATCATAGGATTAGAATTAGGCCATTCGGCCCATCATGTCCACACTGCCATTCAATCGTGGCTGATTTATCTTTCACTCTCAACCCTATTTTTCTTCCTTCGTTCCATAACCCTAATACTAATCAAGAATCTGTGAATCTCTGCCTTAATTAACATGGTGGACCTAAGATGCAATCCCTCAATAGCAAGTATTTCCCTCCTCAAATTGGGAGACCAAAACTGCACACAATACTCCAGGTGTGGTCTCACTAGGACCTTGTACAACTGCAGAAGGACCTATTTGGTCCTATACTCAACTCCTCTTGTTATGAAGGCCAACATGCCATTTGATTTCTTCACTGCCTGCTGTACTGGCAGTAAAATGGAATTAGGGCTAGGTCAAAGATAGCTACAATAGAATAACACAGTTGTTAGGTAATTAGGTTAGAACGGCTTTAGCTGCCAATACAGCAAATCTTGGCCATTGGTTCGCGCTGAGAAAATGTAGCCAGAAGTATTCCACAGCGTTACAGAGGGAAAATAGGCAGTCACCAATTTTTGATGGGGTGTGTTGGAGTACATTTTATCTCCAGGCTCGTGAGCAGTTGCCAGGATGTGATTTATGACAAACTCGCCAATGTCATCAGAACCTTGTGATCACTCACCTTTTCTAATGCATTAAAGAAGTAACACCGTTAGAACATAGAACAGTACAACACAGGAACAGGCCCTTTGGCTTGTATTGTTTGTGCCGAACATGGTGCCAAGTTAAACCAATCTCATCTGCCTATTGTGAATTCAATATTGTGGCTGCCTCCACCGCCACCACCTCTGACACTGCGTTCCTGGCCCCCCACCACTCTCCATGTAAAAAACTTTCCCACACATCGCCATTGAACTATCCCCCTTGCCTTAAAGCTATGCCCTCTCGTGTTGGACATTTGCAACTTGGGAAAAAGCTTCTGATTTTCTACTCATAATTTAATATACTTCTATCAAGTCTCTTAACCTCCAACATTCCAGAGAAAATAATATAAATCTATCCAACCTCACCCTGTAACTAAAACCCTCTAATCCAAGTAGCATTCTGGGAATCCTCCTCACTCTCTCCAAAGTCTCCACATCTTTCCTGAAATGGGGCAACCAGAATTGCATGCAATACTCCAAATGTGGCCAAAGTAAGTCCTATAGAGCTGCATCATGACTTCCTGACATACTCAATGCCTCTAACAATGAAAACAAGCTTACCACGTGCCTTATTTTCCAGCCTATCTATTTGTGCTGTAACCTGTGAGCTATGAACTTGGACTCCAAGATCCCTCTGCACATCAATGTTGTTGTGGGTCTTACCATTGACTACATACTTTCTACCTTTATTAGAATAAAGATCTGTTTTCTACATAATTTAAAAAATATATATTTGGGCAGTAACTATGAGCCTCTTCTATCAGTACAGCTGAATACATTTTTATTGATGCATCCAGAGAAATTAAGCACTGCATAATTCAAATTTATCTCTGGTGAAAATAAAACATTTTTTTGAGGAGGGCTGTTCCATCAAGTTAAGATTTTAATTAAACTATCAAAAGAGCAATTAGTGGTTAAAGTTCATGAAATCATTGTTAATGTATTATTTTCAATTTCTTGTCTTGGCCATTGAGACAAAGATAATAAAACATTTTTCAGTGTGCATTTAAATCATTTATGAAAGCTAGGTGTCTAGATTGCCAACAAGTAATTAAATAGCAGCCACTATACACAATGCAAGCTCTGCAGGAAAAATATATATTTAACATTGAAGCATCACTTAACAGGCAAGCAATTAACATGAATTTCAGTCAAATACAAGTTTAATATGTAACTTGTTGCAGCCTTGTAATTAGAATAACGTAGTCTGTTCCTCAGCAGTTTTCCACACTTATTGCTAATTCATTGACACATTTCATGTTTTTCATTTGTCATAACTTGCTTTTTTTTTCCCCATTTCTCTTCCTCTGTCTCTTTGTTTTCAAAAAACAGCCGAATCTCAAAGTTACTATCATTAAATAAATTATAACAAGACATGTTAGGGCATGGAGTATTTGGAATTTAACTTTGGTTTGAACAGTGCTTTGTTTAGAATTATTTCATGTTCATATCATTGAACTATCCTCAAACACTTCAGGTTTCCAGGATGTTACCAGGTGGAATATTGGTACTTGGGATATTTCTTATCAGACCAGCAAAAATGTCAAAAGAAGAAGCTCAGGATATCTTCCGGAAAGTGAGTACAAGGCCCGTGACCACTATGTTTTGTAATCTTATGTGCTTTACATATGGAATGAGGAGAACATGTTCGTGAGATAGATTTCAATCATAATATGGCTGCGCTCAGGCCGTGCCTGCCATCATTGTCACCCTGGCTGATCCTCGGCCGTGTGGGTAGTGGAATTGTCAAGGAATGATGTGCTGGATGTAAAGTATATTTCCTTATAAAGTAGGATATTTCCCAGGTCATAAAGCGGAAAATATCCTCTTATGAAAAGATGCGGCAAGACGGAGAAACTGAGGAGAGATGGCACCTTTGCAAAAGACTGAGTGGTAGGGGGGCGTAGTCGTTAGCAATGGGAGTCGCTGGATTTATAGTAAATATCAGTTGATAGTTATCTCCCAAAAATGGAGACAGAGATCCTGAAAATGAAGAGACATATCAGAAATGGTTCAAGTGAATTTGAGGGCCGGGGTCATAATGTCCTGCTTTTTCTCCTTCATTTGTAGCTGCAATATTTGTGTGGCTCATCTAGAAATGTTTCTGGTCAATTTGGACTTCTGGGCTTTTGACCATAATATAATTTAAATGTCAAGCATAATATAATTTAATTTTGTGGAAAATGGTTACACTTTGTTATTGCATCTGGTCATTGACTATCATCTGTGTTGTGCAAATACTACTATTGCTGACATTGTTCAGGTCTTGCTCTAGACAGGCAGGGATTGCTTCATTATCTGAGCTTTAAGTATGACTGGAATTCAACATTGTCTAATTATCATCGTACATGTCCAGTTCTGACCTCAAGATTGAAGAGAGATCACTCGTGAAGCAGCTGAAGATGATTGAGTATAATGAATGAATGAATAAGTTTATGAATGAATGAGTTTATTGGCCAAGTATGTACACATACAAGGAATTTGCCTTGGTGATCCGCTCACAAGTAACACCACAACATACAGTAACAACTAAGAATTACCCATAAACATTAAACATTAATGTTTTAAAATACTCTGAACTCTTGCAATAATGTTCAGAGGCTGAGATGATTGAATGAGCAATCACCAGCATCTCATTTTATGTCAGGTATGACCTCAACTAATAGGGAGATTTCCACTAAATTCACGTTGACATAATTTTTACAAAGAGTTCTTGATGTTGCAGTTGGACAAGTCTTGCTCTGATGTCAAGTGCAATCTCTTCACCCCTCACCTCTAGGATTAAGTTCTATTGTCCATCTGCCAACAAGACCATAATGTGGTCTGGAGCGGTCTCCGCGGAAAGCCGAAACAGGAGGAGATGGGAAGATGTGGCCAGTGGTGGGATCCCGTTGGAGATGGCGAAATATAGGAGAATTATCTGTTGCATGTGACAGCTGGTAGGGTGGAAGGTGAGGGCAAGGGGGACTGTCCTTCTAACGAGTGGGGGGGATGGGGAGTGGGAGTGGAGCTACAGGATATAGAGGAGACCCTGGTGATGGCCTCATCTATAGTTGAAGAGGGGAACCCCTGTTCCCTAAAGAATGAGGACATCTCCGAAGCCCTGGTTCATTCTTTAAGGAACGGGGGTTCCCCTCTTCAGCACTATAGAAAAAATGTTGACAGAATCCGTGGCATTTACATGATCATTATAAATTGGAGCTGAAAAAGGCCATTCTGCTCCTCAAACAAATTGAAGTATTTAACAAGATTTTTTGCCGGAATCCCATATCCCTTGGTTCCCCGACATCCACAAATCTATTAGTTTGATTTTGAATATATTCAGCAAAGGAATCTTAACAGCACTTCAAATAGAGAATTCCAAAGATTTAGCTCATCTGAAAACATTTATCTTTTTTTACAGTTGGAAATGGCCTACCCCATTTTGAGACTGCTCTTTTTTCTATATTCAGTATTATCAACTGTCTCTTCAAATTATTGGAAATGAATTGGATAGGAAGATTACTTATGCGATTGTGGAACTGCAGGATAACAGCAAAATGAATCATCTACTTTAAGATAAATGTTAAAAATATGTTTTCTATCATGTGCTGGGCTTTGTCTTCTTTGTGGATAGAGAGTTCTTGAAATCTCCTACTCATGGCTGTTTAATTGCCGACTGTTATTTTTTGACTACTCATGGCAGGAATACAGTGATTTAATTTGATCTCTTGATTGGAGGATTAGTTGATTTTGCAGATTGGCTGGCATGTAGTCCTTTGTGATCATTTCTTGATGTAAGATACTGTGTGGTCTTACAGAATTGAGAAAAATAGCAAGTTGATGTGAATAGTGGAGTGAGAAATCTGCAAAGCTTTGGATAGCAAATTGTAGTGGAATAGCATTGTGTGAACGGATCACAGTACCCCATGAAAGCTCGATTTTGATTCCCTGGATTTGCTTTTGAATCATTCCCATTCACTGTGATATCACACAGCAGATGGTGACTATTAGCAACAAATCCTATACCTTCGCTCCATAAAACGTAGGCTTGGCGATCGCTTCGCCCAACACCTTCTCTCAGTTCGCAATAACCAACCTGATCTCCCATTGGTTCAGCACTTCAACTCTCCCTCCCATTCCGAATCCGACCTTTCTCTCCTGGGCCTCCTCCATGGCCAGAGTGAGTCCCACCGTAAATTGGAGGAGCAGCACCTTATATTTCGCTTGGGTATTTTGCACTCCAGCGGTATGAACATTGACTTCTCCAATTTCAATTGCTTTCTCCCTCTTTCCCCTCCCCTTCCCAGCTCTCCCACAGCCCACTGTCTCCGCCTCTTCCTTTCTTATTTCCGCCCCCACCACCCCCACATCAGTCTGAAGAAGGGTCTCGACTCGAAACGTCACCTATTCCTTCGCTCCATAGATGCTGCCTAACCCGCTGAGTTTCTCCAGCATTTTTATCTATCAGTAACAAAGGGATTGGTGGGGATGAGGTCATGTTGGTTTATTCCTGGTGTTGGTTCTCTCACTACCTTCTGAGGCAACATTTTGACACACCATGCCGAGCTCCTGCATCACAGTCAAATGATCTGGATTCATTCCTGACTTCGAGTGCTTTTCTGTGTCAAACTTGCATGTTCTCTTGGTGACCCTGTAGGTTTTCCCTAATGTTCTACTTTCCTTCCAAAACAAGTGGTAGGTAGGTTAATTAGCCACTGTAAAATTGTCTTTGGCGTCTAGAGTGAGTGATGGCAATTGATGGGAATGTGGGGAGAATAGGCTGTGGGGGAAATTAGTTGGGTATGGCATCGTTTTATGAGCCTGCATCATCTCTGTCATAACGAAATAGAGAAATGTGAAACTCATTCAGCAGCTATGCCTTTGATTACTTATCTGCTTGGTCTGTAATGGTATCTCAGAGTCACAGTTGGTGATGGCTATTCAGGGCTCAAAATTAGTGGTTGCCCGGGTGCCAATGACCACTCAAAGTGCCGCCGGGCAACCTAAATGCCGACTCATTTTGCCCGGTTTGGCAAGCAAATACTGGTTTATACCGATAGACACAAAAAACTGGAGTAACTCCGCGGGTCAGGCAGCACCTCTGGAGAATAGGAGCGTGACGTTCGTGTCGACGGCGGCGTCTGTATTCCTCTAGTATCTTTGATTGCGGGGCAAAGATACCAGGTGCATGGTGACGAAGGGTCGGAGCGAATGACGGGCCCCAAACAGCGGCAACAGCGGAGCAGCGGCCGCGACAGCACTCCGCCCGGAGTAAGGAGACCTCCCTCTCCCTCTCCCCCTCCCTCCCTCCCAGCCTCGGCATGCGATAGGGGTTGTTTTGAAAGCGCAGTTGGTGGATTTTGGCTGATAACGGCCGCTGCCTGCAAACCCGTTAACGGCACTTTCAATACAACCCCCCTCCCACACCGAGGCCGGGAGGAGGGAGGGAGGGAGGGAGAGAGAGAGAGAGAGAGAGAGAGAGAGAGAGAGAGGGAGGCGGAGGCCTCCTTCCGCTGACTAAAGCAGCTGCACCAAAGATCCTAGAGCTATAGGATCTTTGAGCTGCACCGCTCGGCCCCGCACCTTACTGTCGACTGGCGGAGGAGGGGAGCAGGTGGCGACGAGTTCCCAACCACTTCCCCCTTTGGCGGTGGCACTTTGGCATTGGACAGGGACGGCCAAGGCATTGGGGCGATGTTGTCCGAGGAGTGCTGACCTTCCTCCCTCCCCACCTCCTCTCTCTCTCCCCCTCCCCCCCTCTCCCCCCCCTTTCCCTCCCTCTCCCTCTCTCTCTTCCCCACCCCGCCATCTATCCACCCCGCACTGATTCACACACCCACTGGCCCTATTGTGATTCATGGTCTTCGGAGCGGACATTGACTATGTTTGATAACGGAATGCAGTCAAATGTGTTTTAATTCCCAATGTTATTATTTGTTTTGACACCTTTAAACATATTACCAAAAGAACATTTGCTGCAGTTATGTCCTTTGGCCATCTCTTGTCAGTTAGTGTAATGTTTAACCTGTCAGATGGGTATAGTCGGTTTTAACAGCTATTATCATAAAATGCCTTAAGAAATTTCCTTGCAACCTGTATATTTTGTTATGGATAAATTATGTGGGAAGCCAGAGTGTTTCAGTGCCAATAGCAGTAATGATCCATGCTATGGCCATGTCATGGTAATTTTCAGTCCTTCACAGAAAACATGCTTGCATCAATCAGTAGTGTGCATGGTCCAGGATTTATTGACACAGGTTGATCATATGCTGAATAATCCAACCACATTTTTGTTTGGAAGTGGAAAGAACTAATAGAAATTGCATTTATTGCAATATGTAAAAAGAGTTGAGATATTGTATTATAATTTTACTTCGGAGTCACGTGAGTGACTACGTGAAGACCCCGTCCGGCACTCATACGCGACATTAGCGTTCATGCAGTGCACCCGCGACGAACGGGAGTTCAAGGCGCTCCCGCTACAAATTGAAAAGTCGGGCCGACAGGTAAGTTTTACCGTGGCCGTGTATTTTTCTCTGTGGTCTGCTTGTGTTCCAGAAAGAATGAGCAAGACCAGAGGGAAGAAATCTGCAGCTCTCCCCCGTTCGTCCTCCGTTGAGGAATGTTCTTTGGAGGAGGGGGGCAAGAGGCGGCGGGAATAACTACCGAGCCAAGCCCAGCACCGCTAGTGCAGCCTGAGCAGTGGGCTGGAGGTACCTGCAGCCAGAACCGGGCGGTAGTATCCGACGATTCGGATGAAGATGCCACACCGCTCGAGAGCGGCACAGGCAGCCGCCTAAGCCGAATGGAACGGCTTATGGAGCAATTGCTCCAGCGAGATCTGCTCTGAGAGCAGCAGCAGACTCGCCAAGAGAGCTCAGGCACTCCCGCAGTGCCCTTTACGGCACTGGCCATTGCTTCACCTTCTTTTGAAGGCAGCATTGGCGACCAGGTCTGGGCTGGTCAAGAAGAGGGGTTGCTGGCTGAAGTTGTCCGGAGTACGCAGGGTGTACGGGATCAGGAAGAGCTGCTGGGTGTGGTCAACCGCTACGTGGCCATTCCACGAGCGGGTCGGCCGTTAGAGCCGAAACATGCAGCCAGCATTGACCACCTACAAGAACAGGTGGTCAATGAGGCTCTTGAACAATAAACAGCCCCAGAAAATTGTACATCATTGAATGTACCAGCTGTAAACAGCCAAATTTGGGGACATTTGGGGCGGAACATCAGGAACCTGGAGTTGAAGCTCCAGAAAATCCTTAAACTCTTGACTGCAGGAATAACATCATATGCTCGTTCCATTGATGGTGTGGACATCTCCACAAATCAGCAAGACACATTAGCTCTGCTGTGCACCACTCAATATGAGATAAACAATTTACAGAAGGAAATCATCAAGCCCGCCCTCAACCCTAAATTTGTGGGACTTTGCAAAACACCGGGTTCAGAACCTCCAATTCTGCTCTTTGGGAAGGACCTTCCGAAAAAGGTGAAAGACCTAGAGGAAGAATCCAAGACCTTTGGTCTCGTGAGGGCAGGTTCAGGACCGAGCAGACCTAACAAACCCAGGCGGCAGTACCCCACGGCGTCCACCAGTCGTCGACCACTATATGCGACTGGTGAAAGCTCGGGGTCCGCAACCATTCCCCGTAAGCCTTTTTTAGGCCAGGGCCCAGAGCGGACCCCATGGAAAATGCGCCACCCCCAACAACATCAACATCAACAGCAGCCCTCTACAGCCCAGCAGCCGCCTCATCGTCCAGCGAAGAGGCAGAAGAAGCACCAGTAACCATGGAGGTAGGTGGGTCTGGTTCCTCTCAGCATATGAGCAGTAGGGGCTCTATACTAACAGGCGGGAGATTGCACTTGTTTTTGGATGCATGGGAATCCATCACTAATGACAAATATATACTCAACAGCATTCATGGCTATAAAATTGTTCAACATATACCCCAAAGGGTATTCACCCTCTCAGTCAAAGAGAAACAAGAGGGTCAAGCTGAACTGATGAGGCTACTAGCAAAAGGTGTCATTGAAAGAACAAAACATGAACCTTTGGAATTTGTGTCTAATATTTTCACCAAAACCAAAAAAGATGCTGTATGTCGCATCATCATTGACTTAACTACTTTAAACAAGTCTGTTAAGTATGGAAACTTTTGAAACAGCCAGACTTTTGATTTCTAGAGGGTACTTTCTAGCAAGCATTGATTTAAAAGATGCCTACTACTCAGTACCCATACACAAGGAGCATCGTAAATACTTAAAGTTTATCTGGATGAAACAGCTATGGCAATTTAAAGTCTTACCAAATGGGCTAACCTCCGCTCCAAGGTTGTTCACTAAAATCTTAAAAACTGCCTTGGCATTATTGAGGAAACAAAAGCATATAGTCATGGCATATTTAGACGACATTTTAATAGTAGGGAAAACCTTGGAGACAGCCATTTCGGCAGTAGCAGCCACCAAACGTTTGTTTGAAACTTTGGGGTTTGTCATACATCCAGATAAATCCAATTTTACACCGTCCACTACCATGGACTATCTTGAATTTACGATTGGTACTGTTCGCATGATTGTAACTCTGCCGAAGGGGAAAACATCAGAGTTGGCACTGACATGCAACGAACTCATGGATAAACATCAGCCAACCATACGGCAGGTAGCTAGAGTTATTGGTAAAATGGTGGTAGCTTTTCCAGCTGTACAATGTGGGCCTTTGCACTATCAAAATTTGCAAAGAGCAAAAGTGCACGCACTAAAACAAAACTCAGGTCACTTTGACCGAGTTATGAATTTAACTGCAGAATCCATTCCAGAGTTACAACGGTGGACAAGGAACGTTAGGCTCAGTTCCAGTCCCATAATAATCACCAACCCAGTATTAACCATTCAAACAGATGCCAGTGCTTTGAGCTGGGGAGCAACTAACATGCAATCCAGCACCGGGGGCAGATGGACTAATTTTGAATCATCTTGTCTACAGACTCGGGATATCAACTACTTAGAAATGTTGGGTGCGTTTTATGGTTTAAAAGCAAATTCATCTAATACGCATCATGCACATGTCCGGTTGCAATTAGATAATACCACGGTGGTGGCTTATATCAACCACATGGGTGGTGTAAAGTCGATATCGTGTGACAATTTGGTCAACCTAATCTGGCAATGGTGTGTCGAAAGACATATTTGGTTATCAGCAACTTACCTACCAGCTAAGCAAAATACAGTGGCAGACACCAGGTCATGCAAATTCAACGATAACATTGAATGGATGTTAAATCCCAAAGTATTTGCTGAAATTACAAAGCAATATGGCACACCAGATATCGATCTATTTGCATCCAGGTACCATATGTCGCTTGGGAACCAGACCCTGAGGCAGCAGCAGTTGATGCATTCTCGCTGCATTGGGGGAAAATGTTCTTTTATGCTTTTCCTCCCTTCTGCCTCATCAGTCGGGTATTACGCAAGATTAAATTGGATTCTGCTTCAGGAATCTTGATAATACCCGACTGGCCTACACAGCCATGATTCCCAGTGGCCCTCGACATGGCGGTCGAAACACCGTTGGAATTCCCCAGCAGTCCAGAATTATTAATCCACCCAGTGTCAGGCATTAGTCACCCGTGCCATGACAGAGTCAATCTCCTGGTTTGCAGATTCCAAAAAGACCTCTACTGGGCCTGGGACTGTCTGAGGACGCCATCAACATGATGACCGCATCCCACCGGGAATCCACCAGGAGACAATACCTGACCAACATAAGAAAATACTACCCACACTACAGCTACAGCCACCAGTGTTGTGGAGTTTCTGGTTGGATTACATCGGGAGGAACTCAGCTACAGCGCCATTAATACAGCCAGGAGTGCGTTGTCAGCTTATTTGGTTCCAGCAGCAGGACAACTGGCTTTGGGGTCCCATCCACTAGTGGTCAAAATCATGAGGGGCATTTTTAACACCAATTCCCCCAGACCAAGGTACACTCAGATCTGGGATGTCAGCATTGTGCTGACGTACCTTAGGGGATGGCCACCACCCAGGTCACTCACGCTGGAACAACTTACTCTGAAATCAGTCATGCTCATGGCACTAGTGTCAGCTCAAAGGGTACAGTCCCTCCACCTTCTGAGGCTGGACAGCATGACAGAGTCATTGGACTGTTTCACATTCCATATTCAGGGACTGGTCAAACAAACTAGACCAGGTACCACGCCTCCAGTCATGGAGTTCCGGGCATATTCACCTGACCCAGGGCTGTGTGCCAAGACCGATCTCGCCAATTACATAGACACAACATACAACTTAAGAGGGAGAGAAAAAGCCTTATGGATAAGTCACAAGAAGCCTCATGGTCAGGTGACGAGCCAAACCATTTCAAGGTGGCTCAAGCAGGCGCTTAAGTCCGCGGGAGTCAATACTAATGTTTACAAATCTCACTCCACCAGGGCTGCATCTATGTCGGCGGCTAGGCGAATGGACGTGCCTATTCCCCATGGACCATATTCTGGCCAGAGCAGGATGGTCCTCGGAAAGAACTTTCCAAATAAAGAAAGAACTTTTTATAATAAGCCGCTGGCGGAACCTGCTACATTTGCAGACAGAATTTTAGAGTCTGCAGCTAATATTTAATTTAAGCCCAGGGGAGCTCTCTGTTTTTTGTTGTCATTAATAAACCTTTATTGTTCACAAACAAGTTATTGTTGATTGTAATAACATACTTCCTCCCTCTAAGGTCTTCAGACAGTGAGTGAAGCATGAGCTGGTACATGGTTCGAATTCACAGAGCTTTGAAGTCTTCACGTAGTCACTCACGTGACTCCGAAGTAAAATAGTAAGATTAAATGAGAACTTACCAGTTCGAAGTTTGATCTGTATTTTATGAGGAGTTACGATGAGGGATTACGTGCCCTCCGCTCCCACCCTCTATTATACAGATCAACTGGTAATTAAGTTCTTATTTTTTCTTTACTATATTTATTTCAATTGTTGTGTTTTTTCTGTGAATCCACACCGCTGCTTTGAAGAAATGTCGCGCATGCGTGCTGGACGGGGTCTTCACGTAATGCCTCATCGTAACTCCTCATAAAATACAGATCAAACTTCAAACTGGTAAGTTCTCATTTAATCTTACTATTTTGCTGCATGTCATTGTGGTATATATCATGTGTCGATTGGTGAATATGTTTAGTTTGTGAGTTATTTGAAGCAGAAATAATATGTGAATGTAGACAAAAGTGTTGGAGAAACTCAGCAGATGCGGCAGCATCTATGGAGCAAAGGAAATAGGCAACGTTTCGGTCCAAAACCCTTTTTCAGACTGATGGGGTTCGACCTGAAACATTGCCTATTTCCTTTGCTCCATATAGCAAATGCTGTGTAATATTCTGATTAAATATTACCATTGGATATGGCTTATATTGTGCATTGTTTTATATATCACCCGAAAATATTAATTTGTAATGATATTTTACCTGTGTGCTGAGTGATTGCACACTGTACAATATCATAAATCGGTACAACCCAGTATTGAAAGAGCCCACATTTAATTTCCATTGTCACACTGTCAGAATATCCTAAGATTCTTCATAGCACATGCATGACAATCCAGTGCAGTTCATGGTGTTTTGAGACCACCATGTGAGGAAATTAAGGGCACATTCTCACAATATTGGTTGTTCTCATCACGTATTATTCATATTAGCAAAACCACCAATGTTCCCTGCTTTGTTGTTGATGATCTTACTTGAATGCTCAGCAAACTCTGTAGCTAAAAGCTGAATATTCATTTTAGTTATTAAGTATGATTATCTATAACTTTTGTACCACAGTTGACAAATGCTGTTGAGGCTGCTGTTGCAAAGGAAAGGCTCTGGAATTTTGCAGAAGATGAACCACCTGAACGGATTGTTCTCCAAGTCTATGCTGATTCAAAGAAGTATCCTTTAACTGTTAAAAAAAGAGGGATATCATTTTATGGAATAAAATGTACCCTTATTACAGCATAAATACAATGATGCCGGGCAAACGTATTTTGAAGGTATATTCTAGAATTTTCAAGACAACTCAATATCTATGTCCCAGGTTGCTGCGAATTTAAAGAGTCTCGTGATTATAACTGGGATAAAAATAAAATCACATGTACTTATTAGCATGTTCTTATAAGAGGATAGGAAGAAATACAACCGTGATACGCCATTGTGTGGGGAGGAAGGGAATGAGTCCTGCATAAGCATGAAAGAAAGATGTGTAAGAGGGCAAAGAGGTGCTCAGTTAAGATAAAATGGTAGTGGATGGGTCATCATGTTCAGCGGAGGAGTGAAATGGAAATTTGAGAGGATGGTGGGAGAAACGGGTGAATATAACAGAATGACGGGGCAAGACCAACCACCAATCACAGATACCACCTCCAATTTCAATAATATCAAAAGCTGTCAAAAGTAAATTCATGCCCATTTTGTTCTAGAGCTCACACGTTGTTTAAATGCTAGATTTAACTGCCTTAGTCTCCATTTGCTATTCATTTCCTACTCCCATTACCTGCCTATATCTCTTCTCAAGCTCACTGTTTCCTTACAGCTCAATTTTCTTCTTAATTTTGTCACCTGTAAACATAAAAACATTATAATGCAGTGGTTTATCTATATCATTAATGTAGATTTTAAAAACGGACGCCTGGTACTCCCATATGATACTCTACCAGTAATGAGCTGCAAACCTGAAAATCATTCTTTTCTGTTTACAGTTTAACTACTTCGTACTAATGAATGACTCTAACCATGAGAACTTATTAATGTAAGATTTTTGTGTGGAAGATTACTAAATGTCTTTTGATGTATGTAATATATTCACCAATTCCCTTTCATCTAATCTACTATGATTCTCAAATAGCTTTTTTAGATTATTAAGTAATTTATTTTTCATAAAACTGTTGGTTTTATCTCCTCATATCATGATTTTCGATGTTCCAATTACCACATCTTAAGTGTAGGAAGGAACTGTAAATGCTGATTTAAACCAAAGATAGACACAAAAAGCTGGAGCAACTCAGCGGGACAGGCAGCATCTCTGGAGAGAAGAAATGGGTGACGTTTGCGGTTGAGACCCTGAGATGCTGCCTGTTCGCCGCTGAGTTACTCCAGCATCACATCTTCAGTAATGGATTCCATCACTTTTCTGCGAGCTGATATCTGATGCCAGGTCTATAGTTTCCTGTTAACAGTGCCCTCCATAATGCTTGGGACAAAGACCATCAGGGGAAGGAAGACCTCCACAGCTGATGACAGAAAAATTATGTCTATAATATTTCTATAATAAAGAACAAATCCCAAACACCTGTCTGACAGATCGGAAACGCTCTTCAGGAGTCAGGTGTGGATTTATCAATGACCACTGTCCACAGAAGACTTCATGAACAGAAATACAGAGGCTACACTGCAAGATGCAAACCACTGGATAGCCACAAAAATAGGATGGCCAAGTTACAGTTTGCCAAGTACTTAAAAGAGCAACCACAGTTCTGGAAAAAGGTCTTGTGGACAGATGAGATGAAGATTGACATATCAGAATGATGGCAAGAGCAAAGTATGGAGGAGTGAAGGAACTGTTCAAGATCCAAAGCATACCACCTCATCTGTGAAACACAGTGGTGGGGGTGTTATGGCCTGGGCATGTATGGTTGCTGAAGGTACTGACTCACTTATCTTCATTGATGATACAACTGCGGATGGTAGTAGCATAATGAATTCTGAAGTGTTTAGACACATCTTATCTGGTCAAATTCAAACAAATGCCCCAAAACTCATTGGCCGGTAGTTCATTCTACAACCAGACAATGATTCTAAACATACTGCTCAAGCAACAAAGGAGTTTTTCAAAGCTAAAAAAATGTCAATTCTTGAGTGGCCAAGTCAATTACTCGCTGAACCTAATTGAGCATGCCTTTTATATGCTGAAGAGAAAACTGAAGGGGGCTAGCCCCCAAAACAAGCATAAGCTAAAGGGCAGTTCCTTCTTTAACACAAAAGCATAAGCTAAAGATGGCTGCAATACAGGCCTGGCAGAGCATCATCAGAGAAGACACCCAGCAACTGGTGATGTCCTTGAATCACAGACTTCAGGCAGTCATTGCATGCAAAGGATATGCAACAAAATGCTAAACATGACTAATTTCATTTACATGACATTGCTGTGTCCCAAATATTATAGTGCCCTGAAATAGGGGGGGATGATGTATAAACACTGCTGTAATTTCTACATGGTGAAACCAAAATGTATAAAAATAGTCTGACAATGTGCACTTTAACCACATGTGATTTTTTTTTTTCTATTACAAATCTCAAATTGTGAAGTACAGAGGCAAATAAATAAATGATGGGTCTTTGCCCCAAACATTATGGACGGCACTGTAACTTATAATCTCATGATAAGATTCTATAATGGTGATTACTATTCTGTTTGTGTATGTGATGGGAGTAGAGTGGTGGTGGGAGTGGTGTGTAAGCCTTTCCTTGTGCAGAAGTCACCGATGAACAATATCTTGTTTCACAGGACGTCCAAAAATAATCTTTCCAAAAGTACATATCTCCATTTGGTGATCAATCTATACAAAGAGATACAAATCTATACAAAGAGAATTTCATGGTTATTGTATTAGCTTTATTATGGTATTCTTATTTCATATCATACAGTACATTCAGTAAGTATTCAGACCCCTTCACTTTTTACACATTTTGTTACGGTAAAACCTTATTCTATAATGGATTAAATTATATTTTTTTAAATCATCAATCTACACATAATACCCCATAATAAAAATGTTAAAAATCTGGTGTTTAGAAATTTTTGCAAAGTAATTAAAAAGAAATAACTGAAATATCACATTTATATAAGTATTCAGACCTATTACTCAGTATTTTGTTGAGGCACCTTTGGCAGCGATTACAGCCTCAAGTCTTCTTGGGTATGACGCTACAAGCTTGGCACACCTGCATTTAGGTAATTTCTCCCATTCTTCTCTGCAGCTCCTCTCAAGCTCTGTCAGTTTGGATGGGGAGCGTCGATGCACAGCTATTTTCAGGTCCCTCCAGAGATGTTCGATCGGGTACAAGTCCGGGCTCTGGCTGGGCCACTCAAGGACATTCACAGACTTGTCACAAAGTCACTCCTGCCTTGTCTTGGCTGTGTACTTGGGGTTGTCCTGTTGGAAGATGAACCTCCACCCCAGTCTGAGGTCCAGAATGCTCTGGAGCAGGTTCTCATCAAGTATCTCTCTGTACTTTGCTCCGTTCATCTTTCCCTCAATCCTGACTCGTCTTCCAGTTCCTAGCGCTGAAAAACATCCCCACAGCATGATGCTGCCATGACCATGCTTCACCGTAGGTATGGTATTGGCCAGATGATGAGTGGTGCCTGGTTTCCTCCAGACGCGACGCTTGGCATTCAGGCCAAAGAGTTCAATCTTGGTTTCATCAGATCAGATAATCTTGTTTCTCATGCCTTTTGGCAAACTCCAAGCAGGCTGTCATGTGCCTTTTACTGAGGAGTGGCTTTCGTCCGGCCACTCCACCATAAAGGCCTGATTGGTGGAGTGCTGCAGATATAGTTGTCCTGTAAGGTTCTCCCATCTCCACGGAGGAACTATAGAGCTTTGTCAGAGTGACCATCGGGTTCTTGGACACCTCCCTGACCAAGGCTCTTCTTCCCCGATTGCTCAGTTTGGCCAGGTGGCCAGCTCTATGAAGAGTCCTGGTGGTTCCAAAGTTCTTCCATTTAAGAATGACGGAGGCCACTGTGCTCTTCGGGATCTGCAATGCTGCAGATACGTGTCTCGACACAATCCTATCTCAGAGGTCTACGGACAATTCCTTCGTCTTCATGGCTTAGTATTTGCTCTGACATGCACTGTCAACTGTGGGACCTTATTATAGACAGGTGCGTGGCTTTCCAAATCATGTCCAATCAATTTAATTTACCACTGGTGGACTCTAATCAAGTTGTAGAAACATCTCAAGGATAATCAATGGAAACAGGATGAACCTAAGCTCAATTTTGAGTGACATAGCAAAGGGTCTGAATACTTATGTAAATGTGATACTTCAGTTATTTATTTGTAATTACTTTGCAAAAATTTTTAAATGCCTGTTTTCACTTCTTCATTCTGGAGTACTGTGTGTAGATTGATGAGGAAAAAATGAATTTAATCCATTTTAAAATAAGGCTGTAACGTAACAAAATGTGTAAAAAGTGAAGGGGTCTGAATACTTTCTGAATGCACTGTATGTGCCTTAAGCCCCTGTCCCACTTAGGAATCTGAACGGAAACCTCTGGAGACCGTGTGCCCCACCCAAGGTTTCCGTGAGGTTCCCGGGGGTTCCGGTCACTCTCCATGAGTCACCAGAGGTTCTGGTCAATTGCCTGGAGAGCCTCAACTGAAGCCTGAGCTGCATCTACTGACCAAAGATCCTATAGGATCTTTGCTGCCGACCGCGCACACACACACAAACACATCGCGAAGGTTGGGGCCAGGGACAGCGGAGGAGCGCTTTCTGCGTGTTGAAGAGGAACGTAAACGGCTGCCACAGAGCATGGTAAGTCCTTTAGAGAGCGCGAGAGAAGGGGGCAGAAGGGGGGGAGAAGGGGAGAGAACGGGGGCGGGGGGGGGGGGGGAGAAGGAGTGGAGACAGTTTTAATAAGTTTAATAAAGTTAGTGGGCATTTTACCTTCCGGCGGTTCTTTCCACTTAGGAAACCTGAACGGAAACCTCTGGACACCTTGCGCCCCACCCAAGGTTACCATGAGGTTCCTGTCACTCTCCCTAATGGTGGAAAGTGGTTTCCGCGTAATAGTGGCTTCTGCTATGTTCCTGCGAATTATTTCAAAAAAATCAAAACCGGCCACAACTAAAAATAGGTTGCCGTTTTGTCGAAGCCAGTGGTAGGGTTGCATTTTTACTTACAGCCAGTCGAAGGCCTTCACTGATCGGCCATTCTGATTGGCTCATTGGAGTTTTCAGCAAAGAAATCTTTGGTTTCCAGGACCTAGAAGATCCGCCGAAAGGTAAAATGCCCGGTAACTTTATTAAACTTCTTAAAACTGTCTCCACTCCTTCTCTCTCCCCTTCTCTCTCCCCTTCTCTCTCCCTTTCTCTGTCCTTCTCTCCCTCCCGCGCTCTCTAAAGGACTTACTGTGCTTTGTGGCAGCCGTTTACTTTCCTCTTTACACGCAGAAAACGCTCCTCCGCTGTCCTTGGTCCCCACCTTCGCGATGTGTTTGTGTGTGTGTGTGCGGTCAGTAGATGCAGCTCGCGCTTCGGTTGAGGCTTTCCAGGCAATTGACCAGAACCTCTGGTGACTCATGGAGAGTGACCGGAACCCCCCGGGATCCTCTGGGTACCTCATGGGAACCTCTGGGAACCTCACGGAAACCTTGGGTGGGGCACACTGTCTTCAGAGGTTTCCGTTCAGGTTCCTAAGTGGGACAGGGGCTTTACACTTTAGATCTAACAGCAGCTATAAACAATTCTTACTAGTTTTTCTTGCACCTTTTTAACTCTTTTATCTTCACTCATTGGTTTCTACTTACCATTATTGGTCAGGATTATTCCCCATCATTGTTCAAATGGCATCCTTTATCACCACGGGTGCCCCCATCCCACCGCTACTCCTTAGCTTAAAAAAACATGAAATATTTGTTTCCTATCTTTGGTCACTGCACAAATATATCTAGGCGAAAGCTAGTAGAATTAATTCATTATTTGTTTCACTAATTTACGTACACATTTAATAACCATGAACAAGTTCCTTCACCTATAAACAGGACTCTTGATTATTATCTTTGGGCTATTATTCCATTGTACTTCCCACTAAATCCTGTTTAATCTGAAAAATCTTAATCATCATAGAAACATAGAAATTAGGTGCAGGAGTAGGCCATTCAGCCCTTCGAGCCTGCACCGCCATTCAATATGATCATGGCTGATCATCCAACTCAGTATCCCGTACCTGCCTTCTCTCCATACCCTCTGATCCCCTTAGCCACAAGGGCCACATCCAACTCACTCTTAAATATAGCCAATCATCATATCGTTATGCATTTTCCCTCATTTAATCCCACTGCAGATACAGTTACCATTACTTTCCAAGAATATAATGCCATTCTATGGATCTAAAAGAGAAGCAACATGTAATCAGATGGAGGAATTCAGTGGGTCCAGCAGCATCTGGGAGGGGATTGGGGTGAGGATGTTGTATGAATTACCAATGTTTCAGGACTCATGCAGGGTTTCAATCTGAAACTTTGACACTTCCTTTCCCTCCATAGATGCTGCTCAACCCACGAAGATGCTCCAACATTTGTTTGTTACTCCAAATTACAGCATCTGCTGTGTCTAATGTCTCCATTTAAACAAGTATCCAGACCACGAGATATTTTTATGAACCTGAAAGCGGTGCAATACATTTTCAACAGCAATTTCTCAATATTGCAATCAAGCACCTCATCCAATATTGCTGTGGCAGTTGCACTTACATCAGGCAAATTGCTATCCTAGGCTTCAGTGTTACTTTCATAGTAACTTCTGACCTCCCGAGGTACTGCACTGATTTCCAATACTGGGCTAAATCTTTGAGATGAACTCCTCCATCCTAAATTACTTGTCAAATCTTGTTATGCATGTTTAAATCAAATTGATTTATTTGAATTTAAAAAATATAAATTAATACATTTAACTTGTTATTATGGTGAAGTGATTTTAAATATTTCTAATATGTGGCACTATCGTAAAGAGCAAGAACAATGTACTATTCACCAATCAGCTTGCTGTATTGTAAGAGGCAATATTCAGTCATATGGCGATTATAAAAAACATTTTTAAAAAGATGATTTAATTATTCTTGTGCAAAAAGGAAAGTGGTGGAGACAATAGACAATAGCTGCAGGAGTAGGCCATTCGGCCCTTCGAGTCAACACCACCATTCAATGTGATGATGGCTGATCATCCCCAATCAGTACCGTGTTCCTGCCTTCCTCCCCTTATCCCCTGACTCCGCTATCTTTAAGAGCCCTATCTAGCTCTCTCTTGAAAGTATCCAGCGAACCGGCCTCCACCGCCCTCTGACGCAGAGAATTCCACAGACTCAAAACTCTCTGTGAGAAAAAGTGTTTCCTTGTCTCCATTCTAAATGACTTACCCCTTATTCTTAAACTGTGGCCCCTGGTTCTGGACTCCCCCAACATCGGGAACATGTTTCCTGCCTCTAGCGTGCCCAAACCCTTTATAATCTTATATGTTTCAATAAGATCCCCTCTCATCCTTCTAAATTCCAGAGTTTACAAGCCCAGCTGCTCCATTCTCTCAGCATATGACAGTCCCGCCATCCCGGGAATTAACCATGTAAACCTACGCTGCACTCCCTCAATAGCAAGAATGTCCTTCCTCAAATTAGGGGACCAAAACTGCACACAATACTCCAGGTGTGGTTTCACTATGGCCCTGTACAACTGCAGAAGGACCTCTTTGCTCCAATACACAACTCCTCTTGTTATGAAGGCCAACATGCCATTCGCTTTCTTTACTACCTGCATGCTTACTTTCATTAACTGATGAACAAGGATCCCCCAGATCCTCTTGCACTTTCCCTTTTCCCAACTTGACACCATTTAGATAATAATCTGCCTTCCTGTTTTTTCTACCAAAGTGGATAACCTCACATTTATCCACGTTAAACTGCATCTGCCATGCATCTGCCCACTCACCCAACCTGAACAAGTCACCCTGCATTCTCATAGCATCCTCCTCACAGTTCACACTGACCCAGCTTTGTGTCATCTGCAAATTTGCTAATGTTACTTTGAACCCCTTCATCTAAATCATTGATGTGTATTGTAAATAGCAGCGGTCCCAGCACCGAGCCTTGCGGTATCCCACTAGTCACTGCCTGCCATTCTGAAAGGGACCCGTTAATCCCTACGCTTTGTTTTCTGTCTGCCAAACAATTTTCTATCCATGTCAGCACTCTACCCCCAGTATCATGTACCCTAATTTTGCCCACTAATCCCCTTATCAAATTATTTCTGGAAGTCCAGGTACACTATATCCACTGGCTCTCCCTTGTCGATGTAGGTTCAGCAGGTTCCACTGTTCAAGGCAGCATCTGTAGAGGGAATGTATAGATGACATTTTAGATCAGGACCCTTCTTCAGACTATTTCACATTTAATTATTCTTGTTCTTTGGACCTTTTAGTACATATTTATTGATGGATAATCAAGTGTTGCTACACTTACCTGCATGAAACACTAAAATAAATTTTAGTGGAATTCTGGCTGAATCAAGCTTACGTACGTTACTGCAGGTACCAGAGTCAAAAAGAAGATTCTCCCACCACCCCTATACAGCAAATAAATTCTCACACTAAAATTTTAACGTTTCTCTATTGAAGCTGCACTTTAAACATGATTTTTGTTAGCCTCAACTAAACTTAAAAAAGCTAAATATTTCCAATGAAAGCAAAGTGGAAACTAGGAGTAAATGTCTGCAACATGAAAAATAAACACATTTGTCAAATTTAGATGTATTTCTACAGTTTAAAAATATATTTCCAGCCAAATATATTTCCTAAGCTCTTTGCTTCCAGAATGAAGTTACGAACTTTTGATATTCACAATCCACAGGTAAGAATATTTCAATTCAATATTGAACAGGCGACCCCTGCATTACATGGAGGTGGGTTTCCGTTCCTAGAAAAAAGTAACATGACGTTTTAACACAAAGCTGTGTCATCTGAGCACTTATCAAGAGAGAGGTGTTGAAACAGATTATGTTGTGTTTTTTTGTTTTACTTTTCCTTCCCACAAATTCCATGAGAGCAAATTTTATTCCACATCACAAATTTTTGGAAATTGATTTGTAAATTCTGTATGGGTGAATTTCCATTAACTGAATGGTGGTATCGAGGGGGTTGCCTGTGATCCATTTTGATTTACAATTTAAAAAATGTAGAAATCCAAATTTTCTCCTAGGTCCCAAACTTTCTGTATTATTTTTGTTGCTGAAATCAAATATTTTTTTTGTCCTGATAAAAAACGTTGAATTAACAAAAAAAAGGCTCTACCTTAATTTTTTTTTTAACTTCTAATTACTATCTCACACCATTCAAAGCTTTTAGAAATATGTAAGATAACTAGCAGGCTTTGGAAATTAGTGGATCCAAGCACAGGTCATGTACTGACACTCAGGCTTTCAAATTGACATTAAGAGCTCTATTATGTAATTTAGAAATATATTAACTAATAAAAATATATAATTATGGTTTGTAGAATGTGGCCTTAATATTATGATATTAGATGCAGGATAATGACTAGTATGTAATTATGTGCCTAACAATAGAAGCTGCATTCACACTTTTTAATTGCAACATAATCTTCCTAACTTCAAGGAGCAGGAATTGTCACATTTTCTATTCATCTTTAATATCTGATTTAGAATCCAATCAAGTAAACTGGTTAAAATAAATTTGCTAATGGAGAATTAAGAAAGTTAAGACATGAGATGTTCAAGAAAGATAGGGAAGGATAGACATTTGGGAATATCGTGATAGTGGGTTACAGTTTTAATCAAAGTGAGAACTATGGACTGTTTAAGGCTTGAAGTGATCAAAAACAATATATTTGCTTAGAATTAAAAAAAATAGAGAAACAATTATGCCTAATGGGATATACACATGTCATTAAATGAAGAGAAGCATCAAGAAGAAAGTTAGTTAAATTACAGAATGATGCAAGAACTACAGAACAATAATGTATAGATAAACAGAAATTACTGAAGTAACTCAACGGGTTGGGCAGCATCCCTGGAGTACATGGATAGGAGACGTTCGGGTCAGACACTAAAGACACTGAAAGAGGGTTTGAACCCGGAACATCACCTATCCATGTTCTCAAGGGATGCTGCCTGACCCACTGAGTTATTCCAGCATTTTGTGTCTATATTTGGTATCAATCAGTATCTGCAATTCCTTGTTATTACATAATTTAATTTACCCATTTCAGAGGCGATGGTAAAGATGCAAAGAGAAAAGAAGGAGAATAATTTCTAATATGCATGCAAGGGATCATTCCTGGTGTGTTCGTTTCTACCTTAATGTGGAAGGAAGTAGTGCATGATTAAGTTTGGGAAGCGAAATGGGGCAAGTGGAACAAGTTTCAGTGGAACAAAATTTTAGAAACGAGTATTTGAAAAGGAACACTAGTTAATGTGAGGATTCTGGGAAGAAAAATCAAAATTGCATAGGCAAAATTATTATGACATTTATAAAGGAAAAGCCTTCAAAGTTTGGCTTGTGCAGTCATATTCTTATGTAGGAAAAAGCTATGAATTATCTGAAGATAGACACATAATGCTGGAGTACCTCAGCAAGATAGGCAGCATCTCTGGATAGAAGGAATGGGTGACGTTTCAGGTCGAGACCCTTCTTCAGAGGGGCATCAGATGGAATTATCTGGTTAGCGCTTTAATTTTTTTCTTAATTTAAAATTTCTATCTTATATCATTGTGTTTTTAGAAATATACAAGATACACCAGGAATGTTCTCTTGAATATCAGAAATTGCTCTCCCTCTTTTCCCCTTGCATCTTTATAAGCTCCTCTGAAATTGGATAAATTAAATTATTGTTCTGTAGTTTGTGCATCATTCTGTGATTTGATGGCTAATTTTCTTTTCTATCTGCTTCTCATCATTTAGTTATCCACAGTATTTCCCAATATGCATAATAGAGCATATGACGTTAAGGCACCCTAATAACAAAAGATACAACAATTAAATGAAATCAATAATGAAGTTTTGACAAATATAAACATGAGAAAAAAAATCAGCAACAGTTGTGACATTTATATAGAACAATTAATTTAGCAGGACACTCCAAGGTATGTAACAAGAATATTATAAAACTAAATTTCCACACTGAGCTATACAATTTATTTATAAAATGATGACCCAAAGCTTGATAAAGGAGACAGATTTTAATAACTGAGAAATTTAGAGGATTCCAGAGCTTAAAGCAATGGTGGTTGAAACAGGGGTTACACAAAAAGCTGGAGAAACTCAGCGGGTGCAGCAGCATCTAAGGAGCGAAGGAGAAAGGCGACGTTTCGGGTCGAGACCCGAAACGTCGCCTATCTCCTTCGCTCCTTAGATGCTGCTGCACCCGCTGAGTTTCTCCAGCTTTTTGTGTAACCCTCGATTCTCCAGCATCTGCAGTTCCTTCTTTAACACGTGGTTGAAACAATGACCACTTGTGGTGGAATTATTAAATGTTAAGAAGATCAATGTGAGATTTAGGGAAATCTGGAGCGGCTTATTTTAGTCAGAAGAATGAAAGATAGTATGTGTAAAATTGTATGATTTTAAAAGGGATGCATAGACAGAAAGATATTTTATATATATAGATATATATATATATATCTTTAAAGGTGGTGGAACAGGATGAAAATTTGTTTAAGAAAGTTTAACATTTTCTATAAGGAATATAAAGTACAAATGAAGGGACATATGCAGACTTTCATAAAACATTGTATTGGCCTCGGCTGAAGTAACTTATTCATTTCAGGGCACTTAACCTTAGGTGATGTCAGAGTCAGATAGAGAGTGCAGAAGTGAGGTACTGAAATAGCATTAGACAAAGGGAACGTATGGAAAAATGCAGAAACTGGATTGTTCTTGGAGTTGAGACAGTTAAGAGAAAAATTGATTGAGATATCCTAAATCACATATTATTTATGGAGAATCTGTTTTCCGAGTAGACAGGAAGGAAAAGAAGCAAAGGCAACATGAAAACTTTTTTTTTGCATAGTGAATTGTCATAATGCGGTAACTTTCAAAAGGGATTTTGTGCAGCATTTGGAAGCAAGGTATCAGCAGAGTAATGGAAAAAGCTTAATGAGCTAGATGGACTTCCAGGTTGTATCATCCTTTTGTTTGAATAAACACAACAAATTGTTGGAACTATAGTCCTATTATCTGCCGTACAAGTTAAGACATTTTGACAGCCCAAATTGTAATGTGCTCTTAAATTGATTGGAGGTATATTACAGTGAACAATTGAATACTGTACATGTTGTGGGATGTGTGTGAACACACATTCTCGGTCTTTTTAGAGTACAGGTCGCTTGGATATAATACATGTTTCCATGACACGAATTGCATATTTGCGATTGATAAATTAGTACACCCTATCACAGTACGCAGACCAAATTGGTTGTAATGTTGGAGAACTAGAGAGCCACTTAAAATTTGCGTTGTAAATTGGCAAGCAGAAAAAAATAATCTTGGATTAAAATAGTTGACGGGAGGAAAAAGCGTTTTATTCAATCTCCCCGCAGTATTCAGACATGATTCATCTCTTACGAACACAGCTACACATTCATGTAGCTTGTGGTCATTGAATTTGACAATCATGTGTAGGAAGGAACTGCAGATGCTGGTTTAAACTGAAGGTAGACACAAAAAGCTGGAGTAACTCAGCGGGTCAGACAGCATCTCTGGAGAAAAGGAATGGGTGATGTTTTGGATCGAGACCCTCTTCAGTCTGAAGAAATGTCCCGACACGAAACATCACTTATTCCTTTTCTCCAGAGATGCTGTCTGACCCGCTGAGTTACTCCAGCTTTTTGTGTCAATCTTCAAATTTAACAAGCAACTGTTTCATTGACACCTGTGCCACAATACCCTGTTAAGCAATGTGAGATATAGCCTTCAGTGTTTTTAACTTGTAGTAACAAAAATAAACATTGCTATTAAATGACTTTTAATTTTGAAAATCCTGTAATGAAAAATAACTATTTTTGCAAGCCTGAAACAGTCTGGGTCCTAACCTTCCATTGACACACTTGTTTTTGAATAACATGAGATTTCTACAGAATACAACTATCACATTATAGCAAAAGTATCTGTAACTTATTTATCCTTGCAATTGAAATTAATTAGGCATAATTACAATACTCCAAATATTTTTTTAAACTTCAAGCATATTAGATAGAGTTATAGAATGTGGAAACAGGTCCTTCAACCCAACTTGCCCATGCCGACCAACATCCCACCTGCCTGCATTTGGCCAATATTTTTCCAAACCTATCCTGTCCATGTATCTGTCCAAATGTTTTATTTTTAATGTTGTGATAGTACCTGCCTCAACTACCTCCTCTGGCAGTTCATTCCATATACTCACCACCCTTTGTGTAAAAAATAAAGTTGCCCCTCAGGTTCCTGTTAAACATTTCCCCCCCACACCTTAAACCTATGTCCTCTGGTTCCCAATTCCCTACTCTGGGTAACAGAATCTGAGCTTTTTTCCCTAATTATTTATCTCATGACTTTTATACATCTCTATATGATCACTCCTCATCCTGTGCTCTAAGGAATAAAGTCCAAATCCATTCAATCTCTCACTATAATTCAGGCCCTTGAGTGCTGGCAACATCCTCGTAAATCTTCACTACACCCTTAACAACATCTGTCCTATAACAGGATGACCAAAACAGAACACAATACTCCAAATAGATATACCAAATAGTTGTATAATAATTCTAGGAAGAAAATACAATATTTCTTAACATATCTTAATTTGTTGTATTTTCAAGACTCCACCTAAATTGGTAGATTATAAATCTAGTAGCTTGACATCTGCCTGGCAACTTGTGGAAGCTACTATCAACGTGGATATTCATATCCCTGTAGCAGCAACTACCGAAAGTCAGCTTGAGAAGAATTCATTGGTATGTTACTGACTTATAATTGTTTTTCATTCATGCTGATTAAGGTTTCCCGACTCAAAATGTCTTAATTTATACTGAATTTCCCTATTATTTCTAAAATATCTACTCTATTTGGTTGAACAATGCGGCACGGAAAATAAGTACGTTTTGTTGAGAAATGCAATGATGTTTAGCAAAGTATTCACCTAATTTATTGTATTACCAACATAAAGGAGGCGATAAATAGAAAATTTATAAGCTTCTAAAATTAGAAATGACCAAATGCAGAATTGTTGTAAAGCCAATGTAGGTGTTTAAATTATACAATGAAATAATAGATGAAAAGATAATTCATTTAATGTATAATCATATTATTGTTTTGGCAAGAGTCACGAGCAGATAAGCAGACATTGAACAGTTGAAAATGAGATAGAATCATAAAAGGAGAAATTATTTTGATGTAAAATGGAACATAGGATTGAGATGAAGATTAATTAACATCTGATAAAATAAGTTGAAGTTTTCAACCTTGTTAGTTCTTCCTTAAGAATGGTTTCTCTTTGATTAGAATTTTTTTTTCACAAATCTCAGAAGACTCGCAAGTCTGCATTGTGACATAAAGATTGAGTATGGGGGCAGGAAGAAGATCATTAGATGAATAGAGATCAGAAACATCAGAAATAGAAGTAGGGTCCAGGAGTTGCTGTTTATCCTCCATGGATGAAGGTTATTTTATGAACCCCGTTAGCAATATAGTTGAAATCTATGGTATTAGGTGGGTCTACACTTACCTGGAGGGAATCTTTAACATCAACTATCTAAACAAAGCTGGTTCTTTGTGGTTAAAAAGTTTCTGCACAGCGCTTGGCTTTCTGGTCATGTGAAGAAATCCAGCCCATATAACTACTTTGACAATCAACTAAGCTATGCCGATACATAGAAGTATAGACAAGCAACTGCAGATGCTAGTTTACAAAAATAAAAAAAACACCAAGTGCTGGAGAAACTAAATGTGTTAGGCAGTATCTCTAGAGAACATGGATAGGTGACGCTTTGGGTCAGGACCCATCTAATAAGCTACGCCCACAGACTCGCCTATCAAGCCATTAAACAGTTTGAATATTTGTGAAAGCCTCTGGCACAAACATCTCAAAACTATTCAAAACGTGTTACATTTAAAGAACAAAAATTCAATTTTTAAATGAAAAAATAACAAATATTATGCAAAGTAAAATGCTGCGTAACTGCAGGAAGTTTGCATTCTGCTCCTGGACTCAATTATGAATCATTGGAGCACAGCTGGGAATTTGCTGATCCAACAAGTTTTTGAAGCACACACAAAACATGGCATTTCTTATGGGAATCCAGTTCATAACACTGATTAAGAAAATAACACTGATCAGAATAACACTTTCAATAACACTGACGAGAAAAACAAATTGGATGCGTGCAGACGTTAACAATTTTTTGTATATAGGTCTTCACTCAAAAGCAGATGAAATTTAATTTCAGTTAGTATTTTCTCACAGAAAAATATTGAAAATGTATTTATGCTCAAAAGTAGCTCAGGCATGTTATTTGAGCACGTGTATATTGTTTTGAAGGAAGATGCATAGTTCTTTTTTTAAAAAGGATAAGCAGTTATATGTAAATGATTTGGCAATTTAATGTGTCGTGAGTGATAATTTATATCTTACTTTTTCACTGAGTAAAATTTATATCTTACTATTTTTACAGTTCGTATAATTTCTATTGAGTATTTTCTCTTCCATCATTACCCCTCTTCAGAAAGGTCTGAACAATTGGGCAAAACAGATGTTGCAGAGCAATTACTTGATAGGTGGATATTACAAAGACGCAGAAAGCATTATTGGTGAAGGATCAGTAAGAAATATTTTGATTTGTTACTCTTAGTTGCATGAATGACAAAATACGATGTTGAAATAGTTTTGTGTAACATTGTAGCATTTGTACACTACTTCAGAAATTAGGTTCCATTGATATTTCAATTTAAAAAAATGTTTTAGTTGTAATTTGTACCACCACTAAAGTAACAAAACTCCTGATACATTTCAAAGGAAAGAACAAAAGAATATAGTATAATTAAATAGTTACTATGGCACATACAGTAAATGCTCGCTTATGGGCCCCTTCATAATGGATTTTGGTTTATTGGATGGACTTGCTGATGCAACCAGCCTGCCCCGGCTGGAACTGCCTCCTTGGCTGCTTAGAGCCCTGGTTTCCGATGCCACCTCTGTCTCACAAGGTGCACCAGTGGGCCCTTCTTCAGGCACGGCACAGCCCGGTTGATACGGCTGTTGTTGCGGCTCACATTATAGCCCCTGGGTACAGCGCTATCTTCGGGCTTGTAATGACTGATTTTTATATTGTTTCAAGGATTCCTCCTTTAAGTCACTATGATTGAAGGCAGGGGTTTAGGAGATTATCAAAAAGCATTCACGAGCTCTCCATGAAACATTCAATGCTGTCAAAAGATAAATCTTCAAAACACACTCATAATTAATAGTTTATTTATTGTAGTAGTATAACAATACATCCAAACTTCGTCTAAATGTTTAAGAACATTTTGATCTTACTCGTAGTCAAACTCGTGCATGGTGGAACTCGTGCATGGTCGAAAGCTGCCCATGCTTCGTCAAACTAAACTAAAAACTACTAGGGCATCTGCATGAGAATCCCAGCAGCAAACACGCCTCTGACTACGTAATAAATCCCACCCACATAATTACAGGCAGACAAAATTTAAAGGTAACTGGTTATAGTTATAACATACTGAGTTAAGCTAAATGGCTACTACAGGGCAGCTACCACCGACAGGACTTACATGGTCACTGTGGGGCTCTCTTCCCTCCCACCTACAGCTGCTTCTTTATGCCGGCCATTGCGTTGCCACTCCATGCTCGACCACTGCTGCTTCCTCCTTCTCCTGTTGTTCTGTCCACCAAGCCTCTTTCCCCCGAGGGTTTACTGTATACTAAAATGCACGATCATCCATGATTCTAACCTTAAAATCTAAACTGAAACATTTTTCTTTTACTTTCACAGAAAAAGAAGACACCAGTGGAAATCCAATTTCTGACATCTCCTGTTAGTTCCCTGAGTATTAATTTTTAAAAGTTCCATTCTTTTATTCCCTTGTGTCTAGTTTTAGATATTTATACATTGATGCTAATGTTTATTGAAATATTTTAAGAAAATTGTATTAATAATTACATTTTCAATATTATTTTAATAATACTTTTACTGTATTACATTTCAGTGCTGTTTAAAATAATTTCATAAATTTAACGCTTTCTCATTTTCCACTATTGACAATTGCTAGCTGGATAATATATAAAATGAAAGTCATATGTTAGAAAAACTGCAGATATCGTTTAGTTTACAGCTTTAGTTTAGAGATACAGCTCTGAAGCAAGCCCTTCGGCCCACCGAGTCCATGCTGACCAGCGATCCCCACATATTAACACCATCCGAAACACACTTGGGACAATTTTACAATTTTACCAAGCCAATTAACCAACAAACCTGTACATCTTTGGAGTGTGGGAGGAAACCGGGGATCCTGAAGAAAACCAGCGCAGGTCACAGAGAGAACGTACAATCTCTGTACAGACCACATCTGTAGTCAAGATCGAACACGGGTCTCTGGCTCCTCCATTGCCAGAGTGAGGCCACATGCAAATTGGATGAACATCACATAATTTTCTGCTTGGATAGCTTACATGCCAACAGTATGAATATTGAATTCACCAATTTACGATAACACCCACTCTCCTTTTTTTAATCCCGCTCTCTCTTTCCTACTCGCCCTTCCTCCTGGTACACACCCATTTCTCCCACGACCCTGCCACCCTTTCCTCTTCCTCCCTATCTCCTACCATCTATACCCCACCCCTAGTTTCACATTTTTACTTCTCTTATCTTGCACCCTTTTATCTCCTTTTCACCTCTGGCCTTTGTCCATCCATGTGTAAATCAAAGCCCCCTCACCTATCCTTTTACAGGCTATAGCTATCCCCCCCCCCCCCCCCACCTCCTCTTTTATATCTTTCTCACCACCTACTACAATAAGATTGAAGAGGGGTCCCAACCTGAAATGCCACCTATGTATGTTCTCCAGAGATGCTGCCTGACTCTCTGAGCCAAACTTGCCCTTTCTGTTTCTTTTTGTAAACCAGCAGTGTGGGATGGCGGCACGGTGGCGCAGTGATAATGTCGCTGCCTTATAGGACCAGAGACTCGAGTTCGATCCTGACTACAGGTGCTGTTTGATAGATCGGGTATATGAACAGAGTCTCTTGCCCAGAGAATCGAGGACCAGAGACATAGGTTTAAGGTGAAGGGGAAAAGATTTAATAGGAATCTGAGGGGTAACTTTTTCACACAAAGGGTGGTGGGTATATGGAACAAGCTGCCACAGGGGGTAGTTGAGCCAGGGACTATCCCAACATTTAAGAAACAGTTAGACAGGTACATGGATAGGACAGGTTTGGGGGGTATGAACCAAACTAGTATAGCTGGGACATGTTGGCCGGTGTGGGCAAGTTGGGCCAAAGGACCTGTTTCCACACTTTATGACTCAGAGACACTAATGAAAGCCAGCTTGTGCAATGAAATGCAGCATTGAGTGGACAGCCAGGCTTATTCAAATGAATAGTCCTCCAAATGTTATATAGTGTTCTCTTTCAGGATGTTTGATGAAAAAATGTCCCGTATCTTTACTTTTTATTCAAGTTGACTGGCATCTTGAGTGTTTAATGTTCTTTGTTTTGTTATATCATTGCATATAAATTATTTTCAAAATACTAAAATCATTTGCTTTTAAGCCTGAAATCAATCCAGCCGACACTGTGGCTCTTATAGAGAGCTGCGGCAGTGGTATTTACGTGAAGGGCACAGTGCGATGTAGAGCTTATCTTCATGGCAGTAAAACAAAAGTGAAAGATGCCATCCAGGTATGTCTTTTTTAAGCAAGGTGATTAAAAGTTTTGTATCCTCGATTGAAATACTCTCAGCAATATGAAATATAAATCCCAAAACAAAGATAAGGAACAGACAGGTTATTTTTGAGAAGCTGTCAGTGACTAGCGTAGTTCCAAAAAATTCTATACTTGTTATTCACTGTATACATTAATGATTAATATAATGGAATATTTCCAAGTTTGTTGATGCCACAGAGATGAGTGGGAGTGTGAAATATGAGGATGCAGGCTCCAGTGTGATTCAAACAGGTTGTGTGAGTGAGAAAATCCATGGCAGATGCAGCATGATCTGGATAGATGTGAGAAATCCAAAATGATAAAAAATAATACATAAAATCAGATTTTCATCTGGGAGTTGATATTTTCAGATGAGGAGCAATGACATGCATGTAGGCGCAGTAGGCAAATGGTATGTTGTCATTCATAGCGAGATCTTTTGAGTATGGAACATGGATGACAGTGCAATTGTACGGTACTTTATTGAGAGCTTAAGTATTGTATGCAATTTCAGTCTCCTTATCTGAGGAATTAAGCTTCGGTAATGGAATGAATGCAGTAAAGATTCACCAGACTGAAGCCTGGGAGGGCAGAACTGACATATGAAGAGTGATTGGGCTTAGAGAGAACATTATTGAAAGTTATAAAAATCTTGATGGAACTGGAGAGACTAGATGCAGGAAGGTGGAATACGGATGGTGGGAGATCCAGGGACCACAGTTTAAGGATACAAGATAAGTTATTCAGGACTGGGATGAGGATTAATGTATTTACTTGAAGAGTACTGAAGATGTGAAAGTACCACAGAAAGATGCTGAGTCCAAAATGTATTCAAGAATAGATTGGATATAATCTAAGCTAAAGAGGTCAAGGTTTGAGAGTAGAAAGCAGAAGCAGATTATGAAATATGGATGATCACCCATGATTATGCTGAATAGCAAAACAGGCTAAAAGGATCAAATGACCAACTCTTGATCTTATTTTCTATGTTTGTACGAAGCTCCTCTGTGCTTTTGATCGTGTTTGGTGTAACAATTTCATACCAAAAATTATGTTACTCTGCAAAGTGGGATGCCCTGACACAGAGTAGACATACTAATTTTAGTTATTCTGTAAATGGAAATGCACAGAAAGTTAACGTTGGATGTATTCAAGGGACAATTATATTGCCATTGTATTTTTTAATAATTTCTCATTTTGTAATATTCAATGGGTGTATCAGAAGAGAATATAAGATTATTTGTGTGCCATTAAGACTCTTCATTTACATTTGCCGCATGCATGCCATTGTGAACATTTTGACTATACACAAAAAGTCTTGCATTCCAACAACAGATTCTGATGTCTTGACTTAGTAAATTAGGGCTTGCAGAATCTAATTATAGTTTACTGCGTAGAAAGAGACAGTGCTGAGGAGAACACCCCATTAGGTATGAACAGTTTTTTAAATGCATATATATTGATATTTACTCTGTAATTTAAAGTCCTTGACTAGGAACTACTTTAAACAAAAGAGATGGCTTTTTTTGATATTTCAAAATGATGCTTGCCACTTGATCATTTTGTTATTAAGGACAGGATAAAATATAATTACTGTGATGTAGAATAGTGTACTTTTAATACCAATTAAAATGTCGTAGCTAATCAAAGCAAATACAATTTTTCCCTCAGTCACTAAAAAGAGATGTGCTGAACACTGTGTATGTTCGCTGTGAAATGGTGTGCGAGGATCGAATTGTAAACAAAGGTGGTGGTAAGTAACCACCATTGGTATCACTAATTTATACTGTAATAATGTTTGTATTGGATTTTATCCATTTAGTTTAATGTTTGGTGTTAATATGTGACAAAAGTAGTACTCGTGTACGTCTTGAGCTGTTAAGTTTACACCGTTGTATTATATCTGCTTAATAGTAATGTCATTCACAGCAATGTTAACACACCTCAAGAAAAACATAATTAATAGAACCACAACGATATGTCATGATGAGTTTTGGAACCTTTGATCTTCTATGTTCAGCTATAGATAGTGTTGTCCACTATTTATCGAATTACCTGAAAGTGGGAGCCTAGAAGTGCTAAACATTCATTATGGTACCGATAAAGGTTTATTCTCTGACACCAGAATTCAGTTCTACTGACTTCAGTCATGGAATCTGGAAAGTGACATGTTTAATGAATAGAATAGCAAGATTAAGGAAACCGTCAGTGATAAATACTATAACCTTTTGCTTGTGCCAGCACATACAGAATATTCTCCAAGTTATTGTTGTTAAACAATCGGCTGTACTGAATCTTTAATGAGTCTTGGAAAGTAGGTCTGTCTATTGTGGGTGGCATCTTTTGCAGTTTCTGATAACCCTGCAAAACGCTGGCACAATAGTTAAAGTTGTCATGGCTTGAAAAAAACTATGGGACTACTGCATTGCCATGCAGTAAATTTTCACTCTTCCAGTAGAAAATCTCCACCAAAACACGTGACGTAGCTTTCTCCAAGCTTTGCTCCAATGCTGTCTAAATTAAGATGAGAGTTATGTATCCTTATACACAATCCTCACCCCTGCATCTTATCAGGCAAAACAAATCTAAAATGGAAGTGCATTTTTATAGTCATAATATAGTCATTTTACAGCATGATAATAACTTTTCAGTGATGGGACCATTGTTGTAAGTGGAGTACTGTGGAGTAGGCTGTGAGAAGGAACTAAATTATGGGATGAAGGGGAGGAGATGGGTTGGAGCAAAGGATCGGGGCGTGGGCTGTGAGGTTGAATCCAGTTATCCACTGTGAATCAGTACAGTAGTGGGGTTGGGTTGAGGTGTTGACTAATGGATGAATCAGAGCTTGGGGAGAGGGGAAGAGATTGCATCAGTTGGCACAGGTTTGGCAATTTCTCTGGAGTGGATAAGAGGCTCCTCCAGTAATTTGGGAAGTTGGTAATGAGAGGATTGGTTCATCTGAGCAGTCAGACTTGGATCTCCTCGGGGACAAAGGTTTGAGGCCATCAGGTGATTGGAGGGTCAGGGAATGTATAATACTAAAACTACATGTTCCAGGAGTTCCTCACAACTCATGCCTCCTGGACAATTTTGTTCAACTTACTGAGCAGCATGCCAAATGAAACATACTTGAAACCATTGCTCTCTGTCTCACATAAGCATCAAATACAATATACAAGCACAACTACTATCAGAAAGTTTAGAGTGGCGAGATATGGCTATGACATAGTCTCACAGCAAAAATATGCGTGTTCAATTACATAACGCTGAATCAATATGATTCTGTAGTAAACCCTCATTATAACAGACCACATTGGAGGGAATGATGTCCGTTATTGCCAATTGTCAATTATAACCGAGTACGGTATTATCGTATGCAGTTGAAACAAAGAACTGCAGATGATGGTTATACACAAAAGAAACAGTGCTGGAGTAGCTCGGCGGTTCAGGCAACATTGCTAGAGAACATGGATAGATGACGTCAGGACACTTCAGACTGATTCAATCTGCTGAGTTACTCCAGCACTTTGTGTCGTTTCACCTTAAAACTAGGCGCCGATGTTGCACCAGCGAGCCTTTCTTCACCAGTTGACATGGCTATTGTAGCCCTGGCCGTTAGCTCTTTCTTCAGGCTGCTGCCAAATACAGGGCCCGCTCGGTCACTGAGGGGGGGGGGCTCCACCCCCTCTCACCTACTACCGTGGTGGAGTATGTTGGCGACTCCGGTGGACGAGGTGGGAAGGAGAGGAGAAAGAGGCCGAGTGGACAGCGTGACAGGAGAATGAGGAGGCGGCGGACAAATTGAAGGAAGAAGTAGCAGCTGGTGCGCCTTGGGAGTCAGGCGGGGGGCCCTCGGAAGCCTGCACCAAGCAGCCAGAGGCCTGTCCGCAATAACCAAAATCCGTTATAAAGGGGTCTGTTAAAATGAGGGATTACTGTAATCTAAATTCTAAAACAACGTATGGAACGGTCACCATCACTATGCTATAGGCTTTCTGATAGCCAGCGAGAGATAGAGGAACAGATATGTAGACAGATTATGGAAAGATCCAAAAGCAGCAGGATTATTGTAGTGGGTGACTTTAACTTTCCCAATATTTATTGGTACTTACTAAGTGCAAAAAGCTTAGACTGGGCAACATTTGTGAGGTGAGTTGAGAGGGTTTCCTGAACCAATAGGTGAATTGTTCAACTTGGGCTGGGACTACACTGACCTTGTGGAGGCACTATATTGGGGGAAAAATGCCTGGCCAAGTGACTGTTGTTTTAGTGGAAAATTATTTTGAGAATAGTGATGATGACAACTCTATATGTTTTAACATAGTTATGAATAAAAATAAATCTGAACCTTGTAGGAAGGTACTAAATTAGGGTACTAGATTTTAGAATTATTCAACAAGAACTACAGAGAGTAAATTGGGAGCAGTTATTGGGTAATTCCAAATCAGGCAGGGCCTTTAAAGTAAGCAGCAAATAACTCAAGCGTGCAATCAGAAGGGCATTGGCATGAAATGTAATTGACGAATTAAATAAAATTCTGAACCTTTTTATATGTACATTAAAAACAAGAGGGTACCCAAGGAGAAGATAGAATCTCTCAAAGGTAAAGGAGGGAATTTATGCTTGGATAAAATTATGAAATGCATAGATAGGGTAGACATTCGGAACCTTTATTGCAGAAATGTCAGAGTGGAGGGCAGAGCTTTAAGGTGAGAGGGGCAAATTTTAAATGAGACTAGACCAAGTGCAGACCCGTTGGGTCTGTTCCCCCAATGCGCGTTTGCGGGGCGGGGGGAGGGGTGCGGGGCGGCATGCGGCGTCACACACACACTAACCACCCCAACACTAACTACCCCCTTGATATTATATTAATATTATTAATTAGATCCTTTTACCCCATAACCACCCTAGCCACTGACGCATAGCCCCCAACTCGCAGGCGCGTCTAGAGAGGGAGAGGGGGGTAGAGAGTGAAGGCAGAGAGAGAATGGGGAGAGATAGTGAGAGAGGCAGAGACAGAAGGCAAGAGACGGGAGAAGGGGGGGGTGGAGGAGGGAGAGGGAGGGTGGGGGAGGAGGGGAGAAAGAGAGGGGAGGGGGGTTAGAGGAAGAGGGAGGAGATGGGGTTAGAAGGAGGGGGAGAGGTGGGGGGGAAGGGAGAGTGATGAAGTGGGGGGGAGGGAGTTTAGGGGGGGAAGTGGAGAGAGAGGGGGAGGGGGAGATGAGAGCGAGAGGGGAGAGGGGGAGAGAGAGAAACCCACACCATGTTCCTCTACAGTAGTAGTTCTATCCTACTTCCATTGCTAGATTGCCGACACTTGCTTTCCTGAACACCTGCATCCGTCTTTGGCAACAGATCCTCGACTACATGCAAAATGTCTTTCTCAACCACATTTATGTGATCTTTATTAAAACTGAAAATTAGGAAGGAATGAGATTGAAGTAATTTAATAGAGATTTATTAAAACTAAATTCTGGTAATTTGAATACAGAAAAATTTTTTCACTATTTGTTCAGTCATACAGAATGGAAACAAGCCCTTCGGTCCAACTTGCCCACACCGACCAACATGTCCCATCAACACTAGTCCCACCTGCCTGCATTTGGCCCATCTCACTTCAAACCCATCCTATCCATCTACCTGCCTCAACTACTTCCCCCAGTAACTCGTTCCATACACCCACCACCCATTGTGACGAAGTTACCCCTCAGGTTCCTATTAATTCTTTCCCCTCACTGTAAATCTCTCATCTCCGATTATTGATTCCCCTACACTGAGCAAGCATACTCCGTGTGCTTACCAGATCTATTCCTCTCGTGATTATGTACAGCTCTATAAGATCAAGCTCATCCTCCTGTGCTCCAAGGAATAAAATCCTAGCCTGCTCAGAGTCCTGGCAACATCTTCGTAAATCTTCTCTGCACCCTTTCCAGCTTGACAGCATCTTTATGACACTGTGCCCAGAACTGAACACGATACTCTAAATTCAGCAAGACCGACATCTTGTATAACTGCAACCCGACCTCCCAACTTCTAGATTCATGATGACTGATGAAGACCAATGTGCCAAAAGCCTTTTTTACCACCCTATCTACTTGTGGTGCCACTCAAGGAACAATGTACCTGCACTCCTAGATCACTCCGTTTACAACACTCCCCAGAGCCCTACTATTCACTGTGTAGGTCCTGTCCGTGTTAAACGTTCCCAAAATGCAACACCTCACATTTCTCTGTATTAAATTCCATCAAGCATTCCTCAGCCACCTTGACAACACGCCACCCACTTTTGTGTCATCTGCAAACTTGCTGATCATACCATGGACATTCACATCCAAATTATTGATATATCTGATCAGGCGAGGGAGATTTGTGTACCTTCATACACATCAGGACCTTCAGCACCTCTTCGACCATAACACTGATTGCTCGCATGAGACTTCCATTGATTGCCCCAAGTTTACCAGTCCTCCTGACTTGCTCCACAGTAAAGATAGGAGAAATACTTGTTAAGAACCTTGCCCATCTCATGTGGCTCCACACAGAGTTGACCATTTCAATTCCTGTGAAGTCCCACTCTCTCTTTGGTTACCCTTTATGTATTTATAAAGTCTCTTGGGATTATCCTTAATGCTATGTTCTAGAGCTATCTCCTGTCCCCTTTTTGCCCTTCTGATTTTTCTTTATTAGCTTGGTCCCAAGTTCCCAAAACTCCTCCAGGGATACACTTGATCCCAGCTGCCTATGCCAGCTCCTTCTTACTCATGACCAGAGCCTCAATTTCCCTCATCGTCCAAGCTTCCTTAAGCTCGCCTACCTTGTTCTTCACTCTAACAAGAACGTACATGTCCTGAACGCTTGTCAGCGCACTTTTAAAAACATCCCACTTTTCCAACGTTCCTTTTCCACCAAACAACCTGCTCCAATCAACTTGGAGTTCCTGACTCATACTCAAAGTTGGCCTTGCCCCAATTTAGAATTTTAACTCGTGGGCCCTCTTGGTCCCTATACATAACTATCTTAAACCTAATAGAACAGTGGTCGGGGGTCAGAAAAGGCTAATCCATGAACACTTCAGCCACTTGCCGCTCTCAATTACCCAAGACTAGATTAAACATTGTCCTCTTTCGTGTGGAGCCCTTTACATATTGCCAGAGTAAATGCTCCTGAACACATTTGACAAATTCCACCCCGTCTAAACCTTTTGCACGATGACATTCCCAGTCAATATTGGGAAATGTAAAATCCCCATTACACCAGCCTTATTAGACTTGCAGCTACCAGCAGTCTCCTGACATATTTGCTCTTCTAGTTGCCATTAACTATTTAGGGCTTGTAGTACATGCCCAACGAGCGGATTATTACCTTCTTGTTCCAGAGCTCCACCCATATAGCCTCACCAGGCAAACCGTCCGTAATGTCACCTCTGGCCACTGCCATGACCTTAATAATGCAACACCCCCTCCTCTTTTACTCCCCTGAAGCATCTGTATCCTGCCCCTCTCTCAATCCAGGTTTCCATAATGGCTACAATGTCCCAGTCGCATGTACTTATCCCTGCCCCAAGCTCATTTGCCTTACCCTCCAGACCTCTTGCATTAAAATAAGTGCAATTTAAACCAACATTTGTCCTGCCTATTCTGTCCTCTAATCTTTCTCTCATCACCCTCCATACCAACTTCTAACCGATATCTCAGGTTCTGTCCTGAATAAGAATCACACTCCCCCCTGCCAAATCTAGTAAAAACCCACCCATGTAGCAGTAGCAAATCTGCCTTGCCAGGATAAATTGATGTCCCCTCCTGTTAATGTGTCAACCATCCTCTCATCTACAGATCACCTATGCCCCAGAAGAGATCCCAAATGTCTAGAAATCTGAATCCCTGCATCCTCTCCTCAGGCATTATATTCATACCCCCCCCCCCCCTATCTTTCCCTGGTCTTCTACCCTCAACGGAGCACATGGTTTCCTGGAAGCAATTATGAGTATCAAACAACCCTGGGAGATATGCTTTTCGGAGCCTTTTACCCTAACTCCATATACTTTGTACTGTAGAATCGCCTTTGTTTTCTTACTGAAATCATCCGTGCCAACATGCCCAGCAACTTCTAGCTGTTCCCCCTTCCCCTCGAGGATGCAATGTAGTTGCTTAGAAACACCCTGGATCCTGGCACCAGGGAGGTAGCACACCACCATAGAGTCTCAGCCACTGTCACAGAATCTCCTGTCTTGCACCCCTAACTATAGAGTCACTTATCACTACTGCTCTTCTTGACATCACTCTTCCCTGTTGATCCTCAGTGCCATGGTTGGTGTCACAGCCCTGCCTGCCACTGCTGATCAACATTAATGTGCCATCATCCCCAACAGCACCCATGAGGGTGTACCTGTTCAGAAGAGGTACAGCCACTGGGGTCACCTACTTTGCATATCTAATTCCCTTTGTTGTGGTCATGCAACCTTCCATTTAGACAGAAGCACCTATATGTCTCTGGTCCAAGAAAAACTCTCGTTCTCACCAGATGGCCCTGAAGGCATCCATGATGCTGCTCCTCCACCGTTCCTTAACAGTCTTTAAAGGAGCTGCAACAGGGTCCAAATTTCCCACAGGTGTAATCAGCAAGGGGCCACCAGCTGTTTCCCTGACTTGCTACATCCTGCAGGAGGAGCATTGAACCAAATGACATCAAGTGCAACTAAACAAATAATTAAGTAATGAAATTTGTACTATAGTGTGGATTGAAAATTATCTTCCTGCCTTGCCTTTTGATAGTCTCTCACACTGAAGACAAAGACACACATTTGGCTCTCCTTCCGCCAACACAGCTGCATCTTCACTGTCACTCTGCCTTGCTTTTATATTTGCCACTCAATGAACCATTTTGGATGCTGCAATCAGTCCAGTGGTTACTTTAAATTGTCCCGCCTCTCAGCTTAACTGCCTTTGGTTGACTTTACTAACTTGCTTACATTCCATTCAACACCTTTCAAACCCTTCATCTAGTGGCACAAAAAAATAAAAGATACTGTAACTGCTCTTTTTCTTATGCTTTCTGCTTGTATACAGCCTCTCGTTAACCTCTGTAAAATGCAAAGCAACACCAATAAATTATGTATTTTGCCTTCACTGGTTTTAAAAAAATATTTTTGGGCTAAATGACTGCCCACATTTGAACTGTTTAATATAAAGCTCAATGTTTTTTACATGATGTGGGTGATTCCACATCCAATAGAAGCTCCACATAGGGTTTTTTGGCCTCAACCAGCCTTCTGGGTTTTGCTTTTTGTGATATGATTTTCAGACGAGAGAAGTAAGGACCCTTGGAAGAACGGTATAAGGAATTGTTGGATTATGATCTACATCCAGCACAGTTGGAAAGAGTTGAAGAAACGATGTTGGGTAAGTTGTGCAAATATACTGTGGATATGGTTTTCCTTGCAAAATCTATAAAAATATTGGCCACACCTGGGTTTGTTTGTAATTATATTTTTGTACAGAAGCACAATAAATGTTTGATATTCTGAAATAAATTTCCATTCAAGCTTAGATTTTGAGCTTGATGTAAATAATAATAACTACATTGTAGCAGGAGAATTTGTACTATTTTTTTTAATGTAATTGTTTAGACTGAAACGCAATTAAGGATAATGTGTGTGGATTGAAGCTGAAATTATTAAAAGTTGCGTTGGCTCGCTATGGGTAGATTAAATGATTCTTATACAAGTTGCAACAAATTGGTAAATTTTTGTTAGTATCCAATGATAATTATTTTTAAAAAGTGGTTTGAGATATATGATTCTTTGGCAAGTAGTCCATATCAAGTATAAATGTAGCATCAGTTAACAACTGCACCAAGGACAACAAGGTAATTTCCTCAGTTTTTTTTTGCTGCAGTAATTATATGGTTATGTTCTTTATTGTTATGTTCAATCATGAATTTATTCAATAACTACATTTGTTTGCCTCAACTGAGATAATTGAGTTCAGCCAAAGGGGAACACATATTGTTTGTAAAAGTAATGGAATTGAGCTATGAAAATTAAGGTAAAAAAGTAGAAAAATAATCTATGTTCAAAGGAAATAAGGCAGACAATAAAGATGGAAATGCAAGAAGCTGCAGATGCTGGAATCTTGAGCAAAATGCAGTGCTGGAGGAAGTCAGCGGGTCAAGCAGCATTTGTGGATGGAATAGTCAGTTGACGTTTTTGATCGGCACCTTTTTTACAGACTGGGGAAGGAAGGGTTCCAACCTAAAACACCGTCTGTCTATTCCCTTCACATTTGCTGCATGACCTACTGAGCTCCTCTAACACTTTGTATTTAGGCAATAATGACAGTAAATTAAATTGGGAGGAAAAAAAAAATCAGTGAATTTTTTTTTTGGAAATAATTGTTGCAGGTTGTATTTTGGGAAGGAGCAACATGTCAAGATTTTTTAAAGGACATTGACTGAATGGTTTCTCTTATCTTTATTTTTGGTATCCAGCATAAAATGCTGTATAGGGTACAGATGCATAAAAACCTGTAAAAAGCTCCTGGCTATGATGCCTTTGATTGTAAATCTTGTTTTTGGTTGATCTTTTGATAGAAGCAATATTTAGGCAAACTGGTATTTATTTATACTTTCAGACCTAAACTATGTATATTGTTTTACTTGAACAGATTTGATCATGTTCTGACCATTGTTTTTGATTTTATATAATTTGCTCTTCATGATGTAAACTATTTGTTTAAATGATTTGACATAAAATAAGCATTTCAGTATATTGTGACCAGAATTTGTGTGAGAGACCCTCTAATTTCTCACATTTAAAGAAGAAACGTTTTCCCATATCCCATTGATTGTTCCTGATTGTGTTGTCTTGGAGTTCAAGAAGTATCAAGCAGACCAATAGTATCTGAATATGAAGGCTCATTCAGCATCACCATATCTGTTCAATCTAATGCTGTGTCATTATGCCTCTTCTTTTTTGCGTATCGTATGGCGTGCACAGCCTAAAGTTGGAGGTCAACTTGTTCTATGTGTGCACGTCGGGTTGATTGCATTAGTCGAAACGGGGTGGACCATGTTAAAGTTGCAATCTCCCATCCCAGGTCATTATTACAGCAAGCAGTTACAATAGCATATATCTTGGATCTTGGAGGAAAAAAGTGTTAGAATTGACTTCTGTTTCACGCCAATAGTATCTGTCGAAAGGTTAAATTCATCAGTCTGATGTTACATAGACTTCATTGTTTTAATTAAATCTGGCAAAAATCCAAGGAAAGTTAGCGTTCAATCTCCTTCCTAAGTGTTTGTTCTCAGGCATCCAAATAACTGAGCTCCCATCTATATCACTAGTTGTACATACCTAGCTGAGCCCAAGCAATTGGATTTCTGGTCAGTTACTTATCCTAGCAACTATCATTCAAATGGATTTCAGACAGACTTTGGAATTATTGTTAGCTTTCTTAATCCAGCAGCTGGCTACAACGCTATTCTCCATACTAGCCTTCCAAAAGAACTATCGAGAAACCGTGGCATATTGAATCAACTTGGTTAAATTACACGTTACCAATTCAAAATGATACATGGTCAGTGAAAGTTAAGGAAATATGAAGATAGTTGCTTTTTTTGGTAATTAGTTCCAATGTCACTACTTGATACTGATCTTTTGGTGAATTACCTGTCTGACCAGATCACATCTTTTCTATGTGCAAATGCAGTGTTTTCGTATTTAGTTTGGACATATTTCTGTTTTGAAACACCACTTTTTATTTTTTATTTTTTTACCGCTAACATGAATCCTTCCAAGGGGCAAGTAGTACCCAACCATGAATTGTTCTCTGCTTCTTTTTTGCTCCTTGCTATGTATTTTGCACACTGATGGAAGTGTAAGAGTTTAAGGCTCATATACACAAATTAATATTGTTTCATACTTTTATCTGATGCACAGTTCCCTTGTGCACTCCATCTTTCCTGAATAAAATTGTTTTGTTTTTTTACAATAATCTATATGTACTAAAAGTAAGAGTTCTTGCTGCTTTTGGCTCTCTGTGCTGTGGATTTTTCCGATCGGAGATAACGGGGGGGGGGGGGGGGGTTATTTTTGTGGGGGGGGGGGGGGGGGGGGGGGGGGGGGGGGGGGGGGGGGGTTTTTTTTATTATGAAGTAAAAAGGCAGTGCAAATGTTGTTTGGGGCGGTTTTGTGGGGTTAAAGTAAAAAGGCAGTGCAAATGGTTGGGGTTTTTTTATTTGGGGGACAATGTAAAAAGACAGTGCAAAATGTTGTTTGGGGGGGGATGTTGATTAGAAAAGCAGATGCAAATGGTTGTTTGGTGGGTTGGGTTGAAGTAAAACGTGTGCAAATGGGTTGTTTGGGAGGGTTTTGGGATTAAGTAAAAAATGAGCAGTGCAAATGCAAATGTGGTCTTTTTTTTTGTGAGATTTGAGTAAGTAAAAATGACAGATGCAAATGGTTGTTTGGGTGGGGGTTTGGTGTTAAGTTAGATAAAAGCAGTGCCATATGTTGGTTTGAGGGGTTGGACTGAAGTAAATAAGCACAGGTGCAAATGAGGTTGTATGGTTTTGTGTTTGTAAGTTAAGGCCACCCCCTCCCCCCCCCCCCCCCCCCCATTGGTGTTTGAGGGGGGGGGGGGTTGGGTTTGAAGTAAAAAGAGGCAAACTGGATTTGAGTTGAAGTAAAAAGGCAGTGCAAGATGGGTTGGGTTGGGGTTTGGGTTACAGTACAAATGGTTTGGGTTTGGGTTGAAGTAGCGTGTGCCAAATGTTGTTTTGGGGGGTTATTTGGGTTTAAGTAAAAAGGCCATGTGGCAAAATGGTTGTTTGGGGGGTGGGTTGGGGTTGAGTAAAAGGCAAGCGCAAATGGTTTGTTTGTGGGGGGGGTTTATTTTAGAATAGAATGTAAAAAGGCAGTGGCAATGGTTTAGTTTGGGGGGGTTTTGGGTTTGAAGTTAAAAATATAGTGCAAATGGTTGTTTGGGGTATTTTGGTTGAAGTAAAAAGCACTGCAATGTTGTTTGGGGGTTTGTTGGGTTGAAGTAAAAAAAGGCAGTGCAAGGGGGTGTTTGGTTGAAGTAAAAAAAGCAGTTGCAAAGGTTGTATGACTAAAAATTGACAACTTCTGTTTGCACCTATATTGAGTTTAGATAAAACGCTACTACCACTTACGGCTGTGATTTTTGGCCATACTTACGCTCAAGCCCCCCTCCGCCTATTCAGGTCGCAGAGGGATTTTTCTTCCATTAATGAAAAATAAAGTGTTATTAGTGTTTAAAAAAAATGTGAGAATCTCTCTCCTGTAATCTTTGACATGAAGCAACATCTTTTCTTGGTGGGAGGGGGGGATTATAAACCCGGAAGGTGGGTGTGCTGGCTAGTCTCTGCATGATGGGGGTGAGGGAGCGGTCTCAACACTGTCTGCGCAGTGAAATCACTGTTTTCTACTGAAACTGTAAAGTATGGTGTTTTGTGTGGTTTTATGATGGGTTTCCAGCTTGATATGTATGAAAACATTGCATTTGAAATGTTGGTGTTGTTTGCACCCGCTATGATCATGGCATTGAAATGGTTGAAACTGCATTTGAATTTGGTGGCCTCGCACCCTCCTGAAATGGTATGAAACTGCATTTGAATTTGGTGGCCTTGCACCCTGCTTGAAGTGGTTGGAAACTGCACTTGAATTTGGTGGCCTTGCACCCTGCTTGAAGTGGTATGAAACTGCACTTGAATTTTGTGGCTTTGCACCCTGCTTGAAATGGTAGGAAATGGATTTGAATTTGGTGGCCTTGCACTCAGCTTGAAATGGAATTTCAAGGAATAGCCGCGAGTCAACTGCCAGCCCACCAGCCGTGAGTGAGCTGCCAGCACATCAGGCTTGAGGGACTGAGCTACCACCCCAAGAATCCATTTGACCCACAATGTCCATACTAGCCCTTTGGAGACCAGTAGTCCCTGCAGCCAACAACACCCATACCAGCGCTCCAGAAAGCCCCTTCCCCCCCGCCACTGGCCACCAATATTGGAATTGGTGGAGAGGAGGAATATTGCGTCGGGGGACCAGCCCTCCAGTGTGAACATGGGACCCAACGGGTCACACTTAGTCTAGTATTGATTGTTTGCACATCAATTGAGATATCTGGCTTTATAAAACTGTAGGTAATGAGGGATAATATTTCTGTTTTGTAACCTGTAATAAGCTGCCTGAGCTAGCTACATATATAGGTAGGTCTAGGTTCTTCAAGTCTTTCTAGCCAACTTTCATGAATTCATTCATATCCACTATATTGTCAGGCCAGATATTGGGGAGAGTATTGGGATCTGTTAACATTAAAACAAAGTCGGTGTTCTCCATTTTAATTCATTGTCAGACACAACTTAGAATATCAAAATATCCATGTAAGTGAAGAACTATAGTACTGTTCGATCTTGTTTTATTGCTGTATCTTTCTCATGGGGGAAAAAATAAGATTTGTAATCTGTAATACAGCTCCCTCCATAATGTTTGGGACAGAGGCCCATCATTTATTTATTTGCTTCTGTACTCCACAATTTGAGATTTGTAATAGAAAAAAAAAAAATCACATGTGGTTAAAGAGCACATTGTCAGATTTTAATAAAGGCCATTTTTATACATTTTGGTTTCACCATGTAGAAATTACAGCAGTGTTTATACAAAGTCTGCCCCATTTCAGGGCACCATAATGTTTGGGACAGCAATGTCATGTAAATGAAAGTAGTTTAGTATTTAGTTGCATATCCTTTGCATGCAATGACTGCTTGAAGACTGCGATTCATGGACATCACCAGTTGCTGGGTGTCTTCTCTGGTGATGCTCTGCCAGACGTGTGCCAGCCATCTTTAGCATGCTTGTTTTGGGGGCTAGTCCCCTTCAGTTTTCTCTTCAGCATACAAAAGGCATGCTCAATTGGGTATAGATCGGGTGATTGACTTGGCCACTCAAGAATGTACCATTTTTTTGCTTTAAAAAGCTCCTTTGTTGCTTCGGCAGTATGTATGGGATCATTGGCTTGCTGTAGAATGAACCGCTGGCCAATGAGTTTTAAGGCATTTGTGTGAACTTGAGCAGATAGGATGTGTCGAAACACTTCAGAGTTCATTATGCTACTACCACTAGCAGTTGTATCATCGATGAAGATAAGTGAAGCCAGTACCTTCATCTGCCTTACATGCCCAGGCCATAACACCCCCACCACCATGTTTCACAGATGAGGTGTTATGCTTTGGATCTTGGGCAGTTCCTTCTCTCCTCCATACTTTGCTCTTGCCATCAATCTTATTTCAGTTAATCTTTGTCTCGTCTGTCCACAAGATCTTTTTCCAGAACTGTGTTTGCTCTTTTAAGTACTTCTTGGCAAACTGTAACCTGGCCATCCTATTTTTGCAGCTAACCAGTGGTTTGCATCTTGCAGTGTAACCTCTGTATTTCTGTTCATGAAGTCTTCTGTGGACTGTGGTCATTGACAAATCCACACCTGAAGAGTGTTTCTGATCTGTCGGACAGGTGTTTGGAGAATTTTCTTTATTATAGAGAGAATTCTTCTGTCATCAGCTGTGGAGGTCTTTCTTGACCTGCCAGTCCCCTTGCGATTAGTAAGCTCACAAGTGTTCTCTTTCTTAAGTTCTTATTGATGTTCCAAACAGTTCATTTTGGTAAGCTTAAGTTTTGGCTGATGTCTCTAACAGTTTTGTTCTTGTTTCTCAGTCTCATAATGGCTGCTTTGACTTTCATTGGCATAACTTTGGTCCTCGTGTTGATAAACAGCAATAAACGTTTCGAAAGGTGATGGAAGGACTGGAGGAAAGACTAGGTGCTGAGAGCTCTCTTATATCTACATTTAGGACGCAATTAAACACACCTGAGAAATTAGATACGTCTGTGAAACCATGTGTCCCAAATTATGGTGCCCTGAAATGGGGGACAATGTATAAACATAGCTGTATTTTGCACATGGTGAAACCAAAATGTATAAAAATATCCATTAATAAAATCACAACAAAATACTAGTGTCTCGCTTGGTGAACATCAGAAAATGATATCGGGAAATAGCCAGAACTGTAAATAACTTAGTTTTCTACATTTCCATTGTACTTTGCACAATTAGATTTCAATTGTTTTCTTCAATAATTATTGTACAACTGAGGTTTTTGTATATTTTAAATGCATAAATTGAAATATTTACCAGAACTTTCAACTTCCTGAAATAAAATGACTGATAGAGAATTGGGAAAGAAAAATCAAGCAGAGTCTATGAAACAGGCAGTGACTCTGATCATCCTGTTTTGCACCATAACTGAAGTCAAAGTTCTGGTCATTATTTACTTTATTTCATTTTTAATTCATTATTGTCCTATTTTTCCCACTTTCCACGTGTCTAATTTTTGTTTCATTTTTATTTTATCCTGAATGCAAAAATTGCAGAGGAGATGGGGGTCTCTCCTACCAAAGGTAAAAATAGAGGAAATGTAATTTAACAAATGAAAATATGCTTACATATTTAAAAGTGTAAGAATTTGAAGTGTGTTTATAGTTTCTTTGCTGTCCTAGATTTTTGATGGAATAGGCAGTCTGGAGTGATTTTTTTTTTTTTTTTTAATTTTGCAATTAAGGCTGCATATTGAAGATACAAAATGTAGTGTTTACCTATTGTTTGGTTATTTTTTATGTAAATTGAAGTATAGTTTAAATTGTAACTTAAACTATCTCCCCCATGGTATAATTGTTTCAATGGGTAATGTTAGCATCGTGAAACTATTTCATCTGAGAACCATTTTCCAGAGTGCTTCACAAATGGGATGATGTGATTTTTCCCAAAGTCGGCACCTGATTTTAATCAAACCATTATAGAAATTGAGAAGCTGATGCTTCTAAGGAGAAAGGAGAGAAATAAAATGATTGGGGCTATTTAAAAACCATTGAGGTCTTTATGAATGTTTAGGAATAGAACAACAACTCCTATCTTAAAATAGTTCAATTTTTTTTTTTGGGACATTCAGAGGAGGGATGGGAGCGATGCTAAATCTTCTGGCTAGGTGATCCAGAAATGGCACTAGACTGTAACAATGCCTGCAAATCAGCAGGAAGAAGATTACACAAAGTCTTCTTTAGGAACATTAGATTCAATTTTTTGTTGAATGTCAGTGCATTAAATTGAAGAAATATTCTAGATTACAGTTAATCCCACCATCAATGCTAGTATATTGACATTTGCTACATCTATCTACTTACTTAGAAAGTGAGAACCTGTTTCCATTCAGTCTTGGATTAATGAAATGTTTTTAATTAATACTGTTTCTTTTAAGGAAATTATTTGATGCTTCACTGTAAGATTACTTAAATTTATTTTGCCCTCCCTAATAAATTGGGTTCATTGAGAAGATGAAACATTTCCTACCTGTTAGAGTCATACAGGCCCTTTGACCCAATCCGACCAAGATGGCCCGAATAAGATAGTCCCATTTTTCTATGTTTGCCCCATATCCCTCTACACCATTCTTATCAATGCAATTGTTCTATTATCTTTCAAATGCTGTTATAATCCTTCTTCTGTAACCACAATGATAAATAGAATAAATGGAATGAAGTATGGGAGCCAGCATAGCCTTGATATGTTGAATGGCCTTATATCAGAAGGAAATAGCAGGAAAAAGCAAACTTTATAAAGCAAGTTATATTTAAGGTAATATGTACAAATATCACAGAATCTATAAAGTTACATCCAATGCATAACATGCTCCATAAAAGGTTGACATAGATCAGAATTTAAAGTTTAGAATTTATCCATCACTTCAATACATCTCAGTCCCAAGAAACTATCACTGGAGATATTCAACTATAGCAGTGAAAGTTCAAAATTGACCTGTTTCTCTTGAATTATGGAAGATTTAATATTTTCTTTTGCTGCTAGTAATGTTTCACAGAATTAATAACCACCTAGAACGCAGATTATCCATAGAGAAGAGGTTTGAACTATGTTTATATAAGGAATAAAATTACTTCCAGCCAATTCATCCAATTAATGTTTTGTTTAAAGAACCAGAACTAAAACTGTTCGAAGAAGAGGAGGAGGAAGTAATTGTGGAGACTGGCTTTAAATACACAGGTAAATTTTGGCGATCAAAATGCAATTAAATGTGCAGCCTGGCCAAGAACCTGGAGCATTAAGGTTATTGCGGCAGCTGGAGTTAGGGATGCGATTAGGTACCAGTGGCTGGCAATGATGTGTGGCTGGGCTCAGGAGCTGGCAAATGCAGTTTGGCTGCAGTGTGGGCACGAACAGGAGTGTGAAGCCAGAAGGTTGGCTGTGGGGAAGGGATCCCTTGTTTGAACTTCATGTGTGCATGCAAGCCACTGAGCTAAGCTCGTCGCTCGCTGAATGGTAATTGCAGCATGAAATCAGCACTGCACAGTATTTCAACAGATTATCGCTGCACCTTTCCAGCTGATGTTATTCTCACAAACAAAACCTATATTGACATTTTTCCCATCAGAAATATGCACATGAATATCATCTATCTTGGATATTGGGGGAGGAATTAATAGTATATCTAAAATGATGCCTTGTGGTTCAATCTAACTCCTGGTATATTTTAAAAATGGATAAACAATTCCTAAACCTGATTGGTGTGAACGATTGAGCATAAACTATATTGTTACAGTTTTTTGGCTATTTAATGTGTGAACCCAGTCTCATTCTTCAGTGATAATAAGGTTGTAGATTGTGTTAATACAGTCTTAGTCCAGTCTTAATGGATGATTGTAAAATGTTAAAAACAATTATGAACATTTTGTTTTGAACTTCCCTTCTTGGCACTCGTTGCAATTTTTGTTGCTTGAATTGAATATATTCCTGTAAAATGTATATATTTGCAGTAATTAATTTATTGGTATTGATCTAATATAAAAGGTAAATTATCCTTTTCAAATGAAACTGAATACTGGGAATGCATGGGAAGATCATGCCCAGCTGCAATCTTCCATTTGTATTAGAGGATTGTGGAGAAAATGTTTCTCCCAGTATTAAGAATACAATTCAATAATTAAATTGATTGTTCAAGGATTCAGTTTTTTAATCTAAATTCCTCCATTTAAATCCCACCCTGCACTTGTAATTATCATATTACTGTTCAGGCTCAAACAACGGACCAACATAGGCCATCTTTCTCGTATATCTTTCTTCATCAACTATTTGTTCATTATGTTTAAGGCATGGCAGCAGCAGCAGGTGTAGGAGTCATCGCAATCGCAGTCTCTGTCATTGTTTACTTCATTGCAGTAAGTCTCATTTAAAGATATTATAAAGTGAACTATATTTTAAGTCTCATAATGTGTAGATTATTCATTTTGGCAATCGTAAAACAGAAAATTCTAGAAAGATGCTGCTTGATTGTGGAGTAGCATGTGCAGTTTTGTTTTGATTTTCAGTTGCATTTACCAAGTTTGCTTTTATGAAAGCCCGAGCATGAGAAATAGGTTCACCAGTGTGCTATAAAATCTTTTAAATCTGCACCATCATTATAAGATCATGGGTGGGCCTGTGTTCCAAGTCCACATTTCTACCTGATCACTACAATGACTTGGCATCCATGGGTCTCTCGGACAGTTCCAGCCAATTCCAAAACTTTTACAGCAACTTCATGTAAAGCTGTTCTCTTCTTCCAACACCTTGTCTTCAGATTATGCTTCTCTCTCCCTCCACCCCACCACACGAGTTCTGGACCCTTCAACATGAGAAAGCAGCCTGTTGTCATCTATTCTGTCTATTCAGTATTGTATTCGTATTTGAATTTAATTGTATTGTATTGAATTTAGTATTTCAGGGAGATTACCTGTCATTGCACTGTGTTGAGATGCAGTGCATGTCTCAGCAAAGTCTAGTAGACTTGAGTAAGACTTTCCCAATATTGTGTTCCAATCCCTTGCAGTGTACCAATTGTTTTCCTAATCACTTGACTTACCTGTGTGGTTACATTTTGTCATCGTTATCGACGAGGCTCCTCCACGATGACATGCTTGCCACAGTCATGGTCAGCAACAGCAATTGAGCCGTTTCAGGTCAGATCAGGAGTGAAACAGGGATGTGTGATTGCCCCAACACTGTTCACCATCTTCATTGCGACAGCCATCCACATCCTAGAAGACCTACCCCCAGGAAACAAAATAGTCTACAGAACAGGTGGCAGACTTTTCAATCTTGCCCGTCTCAAGTCCAAAACTAAGACATCCATGAGCTCCCTCGGCAAGTTCCAATACGCAGACTACAGCTGTGTTGCAGCTCTCAGAAAATCATCTGCAGCAGATCCTGACTGCCTTCAACAGTCCAGACACGAAACTTGGACGCCATCAACTCCAAGAAGACTCGGGTTACCTACCAGTCGTCACCAAGTGAGACAAATTGGAAAGAACCATCAATTCAACTTGGTAAAACAACACTGGAAATGTGGATCGTTTTCTGTACCTTGGAAGTCACCTCTCCTCCGATGTTGACCTTGATGATGAGATCCAACATTGTCTTAAGTGTGACAAAGATGTCTTTGAACAGGAGTCTTTCAAAATCGTGACATCCGAACAGGCACCAAAATGTTAGTGTACAAGGCAGTGGTGATTCCAATGCTCCTGTATGCATCAGAAACCTAGACAACATACCGGCGCCATCTGAAAACACTTGAAAAGTTCCATCAACAATGTTTTTGAAACAGCTTAATATCAGGTGGGAAGACAGAAAAACCAATGTCAGTGTGCTGAATGAAGAAAAAACATCTAGCATCGAAGCCTTCGTCATCAAGAACCAGCTAAGATGGATCGGACATGTTGTTCAGGTGAAAGACGAGCGTCATACAAAGCAAACCTACTCCCAGCTTAAAGAAGGCAAACGTAAAAGAGGTGGACAAAAGAAGAGATTCAAAGATGCTTTAAAAGCCAAAATGAAGAAATGTGCAATTGACATCAACAATTGGGAAACCAATGCCAAGGACAGGAAACTCTGGCGAACCATCATCCAAGGAGGAACAGCGACCTTCGAAGCCGAGATGCGCAGAATTAGAAGGAAATGGGAAGAGAGGCAGTCAACAACCAAAGCCTGATCTGCCATCTGGAATTACCTGTCCTGAATGCAGAAGAAAATTCAAAGCTAGGATTGGACTCATAAGCCACCTGAGAGTCCATAAAAGCAACAGAACGTAGACCATCATCCTCGACCTCGAGGGATAGCCACGACGACATTTTGCATCTTCTGAGCCATTGCTTTCAAATCTCTTGGTGCATAGACGTTTATTCCGTGCTTATTTTGGCCATCAGTTCAAACCAAAGCACGTGTCACATTTTCAAAATTGCGGTTAAGTAGGTGGCAGATGGAGTCCAATGTCTGCAATCTCTTGTGTCCGCTTGATAGTACACTGTCACATCCAACTCTGAAATGTCAAGAAATTTGATTCTTTCATCTTGGTTTTCCTAGTAGCCGCTGAAAATGAGCAATACATTGCCTTTCTCTTGGACCCATATTTAGCTGTCAAACTAAAGATTAGTTAGTTTCTAACTTATTTCAATTTAGCCATATTATGGTGCACCATTGAGACAAGGCATGTATGTATGTTAATTTCAAAAGAACATGAAAAATAATTTCCCTATTTTAGAACATTTCAGTGAGTTGTTTTGAAGAGCATTGGACAGATTGTCATTTGCGTTAATTTAGTTATGAATACTAACCTCCCGTAAAAGTATTTGGGAGCAGTCATTTTTTTTGCGCTCCAAAAATGGATTTTTGAAATGGTATGTGATTTTCTGAAGGAAAATTTAAAAACATTCAGGCTTTCATTATACAGTGGGAACTACATTCTGTGAAACAAAAAAATCATTTTATTGTAAAATCTAGATTGCAAAATGTAACTCCTGGTACATGCATTCTCTTCCACATCTGAGCCTTAAGTTCATAATATATAAACCAATCTTTTTGACCCATTTGGATTCTTTTTTTTCTATCTGGAGTCCTACTTTTCATTACTTTGCATTTCATAGCAGCACTGGTCAAACATTGCTTGTAAAACCATTTTGATACCATGCATTGATTGATGGGGAAAAATGCCCTCAGGAAAATGCTGACTCAAAACCAAATACTTCCTTGGACTGCTTTGCAACCATATACTATATGCAATTGCTATTGTTTGTGGAACTGCCTGAAATAATGAGGGGGTCACTTACAAGGAAAATTTGAATAATATTTCAATAATTAAAATTGTCACCATTTGGTTGCTTTTCCCATAAAGGTTAAAATATTCCTCTGCAGACAGCTAACTGAAATATTAAGGCTGGTCCGCTCATTGCATGGGTAGATCTGATGAACAATAGTCGGTTCTAAATTGGGCATGCACTGGTAAAGTAATTTGGTTTTACTAATCATGGGTGTTTAATAAAACTATGTCATATGTAGAATTTATAATTCGCCTATATTTCTTTTCTTACAGGGATCAGTTTGAGCAACAGCAGTCCATCTCCCTTTTCAAGGAACATATAAAATCCAGTTCCCATGCTTTTTTGACGGAAACTGTATTCTCATCTCCATTTGAATAAAAGCATAACAGAGCGAGAAATGTTGGTGCCGTCTATAATCTGGGAGTATCACTAAAACTGTTGTTCATTAACATGGACTATAATAGTTGATAAGATATATTTATAAAAATTATGACCATTTAAAAAAATTATTCTTGGAGCTGCTAAAATTGTTGGAGAATTACAATTTCATTATAAATTAAGCATTGGTTTTTCTTTGCCTGACCACAATCTTTCACCGTTTTTGTGGTTGCAATATTCTAGACGATACATAACAAGATCTATTTTGATTTGATCATGCATGTTATTATTCTTTTAGATGTCATACCTTACTCTTGAGTAAAAAGGACATTTGATTTGTTACTTATACAATCAAACTAACAAATATATTTTTGTTCTGGTGCATGAGAACTCCTTCAACTCTGATCACCAGGGCAGCCTGCAACTCTGCTTCATATCTGTAGCCATCTTTTGTAAGTTCCATAATTTAGAAATTCTTCTGTGAAGTCCAACATTTTTATGTACTATATGTAGGGAATGTATCCAAAACTGTCACCAATCACAATTGTGCCTCTTGTGCATGAGTCTTATAGGTTGCTAAATTTCTTGCCGATTTCCTTTGCATGTTATGCAAGTGTTGATATTAAACATATGACAGAAATGTGTTAAGCAGACAGGGAACATATATTACAGATGGAATGCGCTACTCGTTTACCGTTTTCACCGATTAGGACAGGGTTATGACATTCATGTCAATTGTAGTTATGCAATGAGATTTCTTGATACTCAGTGCCCTGGTAGAATGCATCATGGAATTTACATGGATTATGTTGTTGAAAGTTAAGTATTACCTCCCAGTAAAACTGTCAGCGTGTATGAACGGACTCTACCCCAATCTTTTGCCCCTTCATAAGCTGGTCTTCTCAAGAGTAACTTGTTTCCACTATAGTTCTGTGGGCTGAATGAGGCCATTGTGGGATCTGCAGACTCTGCTGCAAGTGGAGCAGAAGCTGCTTGAGGGACAATTAGACAGGCAGTATGGGAAGGGCCACTATATGTACTGCTGATGAAGGGACTTGAAGATTTCTCTGCTATCACAGATGCTTTTTCACTATTTTGGCTCGGAAGTCAAAGTTTCAATTTTTCCAGGAATATTCTTAAAATATTTTCTCCTTGGAATCTCTCATCGTGACATAACTCAGAATAAGGCAACTATTTCCTGAATTTAGACACAAAAAGCTGGAGTAACTCAGCGGGACAGAGAGCATCTTTGGATGACGTTTTGGGTTGAGGCCCTTCTTTTTCTGAATTTGGTGTCTGGCATATGGGTGATTTATCCTATTCATTGAAGTTGGCACCTCTATTTGTGCAGGTTGGTGGGAGAGATCATTGATAATGATTTTTTTTAATCCAGCCAATGTTAATAGTTTCTCAATTGTTACTTTATTATCACACGTACCTGGATACAGTGAAATGCTTTGTTTTGCAAACAATCTAGTAATTTTGATACTAAACAAAAGTACAATTACACAAAGGATACATAGAAACATAGAAAGTAGGTGCAGGATTCGGCCCTTCGCGCCAGCCCGACATTCAATATGATCATGGCTGATCATCCAAAATTTAGTACCCCGTTCCTGCTTTCTCCCCATATCCCTTGATTTCATTACCCCTAAGAGCTATATCTAACTCTCTCTTAAATATATGCAGTGAATTGGCCTCCACTGCCCTCTGTGGCAGAGAATTCCACAGATTCCCAACTCCCTGGATGAAGATGTTTTCCTTATCTCAGTCCTAAATGGCCTACCCCTTATTCTTAAACTATGATCACCTGGTTCTGAACTCCCCCAACATCGGGAACATTTTTCTTGCATCTAGCCTGTCTAATCCCTGAAGAGCGCAATGATTGTAGTGTGTAAAATGAAAATAAAGGCAGAAAAGAAAAGAGGCAGTACACAAAGGGTCGCCTGATCTACGTGATTGTTCGATTTCTGTGGGTCCTCCAACAACCTGTGATTTAAGTGATCCGTCAGCTGCTGTAGACTCTCCAACAGCCTACTGCACCACTGACACTTTGATCTGCCACCTTCTCTCGCCTCCCACAGCAACCACTCTGCTTCCATGTGCAAAGGTTGCCATCACTTGGTTCCCATAGCTGAGCTCAAAACTTTATGAGCACTCTTGAAGGTGCTGGAAGTGTGCTCCTAGCCTGTTCATAGGCATCAATCCTCCCTTTCTCCACTGCCATCTTGCTGTGGCTAACCTGTGTGTCTGAAACCTACAGGAACATGGGAATCAATAATGTTGGTGGATGCCTCCTAGGAGGCCGCAGACAAGCTGGGCGCCAAAGCCTGTCTGGGTCGGTGGGGCCTCGCAGCAGCCGACGGAGCCTTGTGGTGGCGATGGAGTCTCCCGGCCGATGGAGCCTCATGGGTCAGTGGAACCTTGCGGCGGAGGTGGAGCCTTACGGGTTGATGAGGGCATGGGGGAACCACCATGGGTGGGGTGGGGGGGGAAGGGGAAGAACAAAGGAGGACCCGGCATGGGGGTACTTTGTAACTGTCAGTGCCATTTATGTGGCGACTATTTGCATACCTTGGGTATGCAAGCAAACAATTTCACTGTGCCTTGTCACGTGACAACAAAATATTTCATTTCTACGGCCTGCGTTTGAAGTCTTGTTCTTTAGATACTTTTCCTCAGATGGCCAAATGAATCTGATGATATCGGAAGCGGCGATGAATCTTATCTCTGGAACAGATCTTAAGTTCACAACATCGGTGTTGACCATAATGCCAACTTAAACTGAACATCACTGCATGTGGTGTATACCCTCATTTCCTACTTATTTGTGCACCTGATCTAAATGTTGGTATTGCATCTGCTTCTATCACTGCCCCTGGCAGTACATTCTAGGTACCTACCATTCATTGTTTTAAAAAAAATCTCCTTTTAAACTTTGCAGCTCTCAACTTAAAGCTATGCCATCTAGTATTTGATGTTTCTATGCCTCTCATAATTTGATATACTTGGAAAAATTGCTTCGCAGTCTTCAATGCTCCAGTGAAAAACAATACTTTTTTCATAGTCATACGGCACAGAACAGGCCCTTCGGCCCAATTTATCCATGTCCCATCTAAGCTAGTCCCACTTTCCTGCATTTGGTCCATATCCTTCTAAGCCTCTCCTACCCATGTACCATGTCTTTGAAATGCTGTTATAGTACCTGCCTCAACTACCTTTGGAATTTGATTTTTTGAGGAAATAATCAAGAAAATTGACAAGGACAGACCATAGGTCGTGTCTATATGAACTTCAGCATGCCTTCTATACATTCCGCATGGTAGGCTGCTCTACAGGGTTAGATTGCATGGGATCCAAGGAGAGCTAGCTAATGGCACAGAATTAACTTAATAACTAGACTAAAGCCCCCCCCCCCCCCCCCCTCTCTCTACGGGAGTCAAGATCGTCACGTCAATGGAGGGCTCGAAGCCCCGACTGAGGGAGAACAGAGGAGCGGGGGGTAGGAGAAGGGGGGGTTGGTCGCAGCAGACGCACCCCGCCCTCTGCTCACCCCGCACCTTCAGCTTTCGGTCTCATGCAGCAACTCCCGATCCTACTCCGAATTCTCTCAGAGGCTCCCCGTTCAACTTAGCAGCTCCCAGCTCGTCGTGGGAGAAGGGGGGTTGGTCGCAGAAGCAGACCACACGCTACTCACGGACTCGGCCCCGCCTCCGTGGATTTATTCTGCGCGGGTGCCAGAAGGGGCGTTAACTTCATGGTGACTGACAGGCGAGAAGATTAATCGGCAGATCTCACGATTTTTTTAACTTTTCTAATATTTCACCGATCGGAACAAAACTTGGTGCACTTGGAGCAGAGGAGAAGGGTGGGTAAGGTTGCAAAAAATCCAAGCGATATAGGGTACTGTTTCTGCGTAAATTAAAAATAGATGCAAATCGGAAGAGGACAAGATGAGAATTTTAGTAATAGAAAAGATAGATAAGAAAGAAAGTGGTGGCGGAAGGTTATATATCGGCCTGGAGACCTGTGACTTGGTGCGCCTCAGGGGTTAGTGCTGAGCCCATTGATGTTTGTCATCTATCTGAACGATTTGGATGAAAATGTACAAAGCATCATTAGTAATTTTGCAGATTACTAAATTAAATGGTATCAATAGTAAATATGGTTATCAAGAATTACAGTAGTATAGAAACATAGAAATTAGGTGCAGGAGCAGGCCATTCGGCCCTTCGAGCCTGCACCGTCATTCAATATGATCATGGCTGATCATCCAACTCAGTATCCTGTACCTGCCTTCTCTCCATACCTACCCCCTGATCCCTTCAGCCACAAGGGCCACATCCAACTCCCTCTTAAATATGGCCAACGAATTGGCCTCAACTACCTTCTGTGGCAGAGAATTCCACAGATTCACCACTCTCTGTGTGAAAAACGATTTTCTCATCTCGGTCCTAAAAGACTTCCCCCTTATCCTTAAACTGTGACCCCTTGTCCTGGACTTCCCCAACATCGGGAACAATCTTCCTGCATCTAGCCTGTCCAACCCCTTAGGAATTTTGTAAGTCTCTATGAGATCACCCCTCAATCTTCTAAATTCCAGCGAGTACAAGCCAAGTCTATCCAGTCTTTCTTCATATGGAAGTCGTGCTATCCCAGGAATCAGTCTGGTGAACCTTCTCTGTACTCCTCTATGGAAAGAATGTCTTTCCTCAGATTAGGAGACCAAAACTGTACGCAATACTCCAGGTGTGGCCTCACCAAGGCCCTGTACAACTGCAGTAGAACCTCCCTGCTCTTGTACTCAAATCCTTTTGCTATGAATGCCATTCGCTTTCTTCACAGCCTGCTGCACCTGCATGCCTACTTTCAATGACTGGTGTACCATGACACCCAGGTCTCGCTGCATCTCCCCTTTTCCTAATCGGTCACTATTCAAATAATAGTCTACCTTCCTGTTTTTGCCACCAAAGTGGATAACTTCACATTTATCCACATTATACTGCATTTGCCCACTCACCCAGTCTATCCAAGTCATCCTGCAGCCTCCTAGCATCCTCCTCACAGCTAACACTGCCCCCCAGCTTCGTGTCATCTGCAAACTTCGAGATGTTGCATTTAATTCCCTCGTCCAAATCATTAATGATAAAGTATCTTGATCAGTTGGCAAGTGAGCTGAGAAATATGAAATTGAGTTTAATTCAGATAATCAGACATATTGGGTTTTGGAAAGACAAATCGGTGCTAGAAATTCCCAGGGCCCCACTGTTCACTGTGAAGTCTGACAGAGCAGAGGGATCGAGGAGTACTGACACAGAGTTCCCTGAAAGCAGTGTCACAGGAAAATAGGGTAATGAGGAAGTCATGCTGGCCTTCATCCATCAGCAAATTGAATACAGAAGATGGAACATTATGTTGCTGTGGAACACAGTGTTGATGAGGCCACATTTGTGAGGAGGGGGGGGAAGATTTAATAGGGACCCGAGGGTAATCTTTCACACGGGATGGTGGATCTATGGATCAAGCTTCTCGATTAAGCAGTTAAGGCAAGTGCAATAACAACATTTAAAAGACATTTGGATGGCTATATGGGTAGGAAAGGTTTAAAGTGAAATGGGCCATGCACGGTCTAGCTTGGATGAAGCATCTTGGTCATCATGGACATATTGGACCAAAAGGGCCATTTCCACACTGTGAGTGTATAACTCCATCTCTGATCAGCATTCTATTTGCGTGCCAAGAACTCAGGAGTTTTTATATCATTGCTGATCTAATTAAGGTTGGATTTTTCTCTCCACTACGGGACAAAACTGTTATTTGATGCATCTGTGGAGTAACTAAAGTCAAAGTTAATTTAGTTTGATTCTGAAACATAAGTATATTGTCTTCATTGGATTACAGGTATGAACTTGAGTAATTCCTCACCTCATAGTGTCCTGAGTAGTATCAACCCATGTTATATTTCTTCATCACTTGAGCTTCTAGGAAGAAAATAATTCAGGCATCTACTTCTGAAGGTTTCATCTTTATTATATTACTATTGTAAATTGATATCTTTTAATATGTACAAAAAAATAAACTTCACAAATATTTCCTATAATGGTAATACTTCTATGCAATTACATGTGTGCAACATAAAAATGAGAAACGTTTGGAAATATATAGGGTGGGAGAGCATTTAAAAGAAAGGATATGATTGTTTCTTTGGTAGATATCTAGAAAGGGTGTGGATTTTAGTATTTGGTCAAAGATATCTGCCCACCTTATCAGATTATATAAGAAATATTTCACACATACTATTTCAAATTTCTTACTCACTGATATACACTGAATTCTGTCTTTATATAACAATATTCCAAGAAGCGTTAAAATGTACATTAATGATTATAATATTTTTATGTCTATTCATACAGGTTTCTTCAACATAATTTTAACTAGGGCACTGGTCATAAAACTAGTCTATTTCTTAGTTGACAGCTGTGATATGACCATACAGGCAGGCAATAATGGTGGGGACAGAGCAGAACCAAGTTTATACTCGGGTAATATTGACCGATATATTACTGTGAGAGTAAAGAATTCAGTAAAATCTACTCCACATCAACACCTGTCTTTCCATCTTTTTTCCAAATTACAAGACATTGCCATTCATCAAATTTAAATTTTCACTGATGAGACCAAGGGCAAGGAGTGTGTCTTGGACAGTGGTGCAGATTGAAGGCTAAGGGATTGACAACTCAGGTTTGCGACTTCTGATTATTTATTTCCATTCAAGTCAGTGGAATTAAATATCAGCTTATTGTGCAGCTGAAACAATAATAACAACTTTATGCAATTGACAAAGACAGATTTCTACTCCCAATAGTTTCGACTTAAGGTTTATCTCGTTCACAGATTCCTGAAGCTTTTTTGACAGATTTGAGAAATCTAAATCCTGTGGGAATTTTCCACAGTGGAGTATATGCCATCAAAACAGCACAAACAAGTAAAGTACAAACAAGTAGTGTTACAATGTACCCAAGCATTGTTAAACAGAACAAAAATTACCTTTGGTCTTATCTACTTGCACAGGGTGTTTAACTAGTTTAAAGGTATGAATCTCAGAAGACTCATAATGGCCAAGCCAGAGAGAGGTTTTGCACGCAATTGTACATCTTAAAGATTTTCTTTGCATAACCAAAGTTTTATAGTGTAAGCTTCACCATTAAAGGATATGGGGAGAGAGTGGGAAAGTTATTGAAAATATGACTTGTTTCGTCCTTTGAGCCTGTCATGATTGTACTGAGTGGCAGAACAGGCTCAAAGGACGAAACAAGTCATATTTTCAATGTTTCTACTTTATAGAATCTACACAGAAAGTGGGGGAAGGCTCACACAAGTTCAATTAGATGGTCTGTTTTGTAGTGTAACCATTGCCTTTTGGCTGGAACAAATCTTTGCTGTCTTTGCATACCTGAACACAAGCAAAATCTAGAATCGTTTCATCAATGTTGTGTGGAATAATTATGTGCGATAGAAACTAATTTTCTCATTTAACTATTGATGAATAATAAAGTAGAAAGGAAAAGGGAAACACGTACGTGGGCATAATCCCAAAAAAAGACATTGACAAAATTGAGATGAAGTCATTTTCTTCTCCCAGAGTTCTGAATTTTCTACTCCAGAAAACATAGTGTATTGAGTCATTATGCATTTTTAAAGCTGGGGAAAGTAGATCTTTGGTTTACAGGGTGAATCGAGAATAGTGAGAAGAGGTAGGGATAAACTCTGGTAATATTAAGTACATTCGATCAAGCTCAAGTAACTGATCTGTGGCTTCTAACTAGTTAGTATACAAACTTGCTAATCCATGTATGGAAATCAATGAGTCATCGAGGCAAAGGAATATTGTGTGTAGCCAAGTGTGCATTAGGATCTTTTTTAACTTCTATGTAATTGAAACTGATCTGAGTTGGGGGCCCTCTGTACTAGTATTTATTCAATATCTACATCACTACCATCACTGGCATTTTCACAAGCGCTAAACTCTTTTCCTGGCAAAAGACCATATTCATTTAGAAAGGTTTCAACATCCACCGCAAAGAATTCTTCACCTAGCTCTTCAGTGATGTGAAGGAAGTTGCCAATTAGCTCTGCTGCCTTATATACCAGTAATGCTGGTAGAATATGGTCAGAGAAGCGATCACGAGCTCCAGTGTTGGAGGCCTTTATTTTACAGAATTTAACCATGGGATATTCCAAAGCAAGGCATGTTAAGCAGTTGATCAAGGACTCGCATCCCTTGACTCCATCTTCATAAACGTTCACCATCACCGTAGTGTTTTTCAGTTCTTTTTCAATCACTTCCAAAAATTGCTCCCCATTCTCAAGCTCGTAGAACATCCCAAACTGAGGGCCAACGTTGACCTGATCGTACATCTCCAGCATGCTTTGCTTGCGGTACTTACGAATGCAAGTCTTATCATCCTCATCCTGAATCATTTCATATTCCTGGACACTCATCTGTTTTGTGGGGATAAAGAAAAAGCTTTGCAACAGAATGTTTATCATGAAGTCATCATTTATTCTAAATTGCCTAAACCATCTGTGCCATTTAATCTAAATGCTTTAGTGTTGGCTTGTTCACTTTTCAGTTTGAAATTTTTTATTGCATAAAATGTCTGCCTCACATTTGATGTCAAAATACTTGTCTTTTTCAATTCACGTTAATTCCCAAAATTATAATTTCTTATATTGCCTACAATGACAAATAATTTGCTTGTTTTTGGCACTTCTCTTGAATGCCTTTGTAATTAAGAAACTGTTTCAGCCCATCGAGTCCACATTGGCTCCCAGGCCAATTCTATTCCCTTGGCCAACCCATATTCCCACCAACTCTTCCATATTCCACCACTCATCTACTCATTACAGGTCATTTACAATGGCCAATTAGCCTGCCAGTCTGCATGTCCTTGAGATGAGGAAGTAAATTAGAGCACCAGAGGAAATCTCAGCATCAAAGCAAGGACATGCATGGCCCTTGGGGTTGGGATTGTACTCTGGTCAGAGATGGGGTTCTTCTTCCAAAGCCCGCCCACTTGCATTATACCTCGTAAGATGATGGTTCCTTCATGTAGAATTAATATAGATTCCTTTTTGTTCTCATTGCCATTTTGTTGCAATTGATATTGGTTTTCTCTCTCCCCATCCCTCCCTCCACTTTCTCTTCTCAATGTGTTGCTTTCTGCAGTTTTTTTGCTAAATGTGTTTTCTATTTGTACAAATCATTACCTCTAGCTTATCTTTTTTTCTCTGGACTGTCAATGACCTTCTTGTTTTGGCTCACCTTTCGACTGAATTTCTTTCGAGTGTCTTTGTCCTCCTTGCTAGAAGAGTGATATGCCATTTGGCTCAGGAGTTGATTTTTTTCTGAAGAGGTTTCATGGCCTTTGCTCTCCAGTTTAAACTTCCTCCAGTCATTAATCACTCCTTTTGGACCTAGAAATGTAAACGTTTTAACGCTGCTCCTTCCAGCCACAATAACATTGCTCCGCCATAGAATCACATCCAATTTTATTGTACAGAAACAAGGCATTTGACCCAGCACCGATGATGTGACAATGGTGCAACAGCGAATGAAGCTGCCAGTCATCTCCATGGGCCCTGGGTACTATCTATGCTTCATTCGTTATTGTAAATCACCTCTCAAACATGTGGCAGGAGAATTAGGATGGGGGGAGGAGTTGATGGGTGTGTAAGAGAAAGGTTTACAAAGGAATAGGACTGGTAATGCTTCTATAAACATTCACCAACTTTACTTGAATCTCCAATATGCACAGACTTTTATTGTAGAGATCTGATTCAAAAGAGGGATTTGGATATTAAATATATCTGTTCATTCAGGAATTTAAGTGTTGAGAATAGATAGGGAGAACAAAACAAGGGTAGAGAGCCAGGGAATTATTGAATACATTGTATATGTAATCAATAGTATATGTAATCATTGTATATGTAATCAATAGTATAGAAACTAGATCCATTAGTATCTTCTTATCAGCATATTGAGCATAAATGCAATTTTAGCAGAGCTAGTTTGGGTGAGTGAACATTTTCAGGTGTAAATGCTCCAATAAGAAATTGGTTCAAGCTCTTCTGTTGATTCATTTCAGCACAGCTGTTTTGCCAGTACACCCGAAGTCCGACAAAGTAATTGTGTATGCAATGGAAACTATAATCAGTAGTGCTTTCTTCGTTGTTCACAGTATTTTGGTTTGAATTGCATTAGGTCATAAGTGATAAGAGCAGAATTAGGCTATTCAATCATAGGTGATCTGTCTCTCCCTTCTAACCCCATTCTCCTGCCTTGGCCCCATAACCCCTTACACCTGTATTAATCAAGAATCTATCTCTGCCTTAAAAATATCCATTGACTTCTGTGGCAAAGAATTCCACAGATTCACCAGCCTTAGATTCACATCTGACCGATTTCTGTTCTGATCATCTTGGTGCTCCCGATAATGTGGGGCCACTTGTGACGCAGGACTTGATCATCAGTGATGATCATGTGGGGATGCTCAGACACACAAAGCACTGTGTCCCTCCCCCCCCATGTGTTCCGTCACAGCATGGCAACCTCCAGCAGATGATCTGTGGGTGTAGTAGGAAAGGTTCTGTTAATCGTCCAAATGAACAGCGCAGCAAAAAGGGTGCCAGCTACAAGCAGCCCCAGATAGGAACACCATAGCTCTATACCTCGTACATGTGAGAAACTCCAAAAGAAAGTGAACTCCAATTTACGTACAAGAATATCCAGGTGCAATTAACTGTAGAAATGATCTGATTATTGGGACATCAACTATTCAAATATATACTACAATCATTTTACAGGCAATGTTCCATAAAGACACAGACTGGCTGGTGCAAAAGACAAATCCAAAGACAACTCTCAAAATTGTGAAGTGTTCAATTTCATTTACAATGATAAGGAGAGGCAATTTAGAGATCTAAATTCTAAATGGGATGCTGGAAAAGATAGATCACATTTTGGAATCTATCTATGCATAACTAAAACTGATCTTGTGCTCTTCTGGTTTGCGTGATTTCTCTACGCAAACACGGTAAGCAATATTGCTACGATTTTTTGCCAGGTTACTGGTCGTTCTCCTGTGCTGCGAGTGCAACAAGTTTTGTTCAGATCGGTGGTATATTGTAAAACTTATCGAGGTTTGCAAATCTTTAAAAACGCGCTTGCGCAGATTGCTTCAGTCAGCGCTATGCAGATTGGTCTCTTCACCTGTCAGTTAATGCCACGGCTGGGATGGCGATGCCCCTTCCTGCCCCACCGGCGGCAGCCTGTCCCGCCTCACTCACAATCTCCTCTCTCACCTCCTCGCAGTAACTTCTCTATTGTCTCCACACCCACCGGGGGGAGGGGGGGGGGTGTTCAGTGGAGGCACTGGTCCAGTCTCTCCCTCATCTCTCCACCGCCTGCCATCTACGGCAATGGTGGTCCCGTCTACCCGCCCCCCAGGTCCATCTCCGCCGCCGCCGCCATTGCAGTAACTCGCCCTCACGGCCTTCTCAGAGGAAATCTCCACCAGCTCATCGAAACTCGTGGTGCCCACCATGATGAACGCCGACTCCATCTACCCCCATCCTCCCCGCGGCCTGGCGGCGGCAGTGAGCAGGTGGGCACGGCGGGCCAAGCAGCGGGGCGGGGGCAGGCCGAGCAGCAGCAATGGGTGGTCGGACGGGCCGAGGGAGAGTCGGTTTGCAGGGTTGCCGAGCAGTTTGCATGGGGTTTGAGTAACACACACACGATGTAAACTGGTCCAATCGTCAAGTCATCGGGATCTAAACCACAGCTAACAATGAATGACCTGTGGAGGAAGGAACTGCAGATGCTGCTTTTTATGGATGAAGGGAAGGAGGGAGTGACTGACGATAGGGGAAAGGGGAGGGAGAGGTGAAGGAGGTATTTGGGGGGGAGGAGGGAGAATGGGGTGATTGAGGGAGATTAAGGTGTGGAGGAGGGGGGAGTGGGGGAGGTGAGGGACAGTGGAAGGGGATAGGGAGAGGTGAGTGGGGGATAAGGAAAAGGAGGGGGAAAGGGAGGGGAGCTAAGTAATGGAGGGAGGGAGTGACTGAGGGAGGGGAGAGGTGGGGGTGGATTGATGGAGGTGAGGAGCATGGGGAAAAGAAGAGGGGGGGTGGGAGTGCTGGGGAATGAGGGGACATGAGCCGTGCCTGCGCAGTTGGGGGCTATGCATGAGAGGTGCAATATTACATTGGGGGAATGGATGAGTGGTCGAGTATTGCGTTGGGGGACCAGGCCTACCCTGTGACTTTTTTACTAAAGTAGTCCAGTAAATTATTAAATGTTGCAAGGCAGTTTGATAAAGCTTTTAGCAAAAGAGTATCTTGGACTTAAACCCTAGAGTACAGGTGTATAGAAGCCATGATGAACCTTTATAAAATATTACCTTGGCCCATACATAAGCTCTGGGCACCATACATTAGGCCTTGGAGTTATTCCAGGGATGAGGGATTGTGGTTATGTGGTTAAAGGAATGCTCACAACGGTTTAACTTTGGATTTGAACTTCCCACCCACGTACATGACCCCGGCGATACAATTTGAGTAAATAACTCTGGGTAGCTCGGCATAATTCATAATAACTGTGGAGCACTTAATTGGTACAGCCCTCATGCATACTGTGTCTTTATTAGATTACCAGTGTTGGATGCTGCTAATTCAACATTCCCTTCTTTCACATCTTCATCCCAGTTTTGTTCACGGTTCATTCTAGGACAGGTATGCAATGGAACGTTGTCTGAAAATCTGTCAATTGCAACACAAAAGCAAGGTTTATTTTTTTTAAACGATAATGTGTATCTGTATTAAATTATTGTTCGGCCATGTTTCATCAAAAATGCTGTAACTTAAGGCTTGTTTGAAAATTTCAAAATAAGATTTTTTAAGAAAGTATTTCAGAGATAGATGGGACCTGCTAATGGTTTGGTGTAGGAGTTGCAGTTCACGGCTTTCAGGTCTTCCCTGCTTGAACTACTTCCTCAACACATTCTATTTTTGGCCGGGTCTGAGAGGGAGTAGCGTCAGTAAGCTGGAAGAGATGGGAAAAATTACAGAATAAGCTTTCTACTGCAGCCTGGTACTATCAAAGTCAGAAGGCTGGAGACTAGTTTAGACTAAATTACAAGGATATTTTATGCTGTATTATCACATACCAGCACCTGGTTCTCCCCTCTTCTTTGACCGACCACCTTCCTTCTCCACTCCTAGTCCTTGACCTGAAGCAACTTTCCTTCCCTCCATAGATGCTACCTGGCCCACTGAGTCCCTCCAGCACCTTATGTTGTGCTCTTGACCTGAAGCATTGACAATTACTTTCCCTCTGCAGATATTGCTTGACCTGCTGAGTTCCTCCAGCAGTTTGATTTTCACTCCAGAATCACATCTGCCATCTCTTAGTGTCTCCAATGAGGAAAGTGGAATGTGGCTGCTCTCTTGTGGTTACTGATAAGTATAACAAGCATTTAATATTAAGACACAAAGTACTGGAGTAACTCAATGGGTCAGGCCGTATCTCAGAGAACATGAGCAAGTGACATTTTGGGTTGGGACCCTTTAGAATGATTGTGAGTGGGGTTGAAAGCTGGAAGAGAGAAGGGGCAAGACAAAGTCTGGAGTGTGATAGGTATGTAGAATGGTCCTAACCTGAGACTTTACCCTATCCATGTTCTCCTGAGATGCTGCCTGTCCCACCAACTTCTCTTGTACTTTGTGTCTCCTTCAGTGATAGGTGCATTAAGGCGAGGGAGGTTTTTGATGAGCAGATGGGTGGATAAAGGGCAGAGTGAAAAGGTGGAGAAAATAAAATGTTTTTTAATTGAATTACCTGAAATTGCTGTATTCAATGTTCATATCTTTAGGGTTGAAAGCTACCCTAGTGGAATATGAGGTGTTTTTCCTCCAGTTTACATGTAGCCTCACACTGGCAGTGGAGGAGGCGCAGGACAGAAAGGTCAGTGTGGGAATGATAAGGAGAGTTAATATGGTTTGCAACTGGGAGATCCAGCAAGCATTTAATATATGCTGTATTCACAATGTGTACAATTACATACTTCCCACAGGGAAAGGGCATTCGGGCCAAATGGATTGTTGCAGCAATAAAGCTTCCAGTCTGCTTTCTCTAACTGTAATCAAACAGCATCAACTTGCTCACTCCTCAAGTCTCTCCTCAAATACATGCATACTATTCATCTCTGGTTCCATATTCTCTCTACAGGTTAAGATGTAGCTTCTGAATTACCCACTTGATTTATTAAAGGTGATGTTTTATTTAGGATCCACATATTTAAATTGTGCTCCATGTGGAAACATGCTCTCTGCCCCTATCCTATCAAACCACTTCACAATTTTAAAGACCTCCTTCCAGGAATTCCAGCCAAGTGAAACTGACATATATCGGAGATTAACTATTCAGGAGTATCCATTGAGCATTTTCCTTATTGGAAAAGATTCTTTCTTACTGAGAAGATGATCACAGCCTTTTTTGGTGCCACCATTAGCAAATGGACTATAATTCCAGGATTGCTAAGGAGTTTAAGATTGAGCTTTGGTCTTCCTGCAGTTACCTTTAATGCAATGTATATGCTGGGGTTTATTCCTTCACCCTATATTTAAATGTGATTTATTTATTTTGCATTTGATGTTGGGATAATTATCTTGACAGTGCCTTAGCATGCAAGATGCAGCATAACTGAGATGGCACTGGTACAAAATCATTACTAATTTGAGAGTCAATCTAAGTAGCATCCCAAGGTAGTTTGGAACATTATTGGGTTAAAGCTGGGAAGTGGTGTTGGGTAAATTGAATGGATTAAAGGCCGATAAATCCCCAGGGCCAGATAGGCTGCATCCCAGAGTACTTAAGGAAGTAGCCCCAGAAATAGTGGATGCATTAGTGATAATTTTTCAAAACTCTTTAGATTCTGGAGTAGTTCCTGAGGATAGGAGGGTAGCTAATGTAACCCCACTTTTTAAAAAGGGAGGGAGAGAAAAAACGGAATTACAGACCAATTAGTCTAACATCGGTAGTGGGGAAAATGCTAGAGTCAGTTATTAAAGATGGGATAGCAGCACATTTGGAAAGCGGTGAAATCATTGGACAAAGTCAGCATGGATTTATGAAAGGTAAATCATGTCTGACGAATCTTATAGAATTTTTTGAAGATGTGACTAGTAGAGTGGATAAGGGAGAACCTGTGGATGTGTTATATCTGGACTTTCAGAAGGCTTTCGACAAGGTCCCACATAAGAGATTAGCATACAAACTTAAAGCACACGGTAGTGGGAGTTCAGTATTGATGTTGATGGAGAACTGGCTGGCAGACAGGAAGCAAAGAGTAGGAGTAAACGGGTCATTTTCAGAATGGCAGGCAGTGACTAGTGGGGTACCGCAAGGCTCAGTGCTGGGACCCCAGCTATTTACAATATATTAATGAACTGGATGAGGGAATTGAACGCAACATCTCCAAGTTTGTGGATGACACGAAGCTGGGGGGGCAGTGTTAGCTGTGAGGAGGATGCTAGGAGGCTGCAAGGTGACTTGGATAGGTTGGGTGAGTGGGCAAATGCATGGCAGATGCAGTATAATGTGGATAAATGTGAGGTTATCCACTTTTGCGGCAAAAACAGGAGGGTAGATTATTATCTGAATGGTGGCCGATTAGGAAAAGGGGAGCTGGAACGAGACCTGGGTGTCATGGTACACCAGTCATTGAAAGTAGACATGCAGGTGCAGCAGGCTGTGAAGAAAGTGAATGGTATGTTGGCATTCATAGCAAAAGGATTTGAGTACAAGAGCAGGGAGGTTCTACTGCAGTTGTACAGGGTCTTGGTGAGGCCACACCTGGAGTATTGCGTACAGTTTTGGTCTCCTAATCTGAGGAAAGGCATTCTTGCCATAGAGGGAGTACAGAGAAGGTTCACCAGACTGATTCCTGGGATGGCAGGACTTCCATATGATGAAAGACTGGATAGACTCGGCTTGTACTGGCTGGAATTTAGGAGATTGAGGGGGGATCTTATAGAGGCTTACAAAATTCTTAAGGGGTTGGACAGGCTAGATGCAGGAAGATTGTTCCCGATGTTGGGGAACTCCAGAACAAGGGGTCACAGTTTAAGGATAAGGGGGAAGTTTTTTAGGACCGAGATGAGAAGATCTTTTTTCACACAGAGAGTGGTGAGTCTGTGGAATTCTCTGCCACAGAAGGTAGTTGAGGCCAGTTCATTGGCTATATTTAAGAGGGAGTTAGATGTGGCCCTTGTGGCTAAAGGGATCAGGGGGTATGGAGAGAAGGCAGGTACAGGATACTGAGTTGGATGATCAGCCATGATCATATTGAATGATGGTGCAGGCTCGAAGGGCCGAATGGCCTACTCCTGCACCTATTTTCTATGATTCTATGAAAGCGACCATATAAATGTGAGTTATTTTGCACTGAATACCCATTACATCAATAGGTGTCTGCTTAATTCATGCACAATTAGGACAGATTTAACACTATTAAATCTACAGGAGATAAGCTGGAAAACTATCCATGACGTCAGGAGCTCCATCCAGTTATCCCGGTATTATGTTAAATGCGCTTATTCTTGTCATCAATGCTGGCAAGAAGTAGGCCAGTCCAAATTATTTTTAGATTCTAAATCTTGTTAGGTTTCTGCGCCTTCAGGCATGAGCTCTAAACATTCCACTGAATGTCTTGAATACCAACAGCATCTGACCCTCATGCCATCTGAAGTATTGGTTACCTTACACAGTGACCTTACATTTATGCTGTAGGGTAGTGTGGTGAGCTGACCAAATAAATTTAGTGCACAGAATTCACAGATCATCCAAGTAATTATTTACAATGCCAGCACATAGCAAGATCATCATCTCCGCCAGTTTGAATTAAAAGTCGTGCCGATACTATTAATTTGCCTCAGAGGTTTTGGCACTAATTAATGTAGCACATCACTGAAATTATAGTCTTCCAGTGTCAGCACAGGGGGCAGACAGACATATAGCGCAGTTTGGTTAAAAGTACAACATGCCCTGTAACTCTAGCCTGGCATGTTTATGAAAAGTGTGGTGATTATTAGAGGTTGCTCGTACATAGATTGCTGTATTTCTAATGATTGCTAAGACTATCACTTTTTTTTGATAATGGTGTCTATTAAAGAAGGGAGCTCAATTTGAATGACCAGCAATGGTATGCTTTTTGCCGTGCTATTATTTCTATGCTAAGTATCAGAGGTTACAGGGAGAAGGCAGGAGAATGGGGTTGAGAGGGAAAGATAGATCAGCCATGATTGAATGACGATGGGTTGAATAGCCTGATACTGCTTCTAGAACTGATCTTACGAAGTAACATTGTCACAAGACACAAACTGCATATGCTGGAAACTTGAGTAAAACTCAACGTGCGGGAGGAACGCAGCAGGTCAGGCAGCAGTTGTGGAGGGGATGGACAGACGTTGCTTTGGGTCGAGACTCTTCCGATTGATGGGAGGTGTGGTGGCAGGAAAAAGCTGGAAGAGGTGCGGGTGCTGCAAAGCCTAGCAAGTGATACATGAATGGAGCGAAAGGGCGGTTTGATTGGCAGATGGGCAGAGGTAGTGACAGAGGCTTGAGGTGAACAGGAGACAAAAGGGTGTTGGATAAGGTAAGATGATGAGTGAAATGTAAAGCCAGAGGGAGGAATATAGGTGGAAGGGGTCAGGAGAGGAAAAGAGGAGTTAAAATGAAAAATTGTATGGGGATGGAAGAGTGATGCTTCTCCTGTGGTAGCAGGAGAAATGCCAGGAGGGATTGGTTTGGTGGGTGGGGATGAGTGAAGCAAGGAGTTATGGAGAGAGTGGTCTCGACAGAAGCCGGAAATGGGTGCGGACTGAAAGATATGACTGATTGTGGGTTCACGTTGAAGGTAACAGAAATGTTCAGAATGAATGATGATTGAGGAGAAGACATCACTGTAAAGGATTTTTTAGGTTACTTGAAACCAGAAAGAAACAGGAAAATGTAGTGGTTCCAGGAGTGGATAGCAGTAGATAGGCGATTCATTATCAAAGGGAAGAGTGAATGTGACCAACCCGGCAGTGCAGGATGTGTGATAAGCCCATCCAGGGGCCAAACAAGACAACAAGGTCATTGTGGATAGATATTGTGGGAGCTTGAAAGAGGTAAAAATATTCGGGGCAATGACGAGACAAAGCAGAAGATTATGTTATAGCAATATTAAATATCAAAAGTAGACACAACATGCTGGAGTAGCTTAGCTGGACAGGCAGCATCTATGGAGAGAAGGAATGGGTGACTTTTGGGTTGAGACTCTTCTTCAGACTGATGATTTCCTTCGCTAGATGATCCCCAATGAACCTGGCCAGTTTTTATGATCATCAATTAGATCTTGCTCATCATTGTTGCAACCATGTTTTCCTTTAATTATTGATTTATTTAATTATAATTTATTTAATTATTTGAATTCAAGATTCCAAGCTGCCACAGTAGATTGCTGTATCAAGCTCTAGCTTCTAATTCCGTAATTTAACCTCAGGTAGACAAATGCTGGAGAAACTCAGCGGGTGAGGCAGCATCTATGGAGCGAAAGAAATGGGCGACGTTTCGGGTCGAGACCCTTCTTCAGACTGATGTGAGGGGGGGGGAAGGGAAGAAGAAAGGAAGAGGCGGAGACAGTAGGTTGTGGGAGAGCTGGGGAGGGGAGGTGAACCTGTTCTGTTACTGTACTTCATCTGTAATGGATACCACATCTACTGAAACGTGGATGAAGAGGAAAGTGGAGACTTAAAGGCTCAAACTACCTTGGGAGTCAGGGACAAGTATATTATTAGAAACAGGAACGAGGAATGAACTGATCTAGTAAGGAAACGGTGGAGATGAAGCACCAGGGGTCGAAGTTTGGTGGTCACTTTAGTGTGAAGAGGTGAGAATGATTCTGAAGGGACAAAGAATGAAGAGTAGACAGACTGGGAAAATCCTTAAATACCTCATAATTCCTACCCGATATGAAAAGAAAGTGACAGTGTTTCCGTTTTTTATTATCCTTAGTAGAGAGAACGAGATTGCAACTCACTGATTAGTTCCATATTTAAGATTATTCCTCTTGTCCCTTATTCAAATTTACCCACCAGAAGAAATCATAACAAATTTAATACTTAGCATTCCTCATTAATTCTCACCACCTTAATTAGAATGCCTTTATACGTTGCATCGGTATACATTGATGGCGCTGAAGTGGAGATGATTGAAAGCTTCAAGTTCTTAGGAGTAAATATCACCAGCAACTTGTCCTGGACTGGCCATAGTGAAGCAATGGCCAAAAAAGCACACCAATGCATATCCCCAAAATATCTCACCAACTTCTAAAGATGTTGTGTAGAAAGCATTTTATTGAGATGCATCACATCATCATTTGGGAACAGCTCCAGCCAAGACCGCAAGAATTTGCAGAGAATTGTGGGCACAGCCCAGACCATGACACAAACCAACCTCCCTGCCATCTATTCCATTTATACCTCATGCTGCCTCAGCAAGGCCAGCAGTATAATCAAGGATGAGCCACACGCTGGCCACTCCCTCTTCTCCCCACTCCCATTGGGCAAAATGTATATAGAAGTGTGCAAACACACACCTCCAGATTCAGGGACAGTTTTAGGCTTTTATCAGGAATCTGAGCCATCCTGCCACAACTAGACAGGAGTCATAAACTACTATCTACCTCATTGGTGACCTTTGGACTTTATTTTGATCAGATTTTACTGGCTTTATCTTGAACTAAACATTTTACCGTTTATCTGGTATCTGTACATTGTGGACAGCTTGATTGTAATCATGTATTGTCTTTTGACTGGATAGCACGCAACAAAAAGCTTTTCACTGTATCTCAGTGCATGTGATAATAAACAAAACTAAAGCTGCACAAGTCTGGGGATTTGTGCTGTCTGTTCTAACTAAACCCACAAAGTAATTCATTTAAAATTAATTAATCTGATTGGAGAGGATTGAATGCTGCAAATGAAACTACACCAGTTGACCACATACCTGTCGGATGGAGTGAAGTGTATTTAGGTTGATGGGGTATTAATGGATTTGCAAAATATCCACTTTATCCCTTACTTTGCAAGTGTAAACAAGCTAATACTGTATGCCACTGGCCCTGAGTGTAATGAACCAGATTTGATAAGGAAATTCAAGGTAAAGGAACAATTAGGAGGTAATGACCATAATATGATAAGTTTTAATCTGCAAATTTGAGAGGGAGAAGATAAAACCAGAAGTGGCAGTGTTGCAGTTGAACAAAGGGGACTATGGAGGCATGAGGGAGGAGCTGGCCAAAGTTGACTGGAAAGGGACCCTAGAAGGGATGACGGTGGAACGCAGTGGCAGGTATTTCTGGGAATAATCCAGAAGATACAGGATCATTTCATTCCAAAGAGGAAGAATGATTCTAAGGGGTGTAAGAGGCGACCGTGACTGACAAGGGAAGTCAAGGATAGTATAAAACTAAAAGAGAAGACGTATAACATAGCACAGATGAGCAGGAAGCCAGAGAATTGGCTAACTTTTAAAGGACAACATAAGGAAACTAAAAAGGCAATAGGGGGTGAAAAGATGAAGTACAAAGGTAAGCTAGCCAAGAATATAAAGGAGGATACTAAAAGAATCCTTAGGTATGTGAAGAGAAAAAGATTAATTAAGCCAAACGCGGGTCCCTTGAAGACAGAAACAAACACAATCACACTCTATTAGCCAAATATGTTTTGCAACATACGAGGAATTTCATTTGCCAAGTCAGTCATACAAATAAAAAGCAACGAAACACACAAAATACATTTTAACATAAACATTCATCACAGTGACTCCTTCACATTCCTCACTGTGTTGGAAGGCGAAAGGAAAGTTCAGATATCTTCCCTTTTCTCGCCTGCGTTCGGGGGCCTCGAGCCCTCTGTGGACAGGACGATCTTGATTCCCATAGTCTGCAGCATTTGGGCCCTCCGCATGGGGGCAATCAGCTCCTGCATTGGGGGCATGACAGCTCCCCCGTGCTGTTGATCGAGCCCTGCGTTGGGGCTGGTCGAACCTCTGCGTCGTTGGAGCTCCCGACTAGCCTCTCCCGAGTATGCGAGCTTGTGATGGTAAAGTCCGCAGGACGCGGTTGGAGTGATCCCAGGCAAGGGATCGACTCCGATGTTAAGTCCCCACCCCGCAGTGGGGCTCAAAGTCCGAAGTGGCCTCCAGCTCCAATGATGGTAGGCCGCAGAGCGACCGGAGATGCGATCCGGAAAGAAATCGCATTTCCAACAAGGTAAGAAACTGAAGAAAAGTTTCCCCTGACCCCCTCACCTTTCCCCCACATAAAACAAACCAGAGAACATTTACACAAACTTTTAAAACGCATTAAGAATTGAATAAAAGATGAAAAAACAGACAAACTGTTGGCGGAGCTGACAATTGTGCAAAGCCCCCTGGTGGAATTTATTATGGGGAACAAGGAAATGGCACACATGTTGAACAGGTACTTTGGTTCTGTCTTCTTTAAGGAAGACACAAACAATCCCCCAGAAGTACTAGGGGACAGAGGATCTAGGGTGACAGAGGAACTGAAGGAAATTCACATTGGTCAGGAAATGGTGTTGGGTAGACTGATAAGACTGAAGGCTGATAAATCCCCAGGGCCTGATGGTCTGCATCCCAGGGTACTCAAGGAGGTGGCCCTAGAAATCGTGGATGCATTGGGGGATGACAGCTCCCCCGTGCCGTTGATCGTTTTCCAATGCTCTATAGATTCTGGATCCGTTCCTGTGGATTGGAGGATAGCTAATCTTATCCCACTTCTTAATAAGGGAGGGAAAGAGAAAAAGGAATTATAGACCAGAATGCCATCGGTGGTGGGGAAGATGCTGGAGTCAATTATTAAAGATGTAATAACAACGCATTTGGATAGCAGTGACAGGATCGGTCCAAGTCAGCATGGATTTATGAAGGGGAAACCTTGCTTGACTAATCTTCTGGAATTTTTTGAGGATGCCACAAGTAAAATGGATAAGGGAGAGCCAGTGGATGTAGTGTATCTGGACTTTCAGAAAGCCTTTGATAAGGTCCCACACAGGAAATTAGTGGGCAAAATTAGAGCACATGGTATTGGGGGTAAAGTATTGACATGGATAGGAAATTGGTTGGCAGACAGGAAACAAAGAGTTGGAATTAACAGGTCCCTTTCAGAATGGCAGGCAATGACGAGGTGTTGGGACCGTAGCTATTTACAATATATATTAATGATTTAGATGAAGGAATTAAAAGTAACATTAGCACATTTTCAGATGACACAAAACTGGGTGGCAGTGTGAACTGTGGAGAGGATGCTATGAGGATGCAGGGTGACTTGGATATTGGGTGAGTGGGCAGATGCATGGCAGATGGATAAATATGAGGTTATCCACTTTGGCAAGAACAAGAAGGCAGATTATTATCTGAATGGTGTCAGATTAGGAAAAGGGGAAGTGCAACGACACCTGGGTGTCCTTGTGCATCAGTCACTGAAAGTAAGCATGCAGATGCAGCAGGCAGTGAAGAAAGCGAATGCCATGTTGGCCTTCATAACAAGAGGATTTGACTGTAGGAGTAAAAAGGTCCCTCTGCAGTTGTACCGGGCCCTAGTGAGACCACACCTGGTGTACTGTGTGCAGTTTTGGTCCCCTAATTTGAGGAAGGACATTATTGCTATTGAAGGAATGCAGTGTAGGTTTACAAGGTTAATTCCCGGGATGGCGGGACTGTCATATGCTGAGAGAATGGAGCTGCTGGGCTTGTAAACTCTGGAATTTAGAAGGATGAGAGGAGATCTTATTGAAACATAAAAATTATTAAGGGATTGGACAAGCTAGATGCAGGAAACATGTTCCGGGTGTTGGGAGAGTCCAGAACCAGGGCCACAGTTTAAGAATAAGGAGTAGGACATTTAGAACTGAGATGAGGAAAAACTTTTTCACCCAGAGAGTTGTGAATTTGTGGAATTCTCTGCCAGTGGAGGCTGATTCACTGGATGCATTCAAAAGAGAGTTAGATAGAGCTCTTAATTGGGCTAGCGGAATCAAGGGATATGGGGCAGAGGCAGGAACGGGGTACTGATTGTGGATGATCAGCCATGATCACATTGAATGGCGGTGCTGGCTCGAATGGCCGAATGGCGTACTCCTGCACCTACTTTCTATGTTTCTATGATGTTTTGCCTTTACACACATTCATTATGTATGTTCACTCTCTCAATTATATTTTAATTTAGTTTAGTTTAGAGATACGGCATCAAAACAGCTCCTTCGGTCCACTGAGTCCATGCTGACCATTGATGACCTGTTCTCACTAGTTCTGTTATCCCACTTGTTCATCCACTCCCTACACATTAGGTGCAATTTACAGAGGCCAATTAATCTGTAACACTCACGTCTTTGGTAGGAAACAGGAGCATCCAAAGCAATCCCGCAAGTTCACAGGGAGAACGTGCAAACTCCACACAGACAGCCCCTGAGGTCAAGATGGAACTAGAATCTGACGGTGTGACCCAGCAGCTCTACCAGTGGCACTACCATGCCACCCAGGCTCTCCCCTATGTTCTTATTTCCCACTTTTTCCCTTGCACCATTTCTTGCTCCACCCACTTCTCTGCTACATTTGCACTCTATTTTGCTTCTATTTCCCCTCAAAGGTTGCCTTGTTCCATGCTTTGCCCTCCCACCCTCTCTCCCCTGTCTTTTTTTGTCAATCTTCCATGCACCCTCATTAATATACACTTGCACTCTCAAAAGTTTAATTTCCAGATAATTTCCTGGAACCATGCAAGGAATAATTAGATTGCATTGTGAGGGGAGTAATTAGATTTATGTTGTTCATGTCGCAGATATCAGCGAAGAGTTTTGGAGAGTTCTACAGCACAGGAGATAAGATGCAAAAATGCAATGTGTCAGCTCAGAACGTAATAGCTTAAAGGGCCTGTCCCACTTGGGTGTAATTTGCTCGTCATTTACGCGACAGGCCGGTAGTGACTGACACGCGACAGTCACGCAAAAATTGTCTAGCAGTACGACAGTCGCGAGCCAAGTGCTCTTGAAGGCCCTGCTTCTTTTGGGAGCCATTTGCGAAGTTGTTCATACTTAGTCTGATCTCCATGGCAAGGATTTTCCCAGTGAAAAATTTTCAAAACAACGCGTGCTTTATACCCGGGTAGTCATGTGGTGTGGCGCTCAAATGACGTGCAAATGGCGCACAGACAGCGTATGGGCGGCGCATGGTTAGACGTTGAGGCACAGTGATGCATAATAAATTAGCATAGGCAATGTTCGTGTGTCACCGTGCGTAACCATGCGTCATTACGCGCTACACGTACGACGTCAGTACATCAGCGTATGCCATCAATACGTCAGCGTGCGCAAGGGATACGTCACACAGGTGGCGCGCGAGGATTTTGAGCATTCCAAAATCCTGGGGTGCCGCGCTTTACCGCGCGTCACTGCATACACCACCACGCCTCACTACGTGCCTTATGTGCGTCACGACACCCAACCAATTTTTAGGATGTCACTTAAATGACGCGCAAATGGCGCCCAAGTGGGACAGGCCCTTAACACTGTTGTACCAGCATTTTGTGTGGGATGATGTTCCATTTACATTAAAATGATGACGTTAATAACTTCAAAATAAACTCAACTAATGTGATGAAACACCTGCTATTTTAAAGGTGCAGAGATGGGAAGAATGTTCTAACTTTATGCGGAAGGCAATTGAAAAGAAAAATGTTACCGACCATCCCCAGATTACAATTATCCAACTTATGGACACTCTACATATGAGCGAACTCTCATGATATATCAACTTGAAAAGTCTTGCATACATATATATGTTTGTTCCCACGAACAACTAGTTTGGTCTCTCTCCACTTTTAGTAATTGTGCTTTCTTTTCAGTCTCATTTGCTTTTGATGTCATTCATTATAATACCGTGGAGATTTGTTTACCATGTCAAGTGAATTATGTGCAATTTCCAAGTTATGGACAAAGTCAATTAATGGACGCCTGTAAAAACATAAACCATTCATTGCCCGTGGATGGCCTTTACTCACCAGACGATTGGAGTGATTTTCTTAGAAGTATATATTGGTTTTGGATTTTCAATCCCCTAGGTAATTAAGTTGGCTCACTGACGCTTCACAGTTCAAAGTCACCAGCCTCACCAAGTAACACTGCAAGAATTAGGGGCAGTATTCTTGATATTCTTAATTGATTCTCGAGTGCCACAAATGATTAACTTCACAGGCTTGAACTAAATGGCATCCTGAAGCTAACACTTACTTTTCCATAGAGTCACGTTAAACTGCAGATGCTGGAATCGTGAGCAAAACACATGGTGCAAAACACGGACAAACAACGCTTTGTGCTGGGACCACTCTTCAAACTGATGGAGAATGCTGAAAAAGAGAGGTGGAGGGGCTGGACAAAGCCTTGCAAATGATAGGTGTACATAGGTGAGAGGTGCTGGACAGATGGGTGGATTAAGTGACAAAGACAGGAGATGATAGGGGGATAAAAGAGGGTCTGAAGAAGGGTTTCAGCCCGAAACGTTGTCTATCTCCTTCGCTTCTTAGATGCTGCTGCACCCGCTGAGTTTCTCCAGCCTTTTGTGTACCGGGGGATAAAAGAGTGTCAGATAAGAAAAGAGGTGTGAAATGTAAGGCCAGAGAGGAAAATATGGGGAGGAGGAATGGGAGAGTGCAGATAAAAGGAACTATGGAACTCGGGGACAGTGGGGGGTTGGAGGGGGAGAACAAGGCGCAGGGTAACGGGTGCTGGGAGATGGTGAAAGAAATGGGTGTGCACTGGGGTGGGAGAGCAGGGGAATGAGAGGAGCTGAAAGAAGGCATTGCTTGAAATTGGAGTGTTCCTACTGTTGGGCTGTAAGATACACAAGCGGAATATGAGGTGCTGCTCCACAAGTTTGCATGTGGCCTCACTCTAGCAATGGAGGAGGCCAAGGACAGAAAGGTCAGTATAGGAATGAGAAGGGGAATTCAAATGGTTAGCAACTGGAGTTACGGAGGACCTAGGTAGACACCTTGTCAATACTTGGTCTTGTCGATGTAAAGGGGGCCACATCAGGGTACCATTAAGGATATTCTCAGTGACGACTGATTCTTGGTTAGAACCGGAGTGAACATATAAAATTTAATTCTATATTCGCTGCTTCACTCATTAAGTAGTGACAGGTTAGTACACATGTTGGGGGGGGGGGGGGGGGGGGTGACACTGAAACTCAATATTAACATTTCATGGAATTTACCTAATTAAGTCTAGTCTATAACTTTTCACAAATCAGTATCCAAATTTAAAATTCACTGTACCATGCTGACTTACGCAAAGCGATGATCAGAACAAATGAGGGTGAACAAACATATACTGGTTTAGTTTCCCTTGGAACATTATCACTGGAATGTGATGATTCTAATAAAACTCTAAATTAAACAACTAATGCTGTTGAACTGTTAGTAGAACCGAACACCCTGTATCGATAATGGTAAAACATTTATAAGGATCATTCAAGAAGAATGTGCATTTAAACAATGTAATTCCTCAAAGTATTTCAGAGGCATTCAGCAATATAACTGCTGTAGTGGGGCAGAAGCAGCAGCGGCAGATTCAGGCTTCTGCAAAAGGCAGTGAGATCAGTGCATGTCGTCTGTGAACTGGTGATGCGAGTCGAGGATCCCAGGACTTCTCTGCCCTTCGACAATTAAATTAAGGGAGGGGTGGGAGGAGAAGCAGGCAAGAGCTTTGTTCGTTCTGAATATGCACCTTCTGAGTCTGATGAGATTGTGGAGTGAAGGGCAGCTTTAATGTAAAGCAGCTGATTATGTGGGAGGACACGTTCAACTTTATCATTTTGGCCCTGCTGCTGACCAAGGCCCCAGCAAAGGTGCTCCATTTATAGTGATCACAAACTAATCTATCCCCAGCCAGTTACCACTGCTGCTCCCTTTACATCCTCCTTGAACGAGGGAGTAGGTCAATCAGTGAGTGAGTTTTGTGTTGGTAATGTCCATCTTGTGTTGGTAAAGTTGTTGTCCATCTGTGCAGGGCAGGAGGTGCCAGTGTGAGAAGTTGAATGTTAGATTTAATAGAGTTTGCTGAGTCTGTGGGTGTAGTGCAGTGAGCCATTGTTGTGGCTTTGAGCAAACTCAACTTCAAAACTCTACATAGAGATTCATTCTCTGCTCCAGTTTGTATGAGGGACCATTAAACTTTGATCCCATGTGAACTAGTTTCACTATTTGGAGTATTGCGAGCATTTCTGGTCACTCCAATACAGGAAGGATGTGAAGACTTTGGATGGGTGCAGAGATGGTTTACCAGAATGATGACAGGATCAGGGAGTATTACATACAAGGAGAGGTTGGACAGACTTGGATAGTTTTCTCAAGATTATTGGAGGATGAGAAAGTTTATAAAAAATTATAAGTGTATGGATAGGGTAGTCAGAACCGTTTTCCCACGATAGAAATATCTAATACTAGCTTTAAGATGAGAGGGGCAAAGTTTAAAGGAGATATTGCAGGATGTTTGCTATTATACAGAGGGTGGTGGGTGCTTGGAACATGGTGCTGGGGTTGCTGAAGGAGGCAGATATGATAGTGGCATTTAAGTGGATTTTGGATAGGCACATGGATGAGCAGGGAACTGGGAGCTATGGATCATGTGCAGGCAGATCAGAGCTTGTCTTGGCCGGCACACACATTGTGAGCCACAGGGCTTGTTCTTGTGTCAGAAGGAACTGCAGATGCTGGTTTAAACCGAAGATAGACATAAAAAGCTGGAGTAACTCCGCAGGACAGGCAACATCTCTGGAGAGAAGGAATGGGTGAAGTTTCGGGTCGAGACCCTTCTTGTGTTCTTATTCGTGTGCTGTACTGTTCTATGTTCTAAGTTGGTGTTCAGCCTGATCCAATAGAAGCAAGTTGATCCAACATAGATGAATATGGATAAGCTTAAGCATTGCATGAGGTAAAAAACATCCAGACGGGATGGATCCACAGCAAACATCCACTGTCTACTGCAGTGTTTGTTAGCAATTGGCCATCTAACGTTGCTCCCATCATTAACACAATTTATTGCTCCATTGTAGTTTAAACAAGGAAGCAGGTTGTAAAGGTTAAAGCTTGTTGATCACACCGCATAATTTTCTTTAATAACAATGAGCCCATAATTTAAGCCTGGGAGAGATAAACAGTGTAAAGAGATCATCACAGGCTGCAATGACACAGATGCAAGAATACTATTCTGTCCCAGGCACGCAAGATTTATCTTTGCCTAACTCTAGTTTGATCCGTATGAAAGAATTATGTTCCCGATGTTGGGGGAGTCCAGAACCAGAACAGTTTAAGAATAAGGAGTAAGCAATTTAGAACGGAGATGTGGAAACACTTTTTCTCACAGAGAGTGGCGAGTCTGTGGAATTCTCTGCCTCAGAGGGCGATCGAGGCAGGTTCTCTGGATGCTTTCAAGAGGGAGCTAGATAGGGCTCTTAAAAATAGTGGAGTCAGGGGATATGGGAAGAAGGCAGGAACGGGGTACTGATTGGGGATGATCAGTCATGATCACATTGAATGGCGGTGCTGGATCAAAGGCCAAATGGCCTACTCCTGCACCTATTGTCTACAATTACATTGTTATCAACTGCTGTGTAATATTTTCTAGCTTTTCCTACAAATAGCCATAAAGCTTTAAGTGGTTATTTAAATATTCACAAAATTTCCTCAGCCGATGTTGTTAAATTGGAAACAGTTCAAAGAAAATTTACCAGGATGCTGCCTGGACTTGAGTGCCTGAGCTACAGAGAGGTTGAGCAGGTTAGGACTCTATTCCTTGGAGCACCAGAGGATGAGGGGGATGATCTTATAGAGGCATATAAGATAATGGGAGGAATTGATAGGGTAAATGTCTTCTGCCCAGAGTAGGGGAATCAAGAACCAGAGGACATAGGTTTAAGGTGAAGTAGAGTGATTTAATAGGCACTCGAGGGGCAACTCTTTTAACACAAATAGCAGTAGGTATATGGAACAATCGGCCAGAGGAGGTAGTTGAGACAGGCACCATTACGATGTTTAAAAAACATCATGGAGAGGTTCATGGATTGGATAGGTTTAGAGATATATGAACCAAGTGGGACTATTGTAGATGGAGCATGCTGGTGGATGTGGACAAGTTGGGCTGAAGGGCCCATTTCCAGGCTGTATGACACTTACATGTGGGGAGCTCTAGGTCACATGTATTTTGATTCCCTTAAAGGGGAATTTCAGGCAATACAAAAGAAGAGGCGTTGGCTATCTTCAGGTGCATAAGGTGGACTTATCCCTGGGGCCCGACCAAGCGTATCCGAGGACATTGTGGACAGCAAGGGAATAAATTGCGACAGTGATTTCTGAGTCTTCAGTAATGTACTGGAAGACTGGAGGGTGGCTAATGGTGTGCTTTTATTAAAGAAAGACAAGACAAGGAACTTTGGGCCTGTGAACCTACCATCAGTGGTGGAAAAATGCTGGAGGTGATTCTGTAAGACAGAATCTATCTGCATTTGTAAAGGCAAGGAATGTATAGGGATGTCAAAACTGCAGATGCTGGTTTACAAAAAAAAGGAACAGCTAGGGTATAGGGAGAGTCAGATTGGCTGTGTGTGGGGGAAATGCCGTCTCTCAGTTGAGATAATTGGAGACAAACAAGAGGATTGACGAGAGCATTGTTGTCTACGTGGACAAGGCTTTTGACAATGTCCAACATGATACATTGGTTTGGAGGTGAGATCATATGGGATCCAGGGTAAGCTAGCCAATTGACACAGAACTGGCTTGATGTAAATAGTCAGGGGGTGGTCGTGATGGGTTGTTTTTCAGTTTGGAGGCCTGCGAGCAGTGGTGTGCTGCAGGGATCAGTGCTGGCTTCACTGTTATTACTCGTAAATATGTTAATAATTAGAATGAGAAGCCAGGTGGCATGATTTGGAGTTGATGCCAAATGGTGGTGTGGTGATGGTGCATAACCATATCTAAGGTTAACTGAACTGTATTCAAAAATAATTTCACCATACCTCAGTACATGTTGTACTGTTCCTGTGCTTAGCTCTACTTGGTTCGAGGGCAGCAGTACAGTTGGAAGTATTCAATGGTATTGGCTGGAATATCCGCTCATTCACAAGAAGCTAGAATTTAGAAGATTGAGGGGGAATCTTATAGAAACTTACAAAATTCTTAAGGGGTTGGACAGGCTGGATGCAGGAAGATTGTTCCCGATGTTGGGGAAGTCCAGAACAAGGGGTCACAGTCTAAGGATAAGGGGGAAGTCTTTTAGGACCGAGATGAGAAAAACATTTTTCACACAGAGAGTGGTGAATCTCTGGAATTCTCTGCCACAGAAGGTAGTTGAGGCCAGTTCATTGGCTATATTTAAGAGGGAGTTAGATGTGGCCCTTGTGGCTAAGGGTATCAGGGGGTATGGAGAGAAGGCAGGTACGGGATACTGAATTGGATGATCAGCCATGATCATATTGAAGCTCAAAGGGCCGAATGGCCTACTCCTGCACCTATTTTCTATGTCTGTTTCTAAGCCTGTACAGCCACACTCTGTACAGATGCTCCTCGACTTACGATGGTTCGACTTTACGATGGTGCAAAAGCGATACACATTCAGTAGAAACCATACTTCGAATTTAGATCTTTTCCCAGGGTAGCGATATGTGGTGCGACACTCTCCCGTGATGCCTGGCAACGGCAGCGAGCCGCAGGTCCCAGTCAGCCACGCGATCACGGCATCAGCAACAGCGACAACGAGAGCCGAGCGCTGGCCAGCATCAGCTCAGGCAGCCGGGGCAAGAAACAGGTCCTGGACGCGGAATTGTACATTGGGGACAAAAGTCACAGGCCGAATAAAGGGAAATATATAATGAAAAGAAGAAACAAACTGTACAGTCAAAACTTGATATCTTCCTGAAGAACACTATGCCTGCTAAACAACCACCAAGTGTCGATGCCCCTGTGCCTTCTCCCACTACTCTCGAGCCTTATCGAAAGAGAGAGAATGTTTGGTAGCTTAGGTGTATTAACTGTATTTTCGACATGATATTTTCGATTTACAATGGGTTTATCGGAACGTAACCCCGTCGTAAGTTGAGGAGCACCTGTACTTCCATCAATAACACATCGCACCAGTTACAAAGTCACCAAGGTGCACTTTTGTGGCTTCCCTGTAAATTGCTGCAGAGTTTATTCACTAAGGATTTCTGATTTATTTCATTTTCCATTGCATGAATTTTATATATATTCATTAACACTGAACAATAAAAAACAAATTCATCTTACTCATAGCATAGATAGCCAATGAAAAACTGTTGTTTTCAATATCTCCTATTAGTCACCATCAGTTTAAACAACCTCCGCTATTACCAAAGAGAAAACATACCCATAAATGTCAAACCCTTTCATTAGATTTCCATGGTTATATATTTATTTATGAACTAAATTGCCATCAAAATAAGGCATAATGTGATGCAGACTTTTACCTGATGCAAACTAATTCTGCCCAAATAGTTTTTGTGAATTCAGTTTGGAATACTATTGAGAAATTAGAGACCACAATATCAAATTAATTATCTTTTTTTTTAAAAAAGAATAATAAATTGGATTATTCTGAAGGATACAGAGAATTGATGGTTTTTTCCTGCTAATTTGAAATGTAGTGTTTTTTAAAGCATTTCTAGCTATAATTTTTATTGCATTACATTTGTGAAATCTGATTAAGGCATGACAGAAATCGGCCTCTTATGGACTTTATTTTGTTGGAATTAACAAAAAGCTGTTGTCACTAATGAAAATTCTTACAAATAAATACCAAGATATTACCATTATCTTTGGGAATAGATTTTGGAAAGCTCAGCAACAAACGACAGTAGCAAATGCCCGGACAAAAGGTTGGCCTATGTTTGTGCCCAGTGACTATAGCCCCAAGCTTGAGAGTGCGCCAAGCCCACAATCAGTAACTGTATTGGACGATAGTCACAAAATGCTAACTCAGCGGGACAGGCAGCATCTCTGGAGAGAAGGAATGGGTGACATTTTGGGTGGAGACTGTCAAACAATCCCTGTTCTAGGCATACACTGGCTCTATCCCCAACTCTCTCTCTGCTTGGTGATTTGCATGGCATCAAGCAGTGGACATTCAAATTTAAATTTGATTTGAAATTAGCACTACAGTGAATAACAAAGCCCTTTATTTTTTATTTGCTGGATAACTAGCCATATCTGTTACTTTAATCTATATGGTTCATTTATCACCTGGAAACTCAACATTCTTTGTTGCTACTGAATGATCAGATCAGTCATTCTATTCACACCTCAGTGTCCAGGTAACATGATGTTGCCTATCTCCTTCGCTGCCTAGATGCTGCTGCACCCGCTGAGTTTCTCCAGCCTTTGTGTACCCTCAATTTTCCAGCATCTGCAGTTCGTTCCTTCTTTAACAACAACATGATTCTTGGTCCTTTATAATTAATAACTACATAGTGAAACCATGTTTTTAGAAACAATGTCATTCAAAGAGGTCTATTTGTTCTGATTTTGGTAACAGAATATTCGGTGTGGCAGATGGAAGAGGTAGAACACAGAAGGTTCCTTATTTTGTGCTTAAAATAGGAATAGGAAGGACATTCTTGCTATTGAGGGAGTGCCGCGTAGGTTTACAAGGTTAATTCCCGGGATGGCGGGACTGTCATATGCTGAGAGAATGGAGCAGCTGGGTTTGTACACTTTGGAGTTTAGAAGGATGAGAGGATATCTCATTGAAACATAGAAGATTGTTAAGGGTTTGGACACGCTAGAGGCAGGAAACATGTTCCCGATGTTGGGGGAATCCAGAACTAGGGGCCACAATTTAAGAATAAGGAGTAAGCCATTTAGAACGGAGACGAGGAAACACTTTTTCTCACAGAGAGTGGTGAGTCTGTGGAATTCTCTGCCTCAGAGGGCGGTGGAGGCAGGTTCTCTGGATGCTTTCAAGAGAGAGCTAGATAGGGCTCTTAAAAATAGCAGAGTCAGGGGATATGGGGAGAAGGCAGGATTGGGGTACTGATTGTGGATGATCAGCCATGATCACATTGAATGGCGGTGCTGGCTCAAAGGGTTGAATGGCCTACTCCTGCACCTATTGTCTATTGTCTAATACGAGTGGGTGATTCTTCAGTAAATGTCTATTTTTAAGTTTCTGGAAACCCGAAAATAAAAGTTAAATTTTTTTAACTTTGAACGTTGTTTCACATAGATGAACATCTCTACTATGGGAAAAAATGTTTGCAGCAATCTTTTAGAGAATTCAGTTTATTTTTTCCTCTTTTTCCAGTTTGTCCATTGCATTCAGTCATATCCATCATATTTTTATGATGAACACCACTGTGAAATATAGCTGATTTAAGAATCAAATTTTTGTCGCAGTGTTTCAAATTAGAGTATCTTCCTCAAATAAACCACAATTTTTTTTTTCATTCCAACGCATTGATTTTAAACCTTTGTAATAGTTTACTGCCGAAAAAAAATGGTGATTTTCAGCATGAATGGTAACCTACACATAATTCTTTTCACCAACTTCCTCTAGAACAATATTAATTTTAGATGAATAGGCGGAAGCATACTGTTTAAGAAGGAACTGCAGATGCTGGAAAATCGAAGGTAGACAAAAAATGCTGGAGAAACGCAGCGGGTGAGGCAGCATCGATGGAGCGAAGGAAATAGGTGTTAAAGAAGGAACTGCAGATGCTGGAGAATCGAAGGTAGACAAAAATGCTGGAGAAACGCAGCGGGTGAGGCAGCATCGATGGAGCGAAGGAAATAGGTGTTAAAGAAGGAACTGCAGATGCTGGAGAATCGAGGGTACACAAAAAGCTGGAGAAACTCAGCGGGTGCAGCAGCATCTAAGGAGCGAAGGAAATAGGTGACGTTTCGGGTCGAGACCCTTCTTCAGACTGCTGGTGGAAGCATACTGTTCATTTATCAATTACAATTGATAATTATGGTCATTGTTGTATTATTTCACATGTTATGAGCATACAATACTCAAGTGACGGATATAACTCAGCATGATGGAGATGATCAAGTTTCGGAGCGTCGAGTGATGGAGATGACTTCAGGACCAGGGTTCGGGCTGGGGCTGGGGCTATGGTTGGGGTTGGGGCTGGGGCTGGGGCTAGGATTAGGGTTGGGGCTGAGGCTGGGGTTACTTACCCCGAATCTCCAGCTCCATCTCCAGCCGGACACAAAGTCGTCGCAGCTCCCCGTGACCCAATGTCCCTCTCCACGCCCGGCCCTATTCAGCCCTTGTTCCCGGGTAGAGGGAAGATGCGACGGCTCTGTGTCCGGCTGGAGATGGAGCTGGAGTTGCTGGAGATTCAGGGTAAGAGCCCCAGCCCCCAACCCCCAGCCCCAACCCTAGCTGGATGGAGATCAGGGGTTAAGTTGCGGATGTGGCCGTGACGGGCACGGTGGCGCAAGCCTTTAGCCCAGGATGGGCTCGCCGGAAGGCCATGCCTGGCCAGATCATTTGGACGAATGACACATGTCACGATTTGTTCTCCAGAACAAATAAAAAAAGAACAATTTAAAAAAAAATGTTCTAAGAGTTCAGCACCGTTCGGGAATGGCGCTGAATAAAGGTGCGTACCTGCAATGCAGCAGAAAGCTGAGTTTTCACACGCTTCCCGTCCCACGAATCTGGAGAAATTCACAAGGTAGGAGACTTTTGAATTCCGCGGTCTTTTGAGGTCGGAAGTTTGCATCTATTATATTTGTAGCCATGTGTGATTGCAAAGGTGCGTGATGGTAAATGACTCCAATCATCGGGACAAGACATTTTTGGAAAAAAAACAGTAAGATGTATAATTCTATCAAGAATAGAGGAATTTTTTTAAGGGTAAATATTTTAATTATTAATACCTACCGTTTAAAAGTATTTCCGATAGATCCCCCATTAAATAAATATACCGACTTTAAATTTCATTAGTAACCATCGGAAAATGCGGTTTTGGGGGGGGGGGGGGGAGTCATATAGGAGGTGATATAGTTAAAGAGAAGAGGGGAAATAAATATTTATCTCAATAAACTGAAAATGATTCACCTCTGTTTGAATGAGCAGCAGGAGCTTTAATTTCATTATCTGTTTTCATACAGAAGGCTTCAGCCGATTTGAGAAATAAACATTTGTGCTCACAGTGAAACAAGCTTTCAATAAATAAAATGCAGCGCACAGGAGCCGCATGGTGGAAGGAAAGAGGCCTACCTGCTGTAAGTGCTCCAAATGAATGGCTAAGTGAAGGTGTCCCGGCTGGCAGCACTCGGTGAGTCAGTCGCAAGACAGTCCTTATGGCAGGTTCACCGACCTTTGAAATGACGGGTCAGAACGACTGGTCAGAAGAAGCAGAAGTGTAAGAGGATTGAACTAAAAGAATTATAAATCTTGTCTCATTAATCTGATCCAATCAGATTGGAATGGCCGCACAAAGAATGCCACATTGCTGCAGAATATCAGGTAATTGTGGGGCAATTGGTGACAATTCTCTGTCCCGTAGGGACTCAGTTAGACTGTGTAGATTGAGGTTGGGACATTGTGGGTTAAATTACTGTTTGTGCATTGTAGGGAAACATGTTTCTGGCTTGTGTGAATGTGGGAGTAAGGAGACAGTTAAGCATGTTTTCCTAGAATGTAAAAAGTATAGGGTAGCAAGAAAGGCATTGTTTGCTAGACTGACAGGACTTGGAGTTGAGGCTTTTTCTGTTTTATCTTTGTTTGGGCACAGTGAGAAACATCAGCTGATATCCAGGGCTGTTCTTCAATTCCTGCATGTTACAGGACTGTATGTAAGAATTTAGTTCAAATTTTGACCTGTGGAGGGCAGTAATACGCTTAGCAGCGTCTACACTGCCGGAATCCTATAAGAAGAAGAAGAAGAAGAATTGGTGACAATAAATGGATTCAATTGACAATGAGATTCAGAGGAAGGTGAATATCAACCTCGCAGCTTCAAAGTCATTGAGCAAGTCCAGGGCTGTTATTTCAACTACTCCTCCTCGAAACCCTTCCAGCTGCTATTCTCTGCGTAAAGAAATACTCCGTGGAGTAGATTCCATCTAAACCTCTCACTGAGCCCCAAGTTATTGTTGAATGCTTGAACATATTGGTCATGCATTGCAACGGTTTGGTCTTGAGCCCAATTTTTTACTGATCAATGTTATTGACCGCATCTATGGAACATTTTGTCAGTGAAAGGAAAGTACAGTTGTGAGACGATGTGTTTACAAATAGGTAATATAAAATCGCCTATTCCTTTTCCCTATAAAGTCGCTGAATTTGTTATTTTTTTTCACTTCTTTACACAATCCTGACATCCCAGCAGGAGTTGCTATAGCCAAGGATCCACACGCTGGAGTAATAATGAGACCAACAATTTGAATCTTGATTTTGTGCTCAGACAATTATCCTCAAGTGAGCAAATGTTTGGGACCGCAGTTAGCGTAATTGGGCTCAACATTCTTGAATTAGAGATGGAGAAACCAATCTGTTATGTGTGAATATTTGATGTGTCTTCTAGCACACTTTTTGGTCCCCCCAAATAAACTTTTATCTAAAATAAAAACTATAGACAAAACAAGAACAGTACAAAAAACTCTTCCTACATTTTAATTGTCAATGCATTAATTAGTGTCATATTCGGCAATTTGTGCAAACTATACTTAAACCAAGCACCACAAATCACCTGGACTTTACCAGCAGAGAAATTGGATGAAAGGTGAAAGTGCCCTGGTATATAAGCAACTGCATCCTGGCAACGGCCTCGTGTTGGCAAATGTGATGTCTGGGCTCATCAACGTTTTTCCTCACCAAGTTCTGGGCAATTGGATACAATTCTGAATTTTAAAATATAGACATAGAACATAGAAAATAGGTGCAGGAGTAGGCCATTCAGCCCTTCGAGCCTGCACCGCCATTCAATATGATCATGGCTGATCATCCAACTCAGTATCCCGTACCTGCCTTCTCTCCATACCCCCTGATCCCCTTAGCCACAAGGGCCACATCTAACTCCCTCTTAAATGTAGCCAATGAACTGGCCTCAATGATCCTCTGTGGCAGAGAGTTCCAGAGACTCAGCACTCTCTGTGTGAAGAAAGTCTTTCTCATCTCGGTCTTAAAGGATTTCCCCCTTAAGCTGTGATCCCTTGTCCTGGACTTCCCCAAAATCAGGAACAATCTTCCTGCATCTAGCCTGTCCAACTCCTTAAGAATTTTGTAAGTTTCTATAAGATCTCCTCTCAATCTCCTATATTCTAGAGAGTATAAACCGAATCTTTCCAGTCTTTCTTCATAAGACAGTCGACATCCCAGGAATCAGTCTGGTGAACCTTCTCTGCACTCCCTCTATGGCAATAATGTCCTTCCTCAGATTTGGAGACCAGAACTGTACGCAATACTCCAGGTGTGGTCTCACCAAGACCCTATACAACTGCAGTAGAACCTCCCTGCTCCTGTACTCAAATCCTTATGCTATGAAAGCTAACATACCATTCGCTTTCTTCACTGCCTGCTGCACCTGCATACCTACTTTCAATGACTGGTGTACCATGACACCCAGATCTCGCTGCATCTCCCCTTTTCCTAATCAGCTACCATTTAGATAATAGTCTGCTTTCCTGTTTTTGCCACCAAAGTGGATAACCTCACATTTATCCACATTATACTGCATCTGCCAAACATTTGCCCACTCACCCAGCCTATCCGAGTCACCTCGCAGTCTCCTAGCATCCTCCTCACAGCTAACACTGCCCCCCAGCTTAGTATCATCAGCAAACTTGGAGATATTGCCTTCAATTCCCTCATCCGGATCATTAATATATATATTGTAAATAGCTGGGGTCCCAGCACTGACCCTTGCGGTACACCACTAGTCACTGCCTGTCATTGTGAAAAGGACCCGTTTACTCCTACTCTTTGCTTCCTGTTTGCCAGCCAGTTCTCTATCCATATCAATACTGAACCCCCCCAATGCAGTATGCTTTACGTTTGTATACTAATCTCTTATGTGTGACCTTGTCGAAAGCCTTCTGGAAGTCCAGATACACCACATCTACTGGTTCTCTCATATCCACGCTACTAGTTACATCCTTGAAAAATTCCACAAGATTCGTCAGACATGATTTACCTTTTGTAAATCCATGCTGACTTTGTCCAATGATTTCACCACTTTCCAAATGTGCTGCTATCCCATCTTTAATAACTGACTCTAGCAGTTTCCCCACTACCGATGTTAGACTAACTGGTCTGTAATTCCCCGTTTTCTCTCTCCCTCCCTTCTTAAAAAGAGGGGTTACATTAGCTACCCTCCAATCCTCAGGAACTACTCCAGAATCTAAAGAGTTTTGAAAGATTATCACTAATGCATCCACTATTTCCGGAGCTACTTCCTTAAGTACTCTGGGATGCAGCCTATCTGGCCCTGGGGATTTATCGGCCTTTAATCCATTCAATTTACCCAACACCACTTCCCGACTAACCTGGATTTCACTCAATTCCTCCTTTGACCCGCGGTCCCCTGCTATTTCCGGCAGATTATTTATGTCTTCCTTAGTGAAGACGGAACCAAAGTAGTTATTCAATTGGTCCGCCATATCCTTGTTCCCCATGATCAACTCACCTGTTTCTGACTGCAAGATAGTGACATAATTCACATTATTAGAGGAATTACTGAATACCGAAAGGTGTGGATAGAGAGGATGTTTCCACCAGTGGAGGAGTCGAGGACCAGAGGTCATAGCCTCAGAATAAAAGGATGTTCCTATGGGAAGGAGATGAGGAATTTCTTTAGTCATAGGTCGGTGTATCTGGAATTCATTGCAACAGAAGGCTGTGGAGCCTGTCAATAGATATTTTTAAGGCCAAGATAGATAGATTATTGATTAGTACGGGTGTCAGGGGTTATGGGGCGGAAAATGGTGTTGAGGGGGAGAGAAAGATCAGGCATGATTGAGGGGTGGAAGATTGCAACCTTCACGTGGTTTCAACTAATGCAATCAACTCGACGTGCACAAACAGAAGATCAAATAGAACAAGTTGTCCAACAACTTTAGCCTGTGCACGCCACACGAAAGAAGAAGAAGAGAAGCCATGATTGAATGGTGGAGTAGACTTGATGGGCTGAATGGCCTAGTTCTGCTTGTATCAATTATGAACTTATGAATTAGGAATGTACTTAAAGTGAATTGAAAACAACAGAGCACGATGATTTGTCCTTGAAAAGCTGATCTACATAGTTATGTAGAATGAAGCTGATCACAATCCTTTCAATGGTTGGGAATACATGGGAATACACATAAATCCCTTTATTGGATTCTTTATAAAATTGAACCAGCTAAAGCGGCTTAAATTAGCATCAAATTGATTTGTTATCATGGAGCATGTGTGAGTCAAGAACTCTTTGTTTACAACAGCGAGCACAGATAACTCATCGAGGGAAACAGCTTTCAGACTTAGCCAACAGGTCCAAATGACCTAAAGTTGAGACACTTCATGCTGACGTGGGTATTAATCCCTCGCAGAGTCAAAATCATTATATCCTCCAATCCAAGTGTTGCAAGCTCAAGGTCAGAACTCAGGCAAAATAAACAGACAAAAGAAAAATGATCTAAAGAGCATTTGGACTTCTCGTTGTTTTTCCCCAACACATTTAACTTTCTTTAAACCGGATCTGGGTGATGGGATTGTTTCACTTGCCTGTGTGGAGGTGGGTGGTCCTCGCCGGTGTGGAGCCACCCTGTCGAGTGAATGCAGGAGCCTTCAGAGCAGGACGCTCCAGCTGGAAGCTGTAGTTGTCCGATTTCAGCTGGTGTGCTGGCGAGCTCATTGTTTGGTGTCAGTGACTTTTCAGTATACACTGGTGTATGTGGACAGGGCCATCCCTGGTTCTGGGTGAAGACAGGGTTCGGCTGATGCTGGTCAAGAAACACAACCTGCTATTGTTTGTGTGGGAAGGAACTGTAGATGCTGGTTTAAACTGAAGATAGACACAAAAAGCAGGAGTAACACAGCAGGACATGCAGCATTTCTGGAGAGAAGGAATGGGTGACGTTCCCATTCCCGCATAAACGTTCTGTCCTCGGTCTCCTCCATTGTCAGAGTGAGGTTAAACGCAAATTGGATGAACAGCATCTCGTGTTTCGCTTGGGCAGCTTACAGCCCAGTGGTATGAATATTGATTTCTCTAACTCAAATGTCACCCATTCCTTCTCTCGAGAGATGCTGCCTGTCCCGCTGAGTTCCTCCAGCTTTTTGTGTCTATCTTCACTAGCTACTGCTTACTGTTGAGTCACAGGTATGGAAAGCAGCCAGCAGAACAGATCTTTCAGTCCTGGTGTGGGGTGTCAGTGCAGGTGATGTGTGCAAAGCTCCAGAAAAGAAAGTGAACACACAACTCGTTTTCTCAAAGGTACACATGTTACCACCGAGTCATACAAAAACTGTGACCCGACAGTGAATAATGAAACAGCGAGAGAACAGAACAGCTGGAATGTTGGGGTTGCAGTCGCAAGGGCAAGGCGTCCGTGCTTCATGGTCTCCGCTGCAAAGTGAGTCAGTGATGAGAAACAGGAAATAATTCCAAGGGAATTAAACTGATTGAAAGATTTATTGTAAGTGTGATAAAATAAGTACGTGGAGCTGAACTGTTGTCTTAGCAGAAGCTAAATTTGCCACAGACAATACATAGTTTTAAAATTGGTCATGCAAAGGATATTTCAGTAAGGAACCCTGAAATCTCCAGTCCAAGCAGTACACTGCTTGTCAGATCCAGTGCTTCTCATTTGACCAGAAGTAGAGTCATAGTCATAGGGCATGGAAACAGGTCTTTTGGCTCAACTTTCCCACACGGACCAACATGTCCCATCTACACCTGTCCCACCTGCCTGCATTTGGCCCATATCCCTCTAAATCTATTCTATCCATGTACCTGTCTAAATGTTTCTTAAACGTTGCGATCATCCCTGCCTCAACTACCTCCTTTGGCTGTTCGTTCCATACACCCATCTTTTTTGTGTAAAAAAGTTACCCCTCGGGTTCCCATTAAATGTTTCCCCCTCACCTTAAACCTATATCGTCTGGTTCTCAATTCCGATACTCTGGGCAAGAGTCTCTATGTGTTTACCTGATCTATTCTTCTCACGATTATGTAAACTTCTATAAGATCCTCTGGCACTCCAAGGAATAGAGTCCCGAGCTATTTTCTGGTCTGGTGTGAGACGGCTTTGATGACTGATTAATGGGCCCGTCCCACTTATATGACTTTTTGGGCGACTACAGGAGACTATGAGGTCACCACAAGGTCGCCACATGTTCGCTGGAGGTTGCCAGGGGGTCTCCTGCATGGAGGTGCGTAGTTCCCACATTCTCGTAACTAGTCGCGACTTCATTCTGGTCACCGTTAATTTTCCAACGTTAAAAAATTAGCGGCGACCAGCAGGTGCAGTGGTAGTGGGTCGCCAGGAGGTCGTAGGTTCTCGTAGGTTGTCGCCGGTGCTGAATTTCATTGGCTCATTGGGGAAAAAAAAAAGTAAACCGTAGTTTTCAGAACCAAGGATAACCGACCAGTAATGTTAATGTCCACCGAGCTTCACAGCCGTGTATCTCTGGCTTCTGAAAAGTTGTCTCTACTCCTTCTCCCACTCCATCTCCCCCCTTCTCTCCCCTTCTCCCCATCTCTCCCCCCTCTCCCACCCTCCCCCCCCCCTTTTAAAGGACTGAAGTGACCCTTCGCGTACACTGTGCTTTCACCGCCTTAATTACAGCGCCCACCTTCCAGTCATCATGGTGTGTGTCTGTATAACATTGGCTTTGCACCTTGTGAATTTCACTCAGACAGTACTCCCCCGCTTGCCCTGTCCCCCGCCTTCATAACTGGCTGGTGAAGGAAGCGATGTGTGTGTGTGTGTTCCATTCTAACAGTCGCTGTTCCAGTCGCCGGTTTTTGATTTGATTGATTTGATTCAACTTTATTGTCATTGTACATAGTACAAGTACTTGGACAACAAAATGCTCTTTCCCATACAGCCATACGAATTTAAAAAAAAAAGGACAGAACGCAATAGTCCACAACACAAACATCCTCACAGCGGTACCAAAGTTTCCCACTGTGAGGGAAGGCACCAAAGTTCAGTCAACCTCCTCGTTGATGTTCACCCGTGGTCAGGGCCTTCCAAGCCCCCTCGCAGTCGCCGCTATCTTTTTCAGCGACCTGCAACGACTTGACAGTCGCCGGTAGTCGCTTGTAAAATTGCCTAAGTGGGACAGACCCATTAGGTCCATACAAGAGCAGTGGACCCGTGTCCAGTAGCGGTAGATGCCAGAAGATAATGCTCTCAATTCAGCAAGAGATGGTTTAGTTCAACAATAGTTCCCTGAAAATGAACACCAAAATAAGATGACTTCAAAATAACAGAAGTAACATGTCTGAATGCCATAGTTTACATTAAATCGCATTACTGTGTCACATTCTATCTCTTTCTCCTTTTATCGCATCTTATTTTCATTGCACACTGTGGAATAATTTTCCCACGTAAACAACGTTGTTAGTTGCTCAGATAAAGGGGAAAAGCAACTATGTTATTTTGCCACAGGTCATCTACAGCTGCAGTTGTGGCTACACTTGACGTTATGATATTTGGCCACAATTATAGTGTTTACTGGCTCAGGTGTGTCCAGATCAGCATGATCTCAGTTCAGATAACAGTGGTGAACCCAGGGAGCTCACTGCTGAGGAACTAGCTCTTGCCAAGGATCGTTACTATTAAACGGGGACACTTCTTTGGAAAAATGCTTCTCTTTATTCACAATTGGAGGAACTGAGTGTGGTGACAACAAGACCAATTCTGCCGGCCATGGTAGGAGATTCCAAACAGTATTTTCCCACGCAAGTAAGCCCCAGACTTACATGACTGGCTACAGGCCTGAAATTTACTGTGACAGTGCACCAGTTGTTCTACTCCATTACACTGGTCTCCATGTGGAGTTCACTGGTGCTGACCTGATCATGCTGAAACTGTGCAGCCTAACACTGGGAATCCGTCTCTCTGACCCTCCGCTATTGAATAAGAGACCCTTTCAATGGATTCTCAGCCTTTTTTTAAATGATGTGAGTCTACTGTTTGTTAACGAAGAAACTGCAGATGCTGGAGAATCGAGGGTTACACAAAAAGCTGGAGAAACTCAGCGGGTGCAGCAGCATCTAAGGAGCGAAGGAGATAGGCGACGTTTCGGGTCGAGACGTCGAGTCTAAAGAAGGGTCTCGACCCGAAACGTCGCCTATCTCCTTCGCTCCTTAGATGCTGCTGCACCCGCTGAGTTTCTCCAGCTTTTTGAGTCTACTGTTTGTTTGACCTGCAATTTTAAAAATAATTTTAATTAGCTTAATTTTGATTTATTTTTCAATTTTTATATAGATTAACTTTTTCTATAGTTTTAAAATGTTTTTGAATATAGTTTAAGAAAAAGCAGGCTGAAGGATTTGATGGCAGATGAAGTACCACACCAACTTTGCTTCTTGTGACAGGCTGTCAGGATGATTTGGGGACAAACCCTGTGGTTTAAGCTCTTTGAGTCCCAGTCTATATACAGCAAGTGTGAACTACAGGGCAAATAATTACAAGCATCCCCAGGTTCCCGCAATATGATCCAAAATTAAACTTTTTGCAATCACTAAGGTTACCTTTTCCCACCTCCATTCACATCCTGGCTCTGCCCCTGACTCAGTGGATCAACTTTTGAAATGTTCAGAACTTCAAGACTCTATTCCTGGCCGACTGATATCCCCTGTCTTACCTTCTGAAAAATGATAGACTTCTGAACCTCGACTGCATACATCTCCGTTCATTCCCCATCACTCCTGTGCTCACCTTTTGCTTAATTAACCGTTGTCTCAAAGTAATATTCCAATCCTTCTTCTCCAGTCCCCTCTGTGTGATGCTCCTCCCTATCCAGGCCCTAACATCATTACATTTTAATGATTCTTATGTTAATAATACTATACAAATGCCTCACAAATGTTGTTACAGCAAGCCAAGTTTTCATGGAGTCTGTAACGTGATATAAGATGGAAGGTTGGTAACAGTATTTGTTTAGTTTAGTTTAGTGTCACCTGTACTGAGGCAGTGAAAAGCATTTTTGTTGTGCCCAATCCAGTCGGTGGAAAGACTACAGAGCAAGATAATTGGTATACATATTCAAGGAACTGTGAATGGAAATTCACTCTATCTAGAGTATGGGAGGCAGATTCAACAGCAAAGGGAAATTGGATAAACATTAGAAGCATGAAAATTGGCAGGACTACCTGGTGAGACTAATTAGGTAGCTACCAAAGGCATAAGCACAATAGGCAGACCCCGCCCCATCACCTCTCCTTTCCCATTTAAGGGTTAGTCTGCACCAATCTTCCAAGAAAATTAATTTTGAAACCAAAGATCCTCATATTGTAAATCATTCTCAGCTTGGTGAAAGCAGAGATATACTACTTTGCCATTTTAATTCATTTGGATTCTTCAATGAGAATAATGAACACACTGCTTGGATCATTGATTCTCATTGATTGGGCTTTTCCAAACTTTGTAAAGGCGCACACTTAAAAGACATTGCATGGAACTTGTTGTAGTGCTTAAAAGATTTAATACATTTGATTTTTCTTTGAATTTCATATAAATGAGTTCAGAGCTAAAAAGAACAGTTATTGCTCGCGTGAGGAACAAAAAACTGAACTTCCATGACATATTGAAAACAAATGGGAACACCAAGAAAAGGTTGTAACCTATTGTAGCATGTGTGTTGATATAACAGTCACTCCCTTCCAATCTTGGACTGCAAGACGGACCATTTAATTAACAATAGGGCAAATATTCTGAAGAATATTTCTGAAGAAGGGTCTTGACCTGAAACATCACCCATTCCTTCTATCCAGCGATGCTGCCTGGCCCGCTAAGTTACTCCAGCATTTTGTGTCTCTCTTCGGTGTAAACCAGCATCTGCAGTTCCTTCCTACATAATTATTCAGTCATTCTCCTGATCTGAACTTTGCAGGATTACTGTTGGTACTCTTATTTTCCTTTGACCTATTCACACAAACCTGTCTATAAATGTAACAATGGGCTGAGTTAGTATTTAGAATCATGTTCTAGTTAGTTAACAGCCTCCAAATCGAATCTTGCCTGAAGCTCCTTAAAAATGTAGTCAATATGAACGTTAGCTGTGGTAATTCTAAGATAAACTTCTGAATTAAAAATGTCCTCAAATGCTTTCAGGAATTTTTTTTTCTGAATGATATTTTGTTAGTCTTATAGAGCAAAAATCTGAAGTATCTAAGTGAATATACAATAACCCAGTGTTGGCCTAAGCATAAAAAATGTGGAGATTAGAGATATTTACAGTGGACAAAACATCCAGACATTCTTCCACATCTCATTCTGGCCACCAGAGGGGGTGCAGAGCACACAGAAGAGGTGATGGTGAAGATAGACACAATGTGTTGGAGTAACTCAGCGGGATAGGCAGCATCTCTGGAGAGAAGGAATGGGTGACGTTTTGGGTCGAGACCCTTCTTCAGCAGGTTGTGGAGACTCAGGAAGCCAGGAGCAGAGGAGGGTGCAGTCTGGGATAGGAATTTCGCTTGACTTGCTTTAAACTCTAATTTCAAAATTCTCATTTTGAATATAGTGAAATATTTTTGCAGTACCGTGAAGAATTACACTGAAGACTAAAAGATTCCATAATCTATTGCTCTTTAACCTGATGTTAAACCTGAGGTCCCAGATGTTAAACATGAAGGTGCCTGAAATACTCAGTGGGTCAGACAGCATACATGGAGAAAGAAGGACAGTTAAGAGGTCGGCAGTGAGGGAAGGAGTGGAGTAGAGGTAATGCAGAGGCGCGCATAACATCAGGAGAGCGTGGAGGGGAAGGGCAGCAGTGGGGAGTTAGTGTTACCAGTTTCAGTTTAGTTTATTGTCACGTGTTCCGAGGTAGAGTGAAAAGCTTTTGTTGCGTGTTGACCAGTCTGCAGAAAGGCAGTGCATGATTACAGTCAATCCATTTACAGTGTATAGGTACATGATACGGGAATAACGTTTAGTGCAAGGGATAGGGTAATGGGAAGGAGGGCAAGGGGTAGGGAGGAGTGGAGGTGATGAGCGCAACAGAGGGGCAAGGTGAGCGCAACAGGACAGAGAGCTGGTAGTGGAATGGAGGGTGGTCAGGCTGATTGGAGCTGGGCAGCTCATGCGCTTTTGACTGACACTCCCACCCCATGCATCCCTGTGCTTCCCAGAGCAGAGGAACAGCCATGTGGGGGAAAGGCCAAAGTGTCGCTCCGTGCCTGGGCTTTCTCTGAGGAAGATTGGAAGTCACTGGGAATGGACACAGTGATGTCTCCCATATATCTTCCTTGTCGGAGCTGTAAGCTCAGGTGGCACAATGCGGTCCTGTTTCTGTAGATGCAGCAGTTCAGCACACACATCCCGCCCAGCCGAGGCCATGTTTTCTGTTAAATTATTACTGCCCCTCCCTGCTTTTCCTTCTAAATATTAAACATTCCCTGCTGCTTTGGTTTAGTTTTAGAGATACAGCATGGAAACACACCAAGTCCATGTTGACCATCGATCACCGGTTCAAATTAGTTCTCTGTTATTCCAATCTCTCATCTGCTCCCTGCACTCTAGGGCCAATTATCCTGCAAACCCACACGCCTTTGGGATATGAGAGGTAAGTAGAGCACCCAGAGGAAACCCACGCGGTCACAGGGAGGGCACAGGGAGAGCATCCGAGGTCAGGGTCGAACCCGGGACTCTTGCGCTGTGAGGCAGCACCTCTACCCAGCGGCACCATCAGTAACTAGATGTCAACTCTGAAAAGTCAGGATAATTGCCATAATCTGGATTTGGGGCAAAGGCTCTCATAGGGCGGCTTGGTGGCGCAGCGGTAGAGTTGCTGCCTTACAGCGCCTGAAACGTTGGAGACCCGGGTTCAATCCCGACCACGGGTGCTGTCTGTACGGAGTTTGTATCTTCTCCCCGTGACCGCGTGGATTTTCTCTGAGATCTTCGGTTTCCACCCATACTCCCAAATTGGCTTGGTAGAAATATAAATTGTCCATAGTGTGTTAATGGCTTTACGGTAGTGGTGGTACACTAGGGTAGTGTTACTGTGCGGGGGATTGCTGGTCAGTGCGGACTCGGTGGGCCGAAGGGCCTGTTTCTGTGCTGTATCTGTATAATTAAAACTGGGATGATCAAGACACATTCAGTCATCCTGGCTATTGTGTGTTAAAAGCTCCAGACTGGAAATAAGTCTCCTAGCATTTATTATTTCATTGTAAATCTGATATGCCTATATTAACAAACAGTATACTGGCTATGTTTCATTTACAATTATGCTGAAAGTCAGTTTACAACTTTGTAAAAACTGTTTACTTCCTGCAAAAGTGCAAACCTTGCCAAAAATAGATTAGTTGATAACATGAACTGCTACTGCTGGTTAGGGTCCATTGTTCTACAGGGATACAGAGTCAAGATTCATGTCAATCATGAACTGCTGAACTGAGCTGCATAATAAATATCATTCTTTTACCCCAGACAATCATTTTTATTCATCAAATGCAAATTTCTGCCAAATGATTCCTGGAACTACACGGAAACTAACCGTTACTAAAACAAGAAAACTAATCCGTTGCACTTCCTCACATTAATACCATTGTTGTTCCTGAACATGAATTCTTATTCTAAACAGCTATATCCTAATGAACTTCCTTTTAACTCAATAATAGGCTTCTTTGCAATTTGACATGAGATTTAACCATGTCTATAGGTTCCAGCTGATGGCAGTAGACTTGCACAATTGTTGTATTAAACAAAATAGGTGCAGGAGGAGGCCATTCGGCCCTTCGAGCCAGAACCGCTCGAAGCAAATGCATTCAATCCTATTACATGTGATCTAATAAGGCACAAAACATTTGCTAACTTCCTTCTATCCATTTGGTTATCTTTCTTCCCCAAATACTACAAATGCTGGAATTCCAAAATAAGAACAAAAAATGCTGGAAATATTCAGCTTCTACAGCAGGAAATTACATAAATATTTCAGCTACTGGCACTTATGAGAATGCAAATGCATTCAATCCTGGTTCCTTGGTGATTTAAAGCTATGTTATTGTGCTGAAAAATAACTTGCATTTTATTTAATTCCTCAATTGATTTTCAGGCATTTTCAACAGCATTTTCAACTTAATGAAGTTCAGTTCAGTTTAGTTTGTTGTCATGTGTACCAAGGGTACAGTGAAAAGCTTTTGTTACGTGCTATCCAGTCAGCAGAAAGACAATACATGATTACAATCGAGCCATTTAAGAGTGTGGAGCGATTGTAATATGTGATTGTAGATCTGCTTCTGTGGCAAGTCTGCAAACAGTCGCCTTGGTTGGACGCCATCTTGGAAGCTTACTTGTGAATGTACCTGGATCTGAAACTCAGGACACAGTTACAGGAAGTGTAGGAAGGAACTGCAGGTGCTGCCTGACCTGCTGAGGTACTCCATCATTTTGTGTCTATCCTCAGTATAAATCAGTTACAGAAATATTGTACTTGTATTTAAAACACAGATATTGGCTTTGACCAACTAATCTAGGTCAGCTGGCTGGTAATAAGGTGGACATGTGCTTGCCAGATGGTGACGGATGCTCACCCGGAAATAATGTGTCTCCAGGTTATATTGTATTTGATACTGACAGAATTTTTATATTTCCTTTCAACATAGGTGGCCATTGGCCTACTGAGTCTATGCTATGGTAATTATTTATAACCCAGTGGTGGCACAGTTGTGGAGTTGCTGCCTGACAACGCCAGGCACCCAGGTGCGATCTTGACTATGGGTGCAGTCTGTACAGTGTTTGTATGTTCTCTCAGTGACCACCTGGGTTTTCCCTCAGTGCTCTGGTTTCTTCCCACACTCCAAAGACGCACAGGTTTTGAGGTTAATTTGGCTTTGGTAAAAATTGTAAATCATCCCTAGTTTGCAGGATAGTATTTGTGTAAGGGAATCGCTGGTCTGTCCGGGGTCTGACCTCCCCAGAGGAGCATGGGTGAAGCTCAACAGACTTGGTACTGGAGTTGGGCGTTTCAATGCCAGCATGTGGAGATGGGGGCTCCGCCTGAGCCCAGCCTGCGAATGCGGAGCAGAACAACAGTCAGCAAACCAGGTCAACTCTGGGTGCCCGCTCTACCACCCACCAAATGGAGCTCAGGGCCTGGCAGACATTAACGCAGAGACACCAACCTGGCTGCTCAACACCCGGCTTGAGATCTAACTATTCCTTTGGTTTATGTTTCATTCGCAAGAAGAAGCAGAAGCAGAAGCTGGTCAGCGAGTGCTCAGCGGGCCGAAGGGCCTGTTTCTGCGCTGTACCCTCTAAACTCGACCCGAAACGTCACCCATTCCTTCTCTCCAGAGATGCTGCCTGTCCCGCTGAGTTACTCGAGCATTTTGTGTCTATCTTCAGTTTAAATCAGCATCCGCAGTTCTTTCCTACATAAATTAAACCCCATCCCTCATATACCAATCAATTGGCTCTTAATTCTCCTACCACTCGCCTGCACTGAGGTCAATGTACAGTAACCAACTACCTGCACACCTTGGCACACGGGAGAGACTGGATCACCTAGGCAACACCTACTCGACCTCTGGGAGTGCAGGCAAACTGGACACATACAGCACCTGCGGTAAGGATTGATGCCAGGATGTTGGAACTGTGCAGTGGCAGCATTAACTGCTGTTCCTCATTCCTGCCTTCCCCCCCCCCCCCCCCCCCCCCCCCCCCACCACCACCACCACTTCAACTGAACTTCCTGGTGTTGGTATTTAATCAGAGCAAACTCATCATAGAAACAAGGTGACATCAGGCTACCACCATGGCACCCAGACCTGAGTTTGATGCTTTTTCCTTCCAGGAGCAGAGGCGAGGATCCACACCACAGAAGCACCTCTGTGTAACCTGTGAACCAATGCATTGAAAAGATGGAGAGGGTTGAGGCAACATTGATCACGATGCTGCATTGGGACATCTGCAATGCGATCAGACTATGTGTGCTCTGTTCCTGATGACCCTCCGTTGGAAGGCTTAGTGATGTCCAGACAAAATAATTATTCTCTTCTGAGCCACAAAACTCCAAAATAGATTTTTCCTAAATTGTTTCATAACAAATAATCAATTTAATTTTTACACCACTGAAAGTTCAAACATTTTCATTGCATTTGTTTCTGGGATGAGTATTCAATGTGCCATAATGCATAAATGTTGTGTAGGGACCTGAGGGTGAGATTAGCCTAAATGTGTCTTGATGGGCCAGCATGTACATGATGGGCCAAGTGGCCTCTTTCTGTGCAGTAAACGTCTACAACCCTGAAGTGACCCCTATTTGTGAAGATAACCCTTGATATTAAGGACCATGGGGAGGAGGGAGGGTGGGATGGTGTCTGTTATTGCCAATTGTCCACTATAACCAAGTAAGGGACTCGCTCCAACCACCTAGCGGTCACTAAAAAGAGGTTTTGACCCGAAATGTCACCTATTCCTTTATTCCAGAGATGTTTTCTGACCCGCTGAGTTACTCCAGCTTTTTGTGTCTATCTTCTGTGAAACAACAAGCTGTTATCAAATACAAAGTTTTTTTTTTAACTGCTAAAAATGTATATGTGTTACTGCAAGCAAAAAATACTAAAGGCAGTTTGTTACATTGATACAATAAAATGTGTCGATCGAAGCAATCACTTGTCAATTTCAATGGCTTCCCGCAGTGTAACGAGCAGCCGGTGTTCTTAAAGAGACTGTGGTGGATGATTACAGTGGGAAAGCTCTGTCCATTATAAAGAGGTCCGGAATAATGGGGGTAAACTGTATTTAGCAGTTAATACAGCATTTTCCGCAATGTTTTTAACGTGTTTGTTGTAGTATGGTTGTTTGTTGTTTTTTTTATTTTTTAGTGGTTGTTGTGTCAGGTTTGATACACTAGATGTCAGTATTCATCAGTTAAAAACAAACCTAGACTTCCTCCAAGTTCCCTGTTCACAAATCCCTGCAAGGGCAGCAGCAAGCTGGTATTAACACTACACGTCCCACACACTTTATAGCATTTTATTTAAATACGCAACGACAACTAACTGAAGGAGATATTAAAGTTTTCAGGTAAGTGGAGAACATTGGGGGGGGGGGGGGGGGGCAAAAGAGATCATAAGTGTTTAAGAAAGAACTGAAGATGCTGGAAAAATCGAAGGTAGACAAAATGCTGGAGAAACTCAGCGGGTGAGGCAGCATCTATGGAGCAAAGGAATAGGTGACATTTCGGGCCAAATCCCTTCTTCAGTCTGAAAAAGGGTCTCGACCCGAAACATCACCTGCCTGCTCTCCATAGATGCTGCCTCACCCGTTGAGTTTCTCCAGCACTTTTGTCTACATAAGATCATAAGTGATAGGACAAGAATTAGCCCATTTGGTCCATCAAGTCTACTCCTCCATTCAATTATGGCTGATCTATCTCTCCCTCCTAACCCCATTCTCTTGCCTTCTCCCCATAACCTCGGACACTGGTACTAATCAAGAAACTATCTATCTCCGCCTTAAAAGAGGTTTCCGGAACTTGTGTCCACAACAGGTGAAGCCATCTTTATTCTTCAAAGGGGATAGACATTATTCTAGGCCACAAGTTGCAGGAGGCGGCTTGGAGAGTGTGGGAAGGTCAACTTGTAAATGAAGGAGAGATCAAGATTATGAAGATTGGTCAGCTCATTGTTCGGGGAGTCACAATCGGTTGCTGGTGTGGGCGAGGTTTGATGTCATTAATTGGGGATTTGGGGCAATGACTACTTGGCCAATTCTGAGCTGGGGCAGAAGCAAGGAACTAGTGATGACTGTAGGGCTGAAGAGAGAACTGCAACGGGGCATTTTCGAAAGTAAATAGCTCCAACTTGCAGGGCTGCTGTGTAAACTGATCTTGGATCTGCGCTTTTTAAGAAGCCTCCTTGCATTAATGATAAAGGTCCCTGCTACACACATGCCCTGCGCATCAGCAGACATGCATCTGGAATGAATATCATGGATCGTGTGGGGTCCAAATGAGTATTGCATACCGCTAGATGCAGTGCGTGTCCAGGAGCCAAGTAGCATAAACTATCCCAATACTTAAGGAGCAGGAAATCAATTCTTAAGCTTGGAGATGATGTAGTTTGATTCCATTTAGTGACTGCGTTTTATGTTGAAATCCCATTATGCACACACAGTGCGCATAAACATTGCCTTACATTATGTAACTTTGAGGCCAGGGATTCCTGTTACTATCTGAGCGTTGAGCAGGTTGCTATGAATATACTGCACTGTAAAATGTATTGAGCAGAGTTATGTTCCATTGTGATTTCAGCAGTTTGAATGAATTTTCATTAACTTTCACATAAACACCCATTCCACATAGGCCATTGAAGCTTACATCCCACAGTGTGTGAACAAACCTACTCATCAGTTATGGATGGCGCTTGTGTTACATCTGATTTAACATGATCAATCAGAAGTCTGTTGGTCAGATGCAGTGCACCCGTATCTCTGCAATCATGTCCATGAAAGGTTGAAAGAAAAGCAGAAAGAACCCATACATTTTCCCATTGACTTGGCTTTGTGACAGAAAGTAATTTCTTGCTGCAGATAAAGGCAAGAAATGTATACTTGAAATAGTTGCAACAGAAATATGGTGTATAATAGGAAGTTGCTAAATATCATGATTATTGTGGATGAAGAACAGCTGGCAAAAAGTCCAGGACTGTGCAAGGAGTTTCACAGTGATGACTCATGTCTGTGTACATGAGTGCCAGCGCATCCATTCATTCATGAAACTAATCTGAAGTCACCCTGCTGTCCTGTTGCACGATTATATTACGGCTCAGCAAATCAGGGGCTGATGAATTTGGTCACATCACCTAAAAGGTCAGGAAAGTTATGATAAATGGGAATTTAAACTTGGCGTTGGTATTGAAGAGGTTGGAAAAGAAAACTGGGCTTTGTAAATCAGATTCACCATCATCCATTTTCCGCCACCATCCAAGGTGAATTTATAGCATCCTGTTGATAATGTGCCCGCTTATAAACCCGCTTTCCAATTTATTTATGTAGTCATGAGTTACTCACAAAGGTGAGAAGTATTTTAAAATCTCTGTATAGAACCAATAGTTTTATTCTTGAGAATAGCTCACTAATTTTGTCTTTAGGTGTGTCTACATATTTGCTTTTGTTACGACATTTAAACAGATCATTGCAAGTGAGGTGGATTCTCTGCCCCAGAGCCTCAAAGCAGAGGCACAAAATATTGAGTCTGACCACTATAGCAGGGAGCCGACTGAACACTCATTTCCATTGTCTGCAGATTGCCCTTGTGCATTGAGGTAACCAATCAAAGAACTGTAATGTTAAATTAACGTCGCTTTAATTTTAAACCAGCACCTGCAGTTCCTTCCTATGCACCTTTCTAGAACCTACACTTTACTTTCTAAGTGTTGTCCAAGACTAGTTTGACACTTGATGTATAAATAACCCTTGTTTTCAATACTAAGAAGCACATCTAGTTTTAAAAACATAGTTAACTTTTGCTTGTAGATTAAGGTAGAAGTGCTGGCTTATTGCTTATATAAATGCATGCTTCAAGCCAGCTCACCTTCACCTTCAGGACGAGAGAGGAGAGAGGCTTTAACTTGGATCCTAATCTGGAATGGTGCCAGGACCCTATCATTGCAAGTTAAAACTAAGGTGCGTAGAAATGTCCTCTCCTAGAGGGGAGTGAATCTTTGGAATTCTCCAACCCAGATGATGGTGGAAGCAAAATCTTTGGAAGTATTTAAAGTGTAGGTTGATAATCCTTTTAAAGATTGGGGAATGAGGGCCATGGGAAACGGTTGCAGCAAAACAGTCGAGGACGGGGGTGGATCAGTCAAGATTATATTGAATGTAGGTCTGGCTTGAGGGCCGGCTGTCCTCAAGGCAGCAAGTGGCGACACGGTGCACAGCGGTAGAGTTGCCGCCTTATAGCACTTGAAGCGCCAGAGACCTGGGGTCGATCCCAACTATGGGTGCTGTCTGTTCGGAGTTTCTATGTTCTCCCCGTGACCGCATAGGTTTTCTCCGAGATCTTCGGTTTCCTCCCACACACTAAAGACGTACAGGTGTGTAAATAGATTAAATAGCTTGGTAAATGTAAAAATTGTCCCTAGTGTGAGTAGGATAGTGTTAATGTGTGCAGACCGCTGGTGGGCGCAGACCCGGTGGGCCGAAGGGCCTGTTTCCGCCTTGCATCTCTAAACCAAACGAAGCGAATGAACTGGGATTAGGGGAAAAAGTGAAGAGAGGCAGAAGAAGAATGAGAGAGACGGAGAAGTTACAGGAAGACAAAGCGATGTAAGAAAAATACTTTTCCAGCTTTTCATGTGCAGTACAATGCGTGACCAGCTAATGGTTTAAAGGTAAGTACAGACTTCACATCCCAAGGCAGACGGGCAGTGTAGGTAGTGTCATCATCATATTAAGGATAATTGGATTAGTCCATACAGATTTAGCTATCTTCATTTTATTTTCAGTTTGCCTTATGTGAAATATCAAAGCTATATACATATTCTCAAACAAATTCAAGCAAGGTTTAATGACTTTGCTGCCTCATTTTGTTTGATTTCTTTTATGTTGTATTCTTGTGGGATTATAGGAGGATAACCTCTGCCTCTGATTCTTGCCGTACTCTCAGCCTCCTGCTACTTTGTGTGTGTGCATTGCTGATCCAGAGGCGCTTTGTGGCTTCGCCTGAGCATTCCAAAGATATGATCATCTGGTGGCTTCAAGGTTGCAAATATTCCAGTGGTGCCGACACAACATGAATCGAAACTGGAATTAGCCACCTACTCCAAAAGCACCTTCCCACCCCTAAAGTCATGTCTCATCTCAGGAAATGAATTGATTGCCAGGGTGTGGTTGACAGAGTCAACTTTTTTCCCAGGATCAGCAGGCACGCCACCCACACATAAGTGTAGATTGTGTCAGTGCCTTGACTTTCAGAGGAAACTCAAATAATGGATAATGTAACTCACAGGTATGTTCATCTTTTTGGAATGAAGCAGCCAGCAGTTTGTAACACAACTTACCAGCAAACGCATGGACACTCATCTTAAATATCGCCTGTGCGCTGGGTGGATGGTGGGACCTACTAGGTTGAGCATTGTCCGACCTAGTTTGGAGAGGATTCACCCTATTGTGTTTGATGACTTTTACGATGATATCTTTAGAATTAGCTCACCAACCCTTAATTCCCAGGGGAATAACCAGCTCCGTCAAAATACACTTGGTGGCACATTTGATTAATGTCCTAATATCTTTACAATCCAAATCGAGGAAATACAGTGCATTCAGAAAGTATTAAGACACCTTGACCTTTTACACATTTTGTGACGTTACAGCCTTATTCTAAAATTGATTAAATTCATTTTTCATCAATCTACATACAATACCTCATAATATAAAAGCAAAAATAAGTGTTTAGAAATTTTTGCAAAGTAATTAAAAAGTAATAACTGAGATGTCACATTTATACAGGTATTCAGACCTTTGCTATGACACTTGAGCTTTGGTACATCCTGTTTCCATTGATTATCCTTGAGATGTTTCGACAACTTGATTGAAGTCCACACGTGGTAAATTCAATTGATTGTACATGATTTGGAAAGATACACACCTGTCAATACAAGGTCCCGCAGTTGACAGTGCATGTCAGAGCAAAAACCAAGCCATGAAGACAAAGGAATTGTCGGTAGACCTCCGAGACAGAATTGTGTCGAGACACAGATCTAGGGAAGGGTTTAAAACAATTTCTGCAGCATTGCAGGTCCCGAAGAACACAGTGGCCTCCTTCATTCTTAAATGGAAGAACTTTGAAACCACTAGGATTCTTCATAGAGTTGGTCGCCCGGCAAAACTGAGCAATCGGGAGAAGGGCCTTGGTCAGGGAAGTGACCAAGATTGAAGTCCTTGGCCTGAATGCCAAGCGTCATGTCTGGAGGAAACCAGGCAGCGCTCATCACCTGGCCAATACCATACCTACAGTGAAGCATGGTGGTGGCAGCATCATGCTGTGGGGATGTTTTTCAGCGGCAGGAACTGGGAGACTAGTCGGGATCGAGGGAAAGATGAACGGAGCAAAGTACTGTGAGATCCTTGATGTAAACCTGCTCCAGAGCGTTCAGGACCTCAGACTGGGGCAGAGGTTCACCTTCCAACAGGACAATGTCCCTAATCACACAGCCAAGACAACGCAGGAGTGGCTTTGTGACAAGTCTGTGAATGTCCTTGAGTGGCCCAGCCAGAGTCCGGACTTGAACCCGACTGAATATCTCTGGAGGGACCTGAAAATAGCTATGCAACGACGCTCCCCATCCAACCTGGGAACTTTAAAAATATATATTGTTGGGAGCAAAATGATAATAAGAGCATGAGAATTACTCCTGACCTCCCTTCAAATTGGGTGAACTTTGAGTTTCCCATCAATAGCTACTATGGTCTTGAGCAGCATCAACATACTTTACTTATGCAATTCAGTATTCCCACAGTAGTTACAGTGGTATGAATCACAACATGCATAAAATGTTCAGCAGCTTTGGGAATATAGGTAGATCATTAAACTTCTTGAATCAAAGGCAAAAATGCGATCAGTTAAGCAATACTGACACATACTATTTGATACTCGGTGTTCAGTTCAGTTTAGTTTATTGTCAAGTGCACTGATGTACAGTGAAAAGCTTTAGTTGCATGCTGACCAGTCAGCAGAAAGACAATACATGATTACCATTTAAAGCCGTTTTCAGTGTATAGATATATGACAAAGGAATAACATTTAGTGCAAGGTGAAGCCAGCAAAGATAGTCTGCGGGTCACCAATAGTTCACCAGTAGTTCAGGACTGCTCACTAGTTGTGGTAGGATGATTCAGTTGATTCACTTCAGATAACAGCTGGGAAGAACTTTCCCTGATCTGGTGATGCGCATTTTCACACTTCTCTACCTTTTGCCCAATGTGAGAGGGGAGAAGAGGGAGTGGCCAGGGTGTGACGTCTTTGATTTTGCTTGCCGAGGCAGCACGAGGTATAAATAAGACATAATCACGGATAATATACATTTTTGCAAATGCATGCAACAAAATCATAAATTAAAAGTGCTGTCTGCAACACAAGCACGTATATTCGTAGATAGAGACAAAAATCTGACCCTTGTATTCACACTTGGATTCTTCAGATCTGAAGAAGGGTAAAGTTTGAAGAGAGGTAAATCCGAAACATCACCTATTCCTTTACTCCAGAGATGATGTCTGACCACCGGGTGATACGGTTTCCTCCCACATTCTAAGGAATTGCAGGTTTGTAGGTTAATTGGCTTCTGTAAATTGTTCCTCGTGTGCAGGATGGGAAACTAGGATAACGTACTGTAGAACTAGTATAAAGGTGATCGTTGGCCGGCGTGGATTCAGTGGGCCAAAGGGCCTGTTTCCACGCTGTACCTCTAAACTAAACTAAAACAATTCTGCCTTTTAACATTTCTTTGAAGCATCCAGAAACGTTTTGTTACATTAAATTGCTGACAATTTAAATTGAATCTATTTTATAACCACAGCAGGTGTTTGATAAGGAGCACGAATATGGAAGAGCTCTGTGGACCAATGTTTGAGCAGGCTGTCTCTTTGCCACCTTCATCATCTTCCTTGCTGATTGCTGATACAACACACCCTTCATGAACCCCATCCAGTGGCAACACCATCCATTACCATTCAGTGCCAACACTTCTCCTTCGCTCTCCTGCATTAATTTGTTAGTATTACTCCCCATAGTTGGTGCATTACAATCCAGCCATTACATCCAAATTGAAGACTCTCAAGCTTTGTGCAGACCTAGAAAACGAACACGAAAGTGGTGTCAGGAGTGGGATACTTCGCATTGCGTCCAAAGACCCAGACAAGAGCCTATTTTTCGATTTAAAAAAACATTCTTTTTTTTGAGTTCTGTAGTGTACTCAAACTAACATGTCTCAGCAATTCGATCGTTTCAATCCCGAGCGAGAAAGGTGGTCATCGTATTTAATGTGCGCTGCATTTTATTTTGAAAATATGGCAATTATGATTGACCAGAGGAAGAAGGCTCTCTTGTGTTCATCAATGTTTCCAGAAACTTTTGCACTGCTTCAAAATTTACTTCCAGAAGAAGTAACTGAAGCCTCATATGCTTTGCAGCTGCATTTCGAAGAAAGTCGAAATTTCCTCGCAGCTCGCCTTGATTTCTACCGGACAGTGCAACAGGAATGGCAATCGATTATCGAATTTCTTGCCGAACTTCCCACCAAGGCAAAGGCATGTGATTTTAAAGCTCAATGCTGTGAAAAGTGCCAAGACAATGCGTTGCGGGATAGACTGGTCGTGGGCTGCAGGCACGCATTCATCCAGCAGGCGATTCTCAAGGAATCGGACGCCTCATTGAATAATGTGCTGCAGTGTGCTAAGATGGCCGAGCTGCTGAGTAAAGAACTGCACAAAATGGCTGGCGAAACAGCGTCGAAGCTCCCTCAGGAGGTGCATACAGTTCGTCAGACTCATCCGCAGCGCTAGAATCCGCAACGCCAGAAACCACTTGATCGACCCAGAGCAAATCGGGAAAAGGTGAGACAGTTTCAGAAGAGCCGTCCACTTGTGGGTGGAGATCGAAACCTTGCTACCGGTGCGGCTTGACCGTGAGTGCCCATATATCGAGTCCGTTTGTTAAGCCTGTTACCGAAAAGGTAATCTCCAGGCATTGTTTCAATCCGTAGGAAAGCTGAGAAAGGGCAAGAAAATGCAAAACACAGTTGACCAAATCGCGGAGACCATTTCTATTGAAGGGCTCGGGGTGTCTACGATCATCAACGAGCCAAGGAATTCGCTGCCTGTCTCGAACATCGATCTACAGTTCCAGGTGGGACACTGGTGCGGCTGTGTTGCTAGTGGGTCAGGACATCTGGGAGAGGATCGGATCGCCGAAACTGAAACCGGCCAACATCCGCCTTTTCGGATACAGACTGTAGCCCATTCCCACGAAAGGCAAATGCACTGTCGCCGTTTCCTGAAATAGTCTGACACAGATGTTGCCGCTGATCGTCATTGGTAAAGAAGGTACATCCCTGTGCGCCATCGACTGGATCCATGGTTTCAAGCTTGACATGAACGCCTTGATCTACGATGGATCAACTATGGCATTGTCATCTACCACGGATTGCAACATAGTCAGCAAGTGCGTGAACAATGTGCGAAAACAGGATGTTGAATGGCACTGGTCCAAAGAGTGTGACCACGCATTCAGCAGGTTGAAGGAGATGCTCGCCCAGAAGACGTGTTTGGTTCACTATGACCCATCGAAGCCGATCTCATTGGCCGCCGATGCATCGCCTTATAGTCTTGGAGCTGTAATCTCACAAACGGCGCCGAACGGCATGGAAGAGCCAATCGCATTCGCATCCAAAACGCTGACGACTGCCGAGAAAAACTGCAGTCAAGTGGAGAAAGAACAGCATACAAATAAAGCAAATACTGATATCTCTTCAAAAGCGATCACTAACGAAAACTCCGTTGATTCTGAGCCTTTAGCAAGGGTTGTGAAAAGCAAAAAAGACTGAGAAAAAAAGAGTGAAGCGAGGTCCAGCCAAATGGAGACGTTCAAAATGGAAAGGGGGGATGTGATGTTTGGTGGACTGTGTGGGGTCGCAGAACCCCTTGCTCCTCCCGTGCAGCGGGTGGCGCTGCACAGGACAAAGGGCGATGTTTTTGTATATAGTTTATCCTGTCTGTAGTGTGTGAGGGTGCAGCCATTTTGACTTGTCTTGCTGCCAGCAGTGAGTAAAGCATTAAAGACTTCTGGTGTAAATGGAAGACCCTCAAGGTTTGCGCAGACATAGAAAACGAACACGAATCTTTCCAGTTGGCATTTCCTGTACTGCTGTTACCTGCACAAAACTGGAACTGCTCTCCATAGATTGCTGGCGTCTCAGCTTTTGTCTGCTGCTTTGTTGGATCCCAGGTAGGAATCTACCTTCTCCCCTATCTCCATTAGTTCTTACTTTCTGTCAGGCTGCCTGGCACCTGGTATACCATTTGGTAAGCTTAACAATGAGGTAGAGTTTCAACCACTTTAACTACAATAATGTGAGTGAGACAGAGGGTCAATCCATCTAATCAATCAATAGGATTCTTCAGTCATGACCTTCACAGTACAGAGTCATGTTCTTTAATAAGTCAGACAGTATTCTTGAGTATTACAGAGATATCTGGAGTTAATATTCATGCAGGCCCTACGTATGCATTGCAACGTGACTGAGTGTTGTCCCTTTACATGTGCCTCGGCCATAGTTTAGTTTACTTTACTTATTCCACTTTCTCACCCTCTCCGTACATGCCAGGGGTAATTTTTAGTGAGAGCCAATTCAACTACAAAACCGCACTTCTTTGGGATGTGGTGGGAAACTGGAGCCACAGGGAAAGCATGCAAACTCCACACAGACAGCACCCGAGGTTAGGATCGAACCTTGCTGGTGCTGTAAGGCTGTGCCACCATGCCACCCACAGTCTTTGGTCCTTGCTCTGTTCCGTTGACTGTAGTCTGCCTTCCTCTTATAAATGTACAGACAATGTCCTTATGCCCCTTCTCTTTTATGTCTCTCAAGATGTTAATGGTTTGCTGCTTAAAAACAGAGATTGCCTTGGCTGCATAGATTAGCTTCTGGTCGGAATTTATTTGCTTGTGATCTTCTGATGTCTTCCTGTTGGTTCGTCCAACCAAATGGTTCCTGTGCCGTAACTCTGCAGAGGTTTAAATTCAACACCTCCTTATTACGACTTGATTCTTGCAAGTCAGTATTTACTCTGACCTTCTTCCCGAGCCCTGCAGATGTTTCATGCACAAACATCCCAGTTAAACCACATGGATCTCATCAACCTTTCAGGCGCACAAATATTGACATCCTTAGCGTAGCCTTCCTGCTCTGCATTTCAGTTTGCATTTCAAATTCTGACATAACACAAAGTTACCAGCACCAGATTCACAATAAACAGACTTTATAGCTCCGCTGGGACTTGTTCACACTCGGCTCACACTGTTCCTGCTCTGAATCATCCTTTGGTTTCCTATGGCCATGACCCCAGTCATCTCTCTCTCTCAGAGTCCCGCTGTCAGCCTTGGCTAGGTTGGACCAGCGTGCCAAGTCCCACAACTGATCCCTGTCTGCTTTGTACCTCTTCCAACTGTTTCCTTGGGCCAGCACTTTCACCTGTCTTTCCTTCCCACCTTCCTCCAGCTCTTCAGTCCCTAGCGCTGCTTGTTCTTCTGCGTGGTGGGTTTGCCCACGCTGATACCACTATAATCCCGCTGCTGGACCCATGGTACATCCACTTCTGGCTCACGGTTGATCAAACGCATCCTCACCCAACCCCAAGGGCGGCACGGTGGCGCAGCAGTAGAGTTACTGCCTTGCAGTGCTTGCAGCGCTGGAGACCTGGGTTCGATCCTGACTATGAGTGCTGCCTGTACGGAGTTTGTACGTTCTCCCCGTGACCACGTGGGTTTTCTCTGAGACCTTTAGTTTCCTCCCACACTCCAAAGATGTACAGGCTTGTAGGTTAATTGGCTTGGTAAAATGTAAATTGTCCCTAGTGTATGTAGGAAAGTGTTAATGTGCGGGGATAGTTGGTCGGAGCGGACTCGGTTTGGCGAAGGGCCTGTTTCCACGCTGTATTTCTAAAATGATGTTCTTCCTCCTGATGTTATTCCTTTCAAACAACACCTTGAGTCACTTCAGATAATAGCATATCAAATTCTGTCTCTGACAGGATATAGACAATAGGTGCAGGAGTAGGCCATTCGGCCCTTCGAGCCAGCACCGCCATTCAATGTGATCTTGGCTGATCATCCCCAATCAGTACCCCGTTCCTGCCTTCTCCCCATATCCCCTGACCCCGCTATTTTTAAGAGCCCTATCAAGCTCTCTCTTGAAAGCATCCAGAGAACCTGCCTCCTCCGCCCTCTGAGGCAGAGAATTCCACAGACATAAGGATATAAGATATGGACTGGTAGTTTAGTCGTATTACCCTGAACCTACAACACACATATCTCCTAATCATTGTTGTACCTGCACAACTTGAATTCCTTCTCTGACCTTTTCATCTTTGTCTGCATTCTGAATATGCCTTTCACATCTATTTTCTCTCATCAATACACTGCTGTCCTATTCAAACCCTTTTTCGTATCACACAGAAATAATAAATTTCATTTCTTCGCTGAATGTACCTTGGCCTTCCAGTCTATTAATCTCTCTTCAGTTAATCTACAGATATATTTTGCGTTTTACTCATTATTTTGGTGATCGTTATGGTTTCGGATGTAAAATAATATTCCTGGGCAATTAAATCCCTCTCTCTGCTCTTGCCCATTTCTTTCCCAAACGTATTCCAGTTATTCTTCCAAGCTCTATGTTTCACATCTGGTCCCTGTATAGATCCCATCCCTTCAGCCACTTGTATTGGCCATCCTGCATTTAACATTGCAAGTTCTATTTGCTGAAACCTCGACATCACTTTTCACCTATCCATTCCTTTAAGGTCCTCACCTTGACCAAGCTATGGATATGCTTCCTAATAGCTCCTGGCTCGGTGCTGAATTTCAGCTATTAGTCTAGTTTAGAGATACAGCATGGAAACTGGCCCTTCGGCTCACCATTCATCGTCATTTTATATTAAATAGCAAACCAGAATCTCTCTTTCTGAGATCTTGGATACGTGAATCTCCCAGTTCGTGGCAATTTTCTTCGATACCATAGAGATTCCCAGGATGACATGGTTGCACACCCAATTCTCCAAATGAATAACAGAAGATGCTGGATAATTGAGAATCTCCAAATCATGGCCAGATAAATTGAGATCCCTGGACACACTAAACAAAGCAAATTCAATGCAGAAATAATAAATAAATGTTGCAGTTATAATTTTAGTTTAGAAATACAGTGTGGAAACAGGCCCTTCGGCCCAATGAGCATGCCGACCAGTGACCCATGTACACCAGCACTATCCTACACACTAGGGACAATTTACAATTTTTACCAAAGCCAATTAATCTACAAACCTGCACATCTTTGGAGTGTGGGAGGAAGCTGGAGCATCCAGGTAAAACCCACGCGGTCGTGGGGAGAACGTACAAACTCTGCATGTACGTCACCAATTGGTGTTGGATTGAACCCGGGTCTCTGGCGCTTTAAGGCAGCAACTCTACCGCTGAGCCTCCCTTGATCATGAAGGTAGTGCTGAACCTACAAAAGCACCCACTGTCTCTGCGGTGAGAAAAAAATGTTTCACACAAAATTGTTGAAAAGAGTATCTGATTAGTTAATGAATAATCAGGATCCAATGTTAATAATACTTTGTATAATAATATTAATGTAGTCCTGGAAGGATTAAGGACTCTGTGAAAATCAAAAGCTGGACCTTGCTTTGAAGCAAACTTTGTAACTTACATTGTATGAGGAAAATGCATTGCTGGGGCAGCAATCATTTCAATGTTCAGTTCGCTTTACCAAACATACTGACATGATAAAATTAAGACTGTTGGACTTTTATCATTGTTTATTTTTCTCCAATACACAGATGCAACTAATCCACAATAATTGGATAGTTTAATAATACAATAATAATTTGATAGTTTAAAAGGGATTAAGTTTCTTATATTTAACCAGCCATTTGTATTGCCATATATCACAGACATTTACTTTAATGATTGAAATTAAAGCATGTTTACTTAAAGCTAATGCAATGGTTCAATGGTAGTTTATTGTCCCATGCAAAAAAAGTACAGTTAAAAAAACATTTTTGCATGACAGCACATTGAATTGAAAACGAGAAAAGAACACGAGAATGAGGCATATATATATAAAATGCTCTCTGAGCATTCTCACTCCTGTGGTAGTGAAATGTCTCTTTACTGTGTTGACATCTTGCTCCTCCAGTATGGGATGGCTCTATTAATGATCTTGTCACCCTACTCTATGTGTCTGCTGGTTCAAATACAGGGCTTGTCTCTCCACACCCTGGCTAATCAGCATTTATTTCCCTAGTTTAAACTCCTTCAAATGCTGTGCGGCAGCTGCTTCCTCTATCTGGATCCCCTATAACTATGCCCGTCAGCTTGCAGCATTTCCTTCTGCTTTGTGCAAAATACTTCCGTATCACCCAATTTCCCCCCCTTCTCCAGCCAGTCCTGCTCATGTTGAGATGTATTCTGCTGTGCTCACATTTCTAGCTCATGACATATTAACAGCAGCTGGGTGATAATGTGCCCTCCCTGTGAGCTCAATGCATTCTGTGCCCGCTTTCAACAGCTGTACCTGGGCTTTGCTGGAAAGGAACAGGTCGGTTATTACTCTTCCTTATTGCTCTGGAGATGGCGGTAATGCATCACTTGGTTCTAGAGCACGGTGGATGGTGTGCACGATGGTGAAGACGTGCAAGATCTACAGGATGGAGCGCAACGTCAAGGGGAACCATTCAGTGGTGGTGTTCGCCTGCACCTACTGCCCTTGTCTGCCTCTATCAGCAGCCTTGGGGAGTAACCACAAAAGTATTTTGAGTATTAGAAAAGGGTGACAAGGGTTATGGCAAGAAGACAGGAATGGGATTAGGAGGCAGAGATCAGCCATGATTGAATGGCGGAGTTGACACGATGGGCCTAACGGCCTAATTCTACTCCTTTAACTTGTGAACTTGTAACCGCAGGGCAGTTTGTAGGTGCACACTGCAGCAGTGGGAGGAATCGATGCTTTGTGCAAGTGGTGAGATAACACTCAAATAGGCTACTCTGTCCTGGATAACATTGAAGTTCTTGAAAGTTGTGGAGCATCCAGGCAGGTGGAGAGTATTCCATCTTGCTCCTGAGTTGTGGCTTCATGGAAGGTTTTGGGCATCAGAAGGTGAGTCATTAGCCGCAAGATACCTGCATCTCACGTGTAGACACAATATTCATTTGGCCATTAGTAAGGACTTCAAGACCTTGATGGTGGGGAACTCAGTCATGCGATCGCATTGAATGTCAGGAGCTGGAGTTTACACTCTCTTGCTTGTTGGAGATGGTCATTGCCAGGCAAATGTTACTTTTCACATCTGACCTTATCCCAGAATGTTGCTTTGGTCTTGTGGCACATGGCTAAGGGCTGCTTTCTCGCTGACGGTTTGCAAATGGAATTTAACATTATGCAATCATCAACAAATATTCCCCTATTGGCCCTGTGAAGAAAAAAAGATAATTGATCAAAGCAGCAGAAGGTAGTTGGGGGTAAGAGGAACTCACGCAAGGATGACCTGGAGCTGAGAGGATTGCCCTCCAACAACCATTTCCATTTGTCTGAGATATGATTCCAACTTTGAAGCAGTTTTACCAAAAGTTCTGCAACTTTTACTCAAATGTTCTGTTGATGGCAACACCAGTCACTCCGCTATTGACATCAGTAGAGTGGGATGTAGGAGATAGCCGAGTGCTCCGGCTTCCTCTCACATCCTAAACCTGTGTGGGTTTGTAGGTTACTAGGTTAGTACTAGTACTAGCATAGGTACTAGCATAGTACTAGCTATAGCATAGTACTAGAGTGAATAGGGCATAGTACTAGAGTGAATAGGTAGCATAGTACTAGAGTGAATAGGTAGCATAGTACTAGAGTGAATAGGTAGCATAGTACTAGAGTGAATAGGTAGCATAGTACTAGAGTGAGGTAATAGGATAGCATAGTACTAGAGTGAATAGGTAGCATAGTACTAGAGTGAATAGGTAGCATAGTACTAGAGTGAATAGGTAGCATAGTACTAGAGTGAATAGGCATAGCATAGTACTAGAGTGAATAGGTAGCATAGTACTAGAGTGAATAGGTAGCATAGTACTAGAGTGAATAGGTAGCATAGTACTAGAGTGAATAGGTAGCATAGTACTAGAGTGAATAGGTAGCATAGTACTAGTCGGCGTGCACTCTGGGCTGAACGGTCTGGTTCCATGATGTATTTTTCAATCGAGGAATATAGCATTTGACTGCACCTTTGTGTGGAAAATTGCTTTGCAATTGCACTCCTAAATGTTTCTGATCATAATTTTAAGATTACACTCCTTTGTGCTAAAATCCTGCAATGCGGTAAGTAACACCTGCTTGGTCATATCCAGTAATCATTTTGATCACGCCAATTAAAACTGAAGTCATTGCTGTGGGCATTGTATGAAATGGAAATTCTGTGTATAATTTCTTTGGAAGCCATACCTTGAGATAATGATCTGTAATTCATTCAAAAGGCATTCCTGACAATTAAATTAATGAATTCTGCAACACTGCTGTATTTGCTGCAATGTTTCTTAAATATTAGGCCAAACCAATCGTGAAATCCTCTTACCGAGTGACGTAAATAGTACATCCTTTCACCTCACGTAAATAGTACATCCTTTAACCACAGATAATCCTGATTGTAACTCAACAGTACATTGCACCCTCAATTTAGATCATGAGTTCATGACCTCTTGCACATGTTTCAACAGATTAACAGTGATGACATGCCAGTAGAGTACAAAAATGGAACTGTAGTTGGAAGTGTTGGCTTTCATAAAATAATCTGAGGATCCATTGCCTTATCAGTTTTACGTAAGAGATTTCACGCCTTAGAACCTTAGGGGATTATGCCAATATTTACTGACACAATGTGCCAGAGTAACTCAGCGGGTCAGGCTGCAATTCTGGAGAAAATGTATAGGTGATGTTTCAGGTCGGGACCCTTCTTTAGACTGATTGTGATGGGGTGCGGGGTGTGGGAGAGAAAGCTGGAAGAGAGGAAGGGCAGGACAAAGGAGGAGCTGCAGCTCTTTGTTTGAAGCTTCAGTGTGGTGTAACAATCCTGTATTATCTGTGGTGGTCTCTTTGCATGAGCTGTTAAACAGAAGCCCCCAGAGGAGTCCAATAGTTATTTGATGCTATTCAAAGAAGAGAAGGGGAACACATCCAAAATTTCAGCCACGAGCAAAATCAGGTCAGCAATTGATTGCATCCCTGCTGTAGCACATCTGGACCAGAGTTGTAAATACTTTTCAGAGTATGTTGAGCATTTACTGGTATTTTCTGTTTTGAAATGTGGTAACTGCTAGTAAAAATAAAATATTTATTGCAGTTCCTTGCATGTACACCAGTAATGTGCTGGCATAAATTTATATTCAGATATTCAGAGGCAGCATAACCTAAGAAACCTGATACTGACAAATGGATATTTTTTCAAGATCGAGACAATGCTTATGTTTCCAAAATGGCTTGTTTGCAAAAATGAACAAAGTGCACCGCCGATAGGGTCAGAGGGGTGTGTGAAGAGCTTGACCACCCCACACGCACATTGACATGCACGTGCATACATGCACATGCATGCAAATGCATTCAAATATTTACACATTTAAATAGATATGCATGGTCACACACACAAATATACAGGCACCCAGGCAATTTCCAAAATGGTATTATTTTAAAGAGCAAAAATCCTAACTTTTCTGCACCTTCTCCAATCTAGAGACACACATGGAAAGGTTCTTTGAAGTAACCAAACGGTGTCTGAGTTTAAAAAAAAACATGAATTCAATCTATGCATTAAAACTAGATACTAAAGCCAGTCCCCTCATCCTTGTCATGGTTCATCCCGAGTAGCTGCTTCACCGACGTCTCCCTGATTTACTAGGGACGCACTGGGAGATGGGCATCAAGTGCTGGAAGCCAATCAACTCAGTAAAAGGAACCTGTTGGTCTTCCAGCACAGTGAGATGACCTTTAGGGAATTTTTGCCATCTGCCCCATTCCAGCATGCAGGAATATGAGTGGATGGAGTCACTGAAGCTTGGTGTAGCCACACAAGGGTTTTAGACTTTAGACCTTAGAGATAGAGCGTGGAAACGAGCCCTTCAGCCTACCGAATCCGCGCCAACCAGCTATCACCTTGTAACACTGTCCTACACACTAGGGACAATTCATAATTTTACCAAAGCCAATTAACGAACAAACTTGTACATCTTTGGAGTGTGGGAGGAAACCTGAGCACCTGGAGAAAACCCATGTGGTCATAGGGAGAACATCCAAACTCAATATACACAGTCAGGATCGAACCTGGGTCTTTGGCGCTATATCACCGTACCGCCCTAAGGTACTGTGAAAGAGGACCACAGCCTTGGGTCGTTCTGCTGCTGCACAGTGAGGGGTTGAGCCCACTGTGAACTCCCCTCAAACAAGGGAAGGGATATCACCCCAGGTGGCCGCATGAGTGGCAAGGGTGCCTTGTGTGCTAACACTACTAGTGCTAACACTACTGAGCAGTATACCAGCAATATTGAATGCACATTAAATCCATGTCCACGAAGACCTCTTTATGACGGACTTTGATTATAGTGGACAGAGCGTCCCCCCAGTAATCAGAACTACAATCTCTTTAAGACCACAGACTGTTAGTTATACAATGGGAGGCCATGGAAATTGATAAGCGATGGCTTTGATCAACACTTGTGCAATGATGAAGGGTGCAAAAGTGCTGCAGTAACTCAACAGGTCAGGCAGCAACTCTGGAGACCCACCGCTGGATCATTCCACACATTTGACCGTCTCGAGGCCGAGACCCGCAGAAGTGTTGGGAGAAGCAGCGCCGAAGTTCATCGTATCCCCGGTCTCTTTGAGGCCAGGACCCCGAAGCTGCCGCCGATCTGCACCCCCACCCCAGCTGCTTCTAGACCAGTCCCACTGACCGACGGCACCAGGCAGGGCTGCCGATGCCACCCCCGACCCGCACTGCCTCCGTGGCCTCACCAGGCCGCACCTACCAACCCTCACCGCCAGGCCGGGCTGCCGATGCCGGCCCGCACCGCCTCCCTGATTGCTTGCAGGCTGAACTTACCGCCGGCACTACCGATCCACACGGCTTCCCATGTGCATGTCCCCCCCCCCCCCACGAACCTTTACCTACACTCCAGCCATCCACGGGCCGCGACTAACATCTCCACCAATCCTCACCTATTTCCCAGCCAGGCCGGAGCCGTCAACTCATCTGTATTCCCGATCCAGTTCCAGCCCAAGGGTCTCAACCCGAAACGGCACCAATCCATGTTCTCCAGAGATGCTACCTGACCCGCTGAGTTACTCCAGAACTTTGTGTCCTTTTGTGTATTAACCAGCATCTGCAGTTTTTGGTTTCCACTACGTGCATTTATACTCTATTACTTTGGTGATCCCCTGTTCAGTTTCTCGGGGACAATCGGTAATAGCGGGCATCATTCCCTCCCCTATAGTCTGTTATAACAATGGGTTTACTGTGTAGACACAAAGAATGTATTGAGAGTTTTTGCATGTCTTTTTGTTTTGTATATATTTTTTATTAGGAATAAAGTTCATTTCTGCAATTTGGAAAAAAACCTCTTTGCTGAGCAGGTGAACTCTGATAGAGTCTCAGTGCTAAATCAACAATCACAGCTTTATTCCATAATAGCTGACTAATTTGTAGACTGTCTGCATTTAGTTTCACAAATGCAAATTGCGTCACTTCATGGTTCAATTCATGTGCAGGTTAGAAAGTATGATACAGTTTAGCGGGTTCTCAAGGTGCAGCAATCTATTTGTGTTTTGTTTATATTACCATGGAGTTAGACGTTCATGTGTTTAGTACAATAGTGCATATCTTGACTTACGAAATGTAAATTAAAAATAAGATGCAAAGGCCAAGTATTTAATACTGTGATGCTATAAATAGAGTTTGCTACCTTCATCCGACATGAACCATCATAAAAACTTAATCTACAGGTAAGACGAACGTCACTGTTCTGATCTTTTCTCCGTAGCCTAAAGGGCCTCTCCCACTTGGCTGTCATTTGCGCCTCATTTATGTGTCTTTTGTAAAATAGTTTGACGCGTTGTGACGCATGTGGGTAGTTCAGGACGGGCGCATGGGGAGGCGTGGAGGAGTGTGGAGTTGCGCGCAGTATCGCACGGCGCTCCAGGATTTCGTCCTGTACGAAATCCTCGCGCGCCACTTGTGTGACGTATTGCATACGCACGCTGACGCATTGGGTACGCATGCTGGCGTCCCAACGTCTCGCGTGTATCGCGAGGTGACGCATGGTTACGTCACCGTGCCTAACCATGCGTTGCCGCGCGCCGCAGGGTATTCTAATGACGTCACGCGCACCAGATGGCATGATGATGTGTGATTTGCGCGCGATGTCGCGCATAACGACGCGTTGACCTATTTTACATATGACACGTAAATGAGGCGCAAATGACGGCCAAGTGAGACAGGCCCTTAACACACCCTTGTGCAACTATCTGCTGCCTTTGAAGACAGAGTGCCGAACCTTTGCTAATTAACTCTGGAAACTAATTTTTCTTCATTGCTTCTTTGTAGAATCTATGCTTTGTAAATTCCCTTCCAGTCTAGATGACATGAATAGTGGGACACGTGTTTATTGGTTTGAGCAAGTCTATCATTTCAGCAACCGTGAGTCACATGGAACAAAACATATAGCACTGTAACAGGCCCATCGGCCCATAGTGTCCATGCTGACGATGACGACAATTCAAACAGTTCACCTGCTTGAATGTGGTCTATATCCCTCCATTGCCTGCATGATCACACGCCTATTTAAACACGTAAATGCTGTTAATGTATCTAGTTTCTAGACCTCCCCAGGCAGTGCATTCCAGACACCACCCAGTCTCTGTGTAAAAAAGGTTGCCACGAATATATTCTTTAAACTTTTCGCTTCTCACCTTAAAACTATGCCCTCAAGTATTTGACAATTCAACCCCGGGAAGAAAGACTCTGACTATACCTCCAGTTTTATAAACTTCTATCAGGTCACCCCTCAGCCTCCGAGGTTCCAAGGTCCCAACAATCCAACTTTGTCCAACCTCTCCATATAAGCATTCCCTGTTGAACCTCTTCTGCACCTTCTTCAGCGCCTCTACACCCTTCCTGCAATCCTTCCAGAACGGCACACAATACTCCAAATGTGGCCCAAACAAAGTTGTATAAACCTGCAGCACAATTTCCTGACTTTTACACTCATTACCCCAACCGATGAAGCAAGCATGCCGTATGCCTTCTTTGCCACTCTATCAACTTGTGTTGACGCCTTCAGGAAACGTTTGGCATCCCACGATATTCAGTACATCAATGCTGTTAAGGACCTGCCATTTACTGTATACTTTCTGCTCACATTTGACCTCAAACTACAACATCACACAGTTGTCCAGACAAAATTACATCTGCCCTTCCTTTGTCCACATTTCAACTGTTTTACATCCTCATGAATCCTTTGACAGTCTTCCTCACTATCCTCGCTATCCAATGCTTTTGTTGTCTGCAAATTTACTAATCAAGCCACCTATATTTCCCCCCTATATATCACAAACAACAGAGTCCTAGCACTGATCACTGTGTAACACCACTGGCCACAGATCTCCAGTCCGAATAGCACCCCTCCACCACTCAGTCTTCTATGGCCAAGCCAATTTTGGATCCAAGCTACCAAGTCTCCATGGCTCTCATGTGCCTTAATCTCCTGAATCAGCCTACCATGAGGGACATTGTCAAAAAAGCTGCATTAAAGTGCATATGATCAACATTCTCTGACCTAGCCTAACCAATCATCTTTGTCGTCCCATCAAAAACTTCAATCAAAAGTTTACATCCCTGCACCAAGCCATGTTTCTATACCTCATAAATCTATGCTTTTCCCATTGCGAGTAGATCCTATTTCTAAGAATGTTCACCAGTAATTTTGCTACCACTGGCCTATAATTTCCTGGTTTGTCTCTATAGTGACAAATGGCTACTACAGTCTCCATTGTCCTTGTTAATAATGGAACATAACCAGCTATTCTCCAGTCCTCTGGGGCCTCGCCTATGGTTAAAGAATATAGTAAGATCTCCATCAAGGTCCCAGTAATTTTCTCTCTTGCCTTTCTCCATAATTAGGAATAGATGACATCAGGTAGAAACAAAGGACTACAGATGCCGGTTAATACCAAAGATAATAACAAAGTGCTGCAGTAATTCAGCGGGTCAGGCAGCATGTCTGCAGGATAAAGGATGGATGATGTTTAAGCCAGGACCCCTCGGTAAGGTTGGAGGGTTTCTCCAGCACTATGTCACCAGATTACATCAGGCCCTAGGGACTTATCCACCTTGCTTTATTGGTCGGGGTATTGAGTAGAACGTCCAGGAAGTTGTGTTGCAGCTCTCAATACCTCCTCCTACTTTTTGATATCAATATTTTCTAGAATATCAGCATACCCCTCCCTGATCTCTTTATACCCTATGACTTTCTCCAAAATACTGTTGCAAAGTAGCCATTTAGTACCTCAACCATTTCCTCTGGCTCCACGAATCTAGCCCTTCTTTGTCCTTGAGTGTTTCTACCCTCTGCTTTGTTACCCATTTGTTTTTTGTGTATGCGTAATATCCCGGGGGGTTCTCCTTAATCCTATACACCATCTGCATTTTATGGCTCCTTTTCAGACATATTGAGGTCCTGTTTAAGTTATTTCATGATTTCTTTATATTCCTCAAAGGCCCTGTCTGACCTCAGCTTCCTAAACCTTACATAAACCTATTTTCTCTTTGTGACAAAATTTCCAACCGCTCTCATCATCCAAAGTTCCTGGACCTTGTCATCCTTGTCTTTCTCCCAACTGACCAACTGACCAACTGGCCTTTAAATGACTCCTGCATGCCGGATGTGGACTTGCCCAATGACAGACACACCCAATCTACTTTCCAAAACCCTTGCTGAATACTCTTGTAATTTGCCTTTTCCAAATTTAGCTCTCTCTCCTGAGGTCCAGTCTTTTTTTTTTTTATCAATGCCTTTTCTGAAAATCTATGAACTTATGATCACTGTTCCCACAAATTCTCTCCCACGGAAATTTCCGATCATCCAGCTGGGTTTATATCCCAGTACAAAGTCTTGTATGGCACCTTCCCTGGTTGTGCATCAAGAAATCGTTCTGGATGTACCTAACACATTCTGCTCCATCTAAGCCTCTAGCGCTTCAGGAATCCCGAAATAAAGTCATGCATTACATCTTCCCTGTTGCTTTTATATATTTCTGTAATCATGCCTACATATCAATTCATTTATCTCACGCTGGCTGTTGGGAGGCCTGTGGCATAATGCTTCCACAGTGATCGCTCCTTTCTTATTCCTGAGCTCCACCCATATTGCCTCAGTGGATAAACTCTCTGGGATGTCCTCCCCAAGCACAACTGTGACATTCTCCCAACTTGTATTCATCCCTCCCTATTTCTGAATCCTGGTAGCCCAGTCCTGCCTTTCTCTCAACCAGGTGGCAGCAACAATGGAGTTGGAGTACTTTAAATGAAGGCATATGTGTGTATACCAAAATTTATTAATGGACTATTTAGTCACTGTTTTGTACAATCGTGCATTTATCTGTCTTACTCAAAAGAATGAACTACAATTATAAATGCAAAATAATGATCTTACCAGCAGTAACAATGCAAGCACTAGCACAAAGCACATATTGATCGCGAGTCACTGTGAGAGGAGAGGACTGTTGGATTGGCTTCAGCCTTGCCTCGTTCATTCACTGCTCTTGTTCTTCAGAGAATGGTCTCTCTGATGGTTTCCTTCCATATCACAGACTTGCTCTACCAAAGGTCCACCTTATCCGTAACCTGGCAACCTTCACAAAATATCCCAAGCATTGGAGAGGGGAGGAATGGCGGTAAGAAACAGAGAATCAATCTGAGGGAAGATGGCAATGGGTCAAAGATTGGGAAGGGGGGAATCACCCTCAAAGTCACTGTAAGACACTGAGGTAAACTGAACCAGGATTACAGAATGATATTCAAGATCAATGAAACTGCCACATAATTGATAGTGCTAGTCCTTTAAATCAGCAAGTTAAAGATTGAGCATATACGTGCTTTTAAACCCATTATCTCCGTACCCCTTCCAGAATCATATAACACAATTGCTTTAAAATATTTAGTAAAACAGTTTGTTCCTTTCCAGGTTTTGTGTAAACTTGCATTTACATTTATCTTGTAACATTTACCCTGCATTCACGTGGTTTGCATGTCAAAATCTGACCCTGTTATTTGCACTACTTTTTCTAAACTTATTCTCAAAGATAAAAGATACTCAATTTCTGAAGAGTAACTCAATCATCCTGTACAGTCAAAATATTTACTCCTTTTCTGTTTCCATGTATTATTGCCTTGGACCTTTTCAACCAGTGCTGGCTACACCTAAGTCCTGTTTCCTGTTGATACTGACTTATAATGCAGCTTAGCCAGCCATCAGTTTGGTTCATAATCATGCCATTGCCATTTTTTTCCTGCTGTTGTTGAAATCCTTTTTTTTATTGAAGAAAAGGAGCTAAATAGTCCTTGACAAAATTGCATGATGCTTATGCTGTAAATAAATCAGAGCATGTTCATTCATAACAGATTATATGTTGGGCAACTATTTTGCTTTAATTATTTTGGGAAAATATAAATCAATCATAACCAGAAATGCCCTTAATCTCTCCAATTATTAACTTGCCAGAATGTTAAACATTTATGTAGTGGCCAATTTTTGTATCGTTCGAGAAATTAACCCTCTAGGCGCTAAATGGATGAGCATGGTTCAGGGGAATGTCTTCGAAAAAATGCGAGCTCACCCACAGAGACCTTCAGAGCTTCTTCGAAGATAAGTCTTCCAAAACACAGTCTTTAGATGAATAAATGCTTTATATTTGATAGAAAACTGTAAGATACATCCAATTTCTTCCGACTCGTTAATATAATCTTCATCGAACTCCAGCTTATCGTTTTAAACATTAGAAAACTCCTCGTTTTTCCGTTACACTTTGCATGATCTCCTTTACTCCTCGCATGGTCGAAGGGTAAACCTACATGGTCCTCCAAACTATAACTAAAAACTAAGTTTCTGCGCAAGATACACAGCCCAAAGCACGCCCTAAAACATGTCATAAATCCCACCCACAATATAACGGGCAGTCTAAAATTTAAAGAGACATGCCATCATTAATGACATGCAAAATAAGCCAAATGGCCACTACATATCGGCCCCTAATTGTTCCAAGTATATAACGAGGCAATTACTAATAAACATCAAAAAAGTAGCCATGAAGGCTTAACATATATCAAAAACAAAAGGTCATGGAATTAAACCCCCGGTGGCTCCTCGTCGGGAAATTGAACCCCGGTCTACCGCGTGACAAGCGGGGATATTAAACACTATACTAATGAGGAAAAAATAGCTTGCACTATATATCCGCAATCAGAATTCTTCGTCGACTCTTCCACCTTCACTTTCACCTTCTAGAAGCAAGCATAACTAGGTTATTGATCTTATTAAAACACTGGTTTAAATTTAAAGTCGTACCATGTGCACCAAACCTTTAAAACAGGCATGATACCCAGTATATAATCCAAAACATAATAGTCCAAACGTATGACAGCATGAAACGTCTTCCTCCATGTCCGATCAATTCATGAATGTGTTGTAACAGTAATGTTTAAGTGTGAAAATCCTTCAAAAGAGTAACAGGATCTTTAGCAATAAAGTTCACCGTTCGATTTGATTTAGTTTCTGGATCATTAGCAGAGATTTCAAATCCAAGCTCAAGCTTTGGCCATTTTTTGTCTGGTTTACAGAGAGATTTTAGTTCATTGATCCATCTCTTATCGCTTAAGAAGCGTTTCGCTGTCAGTTCTCTGGAAACTTCATTCGCAGGATTTTCTTTTGAGTCAACATATTTCAGTTGTACAACATCAGAAAACTCCCAATGCTCTTTCCATTGGCAGATTGTCTCTGTTCAAATCCAACTCTCTGGTTTCTGTGGCTCTATCATCTAGTGGAATGCTTTCACAATTGTCGCAGTTCCACTTGGAAAGTGTGAATCCTCCCTTATTGCAAAGAGAAGTCAGATGTTCTACTGGTAGAATTGCTTCTGGTGGCGCTATGGAGAGCTAAGACGTGCGCCATTGATCTCCGCTCCGTAAAATGCGCAAAAACGCACGAAAATAAAAAACAGGACTGAAGTAAACGCTAACCGGCAGATGCCCGCTGTCGCGTAAGTGACGTAATCAGAAATCGATCCGACTCCGGTACTTTAAATGAGTAAATGAGCACCATGAAAGGAACCTTCCCACCCCACCTCCTAGAGGACCTAAAACGCGTGGGAACACACTACAAGAGAAAGGTGAGGACGTTTTTCATGGCTCTGAGAAAGAAAGCTCTACTTTGACTATGGAACATGAACAAGAGCAAACACTAAGAAAAGCTCTGGTGCAAGATATTAAAGAGTTATTGGCGGAAAAGCTCGAAAAGCTGGACACAAAACTGGGTGAGCAACTTACTGCTGTAAGAACAGAAACGTGAGAAAATCTATACGGTACAAGTTCGTATAGAGGAGGTGAATTCCTCCCTGAAATGGTTGAAGCAGACATCAGCAACAAGTTAGAACCCATCATTATCACTTCAAAAAAACACAGCGATGCCATCAGAGAAATGGAATCTGCAACTACAGAGATCAGCCAGACAGCTCAAAGACTGAAGACGGAATTGGAGCGTGTTTCTGGGCAATTGGCCAAAATGACCGAAAAATGTCTAGATCGTGAAGGCCGCTCTACACGTCAAAATGTAAGGATTGGCGGGGTGAAGGAACGAAAAGAAGATGGCAAAGATACTCGTGACTTTGCTGCCGATTTACTTCAACAGGTACTTAATCTGGATGAGAGACCAAAACTCGACCGGGCGCATAGAGCCCTAAGAGTCCGACCGGGACCTGGTGCTCCACCAAGACAGCTTATCTTGAAGCTACATCATGCCTCAGTTCTTGAAGATATCATGAAGAAAGTGGCAAACAAAAGAAATCTGATCTTTGAAGGAGACAGCATACAAATTTTTAGAGACTATCCAGCCGAAGTTTCCATTAAGAAAAGAGCACTCTTCATCAAGTTGAGAGTCATCCTCAGAGACATACAAGATCTTAGATATGGCCTAATGTATCCAGCCAAACTCAGAGGGTCTGAACGCTTCTTCACCGACCCAGAGGAAGCATTTAAGTTTGCGCAAGACATTGCAAAGGACAAGTAGGATAAGTAACATTTTGCATAGCTTTGTCACAAAAGTATGTTGAGCTGACTTTACGAGATCACAGGAGGGTTATATTGTATTTACCTTGAAGTTATACTGTGTGTAATATAGAAACATAGAAACATAGAAAATAGGTGCAGGAGTAGGCCATTCAGCCCTTCGAGCCTGCACCGCCATTCAATATGATCATGGCTGATCATCCAACTCAGTATCCTGTACCTTCCTTCTCTCCATACCCCCTGATCCCTTTAGTCACAAGGGCCACATCTAACTCCCTCTTAACTATAGCCAATGAACTGGCCTCAACTACCTTCTGTGGCAGAGTATTCTACAGATTCAACACTCTCTGTGTGAAAAATGTTTTTCTCATCACGGTCCTAAAAGACTTATCCTTAAACTGTGACCCCTTGTTCTGGACTTCCCCAACATCGGGAACAATCTTCCTGCATCTAGCCTGTCCAACGCCTTAAGAATTTTGTAAGTTTCTATAAGATCCCCCCTCAATCTTCTAAATTCTAGCGAGTACAAGCCATGTCTATCCAGTCTTTCTTCATATGAAAGTCCTGCCATCCCAGGAATCAGTCTGGTGAACCTTCTCTGTACTCCCTCTATGACAAGAATGTCTTTCCTCAGATTAGGAGACCAAAACTGCACGCAATACCCCAGGTGTGGTCTCACCAAGGCCCTGTACAACTGCAGTTGAACCTCCCTATTCCTATACTCAAATCCTTTTGCTATGTTATACTGTGTGTTATACTGTGTGTTTAAATCATTCCTTCTGTATTCATTTATAATGGGATTATAAAAGCTGTAAGGGTTTATAAAGGGCTAATAAGGTTTCTTACACTGTATACATTTACAATGGGTTTAAAGTAAAAATATTTGTATAAGATGGCCGACAGTATAGAAACAAGGGCTGTTACGTCTAGGTGAAGATTAGAGATAGAAATGGAATGCATGTGAAAATCGGGGGAGGAGAGGGAGGGTATGGGGGAGAGATGGAGAGGGAGAGATTACGCTCTCCCTGTATAATGCAGCTGTGTCAACAAGTTGAAATTCTTAACAACTTATTTAACATACTAACATACTAACAGAAATAACCCAAATATTAAATCGTCTATTTTAATTTAACATTTAATATTTAACTATGAGTCACCAAATCTATGTTACGGTTATATAGTCTGTTCATATCCAGAAGGCGGTTATAAATTACCTGATAAAAAGACGTTTAGACCTCCTGACAGTCTGCATGACAGAGTGAGAGGGTTTATGGCAGAGAAGGTGAGGAGTAGGGTTAATGTAGTAAAGATCTAGGGGGGTAGAGGATGGAATGAGTTGGGGAGAGTTAAAGAGTGTTATTGAAAGGGTGATTTAGTGAGAATTAGTCAGGAAGTCATGGAAAGTTAAGGGAGATGGTGGGAGGCCCAGGGAGAGGGCAGAGGTTAATAGAGAGAGAGGGGTAGAGCAAGTGTAGATAGGTACTCAGTACGTTGCGGCAAGATGCGCGGAAGTTTAGAGATGGTATTAGAATGAGTGGGGAAGCTGTTGCGTTGTTGATGGGTGTTTGAGAGGGGAGGAGAGAGAGTTCGCACTCCGTCTGCAGACCTGCTGGTGGTACTAATAAATTCCTTTAAGGCTACCGATTTTAAATCGGCTATTTATTTGACATTTCAATTTCAGTAAGCTAGTTAATTAGTTCTATATATTAATCTAATTACCAAATATTCAACTAGTATTCATTGTATAAAACAATATCTAATTCTCCCAGAGGAAATGATATACTGTAGCAATGTTACAACATTTTGGGATTTTAAAAATCAAGTCTGCAATTTAGCCCATCAGATAAAGCATACAAAGAAGTTTAATTTGACACCTAATTCACTTTCATATCTTCAGTATTAAAAAGGTTATGGCCATTTTCATACTCAGAAATTAGCATCTTGTTCCCCATTGCCTTTCCATTGACTTAACACAAAAGTTGTGATCAGGGACAGTCAAAAGCCCATAACATTCTTACAAATTAAGAGAACTGATTGAAATTTTCAGTTATTATAGATTGAAGTATTCTGAAACTAATGTGAAACAATCTAACGGATGACCTGAAATGAAAGCATATAATTAGTTAATTACCCAAATGTAGCTAATTACAAAATTCAATTACTAGAACTAAACATCCATCCATTTCTTAAGAAAATATTAACTTTTTTTTAAAGCCTAAGTGTCCAAATAACATTCACACAATAATTCACAATATAACATGATTTTTAAATCTCATTGTTATGAATTTATAGGCCAAATTGAAGGAATTTAGTGTTTAATGCCCATAAATTAATGGGCATTTTAAACAGCTTGCGAGTGGGATTTTATGGAACGTGATGTATTGGAATGTTGCGGTTGCGGTGTATTTAAACCCAATATTGGCAGGAAAACACTGCCAGTTCATATGGGGACTAAATCACCGTTTCGCAACATGAAATATTGATTAAAGTCACCTAAACAAGCAAGTTTATATGAAAAATTAAACAGCTTTCGCTTACCTGTCCCCTATGTAAAATCAGTCCCCGTTGTCGGTGTTCACGGCATTAGGAGCTATTTTTTATAGATTTGAAATAGTCGGGCGATTTAAAAAAAAAAAATTAACTTACCGGCAGTCGGTTCGAATCCCCAGAAATAGCTTGCACTCCGAGAAAATATAATTCCGGTGGCAAGGGAAAAAACGCATTTTAACCCCGCCCCCCCCTTGAAGGCGCCAAAGTTGCACACACGGCCAGCGGCAGAACTGCAGCACCGCTGAAGGTAAGTTTTGTAACATACCTATATACTGATCTTCCTCTTTTTTTTGCTATACTCTGTTCTGCTCAGTCCCCTTTTTTAAATGATTACTCTGTAAGGGGCAGAGCTAATTGAAACTAACATCTATGGAAGTTTACAAGAATTATCCCACCAGGGGGTGGGACACACCCACAGCATGTCTATATGCTGTGTTTTTTGATGTTTTATTTTATTTTTTAGCATCTGTTACACTCTTTATCTATCTTTTTTTAAGGCACTTTTTCTTGGGAGATACCTGCAAGGATCTGGAATTGGGTTCACCACCCAGCAACCAAAAGTCGTATTTTAAATATTGTGTTACTCCATTTGAAACAGAAGCTTTAATGCAAGACGATCCTTTTAGGAAAACTGGAGGAATCACCTTTTGTAGTTGGAACGTTAGGGGCGTTAATGAGCCTATTAAAAGGGGTAAGGTCTTAGCCCATTTAAAATCCATTAATACTGATATAATATTTTTACAGGAGATGCATTTCAAGGATGGAGCTCATAACAGGCTGAAGGCTAATTGGATTGGTCAATTATATGGTACTGCAATCATAATTCATAAAGGCACACCATTCAAACAGAAAGCCACCATAGCCGATAAGGAGGGTAGGTACATTATAGTATCAGGGGAGTTATATTCAACCCCACCTACTCTGGTGAATATCTACGCCCCCAATTTTGACAACCCACAATTTTGTAATAAAATAATTAACATAATCTCAGACTTCACCCAGCAAAATCTGATCATTGAAGGAGACTTCAATTGTGCACTGGACCAATACCTGGATAAATCCTCACAGCAAAGGAGATATAATACAAAATCAAAATCCAGCGAACTTCTAAACACTTACATAAAAAATACAAACATAACCGACATATGGAGGATTGCTAATCCATCCGGAAGAGAATATTATTTTTATTCAGCCGTATTCAGCACAAAACGTATACACGTATTGATTATTTTCTGGTGGACACAAAATTAATCCCTTTTACAATAAATCCCAAATATCATAATAATATTATTTCCAATCACTGTCCATTAACATTCTCCTTAAAATTAGAAGGAATGCATAATAAAAATAATTTCTGGAGATTTAATCCTCAAATATTAACCGATCCAGATTGCTGTGAATATTTCAAGCAACAGATGGAATTATTTTATGAGACAAATGACGCACCTGGTATTTTGGCCTCTTTATTATGGGAATCTTTTAAGGCCTTTATCAGAGGTTCTATTATCTCATATCAAGCGTATCAAAATAAAAAAAAAACATGTTGGAACAATTGGAATTAGAGGAACAGATTAGACAGCTTGATTTGGAAAATGCTGCAGATCCCTCTATTGACAAACACAATAAGATAGCAATATTAAAATTCAAGTTAAATAAAATTCTTTCTGCAAGAGTTATTAACTTATTTCAATATACTAAGCAAAAAAACTTGGTGACAAACTGCACAAACTCCTGACATGTTAGCTGAGAAAAATGGAAAACGATCACACCATCCAAAAAATGAGGTCAGAAAAAGGTGAGCTGCTTACACTCCCTAAAGATATCAATGAAAGATTTTTACAATTCTAACAAAATTTATACACATCTAAAACTTCAGTAGAAACTATAAAGATTAAAAACTTCCTTGACAATTGCAATCTTCCGTCACTCAATGCGGCAGAACGTGAAGAATTAGGAACGCAGATTACAGTAAAAGATATTGAAGAGACTATTAAATCACTGAATAATGGCAAAAGGCAAGGTCCAGATGGGTTCAGTAATGAATTTTATTAAAAATTCCATGAATTAATTTCTCCTCGCGTACAAGTCCTTTATATACACGCATTTGAAGAACAGACGTTACCACAAACTTTAGTCGAATCAACTATTACACTGATACCCAAAAAAGATAAAGATCTTGAAGAGCCAGGGTCATACAGAGCAATAGCTCTTTTAAATACAGACCAGAAAATATTAGCTAAAACCCTGGCAAGAAGACTAAGTACGTTAGTAAATTAATACACTCTGATCAAACTGGGTTTATACCCAAGAGACATTTGTTCAATAACTTTAGATGCTTGTTTAATATAATGTACTCACACAGAACGATAAACAAAGACTTATCAATTATTTCCTTATATGCAGAAAAAGCTTTTGACCAAGTAGAATGGGAATATCTCTTCACAGTATTGCAAAAATCCCAACTAAGAGAAAATTTTATTTCATGGATAAAGTTGTTATATTACAATCCGACTGCCAGAATACTGACTAATCAAAATCTCTCACCTAAATTTCAATTATCCAGGGGCAATAGACAAGGGTGTGCACTATCACCAATGTTATTTGCCCTTGCTATAGAACCCTTAGCTGAAAGTATAAGAGTACATCCGAGCATTCATGACTATAATACTAAATATACTAATAATAAGATTTCGTTATATGCAGACGATGTACTATTATATATTACCAACTCCCATGTCAGTATCCCAAATATATTAAATCTCATAGAACAATTCGGCTCCTTCTCAGGGTATAGAATAAACTTACATAATAAGATAACATTATTGAAATTTAAACTTAATCGAATATTATCGGCAAGAGTAATAAGATTATTTCAGATCACAAAACAAGTACAGTTTCAATTTGGGGATAAACCACATAAACTTCTAGCACGACAATTGAAGAAGCAAGAAAAGGAAAAAACAGTTAGTAAAATTAAATCAGAGAACGGGGAACTATTAACTCTACCTAAGGACATTAACAAAAGGTTTGCTCAATTTTATATACATCTAAAACTAACATTGAAGACAATAAAATTATAATTTTTTTAGATAAGTGTAACTTGCGAAAATTGGATATCTTAGAACAAGAAGAATTAGGAGCTCAGATTACAAGTGAAGAAATAAGAGAAACAATAAAAGAACTGAAAAATGGGAAGACACCAGGGCCTGATGGTTTTAATATTGAATTCTATAAAAGATTTCAGGAGTTAATGGTCCCACGATTACTTAAATTATACAGTTATGCTTTTACCGAAAGAAATTGCCAGAAACTTTAGCAGAATCTACAATTACGCTTATACCAAAAAAAGATAAAGATCTAGAAGATCCGGGCTCGTATAGAGCTATATCACTTTTAAATACAGATCAAAAAATGTTAGCAAAGATTTTAGCAAGAAGATTGAGCAAATATATTAATAAATTGATAAACCAGGACCAAACGGGGTTTATACCCAAAAGACAATCATTTAATAATTTGAGATGACTTTTTAATATAATGTATTCACATAAAGGGGAAAAGGAAGACTTATCAGTTATATCTTTGGATGCAGAGAAAGCATTTGATCAGGTAGCGTGGCAGTATTTATACATAGTACTCCAAAAATGTAATATGGGAGATAATTTTATTAGATGGGTAAAATTATTATATGATAAACCAATGGCAAGAATTTGAACTAATAATATGTTGTCTCCAAAATTCCAATTATCATGGGGCAATAGGCAGGGATGTGTTTTATCACCCCTGCTATTTGCCCTTATGATAGAGCCTCTGGCTGAAAGGATAAGAACACATCCGAATATTCAGGGATACAATACTAAGGACTCTAATAACAAAATGTCGTTATACGTGGATGATATACTTTTATATATTAGAAATTCAGAAACGAGTATCCCGAATTTATTGAATGTAATAGAGGAATTTGGTTCCTTTTCTGGATATAGAATAAATTGGAATAAAAGTGAAATTATGTCATTACAGCCCCAGAAAGCGAATCATCTATTAAAATTTCCATTTAAAATTGCAACAGAAAAATTTAAGTATTTAGGTATTCAAGTTACGAGAAGATATAAATCATTATTTAACGCTAATTTTAGTCCTTTGTTAAATAAATTGAACGCTCTGAACAGATGGAATGGATAAGGATGGAGAAAGAGGATTGTTTTCCTTACGATTTAGGAGCGATCCTCTTCTCCCCGATAAAATTGAATAATATTATACAAGAGGAATCCAATCATACACAATATAATTCGAATTTGGAAACAAATAAAATTAACTTTAAAATTGAGAAACTTATCATCATTAAAACCAATAGTGAATACTCCGGTATTTAAACCATCTTTTATGGATAAAACATATAGACAATGGGAAAGATTAGGAATTAAAAAGTTGGGTGACATGTATGAAATGGGAAATTTATTATCATTTCAACAATTAAAATCAAAATTTAATCTGAATAATAACCACTACTTTAAATATTTACAGATATGTGACTTTATAAAAAAATATATACCAAGATTACAGAATATAATGATAGACCCACTGGAAGAAGCAATGAATATTAAGGCGGACTCACAAAAAATAATATCATATCTATATAACAGTATTCTTAATAGAGAATTGCCATCAACAGAGGCAATTAGAGAAGAGTGGGAAAAAGATTTAATGATAAAAATTTCTAAAGAAACATGGGAGAGGTATTTGATATATATACTTAAATGTTCGATTAACACTAGACATAATTTAATTCAATTTAAAATATTACACAGATTATATTATTCAAAAGTTAGGTTGAATAAATTTTATTCAAATATTTCTCGCATCTGTGATAAATGCCTTTCTCAAAATGCCAATTTCACACATTTTCGTTTCTTGCACAAAACTTCAAAGATCTTGGTGTGGTATATTTGATATATTCACTAGTTTATTTAAGATAAACATGGAACCTAGCATGGAAATGATTATCTTTGGAGTATTAGGAGATGGAAACAAATTAAATATATCCCAAATCTCATTTTTTAATTATGGTTTAATAATAGCGAAATCATACTCAAATTCTGGAAAAAGGCTACTATACCAACACTCAAAATGTGGATTGGTAATATGTTGGAAACGGCCCATTCGGAAGAAATGAGGCCTCCTAATAGGAAAAAAAAGACCAATTCTTAACGAGTTGGTCTCCATTTATTGACCTTGTGGATTCATGTGGTGTAACAGCATCATTAAATTACAAAATCTGGGTTTGAGTGAAAAATAATTAAGAATATTAAAAAAACATCGACTTGTGGCATGGGAGAATCTCCTTCCTGCTTCACTTTCTCACTTATTTCTTTCTTTACACTACACTCACTAGACTATTCTTTACTCTTCGCTACTTTTTTCTTTCTCATTTCTTTCTAAAAAAAAAGGAAGTTGTACAAAGAATGTTTTAATAATTCCGGGAACCTGTAAAAAGGTACCATTAAAATGTAATGTACTTCTAATAAATAAATTAAAAAAAATAAAAATAAAAATAGAATAAACTGGAACAAAAGTGAAATTATGCCGATAAAACCTCAAGACCTTCACACCTCCTAAAATTTCCGTTTAGAATTGCTACGGAAAAATTTAAATATCTTGGAGTCGACGTGACTAGAAAATATCCTTCCTTATTTCAAGCAAATATTCCACCACTAATCACCAAATTAAATGCCCTTATTCAATTTTTGAAAACACTTCCGATTTCCCTTCTAGGTAGAATAAATGCCATAAAGATAATTTTCCTTCCACAACTCCTGTACCTATTTCAATCAATACTGATTTTCCTTCCTAAAAACTTTTTTTTTAAACTTGACTCTGTGATTACAAACTTTATCTGGGATTATAAAACTCACAGAATTCATAAACGACATTTATGCAAACCTAAAGAAATTGGTGGACTCACTCTCCCTAATTTTCTTCTCTAGTACTGGGCAACTAATATTAAAAATTGAATCTACTGGATGGACGATACATGCCAACAAGTAAACTGGTTAAAAATGGAGAGGGAAGATTGTTTGCCTTTCAATATAGGCATGATTCTTCTCTCTCCAACACATTTGAAGAAATCAACGTATGAGAAAAATCCGATAATCCATAGCACTTTACGAAGCTGGAAACAGTTGAAATCAACCCTTAAACTGAGAAATCTATCCCTCCTCTTACCAATCGCCAATAATCCCTCGTTTAAACCATCTATTTTAGACAAGGCGTTTGTACAATGGGAAAGCTTAGGAATTAAAAAGCTGGGAGACCTTTATGAGATGGGGACCTTCCTCTCGTTTCAAGAATTACAGTTGAAATATCATTTTAAAGGTAGTCATTACCTCAGATATCTTCAAATGCAAGTCTATGTGAAAATACACACGCAAGATTGTCACTCCATGGGTCCAGATATACTAGATGAATGCACGAACAGAAAGGCGGATTCAAATAAGTTAATGTCGTACTTCTATAATACCCTTTTAAATCTATATATCCCATCGTCGAAAATAATTAGGCGAGCTTGGGAAGACGAATTGGGTTTAACAATTTCAAAGGATAGTTGGGAGGAAAGTCTTCTCTATATACATTACTGTTCTCTTAAAGTTAGGCACTCACTAATACAATTAAAAATACTGTATAGACTCTATTATTCAAAGTCTAAATTGAACAAGATCTTCCCAAATGTCTCTCCTATCTGTGATAAATGTCTCCTCCAAGAAGCAACCATAACCCATTCTTTTGTTTCCAGGTACAAAATTACAAAACTTCTGGAGGGGAATTTTTGATATATTTTCCAAAATATTTAAAACTAAATTGGATCCCGATATAAAATTGATCACACTAGGGATGTCTGAGGCCTGTTCTGAGCTAACGATATTTCAAAGACGTTTCCTTAACTATGGCCTGATAACGGCGAAACAAATAATACTTAAATTTTGGAAACAGATTACAGTCCCTACAGTGAAGATGTGGATCACAAACATGTCCGAGACACTACATTTCAAGGAACTATAGATAACCCATCCAAGTCGGGTTTTCGTAGCATCTTCTCCTGTGAAGTTCAGCCTTCTCATCAGGTTTTCTGTGCAAAAGGTAGTCGAACTTCCATGATCCAGGAAAGCATATCCTGTATTCGTCTTGCTGTTCCTTACATGTACTGGTCGGATAGAAAAATTACAAGCTTCAACCCCGGCCCCAATATGAGCAGTTGCTTGAGTCGAGGTGATAGCATCACTAGTAGTTGGCTTCTTCTTCTGTTCAGTTTGTTCCAGTTCATCTTCGTCTATTTGCTCTGGTAGCTCCTCATCCGTTTGTTCCAGTTCTTTTTCTTCCCAATGCTCTAGTAAGTCTTCTTCAGTGTGAAGTGCTTCAGAATGATATTGCTTGCACTCATAACAAATTATAGGACTCTTACAGTTTCTCACCATATGTCCTTTTTTCAAACATCCAAAACAGATTCCCTTCTCTTTCAAGAAATCCATCTTGTCTTCATATTCTTTCATCTTGAATCTTCGACACCAAATTGTGATATAATTTCAGATAATCACTTCTCTGCCTTTTTCATGAAACTATTGAATATCTTCTTCCTGTCTTCTTCCCATCGGGTGTGTCTTCTGCGTTCTTCCCGAGATGGCTGTGAACACAGCAGTACATCTTGTTTCTTGCCAACCTCCTGGTGGAGGTTCCATAGTTGGCTCATATTAGATTTCACCTTGATCACGTTCTGTTCTGATTCCATTAATTTCTTCTGTTTCTCAATTAATCTGATAATCTGTTTCCATAATTCGTTTCTCTCTTTCTCAGTTTCCTTCAAACAGGCAACTTGTAAATTATCTGTTTCTTCTCGATACACGAGTTTGTTGTCTAATTGGTCTTTCATCACCACCACGTGATCCATCTGGCATGGCTCTTTCTTCATCTTCTGGATCCATAATTTTAAAGAGGTCTTGGCAGATCTTCAATTCTATAAATTAAACGAACAGAGTGTTCTCTGAGTTCTGCTCAAACTTTTTGTAAACATCGAGTTATTATTTTAAAAACAATTTCCTTAAACCCATAACATACTGATATTGTAGGGAACATCTCTCCAACATCCATGGGCTAAAAGATGATGATAATTCAAATGGAATGCCTGTTTATCAAAAGACTCAAAACAATCCAAGGTCGGTCTGGCTGGAACCTCCATACAGACTGGAAAAAACACTTTTCTGGCTGTTTAAAGAAGTCTTTAATATAAAGCTTCGCGGCTTCAAATTCAAAGAATAATGATCGATTTCTACTCACAATTCCTGTGATATTTCTTCAGATAAATTTGAAAGAGAGTGGATTTGTAGCAGTACATCCATTTGTGGAATCTGATGGGTGTTTTCGTTGGCATTTCCCCTATTTAATACAAATATGCTTACTTCTCAATTTCATGTCGTATTTCTGCTCTTAATGTTTGAAGCTTTAACCACTTGATGAAGATGAGTCTGAATTTAGTTTGAAGATAGACACAAAAACTGGGAGTAACAAAGTGCCATACAGCATCTCTGAAGAAAAGGTGAAGGTGATATTTTGGGTCAAGACCTTTCTTCAGATTGAATTATGTTTTACATATATTGCCTAACTGATTTGTCTCATTTGAAATGCAGCAATTAAGCCAACTGCTGGATAACAATCAGAGGCAATAAGATGCAATATTGTTGGCATGACAGACACTTGTCACTTACCATGAGGTTGAGGTGACTTGGTATTGTGTCATAAACCTGCCAAAAATGCAATACAGTTCAGCAAACTAACTTCAAGATGCAATCTGTACATTCAGCATTCAATTATGCTTGGGAAGGTCAGATGAAGTCAGCCCTTATACCACTGAAACCTTTCCCTACTTCAAAAATCCTTTTTGAAGTAGGGAATGGCCACATTTATAGCCTCCGATCCCAAAAAGGCCACAGCTGTGGATACTCACCATTTCAGTCACCAAAAAGGAAGCACAAGTTTGTAGATTTTGAAAATATTTTGGAAATATTTTCCATTCTTTTCATGAATTTTCTCCACAAATTGATTGTTTGCCCAAATTGCCCTTGCTTGTTGGCTGGTGTTTTGAAGACAACATTTTATTTTTAAGTTTCAATAACAAATTGTATTCATATAAAACTGTAAGTGGAGCACCAAGTAGAGCTGCTGCCTCACAGCGCCAGAATACTGGGTTTGATCCTAACCTTGTGTGCTGTCTGTGCAGAGTTTGCATGTTCTCCCCGTGACCACGTGGGTTTCCTCAGAGTACTCTGGTTTCCGCACACATTCCCAAGTGAGTAGAGTGGATGAGAAATTGGGATAATATAGAACTAGTGTGAAAAAGTACACAACAGTCAGTACATTCTTTAGTTATGTTCATTGTGTCCTTATATGGGCAGAGTTCACTAATTTTCTTCCACCTTGCAACATACCATTGCCACATTCAAACCCTGTTAATTGAGACATTACATCTACATGAAGTGAAAACTAACTATTCCTCAAATAGCAACATGCAAGAGGATTTAAGAGTTAATTTTACTTCGGAGTCACGTGAGTGACTACGTGAAGAAGGCCCGCCAGGCGCGTGCGCGTCATTACGTCCGCGCATGTCGCACCAAACGGGCTGGAGGGCACAGCTCCACCAGCGGGTAAGTAGAAACTCTGCAGGTAAGTGTTAAACAACTTTTCCTGCAGGTTATTTAGCTCCGTAAAACTGGCTCACGAAGTCAGTTGGAGTTACAACATGGACCGGTCCGGGCGGAGAGTGCGCTCCAAGCGCGTGTCTAGCGACGAGCCGCATTCTCGATCGGGTCGGGAGATTGTAACCGGACCTCCGGTTCCGATACCGGGTGCCGTTTCACCGTTACCACCAGTGGAAAGTGCTTCCAGGCCAGTGCCTGAAACTCAACAGGCTGTGGTTGCTAAGAGGCACAGCAAGGCCACAAGTAAAACAAACAGGCCAGTACTATCTGATGATTCAGATGACGGTGGTGATTCTCCCCCAGGGGCTAAAGAGATGTGGGGAAAAATGCAACAGATGGAACACATGCTGCAGCTTTTGGTACAGCAAGGGGCTAAAGCCACAGAGACTTCTCAGACAATTGAGCAGCAGGGATCCTGTGAAGAGGATTACCTGGAATACCGCCGTGGTGAATTCCTTCCAGCGCCTGTTATAGGACTGGGGGATGCCTCCCTAGAATATCAAATGGGAGATGCGGGGCAGGATGCAGCTGACCCTATGTCTGGTGTCCCTGCTTATGTGCAAACACCAGAGCACAAGAGCCTTGCTCCGGGTGTACCGGAGATAGCAATGTCTTTTGCTATTCCGGAGGGAACAGGTGAGGCCATGGAGGAATATCTCGCAACTAATATAAATTACTTAGTTTCTCACCAGCTGCAACTATCTGTCATGCAGGAGACAAGCAGCAAATATAAAACACCTGTTAACTGTGCTTCATTAAAAGTGCCAATGGTGAACCCAGCTATATGGGCACCCATGAGTCCTTCCATGAGGGGGCAGGAGGTTCGTTATCAGCACGTCCTCAAACTGGTGGCGGCCACGATCACTGCATTTGGCACCATGGTCCGAGGGACTGTGTTATCTCCGTTACAGAAAGATATGTTAGCTATAATTTGTAACGTCTTCTTCGAAATTAACTGCATTCGTAAAATTGCCATCAGGCCTACTTTAAATCAAAAATTTGCTGCACTCTGTAAGGCGACCAACGTCCAGGCGCCTGAACTCCTCTTTGGCTCCGATCTGGTCAAGCAAATTAGAGATATTGATGAGGAGGCGAAAACTATGGGGCTAATGAAGCCGGCCGCATCTCGTCCGTCTCTTCGGAAGCCGGGGATCGTTTACTGCAGGTCCGATCCGGGTGCTGGGCCCAGCAGAGGGAGGCCAGGGTGGCAACGAGGGTATCCACCACATCAGGTTCCCTATAACCCCAACACGGCCAGACAACAGGTTTCCAAAACACCGACAGAGGTACAGGGACTTTGTGTTCAAGTTACAAATTCGGGTGTGCAACCTCCTATTGGAGGTCGGTTACATTTATTTTATAACGAATGGTGTTGTATAACGTCTGATATCTTTATACTAAATACTGTGTCAGGGTCCACCATTGAGTTTATCTCAGGGATAGATCCACCTTTCCAGCATAAGCCTAGTAAAGTGTTGGTGTTTTCGGTTCCGGAGACTGAGCAAATCAATGTGGAGATTCAGAATTTGTTCCGTAAAGGTGTGATTGAAAAAGCAGTTCATCATGCTCAACAATTTGTGTCTAATATTTTTCCCAGACCCAAAAAGATGGTGGTTGTCGAGTAATTCTGGATCTCACTCAATTGAATACTTCAGTTCTCTATAGGCATTTTAAAATGGACACATTCGTTACTGCAAAGCAGCTGATGTCCCAGGGTTGTTATATGGCCACCATTGATTTACAAGATGCTTATTATTCGGTGCCAATTCATGTTGATTATCGGAGGTACTTGAAATTTAATTGGATGGGACAGCTGTGGCAATATAGAGCATTGCCTAATGGATTAAGTTCTGCACCTAGGTTATTTACTAAATTGGTGAAACCTGTGCTAGGGCACTTGAGGGCCCACAATCACATTGTCATGGCCTATTTAGATGATATCTTAATTGTGGGCACCACTCAAGAGTCAGCTGCAGCCTCTGTTACAGCAACCAAGAATCTCTTTGAATCATTGGGGTTTTTGGTCCATCCACTTAAGTCCAGGTTACAACCAACCCAACAGATTGAGTATTTGGGGTTTCTTCTGGATTCAGTTCATATGACAGTTACATTACCAGCTGCTAAGGTACTAGATATTGTTAATGTCTGTATTCGTCTTACACAAACTCTTTACCCTCCATCCGAGACGTTGCAAAGGTCATTGGGAAATTGGTAGCAGCCTTTCCGGCAGTACAGTTCGGGCCTTTGCATTATCAACATTTGCAAAGAGCAAGAGAACAAGCATTGAAACAGAATGCAGGTCATTTTGATCGCCTTATGCAGTTACCCACCACGGCTCTGGCAGAATTGCAGTGGTGGGTTGTTAATATTAGCCAAGCCACCAATTACATTTTGGTGGACGAACCTTCAGTGATTTTACAGACTGATGTTAGCGCTCTCGGATGGGGGGCTACAGACACAGAGTCTAGCTGTGGGGGTAGATGGACTGAGAAAGAGCACTTGCTTCTTCACACACATGGTATTAATTACCTGGAGATATTGGGTGTTTTTTATGGGCTAAAAGCATATTTCTCCACCATGTCAGATTTCCACGTTCAACTCCAGATTGATAACACTACAGCTGTGGCATATATTAATCATATGGGAGGAGCAAGATCGGTGTTATGTGATAGTTTGGCAAATACTATCCGGGATTGGTGTATTTCACGCAACATCTGGGTTTCGGCCATCTACCTACCAGGGATAGATAATGTGGTAGTAGACCTTAGATTGAGAAAATTTAATGACAATATAGAATGGATGTTGAATGTCAGCATATTTCAAACCATTGTTGCTAGATTTGGTTTGCCAGATATTGACCTCTTTGCATCCAGACTGAATCACCAGTTGCCTAAATATGTCTCCTGGGAGCCAGATCCAGGTGCAGTAGCTGTGGATGCGTTCTCGTTACACTGGGGACATTCGTTCTTTTATGCGTTTCCTCCATTCGGCCTGATTCCGAAATGTCTTACTAAAATAGAGCGGGACTCCGCCAATGGTGTTTTGGTGGTCCCAGATTGGCCAACACAATCATGGTTCCCCTTGGTACTGAGAATGATGGCACAGCCATTCATGCGCATTCCCAGCAGCAGTCATTTGTTGGTGCATCCGGTTACAGGAGAAAGTCACCCATTACATGAACATATCAATTTGTTGGTCTGCAGGTTCTGACCAGACCATTTCAAGGCCTTGGATTATCGAACAGGACCATGGAGGTTATGACTGCAGGGTGGAGAACTAGCACTAAAAAGCAATACCTCGTGCACATTAAGAAATGGGAATGCTTCTGTGTACAGTCTAATATATCATATGCTACTGCTAGTATAAGGGATGTGTTGGAGTTCCTTGCTACTTTGCATTTTGATGAGCACCTTAGTTATAGTGCTATTAACACTGCTCGCAGTGCTTTGTCCTCTTATTTAGGGCAGTCTTCAGCACGACAACCTATTGGGTCTCATCCATTGGTGTCCAGGTTTATGAGAGGAATTTTTAACAAAAACCCCCCTCAACCCAGATATACAGCAATCTGGGATGTCAGTATAGTTCTCACACTGCTGCGGCAATGGGCTCCAATTGCGTCATTATCTTTGCAAAAATTTACTCTTAAAGTGGTTATGTTAATGGCGTTGGTTTCAGCACAACGTGTCCAAACATTGCACTTGTTAAGAATAGATGATATGCATTTTTCTCAAGATGATGTTACATTTTATGTCTGTGATTTACTCAAACAAAGTAGACCAGGCAGGTCTGGAATCAGGGTGATGTTTAAAGCATATCCTGGTGACCAACTGTTATGTGTCATTAAACATTTAACCCAATATGTTGAGTTAACCAGGAGTCTGAGAGGTTCGGAGTTAGGACTTCTCATTAGTCACAAAAAGCCATATCAGCACGTGTCTGTGCAAACTATTTCTAGATGGTTGAAACAGGTGCTCAGTTCTGCGGGTATCGACACTGATGTGTTTAAATCTCACTCCACCAGGGCGGCGTCTACATCCGCGGCGAAGGCTCAGGATGTGCCGCTGGATCAAATCCTCGCGGCCGCAGGGTGGTCTAGAGAGGCAACTTTTTCTCGGTTTTACGATAAACCAGTTCAGGCAAAGCCACGGTTTGGGTCTGCTGTTTTGGGTTCCCTTTAATTTTATTGCTTTGTTTATATCGCTTATTGTTTGTAATTTCCCCCTGGGTCAGAGGGGTCATTACTCTGTTTGTTATTAAAATCGTTATTGAATTATTCATGCAATGTTTAATATCTTCTTTATTGTACTACTGTGTCAACCGAAGCAGCTTGTCGTATGGAGTGCATCTGCGGCATGCAAACACAGAGCTTTGAAATCTTCACGTAGTCACTCACGTGACTCCGAAGTAAAATAGTAAGATTAAACGAGAACTTACCAGTTTGAAGTTTGATCTTTATTTTATGAGGATTGACGTTGAGGGATTACGTGCCCTCCGCTCCCACCCTCATAATCTAAGAGATCATCTGGTAGTTCTAGTCTTCTACAAGCCTTACTATGTTACTTCGGCTATTTGTTTCTGTGTTTTCACGCCGCTGCTTTGAAGTATGACGCGCATGCGCCTGGCGGGTCTTCTTCACGTAATCCCTCAACGTCACTCCTCATAAAATAAAGATCAAACTTCAAACTGGTAAGTTCTCGTTTAATCTTACTATTTCATGTGGCTCTTTGTCTCTGCAGCTTATTGTAGCAATGTTACAAAATTTTGAGATTTTAAAATACAAGTCTGCAATTTATCCCATCAGATAAAGCATAAAAAGAAGTTTAATTTGACACCTAATTCACTTTCATATCTTCAGTATTAAAAACGTTATGGCCATTTTCATACTCGGAAATTAGCATCTTGTTCCCTGTTGCTTTTCCATTGACAACTCAAAAGCTGTGATCGAGGACAGTCAAAAGCCCATAACATTCTTAAAAATTAAGAGAACTGATTGAAATTTCCATTTATTATAGATTGAAGCATTTTGAAACAAATATGAAACAATCATATTGGATGACCTGAAATTAAAGCATATAATTAGTTAGTCACCTAATTGTAGCTAATTACAAAATTCAATTACTAGATCTAAACATCTATCCATTTCTTAAGAAAAGGTTAACATTTTTAAATAGCCTAAGTGTCCAAATAACATTCACACAAGCATTCACAATATAACATGATTTTTAAATCTCATTGTCATGAATTTATAGGCCAAATGGAAGGAATTTAGTGTTTAATTCCTGTAATTTAATGGCCATTTAAATCATCTTGTGAGTGAGAGTTTGTGGAACGCGATTGTTTGGAACGTTGCGGTTACGGTGAATTTAAACCCCATATTGGCAGGAAAAACACTGCTGGTTCGTATGGGGCCTAAATCACATTTTCGCCGATGACATTTTGATTAAAGTAATCCGAAGAAGCTAGTTTATATGTAAAATAAACGACTTGCCTTATGTTTTGTCCCCTACGTGAGATCCGTCCAGTTGTCGGCGTTGACAGCGTTAGAAGTAGATTTTTATTTACTCCAGCCGCTAAATTGTCCAGCTTTTTAAAAAAAAAAACTTCCGAGAACGGCAGTCTGAACGATTTTTTAGCACCAGGTTGTAGCCCGAGAAAATATATCTCGGACAAGCAGGAGAAAACGGCATTTTAATCCCGCCCCCCCCCCCTCAAAGGCGCCAAAGTCGCGCACACAGCCAGTGACAGAACTGCAGCGCTACTGAAGGTAAGTTATGTAACATACCTACTTATTGTTGTATTCTTACAGTCACAGGCTCCTTTTTTGTTGCAATCTTGTCCAGTAGAGCATCTTGAATCAGAAATATTTCTTGTATCATCATCAGAGACGCAAATATGCGCAAGGTTCCATGTGCGGTCACTTTGAATTCAAGGTATTTAAACGTGCTTCACGGCATTCTGGGGGCATCAAAATGACAGGGCTAGGTATAGAGTTGCAAAGACGACTCATGTTACACACCAGAGGGTAAACAGTTACAATCAGATAATGGTGAGTTTAACTGACGGTGGTGTGATAAGCCAAAAATAATGTTCCACCAGGAGTTGGGTTAATGGGTTTTATGAGTTTACAACAACATTTGCAAACTTTGAAGTTTTGCCAATTCAATCCTCTGCAGATAAAATGCACATGAAGAGAGACAAAGAGAGAACGGATGAGTACGTGGGCACAATTCATCCAGAGATCTATAATACTGCTGACAGTGCTGAGACACGTTGCTTGTGGGGTTACATTCCAAGGAGTATACACATTGTAAGGGATGAACAGGCAGTGACTGGCAGAAGGAAGCCGATGATGGAATAATAGTTTGTGAATGTAAACTGAAGGTGGGTGTGCAAGAGTGGGAGCCCTCAGGCTCAGGAAGAAGGTGTTGTCCCTGTTTGAAACAATGTGGAGGTCATTAGGGAGCTGACAACTGAGTTTCATAATAATTTTGTGCTTGAAGAAGGCATGTCATCTGTCCATTCCCGCCTGATTACTCCAGCACTTTGTGTTTTGCTCAAGGTTCCCATGTCTGCAGTCTCTTGTGCCTCCACTTAGTGCTTGGGGCTCGGGTAAACTGCTGATAGGGAAAACCACTGGAAAATTACACTATTATCCTCCTCATCTACAATTTATATGTCCGCATGCCCCATGTATTACAACAACTAATCTCCCTAGAAATCTGAAATTTTATATGCAAGTTAGGTTCAATATAAGAAGGTCCAAATATTGTCTAAAAATGCTTTTAGTGGAACAGAAAAAATATAGTAAACTACTTGTGTCTAAAAATCAGTCAAAACATGATTACCCCAGCCTTGGCATTGTCAAGCATTGCCTCCATTCCATTGGCAGGAAAACCCACACATTCAGTTTTAATACCTTTTCATACCTCCTTTACACCTTTTCATACCTCAAGTTTCCCACTCCCTGACTCTCAGTCTGAAGAAGGGTCTCGACCCGGAACGTCACCCCTTCCTTTACTCCGCATATGTTGCCTGACCCGCTGAGTTACTCCAGCATTTTGTGTCTATATTCAGTTTTTAAACTATCTTTAAATTTGACAAGGGCAAAATTGAAAAAGATTGTAAGCTTATTGTCTGTAATGAATGTACAATGGCACACAAAGCAACAACTGAAGCATTAGATTGAACGTTGCAAGACCTTGGGTAGAATAATAATTTGCTCATTTCGTTCACTCGTGTGTCAGACGATGTAGCTCGCTGTTGGCTTCTGTTGTCGTCCAACATGTTGACAGAATTGTCGCCCGACGCGTCACAGAGTGCATCCCGTCGTCGCTTCCAGGGATCGCCACGAGGAGGCTTCTGTCATGATCCCCAGAATAATAATTCATGGGAGGTTTTACCCCAGTGCTAGCTGGAGAGTTTTGCCAAATGCTACCACAAGGTACTACTGCAAGAGAATTGTAAGCCTGTGTTAAACCATTATGTATTGGGAAAATGCCAAATGGTTATATTTGAAAACCAATATGTGAATATGCTTGAGAGACAATCCGCGATCAGAGATTTTGCTTTGAGTTTTCTCAAATTAGGAAATGGGGAAATTAAAACAGGAAGACTCGGCAGATATGATGTGAATGAAGAACTTTAGATTGACTTCAGGATCTGTTGCAAGCTGTTTTCCCTCTGTCGCTCAATGCTATTTGTATTACCAATGGTAAGAACAATTTGAGTTTCAGACAATGATGGAGCATGGGCCATGGATAGGAACCTTCTCTCAGAGCTTCACGAACAACCTACACAATATGTATATTCATTGGGGACCCTCGGAATATCTTTGATCGGACTTTACTGGCTTTACCTTGCGCTACATGTTATTCCCTTATCACTGTGAACGGCCCGATTGTAAACATGTATTGTCTTTCCGCTGTCTGTTAGGCACGCAACAAGTGCTTTTTTTACCTGTACCTCAGTACAAGTGACAATAAACTAAAAAACGGAAAAAACTGAAAACTAAAAATTGAGAGGGGAATAGTGGAACAGTTTAGTTTGGAGATACAGCTTGGAAACATGGCCTTCAGCCCACCGAGCCTGCACCAACCTGCGCTTAACACTATCCTGCACACACTGGGGACAATTTACACTTATACCAAGCCAACTAACCTACAAATCTGTACGTCTTTTGACTGTGGGAGGAAACCAAAGATCTTGGAGAAAACCATCACGGTCATGGAGAAAACGTACAAACAGCACCCATAGTCAGGTTCGAGCAGACAGCACCCATAGTCAGGTTCGAGCAGACAGCACCCATAGTCAGGTTCGAGCAGACAGCACCCATAGTCAGGTTCGAACAGACAGCACCCATAGTCAGGTTCGAACAGACAGCACCCATAGTCAGGTTCGAGCAGAGCACCCATAGTCAGGTTCGAGCAGACAGCACCCATAGTCAGGTTCGAGCAGACAGCACCCATAGTCAGGTTCGAACAGACAGCACCCATAGTCAGGTTCGAACCCGGGTCTCCGGCACTGCAAGTGCCGCAAGGCAGCAACTCTACTGCTGTGACACCTTGATGAGGCTATACATTTTCCTATTGTATTTTTTAACTCTCTGTCACCACCTGGTGTACCATCACATAACTTTGAAATAAAAGAAGGTGCTCCAAACCATGCTACTCTGGAATTTAGATCCAGCAGGACCATGCAATGCTATTATCAGTACAAAAATTACTGCCACATGTAATTGTGCTACACTAATGTCTGCAATGCTATTGGGGAAAATGCCTTCTCCCTTGGATATTAATTGGCCCGTCCAATCTATCATTTCAATTCAAGAGGCTTCAGTCCCCCTTTCAACTTAGGTTTGCTATGAGCAGTAACAGGGCACAAGGGCAATCACTAAAGGTTGCAGGATTTAATCTCAAAACTCAGTGCTTTTGCCCTGGTAAGCTATGTGTTCGGTGCTCTTGATTGGAAATAAAAATAACCTATACATTTTTACAACAGAATCAAAAGCAAAATACGCAGACTGCCAAGTGCTGAACACTGCCCAGTCCAACACGAGTACTCATTTCACTCCTGCCATTGGTAAGAAGAGAAAGGAGCCTGAAAACTGTAACGTCCAGATTCAGAAACTGTTTCTTCCCCAAAGCCATCAGATTATTAAACACTACAACCTCCAAATAAGCTCTGAGACTTGGGGGTTTGGACATTTTGCACTATTCTGTAGCACCAACATTGAAATCAAGCACATTTTCACAATATGTACAGTGACATTCTACTTAAAGAGAACTTTATTAAATCAAATGATTACACATATTTTTGTGCATTCCTGTGACCTGTACTGCACACTATACTCCAGATGTGACTTAACTAAAGATAGACACCAAATGCTGGAGTAACACAGCGGAACACGTGGCATCTCTGGAAAGAAGGAGTGGGTTATGTTTCGGGTCGAGACCCTTCTTCAAACTTCTTCAGACCTAACTAAAGTTTTATACAGTGATAACATAACATGCCAACTTTTATTCTCAATATCGCACCTTCTTTATCATCTTACCCAATTGTGTTTCCACTTTCAGGAAGCTATGGATTGGCACCCAAGATCCCTTGCAACATCAATGTTTATAAGGGTACTGCCATTTGCTTTATACTTTTGGGATTTGACCTCCAAAATGCAGCATCCAACATTTGTCTGGATTAAACTCCAATCGCCATTTTTCTGTCCAAATTTTCAACTGATTTATATCCTGCTGTATTCTTTGACAACCTTCCTCATTATCCATAATGTCACCACTTTTGTTGTAACAGCAACCAGTGTGATATCATGGCTGCTTGCTGGATCACTGGTGTCATGATGGATAGTGCTCCACCAACTCAGCCTTGACCTCCAGTGCTGTATGTGTGGCTCATATGTTTTCCCTGTGACTGCATTGGTTTCTCTAAGGTACTGCGATTTTTCCTGAACTATTCCCATATCCTCAATGTGTCTTGTTTGGTTGGTTAGTTGGGCACTGGTATATACACTTGAGGTGGTAGGAGAATGTGGGTGGAGTCGATGGGCATATAAGAGCAAATAGGTACAGGCGGAGTAATGGAGGTATGGGGATGCTCTGAGAGCTGGCATTGGCGACATGGTGAATGTCATCCTTCTATGTGGTAATGCATACTGAGTAAGTGATAGTAGATCACATGATCATAAGTGAAAGGAGTAGAATTAGGCCATTCAGCACATCATTCGATCATGGCTGATCTATCTTATTCTCCTAACCCCATTCTCCTGCCCAGTGCTTCCACACCTCAACATTTTTTTCCTGAAATAGAATCCCAAATTTCCTGGAATTTGATGGTGTTTCCTGAAATTTTCAAAAATGCTTCCTGCATGCTATTTGTTGTTGTTTTTTTCGCGGGCACACGTTAACAACACAAAGAAGAACAAGGCAAAACAGATCTATGTGACTACACCGTATCTGCCTGCTTCTGTTATTCACTTGTACAGTGTTATGCAAGGCAGCTTTCGTTGTCTTTGTTTTTTCAACCTGCTCTCATGTGTCTGAGTCTCTGCTCTCTCTCCCTCCCTCTCTCTCTCCCTCCCTCCCACCCCTTTCCCTCTGCTCCTCCCTCTCCTCCCTCCCTTCTCCTCTCTCCCTCCTCTCCCTCCTCTCTCTCCCTCCCTCTTCCCTCCCTCCCCTCTCCCTGTCATCTCCCTCCCTCCCTCTCCCTCTCCCTCCCTCCCTCCCTCTACCCTCCCTCCTCTCCCTCCTCCTCTCCCTCCACCCTCCCCTGCCCTCTCTCTCCCTCCCTCCCCTCCCTCCCTCCCTCCCTCCCTCCCTCTCCTCCTCCTCTCTCCCTCACCTTCCTCTTCTCTCCCTCCTCTCCCTCCTTCCCTTTCTCTCCCTTCCTCCTCCCCTCCCTCTCTCTTTCCTCCCTCTCTCCCCCTCTCTCTCTCTCCCCCCTTCCTTTTTTCTCTCCTCCCTTCCTCTCTTATTCCCTCCCACCCTATCTCCCTACCTCCCTCTCTTGCTCCCCCTCGCTCTCTCCCTCTCCTCCCTCCCTCCTTCTCCCTCTCCCTCCTTCTCCCTCTCTCCCTCCCACTCTCCCTCCTCTCCCTCTCTCTCTCTCTCCACCCCTCCCTCTCTCCCTCTCTCCACTCCTCCCTCTCTCCCTCTTGGCCCTTTGAGCCCACCCACCGTTCTGTAAGATCAAGGCTAATACCAGTGTAACTGCAATCCCACTGCCCACTGGTAACTTTTCACTGCGCTTATCCAGAATTTTTAAAACCCATAGCGCTGCAGCCAGTAGCGCTATATTTAGAACCCATAGCGCTACAGCCAACAGCTCTTTGTTTAAATTCCCACGTGTTAAACTGATAGCACTCTGTTTAAACCTTTGAGCACCAAACCAGCAGTGCTGTGTATATTACCTTCTCACCCCTTCGCAGGCCGGGCGCATTTCCCTATAATTACCCGAAGACAACCAGAATTTCCCGAATTTCGGGTAATTTCCTTCAAAGTGGAAACACTGCTCCTGCCTTCTCCCCATAACCTCTGACACCCGTACTAATCGAGAGTCTATCTCTCTCTGCCTTAAAAATATCCACTGACTTTGCCTCCTCAGCAAAGAATTCCACAGATTCACCACCCTCTAACTAAAGAAATTCTTCCTCATCTTCTTCCTAAAAGAACATCCTTTAATTCTAAAGGCTATGACCGCTAGTCCTAGACTCTCACACCAGTACCTGGAAACCTCGCCAAAAGTAAGGGAAAGAGAAAGGTAAGGGAAAAACTCAGTAGAACAGCAACATCGAGAGGGGGATTAAACAAAGTAACTTTGCAAAGATACTGATGCAGAATGGAGGAGCCCGTGAGTGGCAAGTGGCAATCTGGAGAGATAGAAAGAGAAACTCTTAAGGATGAATAAATTATGGAGCAAGTGATTTAGAAAGTGAGGAATCTACCTGATTTCAGTTTATGCTAACAATTGTGAAAACAAGCCCAGAGACTGGTGACATGAGGTATCTAGGATAATTGAATGCATTGCCTGTGGTCATCAGAGCTGCAGGAAATGCTTCTAGCTTGAGCAACTCATTCATGTTTGGAAACAATGAAATAGATTTTTCTGGAGTTTAAGGTGTAAGCTCTTTCTTTGTCTCAGGCAATGGACGTTGCTAAAGATATACTATGGAAAGAGGAGGCAGACAAAAATGCTGAAGAAACTCAGCGGATGAGGCAGCATCGACGGAGCGAGGGAAATAGGCAACGTTTCAGGTCGCGTCCCTTCTTCACACCCTTCCTCTTCTATGGAAAGAGGAAATCTTTTTACTAGGGATGCTTACAACATGACTGAAACAGGAAGGAGCTGTACTGAGAGGAAGGCTCCACTTGTGTTACCATGGGAAAACTGACCTCACAACAATGACAAAGATCCTGAACTGCGTGACTGTATTCTGCAAGAATTAAAAGGGCATAGCCGACCAAAATAAAGCAGTTAATATAAACAGCCTATAAATAAATATAATGATCCATAAGTAAATGCAATAAAGATGGTACAAATGAAATGGGAGGAACAACACTAAATATGAGTTAAACTATTTTTTATCTATGATAAAATATTGGGACAGGTCGGTTAACAACATTGCGCTGCAAAAATACCAAGACTTGGCTCTCGTAAAACCAGAACTGAGAATTAAATAATATTCTCAGGTGTAGGATACTTTGATAAGGTATCAAATCCTCAAGAAAGTCACATGGGATTTCTGAGTTATTTATTAGAGAGAATATGGAAGTATCTCCGATGGAGGTGTTTATGATGCAAGGAATTTGTTTAAGAGGAGATTAGATAAGCACAGGATGTCACAAGCGCTGATAGGACGGAGAGGATTTGGTTGAATAAGTGGTGGTTGGGCTGACTTTATTCTTTCTAAAACCACTCACAGTGTTTAAAACCCCTCACATTTACCCTTTCACCTGTGATAAATGTGCACATCATCATACATCGCAAAATACACTGTTTGGGAACTGGCAGAGTTTGCTCTCTAACCAGAGAAGAGTTATGAGACATGAACGATGCCTTAAAAATATGAATGAAATCAGGGAAGAATGTATCCATGTTTTAAATTAATTCTATTGTGTCATCGTCATTCTTTCCAGCTATTCAGTGGCAATGCTCATGGATAGCCCGATATCAAGAGGATACCATTTGTGGCTACATTTGTTCTGCTCCTGAGTGGGAAATTTCTGGGTTTAAATTGTACTTGATTGTAAAAATATAGTTTGGTGGCGCATTGGCACAGTGGTAGAGTTGCTGCCTTAAGGGCCTGTCCTACCAGCATCCGACTCCATGCGGTGAGCGCGACCAAACCGGCAGCGGGGCCGCGCGGAGGTCGGGTGATCGCTGCACAGGGCCGTTCCCAACAGCATGCACCTGCATGCGGTGAGCGCGAACAAACCGGCAGCGGAGGTTGGGTGAGTGGCGCGACGCGGTGCAAAGTGAGGCGAACTTGGAGCGAAGTCTGAAAGGTAAGTTCGCCAGGACAGAGAGGGACACACGGAGAGGGGCACAGAGGCACACAGAGAGGGCCATGGAGCCACACACAGAGAGGGTCACGGAGGCACCTACAGAGAGGGTCACGGAGGCATGACGTCGAGGCGGTGTGTAATGCGTCGAGGCAGCTGCGGGCCGACAAGCCGTTGCTGCGCGGAATTTTTGAACATGGTCAGTTTTTCGGAGCCCCGCGCGATGTTGGGACGAACTCCGCACAATTCCGCACGGCTCCGGCGATCGAAGTGGGACCGGCCCCGCGACGCCGTCGGCTCAAGCGACCACGTTAGGTCGCGCTCATCGCATGGAGTTGCATGCCGGTGGGACAGGCCCTTTACAGCGCCAGAGAGCCGGGTTCGATCCTGACTTCAATCCTGTGCTGTCTGTATGCAGTTTGTACATTCTCCCTGTGACCATGTGGGTTTTCTCTGGGTGCTTCAGTTTCCTCCCACACAGATTTGTAGGTTAATTGGCTTTGGTAAAATTGTAAATTGTCCCTAATGTGTAGATATTGCTTGCGTACGGGATGATTGCTGGTCGGCACGGACTCAACGGGCTGAAGGGACTGTGTCCGTGCTGTATCTCTAAAGTCTAAAATCTAAAGTCTAAAGCTCTAACACTTGTCTGTCTCTCTTTCATTGATTGGCTTCCCCAGCTGCTGATTAGCAATGGGCCAATTGTTTCTAATAGCCATATCTATTTCCACGCTGTATCGCTAAAGCCTAAATGCCAGTGCATCAGTAAGGAAGTGCAGTGCTGCTGGAAACACCTTTGACTGTTAAACTGAAATCATTCTGGTTCTTTCGGGTAGGCGTAAAGGATCTGGGAAGAATGCAGCAGTTCAGGGAGCTTGCTGTGCACAAATCACTGCATTCCCCATCCACCTCGTTAGTGACCACCACTTAAATGTACTTCAGCGGTTGTAAAGTGATTTGGGCAGTCATGATAGATATTATAATAATCCAGTAAAACCATTGTTATTAAGGACCTCTTTATAACGGAGTTTGGTTATAGCGGACGGACCTATCGCCAGGCCATGCTGCCGACACCACTGATGGCCCACACGGCCAACCACAGGTACTTCCAGGCCTTGTGCCGATGCAGGCCCACACCTCCAACCCAGGCCACTGCTAGGCCAGACCTACAACCGCCACTGTGGCCCACACAGCTTCCTCGGCTGTTCCTTGCCACGCCTACTGTCGTCACCACCGCCGACCCTTACCACACTCCAGCTGCCTGTGGGCCGCAACCAATGACTGCTGAGTCTCGCCTCTCCCTGGCCGCCAACTCACCTGGATTCCAGGCCCAGTTCCAGACAGAGGGTCTGAAGATGGGTGACTAGAACGTCACCTATCCAATTTCTCCAGAGATGCTGCCTGCCCTCCTGAGCTTCTATGTTAGCTTCATTATTACATCTTGCATAATAAATTCCAATATTTACTTTCTTATTGATGTTACATCCACCTGTTAGTGGTTCACTGCTTTTGCCCTTACTCTTTTCTTTAATAGGTTACATTTACTGCCCTCTAACTAAAAACAGGAGCAATATTAGAATCTATAAAATTTTGAAAAATAACAACCATATTGAATTGAATTGTATACATTTTATTAGCCAATTTTGTATACATACAAGGAATTTGCCTTGGCGCTTTGCTCACAAAACAACACAATATACAGTAGACAATTAAAAATAAAACATTATAATTTAAACATGTGAAGAATGAAATGAAATACCAGAGCATAAGGAGGCTACAGAAAAATTGGCTGTTGAGTAGAGCTACTGCTTGTGGAAAAAAAGGTGTTTTTTATGTTATACTATCTCCAATAAAAAACAAAACTCTGGAAGCACTCAGTGGGTCAGGCAGCACCTGGATGGGATTATGGCTCGGGTCAGGACCCTGTCTTCAGTTCTTTCTTCTGCGCTCACAATTACTCAGATCTAATCTTGGTCTTCAAATGTTTCTGGCAGAAATTATTGATGTCTTTTCCATGAAGGCAAAAGCAAAGTAAAGGGCCTGTCCCACTGTGCGATGTAATTCAAGAGTTCTCCCGAGTTTCCCCTGATTCGAACTCAGAGAATTTCGGTAATAGCCGCTCGTAGGTACTCGGGGCTCTCGTGGACATTTTTCAACATGTTGAAAAATCTTCACGAGCTTACCACGTTTACCGAGTTCCTGCCGTTAGTGTTACGAGCCGCTTAAGAGATGTCCCGAGTCCGACGTACCCGCATCGTACATTCTATGTGCTTACCATGAGTTTGATTTTTTTTTAAACTCGGGAGAGCTCTTGGGTAAACACTTGTAGTGGGACAGGCCCTTAAGTGTTTAATTTCTCTGTCAGTTCCTTCTCCCTCATTCTAAATTCTCATGTCTCCAAGAGTCCCACATTCACTTTACTAGTCCTCTACCTTGAACGTATCTGCAGAAGCTTTTAAAATGCATTTTATGTTTCTCACTGGTTTACTCAGTTCTTTTTTCTCTTTCTTGTTATCCTTTATCCTGAGTTCTGAAGTACTCCCAATCATCAGGCCTACTGCTATTTCTGAAAATCTCAGCAGCTTCTTTCAAGAATGGACCAGTCTTCCTGTTGAATGAAAACTAAAAATGATATATCATTTTGAAGGAACTTAGATCTACGCAAGTCAAATTAGGGCCTGTGTCTTTGATATAGAATTACAACAATACAGGTATTTCTTGCTTGTCTAGCTTTTCTCGTTCCGACATGCCTTTCCTGAATCACAGTATGAGTATGAGGCCAACATACCTTGTACCTTGCTGTGGTATTATGTTCTGATTTTAATTGGCAAGCTTACAGAACATAAAATTAATTTTAGGTTCATGAATCTCAATTTTTCAGTGTTGGTAATGTCCAGCTCTATGAACCTAGGCTTTAAATTGTTAAAATGAATGCCTGACAGATTGCCTGCTGTGATATACCCAGGCTTTCTCATTGCAGGCCAGGATCTGGGCTTTCTGCAGACCTGTGAATTAAGTTTGAAATGTTTGGAGCCATCTGAAGCAAAGATCATAGAGCGCTCTATGTATCTTTGATCTGAACAGCCACTGTTTGCACTGGATCACTGTGGGCAAGATCCTACACATCAGCAGGTTGTGCAGCTCCTCAACATAGTGGGTAGGACTCAGAACCATCCTGGCCCACACAAAGGTGGAGAACATTATTGACTGATGGCTGAAGCCAAACAGGCACTGCATTGGCTGCTTGGTTTCTCATTCAAACACAGCCAAAATAATCAATGTGATGCAACAGGTTTAGTCACAGGTGAGTATCACAGTCGCTGGCATTCAAAAACATCATTGTAAAACCATCAATGACATTCCTCAGGAAGTCTAACATGGGCAGGATCTGCACAGTGAACAGGAAGGCTCTGGGGTGTGTAGCAGAGTGTAGGAATCTAGTTGGCACAGGTAGACAGGGTGGTCAAATAGGCTTTCGGCACAATGGCCTTCATCAGTCAGAGTACAGAAGCTGGGTGAGGTCAGTGTTTGCAGCTGTTGGTGAGGCAGCATTTGGGATATAGTGTGTTCATTTATTGTAAAAATAACGTTGCCCGGCTGAAAGGATACAGAGAAGATTTACAAGGATGTTGCCAGGACTCGAGGGCTTGAGCTACAGGGAGAGGTTGAGAAGGAGAGGACTCTATTCCTTGGAGCACAGAAGGACGAGGGGTGATCTTATAGAGTTGTACAAAATCATGACAGCAATAGATCGGGTAAATACAGAGTCTCTTGCCCAGAGTTGGGGAAATCAAGGAACAGAGGACATGGGTTTAAGGTGAGGAGGATAGATTTAATGAGGGGTAACTGTTTTACACAAAGGGTGGTGGGCGTATGGAACGAGCTGCCGGAGGAGGTAGTTGAGGCAGGGACTATCGCAAGGTTTAAGAAACATTTAGACATGGATAGAACAGGTTTAGAGGGATAGTGGCCATATGCAGGCAGGTGGGAGTAGTGTAGATGGGACATGTTGGTCGGCCTGGACAAGTTAACGATGGTATGCTGAGAATGCTTGGCATACTCCACCTCTCCCCAGTCACAACAGGGACAGTCCCCCTAGTCCTCTGACACAATCGCCACCTCCAACGGGATCCCACCACAAGTGACATCTTCCCATTTCTTCAGAGACTGTTCCCTCCGCAACTCCCTGGTTCACATCCCGTCCCACCAAACCACCCCTCTCCCCAGGTACTTTCCCCTGCGAAAACCGCAGGAGATGGCATACAGCTGGCCCATAAACGTCTTCCCTCGACTCTGTCTCAGGGACCCTGACAGTCCCTTTATGTGAGGTGAGGTCACTTGCACCCACGCCAACCTCATCTACCTAATCTGTCATTTCGGGTGGATCCCTATATATCGGCAAAACTAAGCGCAGGACCTTTGCAACTGTTTTCGTTGAAACACCTGCGTCAGACGGCCTTGACCAATGCAATCTCTCAGTTGCCAACATATTAAGTCCTTGGGGGTACACACAAGTGGAAAGCCTGGGAACTCAGCGGGTGGCAGAAGCAATCTAGGAGCAAAGGAGATAGGCGACAGTTTCGGGTCGAGGACTTCTTTTTCAGACTCTGGTCAGGGATCAGGGGAAACGAGGAGCATTAGACGGGGATGTGAGTGAAAGGAACAATGATTGAAAGATTGCAAAAAAGTATCGGTGATAAAAGGGAACAAGCATCCATGTGAAGCTGTTTGAGTGTGAAATGAGAAGCTGAGCGACTAGGTGTGGGGGGAGATAGAGTGAGAGGGAATGCCAGGGCCCGAGGCTGAGGGGAGGGTCGGAGGGGAGGAAAGGAGGGTTAAACCCCAGAAGACAGAACCCCAGCCACCAGGAATAGAGACAGAACAGGGACCCCCCCCCCCCCACCCCCAACACCAGGGGGGGGGGGGGGGGACAGCCAGAACCCCCAGGACCCCCCAGCCCGGAAAGGGAAACAGAGCCAGCCCACCCAGCCCCAGACGCCACACAGGAGACAGCAAGGTTACGAATTGAGAAAATGGAAGGGGGGGGGTAAACTATATTTCAAGCCCAGGGATGCAACTCCCCAAAAGCGGGTAGTATGAGGTGCTGTTCTCCAGCTTGCGGTGTGTTGTTTCTGTTCCTGACCGGCTTGAAGATGGGTCTCGACCGATACGTCGCTAGTCTCCTTCGCTCCTTACATGATGCTGCCTGCACCCGCTGAGTTTCTCCAGCTTTTTTGTGTACCCTCGATTCTCCATAGCATCTGGCAGTTTCCTTCTTTAGAAAATTTTAATTCTCTTCCCACTCCCATGTTGACCTTTGTGTCTGAGCTCTCTCCACTTGTTAGAGTGATGGCCATGAGCAAATTGGAAAACATAAGCAACCTCAGATCTGCTGCTTAGGCAGATTAAAAAAACCCAAAAGTTGAATGTTGATAAGTTCCCTCATATCAAGTAACACCCTGGCAGTTCCTCTCTCTCTATGCCCTCCCTGCCCTATCGTCTTGCTGATTCCACTGTTCGCATCCATATATCCCTTCGTTATCACCTCTTCCACAGCCATTGTGGGCTCCACTTTTCCTTGCTCATCGTTGCTGGCTCTAATTTGTGCTGAACCTTTCCATACCTCTGGTTTCCCTCTCCCTGACTCAGTCTGAAGAAGGGTTTCAACCCAAAAAGACACCTGTTTATTATCTCCAGGGATACTGCCTCACCCGCTGAGTTACTCCAGATGTTTGCGTCTATCTTTTCTACGACAACTGCTCTGCCCAAGACCACAAGAGTTGTGGACATAGTCCACCGCCACACAATCGTTTCCATCAATACTTCCCGCTCCCTTGGTAAAGCAGCCAACATATTTAAGGACCAGTCCCACCCCACGACAATGTCCACAGCAAGCTACCGCCTTGTCGACGTCAAGTTACGACAAGCTACATCAACTGGCGACACAATTCCTCGCGACTCGGGATTGTGCACTCTCGGCTACCTACACCTTGCGACCACAAACAGGCACCACACTTACTGGCACCCGAGAGTTCAAACCTACCTCCACCAACGACCCTGTCGATGACAAATGAAGATGACTGAATACTTCTCTGGACGCCGGAACTGTCGCCGGTTGATGTAGGATGACGTAGGTTGTCGCCAATGGAATTCACTGAGGTCATGACCTGGCAACAACCAACGCCACCTGGATTCCATCCTGGCGACAACCTACGACAACCTACGACAGCACCTATGACAGGAGAAGACAGGCAACATCAAGCCCACTGTCGCCGAGAGGTTTTGAACAATTCAAAATCCAGCGGCGTCAAGAAATAAGTAACAACACTTGAGGAGACCGCTCACGACAATACAGGTGTCACCCCACGTTACTACGCGACCACATGGCGACAGCCTATTTTTCAGCTGTCGCCGACAAAATCGCCTATACAACAAATCGAAAGTACATAACACCAGATTCAAGAACAGCGTCTTTTCTGCTGTTATTATACACTTCAATAGATTACTCATATGCTAAAGATGAAGTCTTGATCTCATAATCTACCTCACTGCTGCCCTTGCACTTTTCTATATTTGCTCTTTCGCTGTTGTTCTAAGACTATATTGCACATCTGTTTTTATCCCTTTTTGCACTACCTTGATATTACGATGGTACGATATGATTTACAATATGTTTTTTTACTGTAGCTCACAATAATAAACCAATTCCAATTCCACATTGTAGCCTTAGTCTGAAAATTGTTCACTTGCCAAGTGTGATGTAACTGCCCTAAATGTCTAAGCACCACTAAACTAAATGTGGAACCAAGGAACCTGGGTTGAACCCTCTGAAGGGAATTGGGAAGGTTGCAGGGTGCAGATTCAGGAGATAGGCGCGGTGTTGGGGAAGGTGTTAGTAGTACAAATGATCTAATAGTTGTAGTCATTCATAACACAATGGAAGATACAGCGTACCAATACTAACAATACAATAATTACTTTATTAGCAAGTAATGTTTTGGCAAACATACGAGGAATTTCATTTGCCAAGTCAGTCATACAAATAAAAAGCAACAGAACACACAAAATACATTTAACGTAAATCATCCACCAACAGTGAACTCCTTCCAACATTTCCTCACTGTGATGGAAGGAGATAAAAAGTTTAATCTCTTCCCTTCTTTGTTCTCCCGCAGTCAGGGGCCTCTAGCCTTCAGTTGACGGGACGATCTTACTCCCGTGGCCGGCTGTCAGGCCCTCCGCGTCGGGGCGACCCAGCTCTTGCATGGGGGGGAATCTCAGCCTCCCCGCGCCGGCGATCGATCACCCGGTCGTGGCTTGTCGAACCTTCTGCGTCATTGGAGCTCCCGACATCTACGGTCTCTACCTGAACTGCGAGCTCTCAATGGTAAAGTTAGGCTGCAGAGCGACCGGAGTTACGACCCGGAAAATAATTGGAACTCCGTCAGGGTAAGAGATTGAAAAAAGGTTTCCCCTGATCTCCTCCCCCCCTCCCCCACATAAAACAAATCAGAGAACATTTACACAAACCTTTAAAACACACTAAAAATAACAAAAAAAAGACGAAAAAAAACAGACAGACTGTTGGCGAGGCTGACAATTGTGCGGTGCCCCTGGTGGTCCCAATACTTGGAATTGCAGGGATCAGGCACCTTTGCCCAGTGCACCACGGGCTTCCATAAGCCAGCCAGAAAGACTGGTGTAGCTGAGGGCAGAGTGTAAATTAGCGTCAAAGTTAATGGAATGTTTAAATTTGGAAGCACGAAGCAACACTGATACAGCAGGCCAGGAAAGTGAGTTGAAGGAGGGGTAGGGGCAAAATAAAGAATGGTCAACATAACGGGACAGGCATGGCTCTATATGTGTTCCCAAAGCCAAATAATTTATCAGACAGCAGTGAGTACAGACAAAGGAAATTTTGCTCAAAGTGAGACAGGTTTAGATAGACAGAAGGCTGGTGATGTAACAGATTAGCCCTCTATCCACTGAGGAAGTATCAGACCGAAGACAGACACAAAATGCTAGAGTAACTCAGAGGGACAGGCAGCATCTCTGGAGGGAAGGAATGGGTGACGTTTCAGGTCCAGACACTTCTTCAGGCTGTCCTGGTGGGGTCAGACTTGCAGGGAATGGTTGCCGATAGTGTCGAGAAATTCGACATGCATCATTGGGGCCAGGCTATTGTCTGCCCTGTGCAATATTTTCAGCCCATGTTTATAAAATATACAACTGCCTTTGCATCTACTGAGATTTGCAGAGGAGAGTTCCAAATTCCTAGCATGTTTTAGTTAAGTTTAGTTTATTAGAGGCCCACTGTGTCTGCACCGACCAGCAATCCCTGTATTAACATTATCCTACACACACACTAGGGACAATTTACATTTATCCAAAGCCATTTAACCTACAAACCTGTACATCTTGGAGTGTGGGAGGAAACCGAGGATCTCGGAGATAACCCATGCGCTAACTGAGAATGTACAGATTCCGTACAGACAGCACCCGTAGTCGGGATCAAACCCTGGTCTCTGGCGCTATAAGTCAGCAACTCGACTGCTGCACCACCGTTTTATTGTTTTATAGCATGTTTTTCTAACTTTTCTGTTGAAAGGCCTGTTTTTAGATGAAGCCTCAGTCCTTCACATAAACCAAACAGCAGAAAGTATCTCCCTGTTTACCTCATGAACCTCCCCCCCCCCTTTAATAGTGTAAAGATGTATTCATAGCATTCATTTCCTTCCAATTTCAAATGGATGCAACTTTAAATTCTAGAATATTCAACTGCCAAGGAGCAGAGGCACAATATCTGAAATAAAAGCAGAAATGTTATGCAGATATTAAGGGGTAATCCCGGGGTAAAGAGAGAGATAAAATGGGGTTGTGGTGTACTGAGGCATTGATTAAGTGAACTATGTTAGGAAAGCATGCTAGAAATTTGGATTTCCGTTTTGCATATCTTAGTTGATACAGAACAGTTGTTTATTTTACATCTGGGAATGATAGGTTTCTGCCAACCAAATTGTTTGGGAGAAATTGGTCAAAAAGAACTGTGTGAGAAAATTCAAGTTGGATTACTCTTAATTTCCATGCATTCTGGATTTAACAATTGTCCCTGGAACTGGAATACTGTGTCTGCAAATGATCATCATTATCCACAAAGGGGAGGAATGACACATCAGTTTTTAGTAAACATACGCTGTGGGATAAAATTACTGGAAGGTATCAACAAGAGACAAAGTCTAATCAAATCACCTTAATATATTGGCATATACAGCTGATGCAATGACATTTCTAGTTTGCAAAGGAGTAAATAAATGCAATAAGTCCTATTCTATTTCAATTTCTAGTTCTATTTCTCTTTCTGACAAAAAATACAGTGATGTATGCAAAACAGCAGAATAATGCACAAATTGTGGTGCAATCTGAAGGAACACAAAAAAAAAAGTAATTGCAATAATAGACTAATCAATTGAGGTGGAGTACGAGTACACAGCAGCACCTCTGTGAAGAGAGTGTGAAAGCGATGATTGATTCAGAAGTCTTAAAGCCATGTGGAAGAAACTGTTTTTAAGTCAGGGCATCCAGGCTTTCAAGCTTCTGCACCTTCTCGAAGGTAGAAGGGAGAAAATGGAATTGCCAGGGTTGCAGGTATTCTTGCGATACCTCCAGCCTTCCTAATGTAACACACCAGGAAGATGGACTGGATGGAAGGAAGTGACAAGCTTGTGATTGACTGGTCACCCTCTGTGGCTTTAGTCAGCCAAGAGCGGAACAGATACCACAACCAGGCTAAGATGCATCCTGTCAGAATATTTCTTATAGCAGATCTGTAGAACTTCAAGAGAATTCTTAGGAACATGCTGAATTTCGACACTTGCAGACCCAAAATAAATTAAGTACACTGTTGCACTTTCCTGATCACTTCATCAGTGTGGCAGGACTAAGTTAGGTTGCTGGTGATATGGATGCCAAGAAACCTGAAGCTGTCTACCATATTTGCAGCAGGTCCGTTGATGAGGACAGGATTGAGTTCACCCCCATTTGCTGCTTCTGTAGGTCAACAACCAATTTTTCAGTCTTGCCCGCCGAGTTACTGACTTCCAGCATTTTGTGTCTATCTTAAAGGCTGGTTTGTTGTTCTGACACTATGACACAAGTTCTTGATCTCTTTCCTTTACGCCATCTAGTTGTTTCTGTTGATCCATCCAGTAACAATAGTATCATTGGTGAACTTAAAGATTGATTTGTTGCAGTATTGGCCACGCAGTCATGGGTGTACAGGGAATAGACTAAGGGAATGAACACACAACTCCGAGGGGCACCAGTATTGAGGGTCAGGGTGGAGGAAATGCTATGACTGTTATGAAATTCTAACCGACTGAGGTCAAGAAGTCCACAAGCCATGTTGCAATTGGATGCCCCAAACCCAAGGTCCAGAGGTTTATGGATGAATTTATTCAATGTTATGGTGTTGAAGGCTGAGCTGCAGCCAGTTCAGTTCAGTTTAGTTTATTGTCACGTGTACCGAGGTACAGTGAAAAACTTTAGCGTGCAAACCAACCAGCGGAAAGACAATACAGGATTAATGAATAGCATGCTGACGTAAGTTGAGTGTTGAGTGATTCGGACCTGAATGAAGTGTATTGAACACTTTGGCAAATGATTGGGAAAAGTCAGCATGGATTTGTGAATGGTACATTAGGTTAAGCAAGTTGACGAATTTAAGGAAATTCTTATAAATAGCACTGTGTTAATAGTCGTTAGTTTCACGGCCTTTCAAATGATGCTTGATAAAGTTCTGCACAAAAGGTTTATTCACAAATAAATTAATACATGGAACTAGGGAGCTTGCAGGACAATTGGCAGGAGTCAAAATAGAAAAAAAGCTGATGAGTAAATCAAGACGGTTGTGTTCCCCAGGTCTATATACTTATCATTCAACTATTCATCATATATCTTGATGACTTGAACGATGGTAAAATGCAAATGATTGCATGCAAGGTGCTGACAGGCACACCAAGGTCATAAACAAAATTCATGACCAAAGGTTTCTTGTTGAGACTGAATGTGGCCACTTAGTTGGCAGTTCAATGCATGAGTCTGGAATTCAAATATAGTCCTTTAAAGCTTCCGTTGCAACACATGCTGGCGAAAGACAGGAACCATCTTGACTGGAGAAGGTAAATTCAAATCACCCTCACCTTCCTGAACCCATCTTTGTAGATAAGGTCGGATTCCTCTGGCAAACTGCCTGACATGGCCGATTGGGTTCTCGCTAAGTCAGACTGAAGACTGCTAAATTGTCTTGTTTTTCTCTTTATAACGTCATTGTCTGCCACCTATTATTCAACTAGGCTAAAATCAATTGTGAAAGCAGACATATAGGAATTTAATAACCACATGCATATCAGAACTCTAGCAAGAATTAACTCAAATCTAACTCTGATATGATTCAATTAAATGTATTTCAGGAGATCTTTATTTCTTTCTTTCTCACCTGTACTCACATTATAAACTTTAATGTACTTTTCCTCTTTCACATTATCACAAAAAACTAATTCACTGCACAAAATTCATACCTCCCAATATCAATATAATGAAACTGTCTAGTTTTAAAATTGCTGTATTTTGAATTTCATTCAGGGTTGAAGATAGAATCCTTAAGCTACACAGATATGCGGAAGAATATATTTTATCATCTGACCCCATTTATTTCTTGGTAACCTCAAATGCACTCATCATGGGAAGATATTCATGGGAGGCGAGAAGTGTTATATTTAAATTGAATAATCAGTTTGAAAATGCTTTGGAAAATTAAGTGTGGTCCTTAGTTAACCTGGGAGTGTATGTGAAACCAGCCATGAGAGCAATGTGCTACCAACATTTCTAAAGTTTCAATCCTCTCCTCTCTCCTCTCCACAAGTGCTGCTTCCAGTAATTAAATGACCTGAGCATGTTTTCCATAGCCAGCAAGAATAAATAGAATAGAATAGATGGGAATATGTGATAATGAGAAGTGAAGTTGATTAAATTGGAGGAGAAGAACAGAGTTTGTACATTCACCCTATGACCGCGTGGGTTTTCTCTGGGATCTCTGGTTTCCAACCACCCTCCAAAGATATACAGGTTTGTTGGTTAATTGGCTTGGTATAATTGTAAATTGTCCCTATGACAGGAAAGGGGAAGCATAGTAATAGAGTGGATAGGGAGCATCCAGACCCAAGAGGAATGTTCAACGTTCCATACAGAACATTGTCTACCTACATATCTCAAACTAGCTTGAAAGGATTTTGGAAGGGGGGGGGGGGGGTCATCCAGATCCATTCTAATGTCATCAGCATAAGAGAGTGTATGTAATCCTTCGTTCTGGAGAGAATCAGGTTTTCAGGCAATAAATTATAAACATCAGGGACTGCAATCTCCTGATTTTTACTGGAGATGTATACAAACCGCAGTGAGATAGTGAGATTGCAAGAAATTGCAGAAAGTTGTGAATGGAGCTCAGTCCATCATACAGACTAGACTACCCACCATTGATTCCATCTACATTTCACGCCAGCTCAGGAAAGTAGCCAACATAATCAAAGACCTTCACCCGGCCATTTCCCCTTCTCCCTGCTTCTGTTGGGTAGAAGATACAAAAGCTTGAAAGGATGCACTAACGGACTTAGGAACAGCTTGTTCTCCTTTGTTATCAGACTTCTGAATAGTTTTTCCATAAGTAAAGGGCTGTCCCACTTGGGCGTCATTTGCGCGTCATGCAGATGGCACGTGAAGATTTTGTACATCCCAAAATCCTGGGGCATCGCGCGCCACTGCCTAGGTCACCACGCACCATGCGCACGTAATGCACACCACGTGCGTGAAATGCACACCATGTGCACATCACGTGAGTGTCACCACGCGCGCGTCGTGATGCGCAAATGATATTGCGTAAATGACGAGCAAATGATGCCGAAGTGGGACAGGCCCTTTAGGGTGTAGTCCAAATCTTCCAACCCACCTCATTGTGGACAATGGACTTTTTCTCTGGAACTATAATGCTGCAATGCTGAAAACTGAAAACTGGGATTTTTTCTTTGGTTTACCTGTTGTGCCTGTGTATGATGTGATTGCATTGATGTATAGCATTATATGACTTGATTGGGTAGCACACAAACAAAAAATGACAATAATAAAATCAAAACCTATACCAATAATTGGATTAGTGAGGTGAATACAAAAGGTAACAGAGGACTTCCACTTTATGGCACATCGGAATTGTTACTAGGACAGGAATGCAAAGGGATCAACAGACCATGGTTTAGCATTTCAGACACACTATGGTGGTGGTCTGTAATGTCCCATGATCATTTTTGTTGTTTGTGAATTGATATTACATTATTTCCTTCATCTGGCATTCTTTTCTTTTTCCAGGACAATCTTTAATTCAACATTTATTTTATTTTCTCAGTTTTTGTGGGATCTTGTTAAAGGTGACCAAGAACGTACCCAAACCCTGGGATAACCTGTGAAGCCATGGCCTCGAAACATTTACGCTTATATGAATGTATGCACGTCCAGTTACAGAACTAAAAGAGAAAATATCACATCCAAAGTTCAAATAATAATCCGCATCATTTTCATGCAAATTTCAAAGGACGTGTTCCTTTCTTATAGCACGGAGATTGAACCATACAGCCTCTTTAAGATCTGAGTTTATACTTCCGTCCCACCCTTCCCACATCCATAAAGTATACACGGTCTGCTCTCCTCATGTTAATTGAGCCAAGCTGGAACTCTGCTTCCTTACAAATAAAATGCTTCCAGTAAGTGGCAGGAAGGAAAATTCAACTGACAGGTTTCCAGCATTTTAAACCATTAAAACAAAGGAGACTCCGTCCATTTCTGTTCCAGAAGATTAACAACCAAATGGACCAAGATCATTTCCTAACCCATTATTTTAGTTTAGTTTAGTTTAGAGAAACAGTACGGAAACAGGGACTTCAGCCCAGCGAGTCCGCACCGACCAGCAATCCCCGTACATTAACACTATCCTACACACACTAGGGTCAATTTATACTTATACCAAGCCAATTAACCTACAAACCTGTACGTCTTTGGAATGTTGGAGGAAACTGAAGATCTCAGAGAAAACCCACGCGGCCACGGGGAGAACGTACAAACTCCATACTGACAGCACCCATAGTCAGGATCGAACCTGGATATCTGGCACTGTAAGCGGTGTAAGGGAGCAAATCTATGGCTGCGCCACCGTGTTTCCCTAATTTGTACTTCCGTCATAAAATCCCTGGTGCTCATTCTTTGTTATCCAACTGGATTAATAAAGGTTGGAGTTTTTTTTTCATGTGCATTAAGACATAATTTAGAATGGTAAGTAAAAATATTGGAATGCTGGAAATCTATCAGCTGAATTTGCCATAGTTGTGGTGAAGTGACTATTAGTGAACTTTATTTTTCATGCAGAAGTCAGTTTGAGTTAAGACATTTCACAGACATTTCATCAGATGAATTACAGATGTCATCTGCCCAACTTTAACAGATTAAACACTTGGCCAAGCTAGGAAATATTTCAGAGTGTATAGGAAGGGTATAATGTCCATTGATAACTTATGCCACACATGTGACTAACACTGGCACCAAAGCCGTGATTCTGTCTGACGTTAAGTCTGTCGGTCTGTAAACGTTTTAACCCTTATACAAACCTAAGCTAATTAACCTACAAACCTGTATGTCTTTGGAGTGCGGAAAGAAACCGAAGATCTCGGAGAAATCCCACGTGGTTATTGGGCGAACGTACAAACTCCGTACAGACAACACCCGTAGTCAGGATCAAACCCGGGTCTGGTGTTTCAAGTGCTGTAAGGCAGCAACTCTACTGCCGCGCCACCGTGCCACCCTTTTTACAAAGGATGTGAGCATCTTGTATACCTCCCAGAGACTGGTTAAAACATGAAGTTGCAGATGAAGATGATAGTTAAATGCGAGCAAATAATTTTAGAAAAAAGTCTGGTGTTTAAGAAAGAACTGCAGATGCTGGAAAAATTGAAGGTCGACAAAAATGCTGGAGAAACTCAGAGGGTGAGGAAGGTCTAGAATCCGTTAGCTGGTTAGCTAGGGAAGTATTAATTAAATTTTGATATTAACATATCAAAAATTATAATGGAGTATGACCTATGCAGAATTGACAATGAAACTAACAAGGTGTTTGCCTGTTGGCTGGCAGATCTGCAGGCTTTGTCCTTCACAGGGCTAACTTGTCTCTGAATTCTGCACCTGTGCACTGAAGCAGGTTAAGTGAGGGATGAACTGCAGGTGCTGCTTAGAAACGTGTGACCTCCCACTTGATTGCTGGACTCCTCTTGGCTTTACTCCAACTACAGCAAACATTTAATTGTCCTATCTGGGACACATGACAATAAACTCTCCTGACTTGACAAGAGTGACCCTACTCCTTTGGGATTGCTGACCTTGAGTATAGCTAAATGCAAGTAAGTTTAGTTTACACTGAAGATGGACACAAAATGCTGGAGTAACTCAGTTCCTTCCTACACGGTAAGTTTCATTTAATCTAGTTTCCTTTATTTTTATGTTTTTAATTAACTTTATGTTCTTTATGATCTTAATTATTATTATTTTTTTAAATTTAGCTATCACTGATTATCAGAAATATTTTGAAGAAAACTCTATGGCTTATGTCAACAGACCTTCAGGTTGTGCTGTGCCAAAGCCTTGAGATCTTCCATCTGAGGCATTCTTCTTCCCATGACCCACTCGCCTTGCAGAGACACTCACAGAAATGGAAGGTTATGTTATCCCACTTCCACATCCACTGCCTACACACTAGGGGCAATTTACGAAGGCCAATATACCTACAAACGTCTTTGGGATGTGGGAGGAAACCGGATCACCCGGAGGACACCCACACAGTCACAGGGAGAACATGCAAACTCCTCACAGACAGCACCCAAGGTCCAGATTGAACCCAGGTCTCTGGCACCGTGAGGCAGCAGCTCTCTGTCACTGGACCACCATTTGTGTTGTCTTTTGAACAAATTATTCTCAGTCTTTGCGACACACAGTCTGCGACAACATCAACAGAAAGAATTATATTGAAGGAAGAGATCTGAACTGTAATGAAAACCAAATGAACAAAAATATGTTTACAGTAAGAAGTTGGCTCAGGTTGGCCATTGCAAAATGCAGTAGGAAAATATGTGTTTCTCCTTGCCAGTGATCACAAAAGGTCACAGGGAGTCTGGTAACCTTCAATTACCTTGTATTAAGTCGTCACGGACAAGGGTATGAATAATGCAGCCATAAGTGTCTACAGATGCAAAAACAATATTCTGGAGTAGGGGTGGGGAACCTTTTCATGTTGGAATGCCGCATTACGTTAGCCATAATCTAATAAGCTTCATCCAAGAAACTTCAATTAGATATACTTTAAAATGTACATTATTACTAATGTTTTAATTGTGCCTGTCATTTCATTGAATACTCTTTGGTATTTTAAATATGTTCATTTTAAGATAAAAATAAAAATAATAAAAATCGAACAAAAACATATTAAATAAAATAAAAGGATTTGTTCTGCAAAATTTGGATTCATTCAAAAGGCCGCGCTTAATGGCCTAGAAGGCTGCATGCGGCCCAAGGGCCACTGGTTCCCCACCCGTTCTGGAGGAACTCGGCAGGCCAGCCAACATCTGCGAAGGGAAATGGACAGACGACGTTTCCCATCAGTTTGAAAAAGGGTCCTAACCTGAAATGTTGTCATTGGTCTGAAGAACAATGCTATGACAAACATAACTGTATGACATTTGAAGGTGCCTTCGGACTGTCAAAGCTGCCGCAGCCAGACATAAAAACAGCTTTTTCCCAAACGGTCTGTCCTCAGCAGAGGCCTCACCTTTGTTCCCCTCTGTCCCCACCTCAATGGGTTCCGCGCCCGCGGAATGGAGCTCTTCTTCCGTCGCCTCCGCCTCAAAGTGTTCTTCCATGGGAAGGAGTCCTCGCCCCCCAGTGATGACCCCTTCTCCCGTCTCCAATGGATCCCTTCCTCTTGGACTCCCCCTCATGGCCATCTACCAGCTTTAGACCGTTTTATTTTAAACTGCCGGCGAGACATCAACCGCCTCAACTTCTCCACTCCCCTGCGTCACTCTAATCTCTCCCCCCGAACATACAGCCCTCCACTCACTCTGCAACAACCCAGACTGGGTGATCAAACCTGCGACAAGGGAGGAGCTGTGGTAGTCTGGCGCGCTGATCTCTACAAGGCTGAGGCCACGCGCCAACTCTCAGATACCTCCTCCTAATTATCCTTGGACCATGACCCCACAGATGAGCACCAGGCCACTATCTCTAGTACCATCACTGACTTCATCAACTCCGGCTCCCTGCCCCCCCAAGCCTCCAACCTCATTGTTCCCCAGCCCCGCACGGCCCGATTTTACCGTCTCCCTAAAATCCACAAACCTGACTGTCCTGGCAGACCCACTGACCTCAACTCCATCCTATCCCCCCCGGTTAAATCCCTCCTTACCTATGTTCAAGACACCTCACACGCTCTTCATCTACTCCAGGACTTATGCTTTCTAGGCCCCCATTCCCTCATTTTCACCATGGATGTCCAGTCACTCTACAGCTCCATCCCCCACCAGGAGGGTCTCAAAGCCCTCCGTTTCTTCCTCGAATGCAGAACCAACCAATCCCCGTCCACTGACACTCTCCTCCGCCTTAATAACTTTTCATTTGACTCCTCCCATTTCCTCCAAATACAAGGCGTAGCTATGGGCACGCGCGTGGGCCCCAGCTATGCCGTCTCTTTGTAGGGTACGTCGAACAATCCTTGTCTGAGGCGTACTGTGGCCCTATACCCGATCTCTACCTCCGCTACATCGACGTGCTACCTCCTGCACCCATACACAACTCACTGACTTCATCCATTTCCCCACTAACTGCCATCTGGCACTCAAATACACCTGGACCATTTCCAGCATTTCCCTACCATTTTGTGACCTCGCTATCTCCATCGCAGGTGATAGACTTCTGACTGACATCCCCTATAAACCCACTGACTCTCATGGCTATCTGGACTACACTTCTTCCCACCCTGCTTCTTGTAAGGACTCCATCCCCTACTCCCGATTCCTCTGTCTACTCCGCATCTGCACCCAGGATGAGGTGTTCCACACCAGGGCATCGGAGATGTCCTCATTCTTCAGGGAACGGGGGTTCCCCTCTTCTACGATAGATGAGGCTCTCACCAGGGTCTTTTCTGTACCCCATGACTGTGCTCTCACTCCCCATCGCCCCACTCATAACAAGGGCAGAGTCCCCCTTGTCCTCACCTTCCACCCTACCAGCCATCACATACAACAAATAATCCTCCAACATTTTCGCTACCTCCAACGTGATCCCTCCACTTGCCACATCTTCCCATCTCCTCCCCTGTCTGCGTTCTGCAGAGACCGCTCCCTCCGTAACTCTCTGGACAATTCGTCCCTTCCCACCCGAACCACCCCCTTTCCGGGCACTTTCCCTTGCAACTGCAGGAAATGGTACACTTGTTGCTTTACCTCCCCCCTTGACTCCATTCAAGGTCCCAAGCAGTCTTTCCAGATGCGGCAGAGGTTCACCTGCACCTCCTCCAATCAATTGCATCCGCTGCTCGAGATGTCAGCTGCTCTACCAAGCGTAGGCTTGGCGATCGCTTCACCCAACACCTCCGCTCGGTTCGCAATAACCAACCTGATCATCCGGTGGCTTAGCACTTCAACTCCCCCACCCATTCCGAATCCAACCTTTCTGTCCTGGGCCTCCTCCATGACCAGGGTGAGGACCACCGTAAATTGGAGGAGCAGCACCTCCTATTTCGCTTGGGCAGTTAGCACCCCAGCGGTATGAACATTGACTTCTCTAATTCCAGGTAGTCCCTACTTTCTCCTCCCCTTCTCAGCTCTCCCTCCGCCCACAGGCTCCTCCTCTTCCTTTCTTCTTCCCACCCCCCCCCCCCCCCCACACATCAGTCTGAAGAAGGGTTTCAACCCGAAACGTTGCCTATTTCCTTCACTTCATAGTTGTTGCCTCACCCGCTGAGTTTCTCCAGCATTTTTGTCTACCTTTTTCCCACAGGCAGTAGCTCTACCCAACAGCCAAGTCTGTAGCCTCCTTTTACTCAGCTATTTTATTTCATTCTCGCACATGTTTAAATTATAATGTTTTATGTTTAATTGTTTACTGTATGTCATGTTGTTACTTGTGAGCAAAGCACCAAGGCAAATTCCTTGTATGTATACATACTTGGCTAATAAAATGAATTCAATTCAATTCAATTCAATTTAACTTGAACTTCAATATACAAGTTAAAGTATGTTGTATGTTGAACATACAACATGTTCATCGGAATTAATTGTTAATGTCGTCTCCCAAGAACAGGCAGTTCACACAGAGAAATAAGTGCCTGTTCCACTCAGTACATATTGAGCGGGCTAGTGCACCCTGATTATTAATGAAATAAATGTTTTTTTATTTGATTTGTGAGTGTAGGGTGAAATAAATAATTATCAATATTATCATTTTTTTTTAAATAAAGAGGCATAATGTGCAATTGCACTGCCATATCAAGTTTAAGGAGTTTTAAACATTCAAATTACTTGTTATGCAAGTGAAACCGCAAATAGGTATTCAGATGGATGCAGCAGAAAATTTCAAGGACGTGATACAATTCACCAAAGATGGACACAAAATGCTGGAGTAACTCAGCGGGTCGGGCAGCGTCTCTGGAGAAATGGAATAGGCGATGTTTCGGGTCGAGACACTTTTTCAGACCTGAAACGTCACTTATTCCTTTTCTTCAGAGATGCTGCCCGACCCGCTGAGTTACTCCAGCATTTTGCTCCGCGTTAACCAGCACCTGCAGTTCCTTCCAACACAGTGATAAAATTCATTCTGCTACTTTCAGACTATTTCTGAGAAGATTTTCGTAAGCTTTATTCAGGGGGTTTTAATAATAAGTCCAACCACTTATTGTTTCCCATTGCTATTAGCTTTTCTAATGTGGAGAACATTGTTAGAAAATTCTCAGGATAGGTGCTTGGGAACGAAGACACAATCTGCAGTAAATATTACACAATCTAGACTATAAGACAGGCATTCTATGCAGATCTGCTGTAATTCATCTTTCAGTGCCACAACCAGAACTCGCTTGCGTCAATGGGAAGATCATAGCTGTGATGCTTCTGTCTCTGTACGCACCACTTGATAGATGGTTATTCGGCTTGTAAATACTGCTGGCTCAGCAGGTGATCCATGCATGTACAGTCTGACTTGTAGAAAAACTCTCAGTATATCTTGCTTTCCTTCTCGTGTAGGAAAGTCCTTTTTGAATGTGCTTCATAGAAAAAGTGATGTATATGTATCTAGTTAACACACAATTTTATAAACACCCCTGATTAGAAAGAAAGTTCTGTTCAAAAATGGCATGAATGCAACTACTGTAAATGGATCTTATCAATTATCCCGGAGATTGCTTTCTGTATTTAACAACACCAACTCTCCAAGTTAGTTAGTCCCAGGAATGGTTGGGTTAGGCCTGGACTCGCTGGAGTTTAGAAGGATGAGGAGGGACCTCATTGAAACTTACCAAATAGTGAAAGGTTTGGATAGTGTAGATGTGGAGAGGATGTGTCGACTAGTGGGAGAGTCTAGAACCAGAGGCCATCGTCTCAGAATAAAAGGATGTACCTTTAGGAAGGAGATGAGGAAGAGTTTATTTAGTCAAAGGATGGTGAATTTGTGGAATTCATTGCCACAAAAGGCTGTGGGAAGCCATCAATGGATATTTTTAAGGCAGAGATAGAAAGATTCTTGTTTAGTATGCGCATCAGGGGCTATGGGGAGAAGGGGGTTGAGAAGAAAAGATGGATTAGCCGTGATTGAATGGTGGAGTAGACTTGACCTGCATGGTCTAATTCTGCTCCTAGAACTTATGACCTTGAGAACTTATTATGAACTGGGTTCTTATTAGCATGGGTGATAATTAGTAGGACTATTGAAAGACATATGAATCATTTTAAAGATATTCTTGGAGCACCCTTAATTAGTGGGATACCTCTATGTATCTGTACGATCTTCATTATGTAGAAGAATCATATCTACAGATTCATACCAGATTCATGTCACCCTGACTTGGAGAGTTAGTGCCCACCTTTTATCATGACTGAGTCAAAATCATGGAACTTCCTCCCTATCAGAATTGATTTGAGGGGTAGACAAGAGGCAGTATCTTTGATAAATTCAAGATAACCACACATGTGTCTAAGAATAAAGAATTTATCAAAACCATTACCCAGAACTGATTAATGCGGGAATGCCATTGTGTTCATCATTCAACAAAACCAAATTTCCAATAGCCTGGCAAAGGAATAAAGGACGATAATTAGAATAGGATGCAAGTCAGCTAAGAGCCAAACAAAGACCAATGCTATCTGCTGTTTTCTTTCCGGATTGTGACTTTAATTTTAAATGTCACAATTATTTGTCCCAGTTACTAGTCCATTCTCTGCGGCAGCCCTGATCAACAAGTGCAGCTGTGATTTTAATTATTTAATAAACTGGCCCTGAAAATTTTAGCCTTTTACAAGTCTGCAAAAAATAGGAGCAGTTTTTGAATATTTACCAAAGTGGACATACATTAAGTTCATTGGCTAACGGTGTGCAGCGGTAGAGTTGCTGCCTTACAGCGTTTGCAACGCCGGAGACCCGGATTCGATCCTGACTGCGGGCGCTGCCTGTACAGAGTTTGTACGTTCTCCCCGTGACCTGCGTGGGTTTTCTCCAAGATAGTCGGTTTCCTCCCACACTCCAAAGACGTACAGGTTTGGAGGACAGTGCTAATGTGTGGGGATCGCTGGTCGGCGCGCACTTGGTGGGCCGAAGGACCTGTTTCCGTGCTGTATCTAAACTAAAGTAAACTAAACCAGTCGAGGAGTTTATGTAGTTTATGAGTTTATGTAAAAAAACGTTTGGTTCCTCCAACAACACACATTAGTAAACACATCTTTAAAGGGAAGGTCATTTTTAGAAATGAGTAATAGTTTTTCTATTTTAAATTGTATATTTATTTACAAACGGATTTTGCAGAATGTAATCTGAGTGTCCAGGGCAGTTCCACATATTACACGCAGATAAATAGAGATTGCACTTTCCATCAGGAAGAGATAGAACCATAGACATTTGCCGCTGGCATTCTTCAATATCCTTTATTTAGCTGCTGGCTGTATAGTACATACATTGCAAAGATACTGTAAATGTTCTCCAAAAAAAAATCAGTAATTGCCGATTTGTTGGAACAGAGGAGCTTCATTGTTTATTTTGTCTCCAAGTAACCCGCTGAAAACAGGAGGTAGCAAAGGACCAAGAATTCTTTTTTAATCATCGGTCTGGGAAAGATCTAGTTCTAACAGAAAATGGAGACCAAAATCTCTGAACATCAACACTTTGTATATAGGCAGACATAACCGATATATATTCTAAGATGATGCTTGTAAAAAGTCACTTACAAGAAGACCAGGTGGGCACTTAGTAAAGTAGTGGAGGACTTAGTAAAGTAGTGGAGGAAGTTAGTAAAGAATCATTGAAGATGCAGAGATGTGAATGCTGGGAGTTTGTAGTAAGATGGCAGAAAGGCAGCCTGGAGCTGATGAGGTGAGAGAATGTAACCAACAAAAGTGGATAATTGTGAAAATAGACCCAAAATGCTGGAGTAACTCAGTGGGACAGGGAGCATCTCTGGAGAAAAGAAAAAGGTGATGTTTACGATTGAGACATTTTCTTCAGACTGAGAGTCAGGGGAGAAGGAAACTAGAGGTAATGAAAGGCGCAGAACAAATCACAGTCAGCACCGATGACTCAAGAAAGGTGGAGCCCACAATGGTCCATTGTTGGAGGGGAAGAGGGGATCATGGACAGCTTGCTAGTTTCAGGGATGGAGAGAGAGAGAATGCAAGGGCTACTTGAAATTAGAGAAAATCAATATTCATACCGCTGGGTTGTAAGCAGCTCAAGTGAAATATGAGGTGTTGTTTTTCCAATTTGTGTGTGGCCTCACTCTGACAGCGGAGGAGACCCAGGACAGAAAGGTCAGTGTGGGAATGGGAAAGGGAGTTGAAATGCTTAACAACTGGGAGATCATGTAGGCCAAGGCAGATTGAGCGTGGGAATGGATATTGTGGCTGCCTGAATGAAAGGCCTATATGACTCTATGACACCAATCACAAAACTCCTGCAGATGCTGGAAACCTGAAATTTAAAAAAACCCAGAAAATTCTGGAAACACTCAGTGGATCAGGCAGGCAGCACTTATGGAAAGCGAAGCAGTTAATGTGTCAGATTCAGGATTGAGAAACATTTCTGATGAAGAAATTTGTGTCCCCATCCCTTTCCTCTCTAACCACCATCCCTCCCCTGGTTCTACATATCACTCCCCACTTTCTTTCATTAAGAGATCCCACCATTTGCATGCTTTTCTTTTCTCCACCTCCAGCCTAGGTTACTATCTCCACCCTTCCCTCCCCCACTTGGCTCAACTGCAAATCAACCCCTCCAATCCACCATCACTTGCCAGTTCTTACCCCACTCCCCCCCCCCCTCACATTTTTCAACCAGCTATCTCCCCTTTTCTCCATCATAAGAAGGGTCAGGACCTGAAAAGTCAGCTCTCCATTTCCCTCCACAGATGGTTCTTTATCGTCATATATGCACAGCACAGTGAAATTCTTTGCTGTGAGAAGCTGCCTGACCCGCTGAGCTCCAAGACGCGTGCATCGGTAGAATCATGTGTTTAATTTTAAGCAACCTTAGTTTACTTGAGAGATACTGCACGGAAACAGGCCCTTCGGACCACGAAGTCCGCACCGACCAGCGATTCCCACACATTACCACTACCCTACGCACACGAGAGACAATTTTACATTTACACCAAGTCAATTAACCTGCAAACCTGTACGCCTTTGGAGTGTGGGAGGAAACCGAAGATCTCAGAGAAAAACCCTCGCAAGTCACGGGGAGGAAGTATAAACGCCGCACAGCCAAGCACCCGTAGTCAGGATCAAACCTAGGTCTCTGGCGCTGGAAGGCAGCAACTCTACCGCTGCGCCAGCATGCTGCCCCTAACAACATCTGTATAACAAAATACAGTGGTGCCCACGGGCTAAGGGAATTGGTGATGCACACTTCCGGGGTGTGAACGTGAATACGAGTGCCTGGGCCTGGGGAGTCAAAGTCAGGTGAGGCCAACGGTCGGCGCTCAAGCAAGGTTTTCAACAGCAGCATGTGGTTAGAGATGCAAGCCCCTAGATTGCCCAAGGATTGAGGACTGAGTCAGGGGAGTTCATTAGAAGGTTGTAAAGGTGGCACAGTAATGGAGCTTTGGGAAGTTGAGGAGGGACACAAGGGGATACATTTTAAAAGACAAGGTTTTAAGTGCTGGACTGGCACTGTGACTACAGAAGGTCCCTTTAAATTGTCCTCGTCCTCTGCAGTACCACTGGGAAAGTATCATAGACCCAGGAGCGACCCTAATGGTAGGACTCATTTGGATAAACGGAATCTAATTACTCAGACCACACAGCTAGAAAGGTAGAAACTGTATCTTCAGCACAGGGTGAATGGTGACTGAAAATGTCGAGTTGAGTTTCTGAAGTAGTGTGATTTGGACTTTGACTGGAGATGTGCAATCTTCAGACGTGGTGCTGAAACAAAAAAACAAAGCCTCACTTCTCAATTTCTAGCCGTTAATTCTTCCATCCTCAGCACAGGAATAAAAGCAAGGATAGTCAAGCAGCACTGGTGTTAATGGTGACCACTGCAGTCGGTTTTAGCGGGCCAGGAATCAGGTATTTGATCTCAAGCCACCATTCATGAAAATACATGGTTAATCTCACGGTTCATTACAACGTATGAAAGGAATTAGTCATGATCAAGGAATTTGTGGTTACCGTGACTATCTTTATGTGATTGCAGCATTGTTTTATGATTAAGCAATAATAACATGATGAAAGCTTTAGTTTCGTGTGATGTCCTATTTCTGGAAAATCCAGAAGGTATGCAATTCATTCCTAATGTACGGTTCACTTCCACAGCACTCATCCCTGCCCTTCAGAAAAGAAATGACGATCTTGTCCTCAAATGACTTTTTGTTTCATTTATAGAAATCATTAGATTTAACTGAAGCTTTGCTCCCACCAAGCCCCAGGGCAGGGTTTTCCGTATTCTGACCACCCAAGCTCTTCGTATCACTTCTAAACCTCTTGTCACTTACCCTGAAAGCCCATAGCTCCGTAAAAGTGGCAACACAAGTAGATAATGGGGTAAAGAAGGCATAACATTTGGTTAATCGTATTCCAACTGTATCAAACTTCGATAACACCATATTTGGAGTATTGCATAGACACAAGGAACTGCAGATGCTAGTTTACAAAAAAAAACCCCCACAAAGTTTTGGTGTAATTCAGTGAAGTTGAATTGAGTTTAGCCACTGAATTACTCCAGTACTTTGTGCTTTTTATTGTGTGCCGTTCTGGTCACCGCATTACACAAAGGATATGCAAGCTTTGGAGAGGGTACAATAGAGTTCTACCAGAATGTTGCCTGGATTAGGGGGTACTGCCTTTAAGGAGCTTTTGGCCAAACTTGGAGCGTTTCTGAGCGTCGAAGGTCGAGGAAAGACCTGATAGAAATATATAAAATTATAGGAGTTATAGATGAAGTAGACAGTCAGAGTTCTTTCCTCCAGACTGCAAATGTCAAATACTAGAGAGCAGATGGAATAGAAAAAGTTTAAAGGAGATTTGCAATAGGTTTTTTTACACAGAGACTAGGGGTGTCTGGTATTGGAAAATGCCAGAGTAGGTATTAGTCATAACTCTATTTAAGAGAGAGTTAGATAGAGCTCTAGGGGCAAGTGGAATCAAGGGATATGGGGAGAAGGCAGGTACGGGTTATTGATTGGGGACGATCATCCATGATCGCAATGAATGGCGGTGCTGGCTCGAAGGGCCGAATGGCCTCCTCCTGCACCTATTTTCTATGTTTCTATGTTTCTATAACATTTAAGAGTCATTTAGACAGACATGAGTTATCTTCCCAATAACCCTCTCTGGCTAAACCCCTCCCTTCACCACCTCCAGTTTAAATTCCAGATGGAATATTTTGGAGAACCAAGTAACCAAGAACCAATAGCAAGCAGCCAAATGGAGGTATATAGTTCATGTGCCAATACAGGTGTTGTGGACCAAAGGGATTGTTCTTGTGCTGCACTGTTTTATATTTGAATCCTATATCTTATCTATAACTCTCACTATTTTATACACCGTCATCAGCAACCCCCCCCCCCCCCCCAAGCCCCACACCTTCAATCTCATTCTACGCCAAGAAAGCAACCATCAGCTTTCTCAAGTGTGACGTAAAACGTTGTCTTCAGCTTCTCATAACTCAGCTTCGCGTGAAACTCACTGACTCCATCCCCCTCTCCACCATCTGTCTGCCTGTGAAGCTACTGTAAGATTGACTATTTGCAGGCTCGAAGTCTGAACGTACCCACACTACAGGATTTGTTTGGTGACCCTCCTGTTTACGATGACTTGCTATGTTAAAGGCGCTGTACAAATCAGTTGTTGCTGTTGTCTATCTGAGTAACCCCAGCAGGCAACAACCCATTTCAGAGTTTCACGTTTTGCCCTCTACTATCCTTATCTCCTTATCTCACATCTTTAGTCTTTTCATCTCTGGCCTTTGTCCAGCTTTCTGCCAATCCAAAACCTCCCTCATATGTATCCACCAATTGCTTACAACCCAGGAGTATGAATATTGATTTATCTAACTTCAATTAACCCCTGCGTTCCCTCTCTCTCCATCCCTCCCCCACCCAGTCACACCAGCTTCTCGTTCTCACCTAGCAACGGCTAACAATTACCTGTTTCCTTTATCATAGTTACTTTTTTACATATTTTTCATTTATTTGTTCTATATCTCTCTACAGCAGCGTCTATGTCTCTCGTTTCCCTTTCCCGTGACTTTCAGTTTGAAGAAGGGTCTCGACCCGAAACGTCACCCATTCCTTCTCTCCAGAGATGCTGCCTGTCCCGCTGAGTTACTCCAGCATTTTATGTCTATCCACCAATAACTTGCCTGGCTTTGTTCCGTCCCCAACTACAATCAGTCTGAAAATGTCCCGACCCAAAACACCACCTATCTATGTTCTCCAGAGATGCTGCCTGTCCCGCTAAGTTACTCCAGCATTTTGTGATTTTATTTTTGTAAACCAACGTCTGTAGTTCCTTGTATCAACCCACTCAGAGTGTTCCTTTAGATTAAATCAGCATATTTTGAGAAAGATGATTGACTTTAACAATTATATAATTAAGATACGTCCCATTGTGGTAAAATTGTGTAGTGTAGGAGAGAACTGCAGATGCTGGTTTAAACTGAAAATAGACACAAAATGTTGGAGTAACTCAGCGAGCCAGGCAGCATTTCTGGAGAGAAGGAATGGGTGATGTTTCATCACCTTTCGCGAAATGTCACCCATTCTTTCTCTCCAGAGATGCTGCCTGTCCTGCTGGGTTACTCCAGCATCTATCTTCTGTGGAAAAATAATGTTTTTATTTTAAATGAACTAAACCTAACGAGGATATTTAGGTTGGCATTGTCTTTGTTAGTTTTTGTTTCATTTTTCCTGAGTGAACGTCCAGTGGCTCCATGTCACAGCAGTAGCAATCTCTGTCGACTTTACTCTGTAATGGAAATTTTGCATGATTCAGACCAACAAACTAGCATGTTTACAGAGAGAGTTCCCAGGAAACATGTATTACTTGGCTCACACTGCTTTCTTGGCATCTCACCGGGCGAATTAGCTTGAGAATGTAAAAACCACGTGATTGTAAAAGCAAAATCATTAGGGATTAGCACGAACATTCCTCCCCAGTCAAACTCAAGTTGAACTGTGCAGCAGCGTCCTGTCCACATTAGGTTAATGACTCTCCACATTAACCTCAATCCATAACAAACTGAATACAGTGAGAAAATGTTGAAAGTAAGGCTAAGTCAAACTTGTGACTCTGTAGTGACTGACCTATGTGTGACTCACAGCTTTTGGCATTTCCTGATCCTGACCAGGTATTGTCAAGAGACAGTGATCTCTTGTGTGCTAACGCTATTTCATGAAAGCAGTCGGCTCCCTGACTGAGCACAGGCCAGTTGCAATGACCAAAAGCAACATTCTGACGGGCACGTTTCCGTACACTCTCCTTAACTGTGTGCGTGTTCTTGATGACGCATTGAGTTGGGTCGAATTCAAATGAAACGTAAGACTTGGCGTCATCTGCCTCAGACAGTCATTTGCGTTTTTTCCTTTTCCTAAGGAAATTCGGGAATTGCGCAAAAAAATAATATTGTTTCATCCCCTCTTAGATTAATAGACCACTACAAAGTATGCTCAATGACGGGACAATATACAGTATATAGGGAAATGCTAATATTTGATCATGGCTTAAACTCATTGTTGGTGACACAGTGAAATATTCTCACACAATGAAGCAATTCCTCTTAATTCATGCTCAATTAATCACAGAAACAGGATTTCATGGTTCACTCACACAATACCATTTTTAAAGAAAATACAAGGTGTATTGAAGTTATTATTTCTCTCTTCAAGAATATTTCAAGGGTCAAGAGTGTTTTATTTTCATGCGTCCCAAACCGAACATAATGAAATTCTTATTTGCAACTGCACAACAGAATATGTCAACATAGTACTCTGTAAACAATATGTTAAATGAAAAAAAAGTTCAGAACTTTTCAGTCTGACCTACATACAGTGCAATATTTAGTACATTCACATAAAACAAACTAACAAACAAATAAACAATAATAGTGCAAAAAGACAAAACTAATGCCCCCAAGTCTATATAGTTCAGAGCTTATTTGGAGAGAGTAGCGTTGAATAGCCTGTTGGCTGTAAGGAGGAAGCTGCTCCTAAACCTGGACGTTACAGTTTTCAGGCTCCTATGTCTTCTTCCTGATGGCAGAAATGAAATGGATATGTGGCCAGGGTGGAGTGGGTCTCTGATGATGCTGGCTGCCTTTTTGAGGCAGCGACTCCTATAAATCCCTTCGATGGTGGGGAGGTCAGAACCCGTGAAGGACTGGGCAGTGTTCACCACCTTTTGCAGTCTTCTTTGCTCCTGGGCATTCAAGTTGCCGAACCAGGCCATGATGCAACTGGTCAATATGCTCTCTACTGTACACCTGTAGAGGTTCAAGAGAGTCCTCCCTGCACACTGATTTTCCTCAATATTTTCAGGAAGTAGAGGAGTTGATGGATTTTCTTTATAATTGCATCAATGTGCTGGGTCCAGGAAAGAATCTCAGAAATATGCACACCCGGGAATTTGAAGCTTTTGTCTCTCTGCCATCGTCCCATCGATACAGACAGGTTTGTAGGTATTTATCCTTCCTCTTCCAAAGTACACAAGCAGTTCCTTGGTCTTACTGACATGAAGAGCAAGATTGTTGTGCTGGCACCATTTGGTCGGTCGATTGATCTAACTCTGATTCATCATCATTTGTAATTTGTCCAACAATCGGTGGTGTCGTCAGCAAGCTTGAAGATGGAGTTCACACACAGTCCTGAGTATAGAGTGAGTAGAGCAGGGGGGTTGGCCACGCGCCATTGAGGTGCTCCTGTCCTGATGGTCATTGAGGAAAAAGGTGTTGCTGCCAATTCCTACAGACTGTGGTCTGTTGATGAGGAAGGCGAGGATCCATTTGCAGAGGGATTCGCTGAGACCCAGTTCCGTGAGCTTGGTAACCAGCTTTGAGGGGATGATGGTATTGAATGCCAAGTTGTAGACTATAAACAATGTCCTGACATATGTGTTTTTATTGTCCAAGTGGTCCAGCGCAGAGTGGAGTGCCGGTGAATTTCTGAATCTCAAATTTGAGACATAGGAATCCGTTTGCAGTGCCCCAGTTTGCAAGCATATTAGGATTCATACTGAAGATAGACACAAAATGCTGGAGTAACTCACTGAGACCAGGGAGCATGTGCTGATATTCCAGGGTGCGCTAATTTCAAGAAGGAGGAGGTGTTGCATCTTTTGAAGAACAGTGAATTGGATAGATCCCCAGGGCCAGATGGCATCTAATCCAGGTTGTTGAAAGATGCAAGATAGGAGATTGCTGGATGGTGATCTTTGTATCCTCTCTAGCCACAGGCAAGACCCAGAGGACTGGAGAATAGCTGATATCTTTCCTTTGTTCAAGGGATTAGAAATGATGGGGAAAAACCACAAAATTACAGACCCTTCTGTACAGGAGGTTTTGACCAGTGGTGTTCTATAGGGATCAGTGCTGGGACTCTATGGTTTGTGATATATAAAAATGATATGGAGAAAACTGTAGGTGGACTGATCAGTACGTTTGGAAACAATACAGAAATTGGCAGAGTTGTAGACAGTGAGGAAAATTGTCAAAGGGTACTTACTGCAGGATATAGATCAGTTCAAAGGTTCAATGGGACTTTATTGTCACATGTACCTGGGTACAGTGAAATTCTACTTTTGCATACAGTTCAATAAATATCTTACCACACAGGCACAATCATACTTAAGTACAAGAGTATAAGAATAGTAAATTATACTGAGGTACCGCACAGGTTACCGAACTGGAACGGCGACTGTCAGGGTGGAGCGCACACACACAAACACATAGCCCAGGCTGGGGCCAGGGAAAGCAGGGGGAGCGTTGTCTGAAATTCACACAGTGCAAATCCAAGGTGATACAGACACACACCGCGATGAAAAGGAAGGTTAAAACGGCTAGCGCAGTGTACGATAAGTCATTTAAAAGAGGGGGGAGAGGGGGGGGGGAGGGAGGGGGAGAGAAGGGGGGTAGAGAAGGGGAGGGGAGAGAAGGTGGGGGGGGAGCGAAGGGGGGGAGAGAAGGGGGGGAAATAAGGGGTGGGAGAGAAGGGGAGGTAAGAGAATGTGGGGGGGGGGAGAGAAGGAGGGGGGGGGGGGGGGGGGGGGGGGGGGAGACTTTTAAGAAGCCAGACTACTTTTAATAAGCCAGAGATACACAGCTGTGAAGTTCGGCGGACATTTTACATTACCGGTCGGTTATCCTTGGTTCTGAAAACTCCTGCTTACGTTTTTTTCCCCCAATGAGCCAATGAAAATGACTGGTCAGCAAAGACAATTAACTAAAACTACCTACGACTGCCTCGACTACCTACAACGACATGGCGACCCCACTACAACTGCACCTACAACTACAGGATTATCGATTTTCTCCATGGCGACCAATTTTTGATCGCAGAAAAATTTTTCAACATGTTGAAAAGTTTGCGGCGACCATACTGAGGCCACGACTAGTTCCCAGAATGCGGGAACTCCTCGCGACCATGAAGGAGACTCACCAGAGACCACCAGCAGCCCATGTGGCGACCATGTGGCGAGCGCAGAGTCTCCTGCACTCGCCTAAAAAGGCGCATAAGTGGGACAGGCCCTTTAGGAACAATGATGGGCTGAAGGGTCTTTGAGTATAAGTACATAGCTCCCTGAAAGTGGCACGCAAATGGATCGAATGGCAAAGAAGGCTTGCTACATACTTGCCTTTATCAATTGGGGCATTGAGTATAAATGTCAGAAAGTCATGTTACATCTGCACAAAACTTAGGTTAGGCCACCGTTGCTGTATTGTGTGCATTTCTGGTCATCATGTTACAGGAAGGATGTTGTGGCTTTGAGAGGGTGCAAAAAGCATATAAATTGGCCAGAGAAAGCAGCAAACCGGAGGACTGGGAGAAATTTAGAACTCAACAGAGGAGGACAAAGGAGTTAATTGAGAGGTGGAAAACAGAGCATGAAAGAAAGCTTGTGGGGAATATATAACGGACTCTAAAAGCTTCTTTCGATATATAAAAAGGAAAAGATTAGTGAAGACAAATGTAGGTCTCTTTCATTCAGAGACAGGTGAATTTATAATGGGAAACAAAGAAATGGCAGAACAGTTAAACAAATACATTTGTTCTGTCTTCACTAAGGAAGACACAAACAAACTACCAGAAATATTAGGGGACCAAGAATCTAGTGGGAGGGAGGAACTGAAGAAACATAGAAACATAGAAAATAGGTGCAGGAGTAGGCCATTTGGCCCTTTGAGCCTGCACCGCCATTCAATATGATCATGGCTGATCATCCAACTCAGTATCCTGTACCTGCCTTCTCTCCATACCCCCTGATCCCTTTAGCCACAAGGGCCACATCTAACTCCCTCTTAAATATAGCCAATGAACTGGCCTCAACTACCTTCTGTGGCAGAGAATTCCAGAGTCTCACCACTCTCTGTGTGAAAAATGTTTTCCTCATCTCGGTCCTAAAGGAATTCCCCCTTATACTTCGACTGTGACCCCTTGTTCTGGACTTTCCCAACATCGGGGACAATCTTCCTGCATCTAGCCTATCCAACCCCTTAAGAATTTTGTAAGTTTCTATAGATCCCCCCTCAGTCTTCTAAATTCTAGCGAGTACAAGCCAAGTCTATCCAGATTTTCCTCATATGAAAGTCCTGACATCCCAGGAATCAGTCTGGTGAACCTTCTCTGTATCCCCTCTATGGCAAGAATGTCTTTCCTCAGATTTGGAGACCAAAACTGTATGCAATGCTCCAGGTGTGGTCTCACCAAAACCCTGTACAACTGCAGTAGAACCTCCCTGCTCCTATACTCAAATCCTTTCACTATGAATGCTAACATACCATTTGCTTTCTTCACTGCCTGCTGCACCTGCATGCCTACTCTCAATGACTGGTGTACCATGACACCCAGGTCTCGCTGCATCTCCCCCTGAGAATTCACATTAGTCAGGAAATGGTGTTAGATAAACTGTTGGGACTGAAGGGAGATAAATCCCCAGGGCTTGATGGTCTGCATCCCAGAGTACTCAAGGAGGTGTCCCTAGAAATCGTGGATGCATTGGTGATCATTTTCCAATGTTCTCTCGACTCTGGATCAGTTCCTGTGCACTGGAGGGTAGCCAATGTAACGCCACTTTTTAAGAATGGAGGGAGAGAGAAAACTGAGAATTATAGACCAGTTAGCCTTACATCGGTAGTGGCCAAGATGCTTGAGTCGATTGTTAAAGATGTTAGAGCAGCACATTTGGAAAGCAGTCACAGGATCGGTCAAAGTCAGCAGGATTTATGAAGGGGAAATCATGCTTGACTAATCTTCTGGAATTTTTTGAGGATGTAACAAGAAGAATGGATAGGGGAGAGCCAGTGGATGTGGTGTATCTGGACTTTCAAAAAGCTTTTAACAAGGTCCCAAACAAGAGATTAGTGTGCACAATTTGAGCACATGGTATTGGGGGTAAGGTATTGACATGGATAGAGAACTGGGTGACAGACAGAAGCAAGGAGTATAAATTAACGGATTCTTTTCAGAATGGCAGGCAGTGACTAGTGGGTGCCGCAAGGCTCGGTGCTGGGACTCCAGTTATTTACAATATATATTACCAATTTAGATGAGGGAATTATATGTGACATCTCCAAGTTTGCGGATGACACAAAGCTGGGTGGCAGTGTGAGCTGCGATGAGGATCCTATGAGGCTGCAGGGTGACATTGGTAGCAAGAACAGGAAGGCAGATTATTATCTGAATGGTGTCATAATAGGAAAAGGAGAGGTGCAACAAGACCTGGGTGTTCTTGTACATCAGTCACTGAAAGTAAGCATGCAGGTACAGCAGACAGTGAAGAAAGCTAATGGCATGTTGGCCTTCATTGCGAGAGGATATGAGTTTAGGAGCAAGGAGATCCTATTGCAGTTGTACTCTCTGGTGAGACCGCACCTGGAGTATTGTGTGCGATTTTGGTCTCCTAATTTGAGGAAGAACATTATTGCTATTGAGTGAGTGCAGCGTAGGTTCACCAGGTTAATTCCCGGGATGGCGGGACTAACATATGATGAAAGAATGGGTCGACTGGGCATGTATTCACTGGAATTTAGAAGGATGAGAATGGATCATAGAAACATATAAAATTCTTAAAGGATTGGATAGGCTAGATACAGGAAAAATGTTCCCGATGTTGGGAGAGTCCAGAACCAGGAATCACAGTTTAAGAATAAGCGGTAGGCCATTTAGGACTGAGATAAGGAAAAACCTCTTCACCCAGAGAGTTGTGAATCTGTGGAATTCTCTGCCATAGAAGGCAGTGGAGGTCAATTCACTGGATGAATTGGCTCTTAGGGCTAAAGGAATCAAGGGATATGGGGGGGAAAGCAGGTACGGGGTACTGATTTTAGATGATCAGCCATGATCATTTTGAATGGCAGTGCTGGCTCGAAGGGGCGAATGGCCTGCCACTGCACCTATTTTTCTACGTTTCTATGTAAAAGCGGTTCACCAGGATATAGTGTGGATTGGAGAGTATTAGCTATAAGGAGAAGCTAGACAAAGTTCAATTGTATTTTGTGGAAAGTCGGAGGCTGCAGGGAGATCTAATAAAAGTATTCAAAATCACAAGAGGCATAGATAAGAGACAATCTGAGTATTTTTCCCAGAGTGAAAATATCAACTACTAGAAGGCATAGATTTTGTTGAGAGAAGAAAGGCACATGAACAGGTAGGAGATTGAAGGATGTAGTCAATGCCAGTGGATATGATTAGTTTTAGTTTAAATTGGGTTGTTGGTTGGCAAAAACATCTGTCCATCTGATGGCCATAGTCCTTGTGGCCTTGGAAACAACTGTGCCCTACTGGTCAAATTGATTGAGGGAAGTTCACAAGGCAGCAATGGGTGAAGTGAACCACAGTTGTTGTGTGGAGACTGGGATGTGCTGCCAATGGTCTTAACCCAATTGGGTACGGAGCAAGTGGTGCCCTTTGCTTTCACAAGATCTGGCATTGGGGAAGACAGAAAGCAGCATGCGTGCAGACTACACTCTAGGGCATAGTAAAACTTGACATTCCCTCTATAGGGTTTATCACATAACGGCATCTTCCTGGCCTGGACAAGCCGAGTCACCTCCCTTATACCTCATGCCAGGAGAGGTCACTGATCCCCTTGCCGAAAGCATTGAGGAACCATTGTGACCCTGATAACCACAACACGGTATGCCTACTGCGGGTAATCGAGAGCACCAAGTACTTCAATATGCTTCAATGAAGCACCACGGTGAGCTCAAAACCTAAGGCATTGAGTGCAGGAAGGAACTGCAGTTGCTGGTTTACACTGAAGATAGACACAAAATGCCAGTGTAACTCAGCTGGTCAGGCAGGATCTCAGGACAAAAGAAATAGGTGGCATTTTGGGTCGGATACCTTCTCCAGACTGAAAGTAGGGGTGGGGAGGGGGCTTTGGAAGGTGAAGGGAATAAACTGGAGGGCGAAAAAAGGCCACAACAAATCAGAGCCAGCAACAGATGACCTCAAGAAGGGTGGAGCCCATAATAGCCCATTGTTGGCTGGGAAAGCTGTGTTAACAAGAGGGATACAAGGATGAGAACAGTGGAACAGGTAGGACAACTAGGGTGGGGGAGGGGATGTGAGAGGGAATGCAGGAGTTACTTGAAATTAGAGTTTTCAACGTTCATACCTCTTGGCTGTAAGCTGCCAAGTGAAGTATGAGGTGCTGTTCCTCCAATTTGCGTGTGGCCTCACTCTGACAGTGGAGGTGTTCAGACTTTATCTCATCTCCTGTTTATTTCCCCCTCCCACCCCCCACCAACCTCTACTCTCAGTTCACAGGAGAAACTCAGGCTTCCTATAATTCTCCATCCCACTTCCACTCTGACCTCCCCTGTCTGTGGCCTCCTACCTTCCTGTAACAGTGCCCAGAGTCAGTCACATAACACCCCACCCCCTCCCCTCAACTTTCAACCTGGGTGTCTTGAAGCCATTCAGATTTAATAAAGAATGTAACTATTTCTGGTAATCACTCCATTTGCCTTTGCTCTCTCTTCACATGTCCGACAATATCTACTTTCTTTCAATTCTATTCTGCAATTCATTTTTTTCTCTTCTGTAACTACTGCTGTGTAAAGTAATCGTTACCTTGACAACCCTGTGACAGACTTCCCCTCCCACTCTCTGCAATTTAAAATATGTTTGTATTCTCACTTTGCCACTTCTGTTGAAGGGTCCCAGACTTGAAATATTGACCCTGTTTCTCTTTCTATTGACCTGTTAAATTCTCCTAACCTCGTACTTATTGGCTTCGACAATTTTAAAAGGCCCTAACATACTTTTAAGTGAATTCAGTATTTTTGAAATGCCTCCACAATTTTCATTCCGACAATGCAACAGAATACACAGGTGAACAGATAATGGCCTCGAATTTGCTGTAACTGCAAAGAAGCAGCATTCGCACCTCACTTTCAGAAAACTTTCCCTCAGGAATAGATAAATCTCCATGGCAATGATTCTGATATTAGGTTAGACTGTTGTCCAGCAACTGTGATTGCAGGAAGAGGTGATCCTATCACCAGAATGGCCATCTGAAGGGGGCGTGCGATGGGTGCGGTCGCTCCCCCATTTTTTTCCAGAGTTAAAAAAATCGTGAGTAAAAAAAAAATCCAGAGTAAAAAAATGTTTTAAATTGGGGCGCAATATTTTTGGTACCCCCAACAAGTAATTACTAGTTATCCGGAATGTGGAGGCGAGGGGAGGTAAGTGTCGAGAAAATATATCTTAACACGAGTCAACTATCTCAGAACGCCTTTACATATTTTCTGATAGAGATTTATCCTGGGGAGTCCGAAATTGCTTTATCTGAAAAATTCGTGCTTTATTTCTTGAGTTATTAGTGAAAATGTTCACAAATCTGAAAAAACGTTGGGGAAAAAACGGCGTCTTTCGCTGATGATGTCACAATGGATATGCGTTCCACGCGCTGTGTTCCATGTGCTACGAGTGAAGAACGAGCTCTCGGGTCGGATCCGTCTTGGGTCGGGTCTGTTTTGGGTGGGGTCCGTCCCCCCTCCTCCTCCTCTCCTCCCTAATGGATTTGCAGTCTGGTTTGTTGGGTTGCTTGTTCCCCGATTCACTGCCACTCCACCTCCCCACTTAGCGGTTTATTTTCAAGTGTAAGTGGTGCTGTCTGAAGAAGGGTCTCTTTGTGTCTATCTTCTGCAGAATACCGTCCTCTCCAAAAGGCGATATAACTCTGACCTCAAACGTTATCCCAGAGCTTCTGAGACCTGAGGACGAGATCAAATTATATTAAACTCAGTGTGTAGAAAGGAACCGCAGATGCTAGTTTACATACTGAAGATAGACCCAGAGTAATTCGGCGGGTCAGGCAGCATTTCTGGAGAAAAAGGATGGGAGATGTTTTGGGTCGGGTCAGCGCCAAAGACCCGGGTTTGATCCTGACTATGGGTGCTGTCTGTGTGGAGTTTATACGTTGTCCCTGGGACCGCGTGGATTTTCTCCGGGTGCTCCGGTTTCCTCCCACACTCCAAAGACTTGTAGGTTAATTGTCTTTGGCAAGTTGTAAAATTGTCCCCAGTGTACAGCTTAGTGTTAGTACACGGGGGGGTGATCACTGGTTGGCACGGACTGTAACTCTAAAGTCTAAAAAGCCCCAAAGTCCTTAGTGCAACCAAGACGGTTCGTAGTTCTTAGTTTAGTTAGAGTTTGTAATGTTCAAGAGGTCGATGTCTGTTAGGTAGGAGCTGAAGATGGGTCTCGACCCGAAACATCACCCATTCCTTCTCTTCAGAGGTGCTGCCTGTCCCGTGCTAGCTGCCTGTCACTCTAGCATTTTGTGCCTACCTTCGAGTTTAAAAAAAAACAGCATCTGCAGTTCTTTCTTACAGAACTTATTTAGTTTACTTTAGAAATACAACGTGGAATCAGGCCCTTCGGCCCACCAAGTCCGTGCTGACCAGTGACCCCAGCACACTACCACTATCCCACACACACTAGGGACAATTTACAATTATACCAAGCCAATTAACCTACGTCGTCTATTTCCTTCGCTCCATAGATGCTGCCTCACCTGCTGAGTTTCTCCAGCATTTTTGTCGACCTTCGATTTTCCAGCACTTGCAGTTCCTTCTTAAACATTTCATAATATTTGCTGGTGCCTTTGGTCTCTGGTGTTCAATGATCGTGAAGCAGGCAAACAATTTTCATAAAGCTTTTCAATTTTCACTGCGTTGATGTTTTGGTTTTGTATGACAGGGTTTGGCAGAGAGGGGTACTCCAAAAAACTTGGAAAGCTAGCATTTTGCTAAATAGTGCAGTGGTATTCCCTTGGTATCCTGATGAATTGAAAACAATGAAATCATGCCATGGATTTGAACATCACAACTATTGACTTAGAGCTGCTGAATTTCCCGTCCCGAGCAATTCTGTCTGATTCATTGCACAAAATTTGTCAAAAATATCTTTATCTTTTACTCTTGTGTCTATTTAACACGTTTAATGTAGCAGAATGTACCAAGATGCTTTGCAGAAATGTAACAGCCAAAACGACTTCCTATTTGCAGTTATAAGTCTGATGTTACTTCTTACAATTACAGGCCGATCTAACAGCTTCAAGTAGCTTTGTTTGCATTGGCATTTTTTGTTTGAATGGCTGATTTATTGGCTGAAAATGTCCATGCTTGTTTTTCTGAGATATATTATGTTTCAAATGTGCATGATCGGCTAGAATAATTTGTTTATTTCTGACATTTCTGTTTCGTCCAGAATGATTTATCACTCTTTTGTTCTGTACTTTTGAATCCAAGCAGTGAAGTGGTCATGCGTAATGCATTCTTTGCCTTGAATCATGGCAGTAAAAACTGGAAATGCACTGCAGGCTAGAAAACATCAGTGAAGCCAAGAGACAAGTTCTGATGCATTGGGTACACCCAGCTCATCTGTCAGACAATTAAAATTAATCTTATCCCAGACCACAAGAGAGATTAGAACTCCCATCCCTGCAGATTTATGTGACCTAATAAAGAATCTTACCAAAGAACGGGCTCTACACGGCAGTTCAAAGGAAAAGAAATGGTGCTCCACAGTCCAGAGGTCCGACAGAAAATCCATGATCTAAGAGAGGAGGAGAACTCCTGCGTGATCTCCCAACCTGATCTCCCGGTTGCTGGACACTTTAATTCTCCTTCCCATTCCTACACAGACCTTTCTGTTCTAGATTTCCTCCATTGTCAGAATGAGGCTCAATGCAAATTGGAGGAACAGCATATCCTATTTTGCTTGGGTAGCTTACAGCCCAGTGGTATGAATATTGATTTCTCTCACTTCAGGTAGCCCCGGCATTCCCTCTCTCTCTCTCTATCCCTCCCCCACCCAAGTCGCACTAGCTTCTCATTTTCACCCAACAAACAGCTAACAATGGCCTGTTTCCTTGATCATCGTTACTTTTTTACATATCTTTCATTCATTGTTCTTTATCTCTCCACATCACTGTCTATATCTCTCGTTTCCCTTATCCCTAACCAGTCTGAAGAAGGGTCTCCACCCGATACATCACCCATTCCTTCTCTCCAGAGATGCTGCCTGTCCTGCTGAGTTACTCCAGCATTTTGTGTCAATCCACGATCTAATGAACGGAAAGTGAATGGAGAGAGCGGGGGAGAGGCAGCTACTTGCAGATGGCCTTGATACGCATGGGTTCTACGACAGTCCAAGCACCCAAAGCCCCATTTCACTGAAAGCCAAGGGGAGGGGTGATATCATCAGAGACAGAGAGGCAGTCAAAATCGAGTAGAGGGAATGCTTTGCGACCTCCTCAACGATGCCTCTGTCCTTAACATGAATGCCCATGGCTCCATCCCAAACAACCAATTTCAACCAACTTGAATTCGAGAAGATCACATACTGACTCAAAAATAATAAGGTGCTGGAAGCTGATGGCAATGTTGCTGAAGTCATAAAACCCTGCAGCAAAGAACTTCAATCATAAATTGGGGCGACACGGTGGCGCAGTGGTAGAGTTGCTGCCTTACAGCGCTTGCAGATCCGGAGACCCGGGTTCGATCCTGACTACGGGTGCTGTCTGTATGAAGTTTATACATTCTCTCTGTGACCTGCGTGGGTTTTCTCCGAGATCTTCAGTTTCTTCCCACACTCCAAATATGCACAGGTTTGTAGGTTAATTGGCTTGGTATAAGTGTAAATTTTCCCTAGTGTATGCAAGGATAGTGTTAATGTGTGGGGATCGCTGGTCGGTGCGGATTCGGAGGGCTGAAGAGCCTGTTTCCACGCTGTATCTCTAAACTAAACTAAATTAACCTAAATTCACTATCTTGTTGGCCATATCTGGGAAGTACTTTGTGAAGAAGGAGACCTGGGATTTGCCAAAAATAAGGAGATGAGTTCAAGTTTGGTAATTACAGGTGGGCCTGCAGCCTACCATAGGGAAGTTTGTCACACAATTCTCCTGAATTGCCCCCACCTACTGTCTGAAGAGCTGCTCCCTGAATTGCTGTGTGGATTGTAGGCAACAAGAGGCAGGGTTGAAATCATCTTCTTCATGCGACAACTGCGAGAAAAATGCGTCAAAGTCTTTGATTCCATCAATCAGAAAGGGACTCTCACACGTTCCTCACAATTAGCTGCCCACAGAAATTTGGCTTAGTCTTACGCTTGTTGCCTGACACCTTGCAAGTCAGGATGCTAACGCTAACGACAATCTCAGTGGCGGCCCGCCAAGGACAAGGCTCGGCCTTGCGTCAGTGTTTCTCACAGCCTTTCCCACTGCCAGGCCGCACCCCATCTCCAACAAACTGCCCACAGTAACACAGTCAATCCTCAGCACTAATTTGGAAACCGTTCAACTTATCACAATGGCAGAACCAAGGTTTAGGCTTATTATCGCCATGTGCACTGAGGTACATTGAAAAGCTTTGTTTCACATGCCATCCAGTCAGATCAGATAATGCTATAAATAAATATAATCAAGTTAAACTCAAGTATAATAGATAGAATGAAGTGCAAGACACAGAGTGCACAATATAGTTCTCAGCATTGTAGAGCGTCAGTTCCACAGTTATACTTCCAGGTAAAAAAGAGATTTGAAAAGGTAAAGTGATTGAATCGGTTGATAGTAGATCCATCTCTGGGAAGAGTACGCAAAGAATCGCTACACTCTGGTGCCATCTTGCCAGTAAATATCACCCAAGCCTCAATAGTCGTTGAACCGTATGCAGATGACACTTGTTTTCACACCTAGGCTGAGTTCTGAGACATTACTGATCCTTTCACAGCAGCATATGCAACAATGGACCTTACACTAACAGGAAGGATTTTTCTCAGCCCCCACCCTCCCCGGCTTACAACAATAAAGAGACAATCTCACATTGATGTCAAAATGAGACCTTGGAAAACATGGCTGACTTCACATACCTCAGGAACCACCTCTTTGCAAAGACTGGTGTAGATCAAATTCCTCTTTGCCTTCAATGCATTTGCATGGTCTTTGAGATAAGGGGTATTTGAAGGACTGACACAAAACACATGGTTTAAATGTCAGTGGCAATTCCTTTCCTCCTAGATGCTACTGAAACTGGAATTCCCCACTGCAGGTATATCAAAGAGAAAAATACCTCCACAGGTATCAGAGGCTATGTGGAGAAAGCAAGGAAATGGGGTTAGGAGGGAGAGGTAGATCAGCCATGATTGAATGGCAGAGTAGATGATGGGCCGAATGGGCTAATTGTACCCCTATCACGTATCTTATGACTCAAGCTACATATAAAAAATCATCTGAATTTATTGGAAGGCCAAGCAAAGCAGTACTAATATTCTCTCTCAGGCCAACATCACCACCGGTGAGTTGCTAGGAACACTCAGTTGGCAACGGTTCCCAGGCAGTCAGAGAGAAAGATTCAAGGGTTTGATCAAAGCTTTATTGAAGCGCTGCGCACCTCCTGACTCTTGGGAATTTGTGACTGCTCGAAATGAGGAAGGATCACTCAACCTTGAGACATTACATCCGGGACACACAGAAACTCTGAGGAAGCGGTGGATTGCACTATGACTGCCGACCCACTTGTCCCATCAGCAGCCATCTGTGGAAGACTCTATAGCTCCCACATTGACCTCATGGGGTGGAAGATTGCAACCTTCACGTGGTCCGCCCTGTTTCGACTAATGCAATCAACTCGACGTGCACAAACGGAAGATCAAATAGAACAAGTTGTCCTACAACTTTAGGCTGTGCACGCCACACGAAAGAAGAAGATTGGCCTCATTAACTACCTCAGAACCCTCAAAGCTGAAGTGGAAACAGGTCACCTTTAACCCCAAGGCAATGCCTAAACAACACATTAAATAAAATATTTCTGGAAATCTGGCTGCCATAATTGCTTACATTTGAGGGCCAATGATCTTGGCATGGTTTATATTTGATTTGTATCTATTTGTCTTGGGCCTATTCTTCTTACTATAGCAGAAAATCATTTAGAGATAATTATTTTTCTCTCATGGCACCTAATTTAAAAAAAAGACAAGAAAACTAAATGTAGTAAAGGAATCTAATTGTAAAATAATTGATATAATTAAATAATAATTTAAAATGAACCACGTGTTGGGTTACTGGACTGGTAGTGCTTTCTCTCTCTACCACTTTACTTGACCACCCTCAGTCACCCACCCATCCTGTGTCCAGCCCACTTGTTTTACAACTTCCCTCCCACCTACGTTTACACAATCAAGTCCCTGGATTTACATCCACTGAATTCTTCAAGTTTACATTCAGTTCATTAACGATATGTGGAACAATAGTATCAGTAATCGTGATGGTCCCAGCGCAGATGACGATAGCATGGTTGTGCAGTCTCATGTCTTGTGGGGTCGAGTGTGGGCCATGGGTCCGATGCGCGAGCCACACGCATGGGAGCAGTGGGGGCACATGAAGACCGCTGTGGGAGATTTAGAGCTGCAGCCTTCCTCCTGTCTCTGGCACTAACAAGTCGGCTTCGGCAATTGCCTTCAAAACTGCTGACCCCCTTCCTAGTGGCTGTACGCCAGCCAGTCCTGTCACTGGCACGGGTTTCCAGTTCCTTTAGGGCTAGGCCTGAGTGCTGGAGGTGGTCCTTGATGCAGCCTTTAAACCTTTTCTTTGGGTGCCCTGGTTTCCTTTGATCCAGTATCAGTAATAGTGAGTGCTAAATTGTTGGATTATTGTAAAGATCTATCACGTTCATTGATTTCCTTGCCCTGTGTGTGATTCCAGATGGATGCTAATGTGGTCAACTCTGCTCTGAAATGGCTGGGCCTCCATCGCACTCTTGCTAATGGCGTCAATATCCCATGATAGGAAAAATGAAATATGTGCACAACTTTACATAGAAAAATATATTTTTATATCAGCTTATAAGCAGAAATCCAGCTGGATAGTCATTGGGATTGCCATTGTTGCTGGAAATCTCAAGTCCGTCTAACAAGTAGGTTTGTTTGTATATTCGTCGTTTATTTTTTTTGGCATATTTACAAGTTCTTGCGGATCTTGTAATAAAAGCAGGAAATGCTCAGCAAGTGAGACCACGTGATCATAGGAAGCGGTCATAAAAATGTAAAATTTATTTTATGCTGCAATTTTAATTCCCCAGATACCACGGTTCAATTAATCACCAGAACTGTTTTCCGTGAGCTCACCCATATTAAGCACCTTGGCGTCTTGTTTTCTTCACCCTCATATTGTCTTTATTGTCACAAGATATCTCCTTGGTCACAGACAGCCTTTGATCCACTTCCTCCTTAATAATCACTTCTATAAATTGGCCTGTTTCCCATTCACCACCAGTAACAATGGTACAAAGAATGTCTGGATTACTTTCAGAGTAATTTTTGACCTATTATAAACACATCTAATTCACTTGCTCTCTTCTCTCTCTCCTTTCTTTTTGACTTCCCTTCACCCACCCACGTGGACACAAATATGGCTAAAGGAAAGACAGATGCCCCTGCAACCACAGTGTGTTGTCTATTTTGCTTTTGTTCACTTCTCTACAGTATTTGTTGGTGTTGGCCATCACTATGTTTCATCCAGCTTCCTTAGTTGAACCCTCACTAGTTTAGTCTAGTTACAGGATATTTTAATTTCATGGGCTAAATCAATTTGATTGAAAGATACAGCATTGAGACAGGGCCTTCAGCCCACCATGTCCACGGCAACCATCGATCACCCGTTCACACTGGTTCTATGTTATCCCACTTTCGCTTTCACTCCGTACACACTAGGGGCAATTTGGAAAGGCCCATTACCCTAGGAATCCGCACGTCTTTGGGATGTGGGAGGAAACTGGAGGACCCGGAGGAAACTCACGCGGTCGCAGGGAGAACGTGCAAACTCCTTGCACCTTAAGGTCGAGGTAGATGGATGCTTGATTATCTCAGGTTGATGTAAATGTAGAGTTGGATCACAGTCTTATTAAATGGTGGAGCCTTGAGGGCCAAGTGGCCGACTCCTGCTCCTAATTCTATGGCCAGTGTTTCCAAACAGAACCTCTGCCATTCAATGAACTATATCTTGGACTTGTCCATGCCCAGTTCAGTTAGGGATTAGACACCAAATGCTGGAGTAACTCAGCAGGACAGGCAGCATCTCTGGATAGAAGGAATGGGTGATGTTTTTCAAGGCGAGACCCTCCTCCAGACACTTACAGGTTCAGATCCTCAAATCTGCCAGTCATTACTCCTGTAGATCCCATATGTAGTCAACAATCAGAGTCCAGTCTTGCTGGGAAACTCACGTCATTATATTGAGTCATTGTCTCCCAGATCCTGATCCCTGACCTGGTGGAGGATTTTAGATCTCATTAATTTAAATGAAGATTCCAGCTGTCCCAGAAGTACAGGAAATGTAATTTTTTAAGGTAATTTGTTTTTTTTAAGTCATTTCCTAAGTGCACGAACATTTTAAATTAACTTTTTTAATTATTTATTTGATTTCTATGGTCTGTCCAGTGATTTTTGTTGTATGTGATTATATATAAATGGACATAAATGTGGATGGGTTGGTTAGTAAGTTTGTAGATTACACCAAAATTGGTGAAGTTATGGATGGTGAGGAAGAGGTGAAAGGATACAGCCAGATTTGGATCAGTTACAGATATGGGGCAGGGAAATTATAGATGAAGTTTAATCTGAGTAAATGTGAGATGCTGCACTTTGGGAGCTCAAATGAAAGGAGAAAGTATACAGTTCATGGCAAGACTCTTAGGAGTATTGATGTACAGAGAGATCTTGATGTCCAAGTTCATAGTTCCCGTTAAGTGGCAATACAAGCAGATAGAGTAGTAAAAAAGGTGTATGGTATGCTTAAGAAGGAACTGCAGATGCTGTAAAATCGAAGGTAGACAAAAATGCTGGAGAAACTCAGCAGGTGAGGCAGCATCTATGGAGCGATGGAAATAGGCAACGTTTCGGGCCGAAACCCTTCTTCAGATGCCTTCATCAATCAAGGTATTGACTGACATACAAGGGTCAGAATTTTCTCCAGTATTTTTGTCCCGCTGAGTTTCTCCAGCATTTTTGTCCCGCTGAGTTTCTCCAGCATTTTTGTCCCGCTGAGTTTCTCCAGCATTTTTGTCTACCTGCAAGAGTCAGAAAATCATGTTGTAGCTTCCTAAACCTTTTGTTTGACTACATATGGAGCATTGTGATCAGTTTTGGTTGCCCCATTAAAGGAAGGATTTAGTGGCTTTGGAGAGGGTGCTGAAGAAAGCTACCAGAATGCTGCCTGGATTATAGGCTATTGGCTGTAAGGAAAACATGAACACCATGGATTGTCTGCTCTGGAGTGTCAGAGGTTGAGCTGATAGAGTATATAGATTTATGAGTGGCATAGATAGGGTAATCAGTCAGAACCTTTTTCCAAGAATGGAAATGTCAAAGAGTAGAGGGTAAAGCTTTTAAGGACAGAGAGGAAAGTTTAAAGAAAATGTGTGTTGCAAGTTGTTTACACAGAGAGTTGTAGGTGTGTGGATAGCACTGGAGTAGGTGGTGGTGGAGTCTTTCAGATAGGCTCGTGGATATGCAGCGAATGGAGGAATTAGCATGTGCAGGCAGAGGAGATTAACTTGCCATCTTGTTCGGCACAAACATTACGGTCCAAAGGACCTGTTCCAGGGCTGCACTGCTCAATGTTCTGTGGTCCTTCTTGAGACCGATTGAGGAAAGTGATGGAGGCTCCTCTTCTCCATCAATACGGAGAAGGATCCCAATCTGAAACAACAGCATCGTCCATTTCTCTCCACAGATGCTGTCTGACCAGTTGAGTCCCTCTGGCATTTTGTTTTTTGCTACATATTCCAGCATCTGCAGTCTCTTGTGTATCCTGATCAATACAGATGGCAGGTATTCTCTTGTGCAATCTAACCTCTTGGTTCTATTCAGATGATTGAATAATTGAATCAACCATTATGTTAATAAATAGAGGATATTTTAAAAAATATGCCTTGAACGGGGGTGGGGGAGGGGGGGGTGCGTGCAGCACGAGTCAAGGCGAATACACTGGAAGAGGTCAACTGCAATAGTAGCATTTAACCACGAGGTAGGTTTCATTCATAGGGTTTGTAGTTATTTAAGCAAGCAGCAAGCTATCACATTGGCAGAGTAATACAACAGAAAATACAGATTTTGCTTCGAGTAATTTTTTTCCACGGAAATATACGCAGGCGTCCAAATGTCTACATAAGATATATTATCGTGTTCCTTTTCTTTTTTAGTCTGTCCCAGCAGGAAATCTGGAGGGTGATCATCTAATATGACAAGTGATAAATGACAAGTAATAAAATCAATCAAAATCAAAATCTGCATTGCCAATCTACAGAAAGCTCTATTAGTAATTGTAACATGTTATATTAACCACCGGGTGGCGCACCGATGGCAGATGACAGTCTGTCAGTCCTTTCATCGTTTTTTTTGTTATATTTAGTGTGTTTTAAAAGTGTTTGTTAATGTTCTCTGGTTTGTTTTATGTGAGGGGTGTCGAGGGAAACTTTTTTTCAATCTTTTACCTTGCCGGAGATGCGATTGTTTTCCAAATCGTATATCCGGTTGCTCTGCGGCCTAACATCGTGGAGCTGGAGGCCTTGTTCAGGACTGACTTTGAGCCCCACCGCGGGGCCATGGACTTACCATCAGAGACGATCCCTTGCCTGGGATCGAAGCTCCAACCGTGGCCTGAGGATTTTAACATCGCGGAGCTCGCAGTCTCAGGTAGAGACCGAGTCCGGAGCTCCAAAGTCGCAGAAGATTTCGACTAGCCCCGACCCGGGGCCCGGCGCAGGGGAGTTGACATCCCCCCCAAGCAGGAGCTTGATCGCCCCCGACGAGAAGGCCCACCTCTGCCTACGGGAGCCAAGATCATCCTGTCAACAGAAGGCTCGAGGCCCCCGACCACTGGAGGACTAATAAAGGATGAGATTGAACTTTTTTGCACCTTCCATCACAGTGATGAATGTGGAGGAGTCACTGTGGTGGATGTTTATGTTAAAATGTATTTTGTGTGTTCTGTTGCATTTTATTAGTATGACTGTATGGCAAATCAAATTCCTCGTATGTTCCAAAACATACTTGGATAATAAAGTATGATTATGATTATGATGATAAAAGTACGGGTAACTTTCCTGTTGCAGCAACTACTGGATCGTGATAGATTGTATCCATTCAACTGT